>OU452221.1:27608667-28208667 GCA_911728455.2 Marthasterias glacialis | reverse complement strand
TGACTTCCTGTACTACAACAGCCAGGATGGTAAAGACTTCCGGAAATTCCTCAAGGTGGCGCTCGACTTCTCCAGGCAAGTGATCGTCGAGAGACAAGCGAAGGGAGGTCAAGAGAGGGCGTTTCGTGATCTCTTGGATATTTTGATAGACGCTCGGGTGAGGAGGCTATACGATGAGTGTTATTCTATGTGGGTTATGGAAAGTTCGTTTTATTTATACTCGAGCTTACATTTCTAACTGAGGTTGCGGGGGGGGGGGGTCAATTTTACCCTGCAGTTCGCCGTCAGGACCTACACGCATACTCCCACCAACGCACTGTTTCGACTAGCGTGAACACACTCCCCATTCAAAATGGTCTAAACCGTAGACCCTTTAGACTTCACGACAAATATTGCCACTTAAACGAGTGGTTTTTTATATCCCTGATAACAAAAAATTCTCAAAATATTTCTGTTTCTCGAACGTAAGGGTTTGTTCCTCCACAGAGAAATGTTCTGGGGTGCGGAAACGAGTATTCAGAAAGGATTTCTCTTTGTATTCTGTGGTTTGCTAAGGACCCGTAGCTGTAGTGCTGGGCCCAACGTCATGCTTCGGTGAGCGACAAATTGGTGCTTACCGAAGCAGAAAAAAATTCGCTATTTATGTAAGCGCATACCACAGGAATGTTTACATTTTTATTGTGTGCATACACGTCACTGAGCATTCTTCACTTACATAGAGTAAGGCCCAGTTTCTTATAGATCTGGTTATAAGCACAAAACGTAGCCAAGCACAACAGAATTATGCTTACCAGAATAAGGTTACCAGTCAAATCACCATGTCACATGTACAATCTGTGACTGGTTTTCCTGATAGTTTGTGCTTATAGCAGAAATGTTTTAAGCGATTATGTTGTTGTTGTTGTTGGTTGAAGATCCAACTTACGAGCTAAACTCCTGTGCCAATTTCATACGTCCTGTGCCCAATTTTATTTTGATAAAGATCAGACAGTACAATCTCCATAATATAATGATATGATAGTATGTTTTCGTCCATTGGGTTGTGTACACATTGTGCCTGCGGCAGTTGCGTAACTAAGTGAGGGGGGAGGCACGGGGGGCATTTGCCCACCATTTATATTCGTGCCGCACCCCCAGGTGCCTCCCTCCCATTTGGAATCTGGTCTTTTGAGATAACAAAATTACCAGAGTAAAATGTTACTTTTTATAATCTTGCTGGGTAATTTCAGTGTGTTTTTTTTGTAAACGACTTTTCGATTTACACGCAGACAGTGTATTTGTCTACCTCCGTGTCAGATTATCTTATAACAATTAGTAAACGGCATAACACGAGCGCTGAAAAGGGGCTTGTTTAGGAAAAGTGAACATTTTTAATTGACCAGGAGTGCCACTTGTAGATAAAAAAAAGGTTCACACCCTTGTGCCCCACCCTGGTTACCCTGGTTTCGCAGCCGGCCTACAGGTAGTCCAGGCTCTGGGGGCTCTTTTGTAGTTGTGTAAACTTGTGACGTCACAGGTATCTGTGGTCAACAACTTGGTGGTTAATTAATGAAACATCTCGATTTCACTGGGCCCAGGAATTTGGCGCGTAAGTAGAGAGTGGTGACTTTAAGTGAAGAAACTCGATGTCATACTGAGAGCCATGACATTGCAATGATTCTGCGTCTTGTTGAACATTTTGTATGCCATTGTCTTATATTTTGTCCCCGTTGTATTGCAGATTTTGTAATGAAATCTCTCGAGTCTATACATTACTTCTGTTAGCAACTAAATTTATTCTGAATTTTTGTAAATTCATGTCTACTTCAAGTATTGACCGTTTTTTGGTCGAGACATGTCCTACATAATGTTCCTCGAGATGAATACTCTAGCCCGTTTAAAAGAAAAAATGGGTCGATTTCTTTCACCGTCATTCTAAAGAACCTGAAGTAGGTCAATAAGACAATAAAAATCAGTCTGTTTGAACCAACCAGGGACCTTCATTCTTTGTTTCTTTGAAACCCTTTATTCAAGTTAATTTAATGAAAACAAAATCTTGCATGCAACGTGTACTTTTTACTTTCTTCTTCGTCAAGAGGCCTAGTTACACTTCTAACGATTCGTTTCCTATCAGTTTTGTATTCATCTCGTTTTAAAAAAGACATTTCAAAAAACAGTTTTTTTTTACCCCGAAATAATTCATATTTTTCTTTAAGAAAACACTTTTTAAGAAGATCGAATCAGAGCCCTGTCCTTAATAAAATTTACTTTTTTTCTGACATACATATTTCTTTGGATGGCTGGCACCCTATAAAACTTTGCAAACGCTATTTATTTCATTCATTGTATTCATCCGCCAAACAGTAATGACCTGAGTGTTCCTAATGAGCTGGTAGCAATTAAGTGATACCGATTTAGATTTTTCAATGTTTTTTTCTTCTGATAATCACCTAACACGGTTCTGCATGAATGTGACACTCCGAGCCGAAACCAGGCACTTCCTGCCAAAACTCAAAACTGGGCTAATTTTCTCATTATTTAGATGAGAAAAGGAGCTTTCAAAATAAGACCGAATTTAGGCTTATAAGGTAAGTATTTCTCAACATAATAGAATGTTTCAAACATCACATTACATGGACACCATGGCTGATTCCAGCTACCTTCACATTTTACTGCCACTTGACTATTTCCGAGAAGTACATGAAATTGGCGTGGAGTGTCATAAATATAAAACTTTTTAGTTTATTCTAGGCATAGAGTTATATTATAAAGAACTAGAGGGCGTACAAACCATGCGACACGGCCCGACAAGGAACATTTTTTGACCATTGAGAAAATGGCGCGGACCATTCATTTACACTGGATACTCATCCGTTCACACACAGCAGCCATTTTCTAAGTGGACCTTCGTATGCAATTTGCCCATAGGGATTTTCGCCCATGGTGAGTCAGTGGAGTTCCTTGAGTGGCATAGCGAGTGCACCCTCTAGTTCTATTATATAACTCTATGATTCTAGGATATTTACGGAAATCTTGAAAACTATGGTTTTTTAAATCTAGGATGATGACGGGCAAGGCCTGAGCGAGGAAGAGATTCAAAACGAAGTGAACACGTTTATGTTTGGCGGGTACGAAACGACCAGCACGGCCGCCACGTGGGCCATCTACTGCCTGGCCCAGTATCCGGACTACCAGGAAATCTGCAGGAAAGAGGTTGACGATCTGATGAATGCCAAGGGCACGGAAGACCTTGAGTGGTGGGTATCAACCAAAGATTATAGAGCGCCGAAGAAACAAGATGGGGAACTCGGGCTGCTGAAATGTGAAATCCCACCGGACGCCATTTCAGCAATTGACTCTAATGATACAACAATAGATCAGTGCAGACAATGACCATTGCTATCAATGGGAAACAGAACATTCATTTGCTGAAATGGTGCCCATGCCTATTTCACGATCCAACATTAGACAGAGCCCCAGTTCCCCATCTTGCGCCTTGGGCGCTCTATAAACTATCCCACCAACTAAAGCAGGTGAAGGCAGATCAAACATTTTGTGTTCGGCCGTAAATTGTGCCAACGATCCTATAGCATAATTGACACATGGGGAAGGGCGTTATCACGCGGTAGACAGGTTAAAAGGCGTTACATCTGCTACTGTGTATTAAAACGACATAAGTGTCCTATCTTGTTTTTCTAGTGTCTTTGGTTCCATACACCCATAATGATCAAAGAGTCTTTTCGAAACCTCTACTTCGGCTTGGGTTCTGGCTCAGGCCTAATTGAAGCCCCAAACCGAAAGCACAGTAGTTTAAAAAAAACTGCCGGAGCCCAAGCCAGAGTCCAAGCCGAAGCCGTCTTTTCGAAAAGAGGCAAATGTCAGCCTCGCTACCATGGGCGCGCGCCGTATCGATACCTCTCGTCACTAACCCTGAATTTGATGTGCTGCAAAACTACGCTGATTGGCTCCCAAAAGTGATTGCTTTGCGTGCGCGCCATTTTAAAAACTTTTGGGCGCCTGTAGTGCGCTTGTATGGCGCTTAGTACGCGCATGGTACGCGCGTATCAAAATGCAAGTATCTTAACGGGATTCCTCTTAAATTAAATGGTGTTTTACACGGTCACCCTGAAGTGCATACAACAAGAGATGTGAAAAGATCAACGCTCTATGACATTGATGCCTCTTTTGCAGCGAACATACTTGAGCGCGCGCGTAGAGTGGATCGGCCACAGACCTAATTAAAATGTGCCAGATATTAGCACATTAATGAGCCAAATCCAGGGGTTATGATCGAGTAAGGCACGCAGAAAAAAAAATGGCGCGGCGAGATCGATAACCCCTGGCAACGAGGTTGGGCAAATGTGTATTACATAAAAGGCACCAGTCTATTTCATGCATTTGCAATGGGGTAAAAGAAGAAAATAAAAACTGAGCATGCACTTTGTATGATCTTATATAGCAGCGAAATAAATTGACATGCAGGGTAGCATACTTACCGGCCAAAACTCATCACTCAACCTAAATTCTTAAAGCTTGAGATGACGGAAACACCTTCATGGTTGGAGTGTCTAAGTGATTTTGCGTGATACCTTCAACATCACGTTTTGCTAATATGGGGGAAGCGGTGCATGTAAAAGAGCCTTCAGCGCTGTGCCACTGGATTCCAAACCAGTTCTCGTGAATGAGCCATGAGTATATTAATTGTAAGCGAACATTAATGCTGTCTTCAAGACAGGTGTCACATTCTGGCTTAAATTAATCATACTCATAGCTGGGTTTGTACTTCACAAATGGTTTTGCTTTTTTTTTCTCTCATCAAGCATTCCTGCATTGTGTACAGATCTTTCACAAGCTATTTTGATTTTCAACATGTTTTGTTTTTATGAAGTGAAATTCATGGCACATGGTTGGTGTATGATACTTGACTGGTGTCTTTTTCGTATACTTGAGGTGTGATCCCTGCCTACACAGCAGTTACAGGTTGAATGGCTTCTGACTGGCACCCCCAGAGACAGTAACAAAATAGGGAGACCGCTAACATTAGGGTTGGATAGCTCGCTTGGTGGAGCGCCGGTACATTAATCCGGCGGACGCTGGTTCAAATCGTACTCCACTCAATTTTTCTTTGTTCACCCCAAAATTGAATTAACATTTACCCAGTCATTTTCCCATGTGTTTTATTGCTTAATATTTTCTTGAGCATTGACAAGTTTTTCAAAGTGAAATCATAGCTCTTTTCAAATGGGGATGACGACAACCCAAATGTTGTTTTTAACTTAGTTTAAAAACGTTAGATTTTATTTCTTGCATCGGGGATAAAGAATATTGTTTGTGGTTTTGCCCATACACTGATGTGTGTTAAGCAAAGTATACCCAGTACTTTCCCGAGTTCTGTGAAAAAAATCCACAGGCATATTCCTTGGATGGGATTCGAACCCACAAACCCCCGCCCTTCTAGAGCAGATGTCCTTCCAACTAGACTACCGAGATTGCCCGTCAGCTAGAGTCAGTGCGAATCCTATTAGCAGCGGGTACCACAACCATTATGATACATGTTAATTTTTGCATCTTTGAAAACTCGAGAACTCTTTTAACATTTTGATTTTCCCCCTTTGTGTTATTGCCCCTTACCTTCGCAGGACGGACATGAGCTCTTTACCTTTCTTGACCATGTGTATCAAGGAGAGCCAGCGATTATACCCCACCGTGCCGTTCGTCTTCCGACGGCTGACCGAACCCCTCGTTCTCAGCGACGGAAGAATCGTCCCCCCAGGTACGTCTTTCCAATCTCTTTGATTTATCGCCTTGATGATACCGAATGGGACACTTTTGAGGACTCTGGGTGGCAGCAGACTTACCAGGTATATCCATAGTCTGGTTCCCTGACCAAAGATTCCATGATGACTCTAGTTTAAAATCCTAAAATTGACAAAGAATAGTCTGAGATTTTTGGGTCTCGGAACCAGACTAGTGTATCACTGTTCTCGGAAATGTGCACATGCTCATAACTACGTAAACGATGACAAGTCTGCTGCCACCTATCGTTCCTAAGTCTCCCATTTCTCTAAAGATGCTAGGTCCGATTTTTTGCCGATTTAACCCGAAATTTTAAATTCCTGAAATTTGAACAGCTATTTTCATAGATTCGAGAAAGTTATAAGCTTACATTCAAGATATCACACGAAAAACCACCAATGATAAGTGGTAGCTAATTAAAAACTAAAAATGAATTATAACGTCAAAATTTTGCAAAAAAAATTAAAACCTTCTAAAACCTTCTTAAAACGTGTGCCTTGGTCGGTTAGCTCAGTCGGTAGAGCGTCGTGCTGATAACGCGAAGGTCGTGGGTTCAAGCCCCACATTGACCAACATATCTTTTGGTTTTGGATGTCAAATACAAAACTTACATTGAAAATCTGTAAAATTTTCCCACACCGGGAATCGAACCCGGGCCACGGCGGTGAGAGCGCCGGATCCTAACCACTAGACCATATGGGATCTCGTATCTTGGTTGGTTTTAAAAATATTGGACAGTCACGCCTTTTCGTCATTTACGTAAACATTTTGCAAAAACAATTTATTACAACTTAAATACATTCCAACACCGGGAATCGAACCCGGGCCACGGCGGTGAAAAACGCTGGATCCTAACAACTAGACCAAATGGGAAGCAAACTGCTTAATCTCGACATTATCTGACGTCCATCAGCCATTTACAACCAATTTTGCATGTTACATGTAATTTTGTGCATTGTCCCTGGCATATGCGAACGTGTGTGCATGTTTTTCTTTTTGAAGCAGCATCGTCTGTCAAAATGAGTTCAGAGAAATTAAATTCTTTAAAACAAATTCTTTCGGCGAAAATCGGGCCGTGCAACTTTAATATTGGGGTTAACGTCGAGGAGGCAGTGAAGGGTCTCATCTTTTGTGATTGCGTGAATTTCGTCCCCTCTCTCAAGAGAGTTAAGTCCTTGGGTGCCATTCGGGGGACAATGTACGCCAGAACCGGGAATCAAAGACGCTCTGTTGAAACAAGCAGATCCTACAAGAAAATTGAAACAAGCCCATCTACAACATTGTTTTCATCTCTATGCAGTGTTGACATTCACGGTGACGTTTTTGAGATAAACGATTTCGATTGCAATAACACGTTGTTTTCATCTGTGGGTAGTTGCCGCGGTCTGTGAATAATTGATTTGGGTTCCCTTATTAGTTAGGAATGCTTATAACTGCTCAAGTCTTGTTGTTATAGGAGGTTTTTTTTATAATTGTTTTCAATTTCTGACAATAAATCTTGTTACCAAAAGTAATAACACAGTACATTGTTTTTGTTGTTGTTAAATCGTCTTCATTTTAAGGCAAGTGATGCAGAATAAAAGAAAAATGTAATCTCACGTTGTTCTCACAAAACAAAATATATATATTTTTTTTAACATAATTATTTTGTCAAAATATAAAGTACAGAATCGTAAAATATAAATTGATCACTTTTAATTGGGAAACTCACTGATAATTGTGGTATGGCATTCAGGTTGGCTCACTGGTTTCTTTCCCTGCCCTTCACCTCTGTGGACCACGGTTCGAATCCCGGACCCGGAGCCTTGCATGTGGATTTTTTTTCGGTCCCTACCTATTGCGTGGGTTTTCCCTATAATTTGGGGTTTTCCTCCCACATCTAAAACTGAGCATTTCTTCAACATCTTCTCTACACAAGTATCTTCAGGCTATGCGGGTCACAGTGCAAGTCACTTTTGAGGGTCCCTTGGCTTCAATACTAGAAAGACATCACAATAAAGTTTATATCAGTCCCAAATCCTCTACAGGATGTTTTAGTCTAAGTCAACCTCATGGAAAAGGCATTTATAAAGTCCCCACTAACCACTAATAGCTTATTTCAATTACTGCAATCGAAATAAAGAAAATATAAACGCGCACAAAGTCTCTGAATAAACATTACTCGATGTGTGTTTTTGTTCGAGACTGATTGAAAGATGTTTTGGCGCAAAAACTGCTGCGTCGACGCTTTCAGACGGCAGGTCATCCGATCGTCTGCGGTTTCTTACCCATTAACTTGGATAGAGTTTAGAGCCCCAGCTCAACATTGCTAAACTGACTGTAAATGCTTCCATTCTTTGCATAAATCAAGATATTTGTAACAAAACCAACCTGTGAAAATGTCAGCTCATTTCGTTGTTTTGTTTGCGAGAAAAAAAACGGTAAAAATGCATTCGGAATTTTTTGTACGAATTCCTAAAGGCAGAGTTTTCGTCTCACTGAGACGAAAACTAATTTTGGATCTAATTTCATTTATTATAAAAACGATAACACTTCAGGCAGAAATATTTTAAAGAAATGTTTACCATCATTATCTTTATGCCGTGTAAGGTGTATGTAAATCTATGAACATTTATGTTTTTCTTCCTACCAATGTTGAGCTGGGGCTTTAAACAAGCAGCGCTTTATGATAACCAAACCAGCGAAAGGAAAATCTAATTAAATGTGAATTCATAAAAATTCACGGCGTTTTGTCGGGTTCAGGAAGCGAGAATCTTACACAAATATTAGCTTCTGGGAAAAACTATTTCTCTCGGGAGTGAATCTCACGGGAAATTAAGTTTCAGTCGTTAGGGTAATAGGTTTATTGGCTGGAGTTATACAAAGACGCCGAATAAACCCCAACGATTTCTTCTAAATTGAAATAAAATGAGAAACTAACAAATCCTCAAGAGACTGTATGAGTTTATATGATATTGTCGAGTCATTGGTTCATCCAGGGTCCAATTTAAAGTGGTTTGTTGTGTGTGAACATGCCACTGTGTTCACACCAAATGATTTTAACGCAGGGTTCCGGGTGGTTTGACAAACCGATGATGTCCTCAGTACGACTTCTAGTTCAGAGTTAATATGAGTACAAAGAGAAGTCATTGACTTTGCCGGGGTAAACAAGCCATTTTTAAAGCGCTACATATACGAAGTGTGGACCTGGTGTCACAAGATGTCCATACTGTGTAGGAACTTGAAACACTGTGTGGACTTAGACAAGTCCAGACAGTACGTCCACGCAGTGTTTTTAACGAATTAGATAATCTCGTTTTACTCAAAAAGGAAGCATTTTCTGTACGTCATTGACTTTACTTTTTATCTATGGTTGTACAACTGTTGCGATTAATGGAGGAGGGTAAAGTAATCAAAAGATTAGGTTTGCTGAGAAAAACGAACATTCCGAACATTGAGAGAAAAACAAATGTTGCAATGACATCATTCAAGGCATAAGCAGGAGTTTCTGTAAGCGATGCTTTTATACAGAATACAACTCTGATTGTGTGAGTTTTCCCCATTTGGGGGTTGTCCTCCCACAAAACTTGCCCTCCTAAAACCGTACATGTTTTTCGTTTCCGAGTAGAGCTCGTTCGTGGTGTTTTACACCAAACGCAGCCATGGTTTCCGCACTCGCGCGTGATACGACGTGCGCGTTACCGCCATGAAGGCCTTGGCGAAAGGCTAATGAACAAGCTGCTCCGATTAGTCTATAATCGCGTGCGCTGTTGGAAAATGCAATGAAATAAATAAATATAAAAAACCTCTGAAAACACACTGTACTTGCAACAATTTCCAACCATGAGTCCATAAATCGCTAATGAGGTTTATCTAACAATCAATCCATCGCCAGTTTTTTTTTTATCCCGCCCCCCCCCCCCCCCCCCCCCCCCCGTTGCCACATGAAAATCGATTCTTTCAATTACAGGTTATCCAATCAGTTTCGAAGAAAGCGTCAAAAATAGCCTACAGTCCTCTCATAATTTCAATTCACATGTTCAATTATAGCCAAAGACGGAAACATCATGAGCTATTAAAGATAGGAAAGTGACGACGTTTGTCATACTCTTTGTTGTTTTATTAAACCCTCAAATGTCAACGACTGTTTAAACTTCTCCAGGATAGCGCCAACCCTGAACAGACGTACTCTCTCTCTAAAAAAAAAAGAAACTTAAACTGAAATCGATGACTCCTTCAAAATCAAATGGAAATTGATGGGGGTAAAAAGTAATGGCTGTCGCAAAATACCTACCAGCTAAAATTACTTGTGGGTTGAATTCAAACAGTGGTAATTGCCACACGTTTCTAGTCTAGCAGAGTGTTTTTTTTTCTTAAAAGCTCTAGCAAAGTCTTTCTTGATAGCCTGTGAGGAAGACACTTCTGCTACCGTGTCAAAACTTGATGGCCATTGCCAGCGTTTGCAACGATTTATATGGCAATAAATATTTTACTTTCTAGTTAATCCAAGAATCGCACGATATAACCAGTTCGTTACAACCCTTTACGCCCATTGGTCTAAACTAAAGACAGTGGCGTAACCGGGGGGGGGGGGCAGGGGGCTGCCCCCCCCCCCCCAAATTAAAATATCTGGTTACGCCAATGACTGCGGATGATCTTGGTATTGGCTTGTTCACTCACTAGCCCAGGCTCAAATTTGATAGGCTTATCAACAAGTCAAATAAACATGTGCAGCTAGTTTAACTGCCGTTGGAACCTGCTGTTGTATTTGATGGATTTGGCGCAAACCTTAATTGCCGCCAATTGGTGCCCTCCCAAACTGATCACGCTGAACGTTCACTCTTTAAACACCATTTAAAACTGAAGTGAACATCAAATTGAATCTGCCTAGGTTGTATTGCAAGCTACGGTGTACGATTAATGGATTGCACCAACTTCGAAAATTCAGCAGATGTTATTTGGACACTACGGAAGCGTATTGCCGCCACGCGAATAAAAAATCTCACTTTCCGTGTACGTACATGATAGTTATCTTGTAAGTACACGTTAGTTATTGTGTACGTACACGATAATAACCATGTACGTACACGATAATTTCAAATTTATCGTGTACGTAAATAATATATAATAATAATAGTGGCTTCTTATACAGTGCTCAACTCCGTCACTCAGTGATGCTCATGGCGTTCTAACATTATTACCCCTGGGCTGCCAAGTATGTAGCGCTCAAAGCTAAACCAATGACATAAACCATCTCTATACCCTCACAGGTACCCATTTACCCCTGGGTGAAGAGAAGCAATTATAGTTAAGGGTCTTGCTCAAGGACACAAGTGTCATGACCGGGATTCGAACCCACATCCTGATGACTTAGCCACCAGAACTTGAGTCGATGCGCTAAACTGCTCGGCCACGACACGCTACATGGTAATTCTCAACTTTTTGTATACGTACACATTAGTTATTGTGTACGTACACGAATTTTTTTTACTTATCGTGTACGTAACGTACACGATAAGTTATCATGTACGTACACGACAAGTTATCATGTACGTACACGATAACTTATTGTGTACGTACACGATAAGTTATCATGTACGTACACGATAACTTATCGTGTACGTACACGATAAGTTGTGAATTGTCGTTTACGTACAAGATAACTATCGTGAACGTACATGATAAGAGTGAGGTTTGTTTATTCTCGTTGCGGCAATACACTTACGTAGCTCCTGTCACACAGAAATTAATATGAAAAAATGATACTAATAACTTTAATTAAATAAAAGGCTGCAACAGAACAAAAACTAACGACTGCTTATGCGAAATTGAAAAAAATACTAATAAAAAAAAATTCCAGCAAAGTAACCTTAATAAAGCATAATTATTGTAAATCTGGTAAACCCTTTGTGAATGATTACTCGTGGCCTGAATTAACTTTCGTGACATTTCCCGGGTTAGTTCTGTGATATTATTTACCAAAATTAGATAAAGGGGTTACATATGAAGGAACCCTGATAAGCTTACGTGTATCCGTTTCAAGACCTTTCCTCTAAGATTGCGGAGGTCTTAACTTTATGAAATTGCCTGGGTTAGTCTTTTTCTAGCACAAGATTGGAACTCATGTCCCTCTTAATTAAAGTTGTTCGTGGGCGTCAGTCTCTTCCCACTACAGTGTGAACAAATTAATTATCATAAATGTAATACGGTTTAGTCTAGATAAAACGAATGTGATATGATGCATAACAGAGAAATGTGGACATATACATTTCCAATTAGTATCAAATCGACACCACTTAACCTAGATTTTGTCTTCAAAGTCTTTCAAAAATGTTTCATTTAATATTATATTCCCTTTAAAAGATTACAATTCATCCACATTCTTGTAGAGCTACTGATCGTGTCTCTTCTAAAGCTGCATAAGTATTATAAGGTTGATGATCCAAAGTCATTGACAATGTATTTTATTAAAAAGTAAAACGAAATAAGGAAGGGGATGAAGAAGAAGAAGAAGGAGGAGGAGGAGGAGGAGGAGGAGGAAGGGGAGGAGGAGTAGAAGGAGAAGGAGAAGGAGAAGGAGAAGGAGAAGGAGAAGGAGAAGGAGAAGGAGAAGAAGAAGAAGAAGCAAACTAAACGATCAATATTAGTTTTAAGTCTTTTTAGGTGACACGGGTATCAATATCGGGAAGCAGCCATTTTGTTTTCCTCCCATTCAAACCAATGTAACCAAACTGAGCCGGGGTGGACTAATAGTCTGATCCCATAAAGGGATGTGATGAGAATCGGTACAGGTTTAGAATTTAATTGTTTCAGGGAACACGACGGACACGGCAGCAGTTTGGCGTGTCGTGGCCGAGCGGTTAATGCACTGCACTCAAGTGCTGGTGCATAGCTGAGCCATCGGGGTGTGGGTTCAAATCCCGGTGGTGACATCTTCGCCTCTAGCAAGACGCTGAACTATAAGTGCTTCTTTTCACCCATCGGATGTGAGAACAGAGATGGTTCTGGGCGCTCTTGGCAGCACAGGCTGCATTGGGAGCTGAAATGGTTTAAGGAATTAAATAAAGGTCCCATTAAACTTGAATAATAATGTTCATACCGCATGAGCGTCAAAATTGGCCGATACATGCACAATAAATGTTAATTATTATTATCACTAACAGTAAGATGAGTGCCTCAAGTGTACTTTACATTGCCGCTGTTTCGGTTCAGTGAACCAGATAATAAGCGGTCTCCAAACGACATAAATGAAATAATGATCCGTCCTGAACTCTTGTTTTGGCTTTGTTGTTTTTCTATTTCTTCTTCAGACACGACGGTGTATATTTCCATGAGCGGGCTTCATCTCAACCCCACAGTATGGGACGCACCGCAGGTGTTCAGCCCCGAGCGCTTCTCGCCGGAGAATTGCGTCAACCGTTCCCCTCATGCCTTCCTACCTTTCTCCGCCGGCCCAAGGTTAACTTTTGACATTTTCCGCTCTCTTTTATTTCCTCTTCTTAAATCAGTCTTTCGTTTTATTTTCCCTCTTTGTGAGGGAAATGGGATCTCGTTGAGTATCGATCAGTTTTGGGGGATAATAAAGGATTAAGTGGATCCGTTAGATAATCCATACCGGCACTATGTAAGCAGGATTGGGCACTATGGATGGCGGGATGGGCATTAGTCAATCTTACTATATGTAACTAATCTCATTTCGTAACACAGAGTGATCGACTGTGCGTTTTTTAAGCTCACATCTTTCGTAAACGATGTTATCAATATTACTAAATTTATTACTCAAAGGTGAAATCTTGGTGATATTATGAAAACGGAGAAAATCCAGTTCCAATCTGAAAAGCTCACTGATTATAAAAGGTCACGCAAGTGCCAACCTTCTAGAGAAGGATTTCCGTCTGGAACGCTGTTATTTCCAAGCAAATACCATTTTGGAACAAAAAAAATCATCACTGCTAATTCAATTACAGCAACTTAAATAAGGCCGTGTATGGACCAGCAAAAATTCCCTTATAATAGCTTCTCGTCTTTTCATTTCTCTTTTTAAATTAACGATTTTTTTTACGCATTTGAAGTTATGGGCAGTAAAAAAAGAAGAAGAAAAATTAACGTGGGATTGGAATCTCAATTGGGTGGGGACGACCGATGGCGCCGTTCCTTTCGTGTCAACTTCGGATGAGGTAACAAAACTGCAAGCTTGTCGTTTCAAACAGGTCATTATCATTTTTGATTCACCAGCAGTCGTGTTTTGATTGAGTCCTCAAGTAGACCAGCTGTGTCAATACAACATTAATTGTCTGTTTTTAACATGAAGGCTTCAAAGGAAATAGAAAAAAACACCATCCAAGCATAATGTTATTATCAAACTTACATCGACGAATATTTGTAATATTTGTTTCGAAATGTTGGCTCGTATAAACATGAACAAATTAAATTAGCTGTTGCAAACTGCTTACCAACCACAAGGACCTGTTGTATAAAGAGAGGTGTCACGTGGCGTCACCCGAGACCTTTTTCTAATGCTGCGTGCACAAACAGGCGCTGGAAATTATTCAGCAGACGACGCGCCAGCCATTGAGTTTGTACATGGCCGTACCCAACATGGCTGCGAAACGAACTTTTCCCGGGGGTCATGCAACCTCTCTATAAATGCAGAAAAAAAATTGTTAATGGCCTGAC
The DNA here is from genome assembly GCA_911728455.2 of Marthasterias glacialis. Taxonomy (NCBI): domain Eukaryota; kingdom Metazoa; phylum Echinodermata; class Asteroidea; order Forcipulatida; family Asteriidae; genus Marthasterias; species Marthasterias glacialis. The sequence continues at coordinate 28,194,237 of OU452221.1, read as the reverse complement.
GTTTCGACTTTAGCAGAGTGAGAAAGACTCTGCTAGGGTCGAAACGTGAGGCCATTCAATTTTTTGTGTCGTATAAACATGATGACATAATGTCACAATTATTTTTACATTTCTGACAATATTTTTACATTTCTGATTTTTATTTTATTTATTATTATTATTTTTTTATTTACTTTATTTTTTAAATTATTTTTTGTTTGGGGGAGGGGTTTAGGTAAAGGTGATTGTATGAAACATGCATATCCTAAAAGTAGGGAGTGCTTTAGTATATTACATCGTTGGGGTGCTGCAATACTCACAGCATCATCATTCCCGCGGGCCTGCCCAGTTTCAACTTGACATGTGAAGTTTCCCTTCAATCTGTGATGTTAATTAAATTTAATATTTGTTATGCGTACATTTATTTTTTTCTTTACTTCGTGCAGGAACTGTCTCGGTCAGCAATTCGCCGTCTTCGAGCTGAAGACGACCTTTGCCCTCTTGCTACGCCATTTTGTTTTTTCAGCAGACGAGAGTAAGACAATCAAACTTGTCAACGCGGGAACGCTTAGGAGTGAAACGGGCATCCATGTGCTGATGAAACCGCGGGATCTGCACAAGAAAGATGCTTAAAATTAGTCATAATAATGATAATAGTGGCCTTCTTATACAGCACTCAAATCATTCAGCAAGTGACACCGATGGCGCTCCACCATTATTACCCCTGGTCACATGGGGGCCATTTATTTCATCCCTTAAACCATCTCAGCTCCCTGGGGAGTATATACAGCCTGTGCTGCCAAGTATGTAGCACACCAAGCTGAATCAATCACAAGAACCATCTCTGCCCTCACAGGTACCCATTTACCCCCCTGGGTGATGAAGAGAAGCAACTTTATATAAAATCTCTTCCAGTGTCCATTAGCTGGTAGAGCGCCGGCACGTTAATCCGGAAAGTCACAGGTTCAAATACTGTTCTGGTAAATCTGTCTTTATTCATCCCAAAATTAATTTCATATTTACCCACTTATCAGTTTCCCTTGTGGTGGTTTATTACTTGACTATAAGAAAATTAAATAAATTAAAAACTGAGACGAAAGTTGAGAACACTTTGATCGTTCTTTTTTTTTTTTTTTTTTGAACAAGATTGCCAAACGCAAAAAAGTGGGATCAAGGCAGAGCGGCAAAAGACAATATGCCCGCAGAAAATTTCACAATAATCTCGCAAACCTAGAGTATCATGTGACGGTTTCCGATCTACATAAAATAGCCTTTCTCCCCTCGGTAAATATTTACCTTCGTTATAGCAACACATAATTTGTGTACACAGCAAATTTAATTACGAATGTTCTCGTATGGAAAGTGATATTCAATACGCGTAGAGACACTTTTACGGGGAAAACAACCCATCTTGAAAGCTTGTATTGCTATCCAGGTGATGGTATCTCCAAAAGTGACGCACAATCAAAGGTTTGTAGAGGTTGACGATAAATACACTGAAAATAATGCGTTGGGTTGAAACTAAAAGAAGTTGTACTTTTTTCTTGGACAATTGTAAATGCTTGGAAAATGAGTGTGTACCCTTTTTATTTCTAATAATTATTCGGTATCCTTTAACGGTATAAATGTAAATTCTCACAGGTTTTTTTAATTTCCCCTCTCGCGAAAAATTCCATCAAAATGATAATGTGGCGAGTGAATCTGTAAACAAACAGAGAGCATGGAACGAAAAAGACTACCGTTGGTTGTTTGATTTTCAACTAAAAATGGCACTGAATTTGACCTTTTGACTGACGCAAAAATCATGGGATTGTACAGGCCCATTTGTTGCTGGTATCAAATGACGTCGTGTTTCAATTATCAGTCTGAGAGTGTATACAATAGAATGACATTTTTACACCATTTTAACATGGGGGTTAGAGACTTGTAGTTTGTTCCACGTTCATAAAAACTCTAAATGACAAATGAGTGCATCACACATTACTGGATAAGACCTTGGAGTGCCTGTTTATTAGTACAAGGGCAATGTCAGACGAAGCAATTTATATGTATAGCAACTTAACCCAAACATCATTTTCTTCAGGGCTGTAAGACATTTACGCGTGTCGTGGCCTCAAGCTCTGGTGTCTCTGATCAGCAGCGGGTTCAAGCCCCGGTCTTGAAGCACCTTTTTAACCATTATTGCTTAGTCCTTCGGATGTAGGACGTTAAAGATGTTGGTCCCGTGCATTGCGTTTTGCACGCAAAAGAACCCAGTTACACTTGTCGCTACGAGAAGGATTTTGCCCAGGTGTTTCTGGGCCGAGCCGTCAAGCCCACTGGACTCAAGTTCTGGTGTTTCTGATCAGCAGTGGGTTCGAATCCCGCTCTTGAAGCAAGGCACTTGACCCCTGTTCCTTCGTCCTTCGGATAGGACGTAAAGATGTGGGTCCCGTGCGTTGTGTAATGCACGTAAAAGAACCCAGTGACACGTATCGCTAAGAGTACCTAATTATTTGGTAGATACGTGCTCTACATAAGATGCGATATTATTATTATTTTTTTTTTTTCAATATCTCCTCAGCATTTTTGTGCGCCAACCAAAAAGTAAAATTCGAATCCGTTATGATGGATTCACCATCCTAATATTACTGACTCATCATGATCCTTTGAGACAAACTATACCAGAGGATGGTCTTATTTGCAGATTGTGCTTCCGTGATAAAAGATTTGACAAAATAACGCGCTCTAAAAAATTATGCCGGGAAATCAAAGAGTCAGAACTGCTGACAATGCATCTGTTGCAGCTAAACACACACATCTTGTACAAACAAAAATGTTACGAATTATTACTTAAGTTACACTGTGCACTTTCTTGGATAGTGTCCCCCCTCCCTACTCTCCCCAATGGATTAAAAAGAGAAGACAAATACACACACACACGACAAGCAATTTAATATTGGTCAGAAGCCCCCACGTATCGGAACCGCTTTTGGCAAAGACCTAGCGAGAGGCAAATTTTGGACTAGTTCTTTTGCCCTGTGGGGCCGGTGAATGATGAGGGTGTGAAACGCAAGACCGAGCTAGGTCTTTGCACTTTTGTATATTGATATCATGAGTTCAGCCGGTTTGTAAAGTTTAATTTGAAGAAGGAAGAAAGGCTTTTGATAAAATTTGAAGCTACAACAAAATGTTTACGGCCTCGCGTTTCGACCCTAGCAGAGTCTTTTTTCTCAAAGGGGAAATGACATTAACAAGCCTTTGAGAAAGACTGCTGGGGTCGAAATGCGAGGTCATCAAAACATGTTTGCATTTATACAACAGGTTCTTGTGGTTGGTAAGCAGTATGCAACAGCTAGTTTTATTTTTTTCCCCCAAAATTTGAAGCTGAATAATATTTAAAAAGCATATTAATGAAAACTTCATCGATGTCATTAATTGTATGTCTCGATGAGGTGCTATTCGGTAGAAATGCATTCGTTTATTTCGTTCCGAAGGGTTTTACTTTAATGGAAGTAAAATTTATTACACGGTTATTATAGAGCGTCCCAAAGACCAAAACCGTTTATTTTTTTATTTTTTTTATTATTATTTTTTTTTTAATTTTCACGGGTTTATAGAGCTATGTTTGAAATTACAACACACATTTTGCATGTATGTTTGTACATGTAGCACCTGCTAACCATGCCAGAAACACCGGAGCAAACCCCTTTTCTTCACGATTGGTTCTTTTACATGCATTATACAACACACGGGACCAACAGCTTTACGTCCCATTCGAAGGACGAAGCAATAATGGCCAAGTGTCTTGCTTTAAGGACATAAGTGTCAAGACCGGGATTATGGATCGATATAAAAACTTATAAAAAGTGCTCGCCCCCTTTTTTTTTTTTTTTTAATCATATCTGTTTGAAATTGCAAGTTTGGCGAGTAAACAAAATCTAAATACTATCTTCGGTCACAGAAGAATAATTGTGGTTGTCAAATGATTCGCACCTGCTGATTGCCGACGGCCATTTAACAAGCTTTGGCATCTGCAATTGCCCTCAATTCGTAGTGTGCTCGGAAGAAGGTTGTATGACAGTCCGACCTTTTTTCCAGGCACAGAAATTGCAATTTTTTGCCCAAGCAAAAAGGTCACAAGCAACAACATGGCTCTTTAAAAAAAAAGAGTAAGCCATACGGTAACTGTTTTATGTTTGTTGCTAATTTAACTTTCCTGAATGACTTACAAATAGCAGAAAAACGACCAAACTTTCACACAATTTGAACCAGTAATAATATTGCTTCTTCCAGGCACACAACGAATTTGTTTGCTATTATTCGATGAATAGTTTGGCTATTTCTTGATTATATAAATCATTCGTTTTCTGTACAGGTTCTAAGCTATTTTACACGCCGATTTTACACTAACCTGGAAAGAAATGCCAAGTTGACGAAGTTTATTGGATTGAGAGTCAAACTTAATATCAACAATGGAGAGAAAATAAAAGGAGACGGAGAACTTATGCCGAGTTTTGTGTAACTTTTTGTTTTAAGAGTAGATACACTACCAAAGGTTTGATCATGGTTGGATGTTTTCGAATGCAAATATTGTATTGTGTGCCTAAAGTTTGCCCAGCAGGTACACCCATAAAAGAAGGGGGAAATATCTAATAAATTGTAGCACTTTCCCCTCCTTTAATGGGTAAGGTCTTCCTTAACACCTGCCTGAAATATCATCAATAAATGTTTTGTCTTGTCTCATGAGGCCTTCCATAGCAACCCAGCTGCCCGTGGTATGGAATCGAATTATTGTAAATTGTTCTTTTTCCGCCGATCATAATATTCGTGGCGCGTTATACTTTATTTCGGGCGGGAAACCCGGCTCATTGCTTGGCAACAGTCGTATTTGACTGAATAGTTAGAGTGTTTGATTATGTACATAATAGGGATGTCCCTATTGTACAACAATTCCACCACCGTTGTCTGGTTAGTGTCGAGACAAACACATTTCTCACAAGAAGTTTCACTTATATCTTTTGCAGCACTTGGGCTAAGTAAAAATAAAAACCAGTTGGTCGTCTGGAGGTTTTACTTATAAAAAGAGGACGATGAGTTTTTTTTTATTGATTAATTTGTTTTCCAAGAGCACAAACAAAAACCAGTTGGTCGTCTGGGGTTTTTCCTCAAAAAGAGGAGGACGAAGTTTTTTTTATAGATTGATTTGTTTTCCAAAATGGCCGCCGAGAAAATTATATTCAAAATGGCCGACAGCTTTTCAGAGCAAAACGCCTGTCCATTTGTGGTGTTGTCAAAGCTATCTAACGAATTCTAGTCCAAATAATCCATTACAAAATATCTGCTATTCCGATATCGTCCAGCATAAATGACACAACATAGATTGTTTAGTCACGTAGTGCCAATATTTAATCGGGGGTAGGGGCGGGGTCACAATAAAGTAGAAACAATGAATAAAAATAAGTATGCGGTTAAAAAAAAAAGCAAAAAAAAAAGCGAGCGGTTATACGATCAACTTTTTTTTCACCTTGCCTTCTTTGTGTTTTCCTTTTTTTTTTGTGGGGGTTAATTTTTTAATTTTTTTATTTTGTATTTATTTAATTATTTTCAAAGAATGGTTTCATACAATGTCGTCAAGGCTCACTATTTTTGGTGTCCAGAGTTCTTTTTGTAATCAGGGGAGTGGTGCCCCTTGCCCCTCCCCCAAAAAGATATATATATATATATATTATTTAAATATATCCACCCTACTAGTTTTATATAGGCCTATTAATAATATATATATATAAATAAAATATTTAAAAAATAAAACATAAAAAAAATGTTTTTAAAAATAAATATATAAATAAATACAAATTTAAAAAAAATAAAGAAGATAAGAAATAGATAAAAAAAATAAAAAAATAATGAAAGTAAAATCAATCAATCAATCAATAATTTGATTAACTAATCTAAAATGAGATCGAAGAACATTATAAACTAGGATTTGTTTGGTTTTCAAATATCATTTTTTCCCCCAAACCTGTAAACTAATTAAAACCGTTTGGAAAATTTATAAATCAGTTTATCCGTTATATGATGAACAATGAATTTAAAAAAAGTGTAGATCTGTGTTGAGCACTTCTTGGAAACTAACGGTTTTCTCCTGCTAAATAAAAATAATGCCCTCCAAAAAATATTTATTTGCCCCGCCTGCAAAATGTAAATAATATTACACCACTGCTTGAAAAACATATTTTGTAAGGTTTCATTTTTTTCCCCGCACAATTTCCTCAAACTTAACAGGATTACTGACCGTCAATGGGTTATATTTCCGATTTGTACCAGGTATTAACTCCAAAAGAAAGTAAACTATCAAATTAACCATCGCTAATTTAGTTTTCTGAAAATCAGCCCAACCGAACCGTATTTCCATAGGTCCTTGACATTCATCAGACTGTTGACGACGAATCGTATGACCAATCTCCAATCCACCGTCCCACAAATTTGCTGTACTTTATTCCCCAACAACTCGGCGCTCTAAGGCACAAACGCGTGGACACATTTTTTTTCTTCTTCTTCTTCTTCTTTTCTGTGCGGGATCCGTTTCAATCTTGCGCTCCATATTTGATGAGAGGAAAGTAATCCGACCGCAGTGCAAACAGGATGTGGATCCGGCATCTAACTCTTTAATATCGGATCAACCGGAATCCGTTGGCTCGTTCCGAATAGTCCATAATCCCCACCAAGGTGCGATCGGAAGTCATTTCCAGAGATTTTCCCCTCTCGGCGTGCTCTTTATCTCCTTCGTCTTTTGTTTTCGTCTTTTTGTGTGTGTTTGTGTGTTTACCTAGGTTAAATTCGGGTCAGACAGACTGCACTTTAACGGCATTCTCTCCTTGTTTACTAAAAGGAACGATACCTTCAAAATGAGCAACGTCATCTGAAAAAAATCAAGCTTGAATGATGAATGAATGTCAGTGATTGGAGCTGATGTATTCATTAACGTGGTGGGCCTACTTGTTGCCTGCCCAGTTGTCATTAGAAATAATTTCGGCTGAAATCTCCGCGTTGCACATATTATTTTGTTACTGTTGCCCTCAAAACTCGGTTCTTAGTCCGAGTTTGCAAACCAAACAAATCCCAGACAAAAACTGAGTTATTTTTTCTCCATACGTGATCGCTTCCAGCTAACGGGACGCAATCTTTCCTACTTGATTGATTGATTTCTTTGTTGAAAACAAGAGCATTGGATGAACGGCCTCTGCTCCGAAAGGGAGGGTATTTTATATTGAGAACTAATGTGTGCATTGCCAGGTTTTAGTCTCTTAGTCTTTCTTTGTTTTAATGTGTTTATTATTTTTCATTGTTTGATTCCCTTTTGTTAGGGGTGAGGATGTATGCTTTTTGAATTTGTGTGTGTAATTTTATGCTGCCTCTGTAGGCTTTATTGTATTTTTTTATGAAATGATTTAATTTTTATTGCAATCTGCACCTTTGAACATTCTCGGATGGAGAGGGCGCGCCAGAATTAATTATTATTAATGTTATTATTATTGTTGTTGTTATTATTTTTATTATTTACGGAACTTAAGGTTCTGGTAGAAACACCAAAGTGTTCCCATTACTTTCAAAAAACATGAATGAATGTGAAATGTTTGAATAATTATATTACAATTATTATGTACCTACAGATGTTATTTCATTATGTATCTTTTGAATGCCGAATGTTGAAGCCTTCATTTGAAATGAAAATGAACGAATTAATCAACATCAGGGCATCAGGTTGGCTCAGAGGTTTCTTTCCTTGCTTTTCACCTCTGTGTACCCCAGTTCGAATCCCACCTCAGACGAGAGCCTTGCAAGTGGAATGGGTTTTCAGTCCCTACCTGATTGTTTGGGTTTTCAATTGCCCCCCCCCCCCCCCTCCAACTGATATTTCTTCTTATTTCCTATTCATCCTGTTATTGGCGCTAGTGCTTATGGATGTGTTAAAAATAAATCTCACACCCCCATTTTAAAAAAAATTGTTATTACTTTTTTGTTTTACTTGTGCCCCATCCTAGCCAATCCCACCGTTCGTATTTCCACTGTTGCTATACAGTGTATAGGGCTATATAACCCATCGTGGCGTTTTTCAGGTTAATTTAAACGAGTGCTTGCTCATTGATATGTAACAAGCACACTCAGTCGTACTTGTGTTGCCGACAGCTGCTTTGGTTTTGCTTTGCCACATAAAAAAAAAACCAAGAAAAAACCACACAAAACAAAACCGCCACTGTCTCATCAACTATTAATATCACTTACAATGCTCGGGGCTGTCAGTTAACTCAACCAGGTGATAAGGACAGACAAAAGTAATGGGGTTTGATTTGTCAGCAGCCATTTTGTAACTTGACCGCAATTTTGTCTCCTTGGAATGGCCGACGATGGCTGACGATTTGGAATAATTCTTATTTTCTTCATGTAGGAGAAAATAGTCCCGTAATCAATACTAAAAGTGTCAGAATGAGCTTATTGGCACAAACGTGGCTTTATTAAAATTGAAGATTATGATTTCCGGAAACTCGGCCTTGCCTCATCTCCTTGTAAAGCATGTCCTTTGAATCTCTACAGTGACATTAGCCTTTCTGAGTGACAGAGGACAGTAAGTGCTACTTTTTCAAACAATTGCGATAAAAAGTTTACCCGTGGAGCGAATACTTTCAAATTTGCCATTTCGTTATCACGAAATAGTATTGTTTCAAATAATATTGTGAACAGTTGTTTGTGGCGAAGACGTTTACACGTGTTTTGGCTGTGAGATACAGTTACAGATCTACAGATACAATTAATGGCATAATTCGACGTCTGTTACGCGCTATTATGTCCGACGCGGATCAATATGTCCGACAAGAAAATGTTGAACTACTACGTCCGACCCATTGTGCCCGACAAACCATTATGTCCGACCCATTCACCGAGTTTACACCTGATCCGGCAAGGGCGATCAAGTAAGGATCAGATCCCGCAAGGGTGATCACACTGATCGTATTGTGTCGGACAAACCATTGTGTCTGATCGTATTGTGTCCGACAAACCATTATGTCTGATCCATTGTGCCTGACCAAACATTACGTCGGACCCACAATGTCTATCGGACACAATGGGTCAAACCTAATCGTTTGCCCGACACGGTGGGTAGGATATAATGGTTCAAAACTGTCTTTGGACGTAAGAGTCCATATCAGACATAATTGGTGCGTACAGTCGTCAAAACGGGAGAAAAAAATACAAGTAGTTTCCAGTTTTGAAGGCCAGTTTATTTGATAAGTATCGAATCTTAATTCTGACGTGGATTCTTAAGGCAGTGCTCTATCATGTCTCAATATTAATTTCACGGCCTCCAACCCGGAAAGTGAACATGCAATTAAGATGTTGTTTTGAAATACAAAAGACTTTTACCGCATCAACACCAAACGTTTCGCTGTGTGCCCGGAAGAGGGGCGCTAGGCTCCGCGCCTTTCTTCCAGGCACTCAAAGTTTGTCCAGTAACAGAAGGTCGTAAAAATAAAATGGCTCCCGACAAAAAAGTTATGGCATTACTTATACATTTTTTGCTAGAATTACCCAAAAGACACGTCTCTCCATTCTCATGCAAAATTAAACCTTCCTATTTATACAGCGGTAATGAATTATGAATGGCAGAAAACTGATCAAACGTTCGCGCTCAGTTTTGCACATCAATCGCTCGCACCCTTTCAACTGAAAAATTGTTCTTGCGTCCTTCTTCCGTGCGCACGACGGTTTATGAGGGTTAAACCGGTCGCATGCAAAACGTTTGCTTCCCAACAGAAATGAGCATGTTTTAATTAACTTTACACCAGGTACCTCTGTACACTCAAACATTTCTCGTACATTGTCTCAAAACTGAATGAAGCAGTTTCATTGAATTTTGAGGCAACGACACGCACATTTTTGTCAGGAAGCAAAAGAGTTTCGCATGCGACCAGTTCAACTTCTCATAAACGTTTATCTAGTTATTTTGTTTAGTTATGTTTGACTGGCCATCGCCAGTAAATAGTTAACTCTTGTTGGTGACCTTTTTTTCTTCATTGCATCTGATGAAGTAGTTGTTGCTGCGAAAGCTTATGCAGTTTGTCTCTTAAGTTAGTTATTTAAGTGCTACAATTAATTTTCTATTTTGATTTAATAATGTCCGGCAAACACGACTGCCCACCACTTATCAGTAATTGATGTTGATGCGGTTATTAAGTGATTCGTATTTCATAACATCTTAGTTGTACGGAAGCGTATTGCCGCCACGCGAATACAAAAAAAATCACTCTTATCGTGTACGTACACGATAAGTTATCGTGTACGTACACGATAAGTTAAGTTTGGACGTATCGTGTACCGTACACGATAAGTTATGACTTATCGTGTACGTACACGATAAGTCCAAACTTATCGCGTACACGGTACACGGTAACTCACCGTGTACGTACACGATTATTTACGTGGCGGCAATACGCTTCCGTATAATTGCATGTTATGCATGTCAAACTCAAGTTATGCATGTTAAATTCTTCGATCGCCACAAAAAATAAACACTATTTAACAAGTAAACCCTTACCATAGAGTTATATATAAGAACTAGCGGGCATACAAAACCATGCGACACGGCCCAACAAGGAACATTTTTTGACCATTGAGAAAATGGCGCGGACCATTCATTTACACTGGTTACTCATCCGTTCACACAGCAGACATTTTTTAAGTGGACATTCGTATGCAATTGTAGGGATTTTCGCCCATGGTGGGTCAGCGGAGTTCCGTGCGTGGCATCGCGAGTGCTCCCTCTTTTTCTTATAACTCTATGGCCCATACCCACCTTCTTGTAAGGTAGCAATTAAAATTGGATTCACATGAAAATGTCATCAAACGCAGCAACATTTTAGACTTCTCCCAAAACCGCCACTTCTCGTTATCTAAACTAGTAGACTGTTCGTAAAAAAAAAACAGAAATGTGCGCTGCAAACAATTCTACGATGCCTTATACTTGGTTGCACGGAGGCCAACAAATTACCGTAAAATATACGGATTTTGGGGGTTGAACGAAGACAAATTGACTGGAGCAGGACTTGACCCTGCGACCACCGGCTATACGTAACGACGCTAAATATACGGGTAAACTTTGTTACAAAACACATCGCATGCGGAAATCAGCCGTAAATATTAAGACGTAACTTCACGGTTCGAGGCCGTACATAATGAACACCGTTTATGAAGGGTAGAGAATTTCCTAACGGTACGGGTTTTTTTTTTTTTTTTTTTTTTTAGGTTAAAGACGCCCGCTCGTCAACGCGCGACAAACAAATTCGTGCCACGAAAGATCACCTTTGACCCGTGTACGCGTTGTTACGTAAACTAGGTATGGGTGCAATGATCGTTTTGTGCCACAGAAATACTCGTCGGGTAATGGTGACGAGCGACATCTTTAATCATTCGTCATCAGTGCAGATGACAAACAGCTGTAAAATAAGTGGGTTTTTTTGTGCAGTGATGTGGCCCTTTAAAACCACTGTCGAGTACAGAATTTCGCAATCACAGAGAATAACTCCTGTGTGATGTACTAAAAGGTTCATAAATAAAAAGCATACTTCTCAGATTACGTAATATTACTCCAGTCCCATATACTTTGAGCTGTATTACCTTACAAATGAATAACTTAACTATTTGAGGTGCGGTGATAGCGGTTTTTATTTTATCACACACGCAGTTGGTAATTTTATTTGAGTCTTAAACCTACCCATGAAATTTTTGAAATTTGATAAACGGACTTCACCAGCATAACACGCCTTGCAGTGGTGTAGCTGAAGGAGCTGAAGGAGTAGGATAAACTCTGATGACCCTATGCCTCAAACTTTTCGTAAACCAGAAAAATACTTCACTTTTAAAAATATGTATTAATCGTACGTGATCTTATCCTACACCAAATGGGGGGGGGGGGGCAGAGGGGGCGGGGGTGTCCTCCGCTAGGGGGCGGGGGTGTCCTCCGCTAGGAACCCCTTGCCCCCCCCCACCCTTTGCCCCACCCCCACTCCAAATGAGATCGAAAAAAATACAGATAAATGGTTCCATACATTGAACAGCCCCGCTTAATTATGTCTTTCCCCCACTTACCCCAACAACAAAACAAAAAAAAACAAAAAAAAATAATAATAATAATATTAATAATAATAATTATTAAAAAAAACTAACAAAGATTAATCAATAAATTACAAAATAAAAAATCAAATCAAATAAATGAAATAATAAAACAAGACTGCACGTTAATTTATCTATATTCTGTATCCAAAACAAAATAAATAAATAAAAAGGCCTACTTGTTTTTTTTTAAATATGCCAAAAAAATAAAAGTTTCAAATTTCGGACGCTTCACCTTTTAAATTACGTGGGATTTTTTGCTTCGCGTCAGCTCTGTAAAGTGTCGGTTCATTTCATATAAATTCCTATATGGCCTAAGGCTTGATGCTTATCACAGCTTCCTTGGATAGCTTTAATGAATGATTATTAATGGTAATTGGGAGATCCAATGTGAAGTTTTTCCTCCCATTTGGGAATACCTTGGCTTCGCCACAAATCAAAACACATTGACAACACATTCAAATCATGGTTGTACGTGGAGAGTGTAGCTTTTTTTCAGAATGCTATTTCAGTAAGTCTGCTATAATGCCATGCACTGACGTCACTGACGTCACGTGCGTCTACTGTCACTCGTAAAAACACGGGGGCGTGTCTAACCGCAGGCGCGTTGACTAAAATCATTTCATTTCAATCCCTTGATGTACGCACTCACTTGGAAACAGTTGTAGACTTTCGTGGCCGAGAGCGTGGAGAGCATCGACTTCGAGTTGTAATGGCCGAGTCACCAGACTGTGGGCTCGAATCCCGGTTGTGACACTTGTGTGCTTGGGAACAAGACTATAATTGCTTCTCACCACCCAGGAGTAAATGAGTACTCAGCGGGGTAGAGATATTTTTGATGTGATTGATAACAGCACCAAATACGCCATTTTGGCTGCCGGTGCTGCATACTCCAAAGGAGTTAAGATGGTTTCGGAAATGCTTAAGACCCAACAAACAGGGGTAGTAATAATGTAAGATGCTTTTTTTTTTTTGATACAATATATACAATCACAAAATGACAAAGATCTACTTGAATGATATATAAAACAAATATTGAATGTATCGCATTCGTGCAATGTGCGTTCGTTGAAAGATGATTGATTGTGTCATTCAACTCGGTTTCGCCTCGTTGGATGGAGCACCTCCGTATAGCTTATAAACATTCAAAAACTCAAATGAGTATACATGCGAGTGAAGTCCTCATCAAGCCGTCGGTACACTCTCTCTCTCTCTCTCCCAGTCATTCACCCGAGTCCCTCTTGTGTGGGTGTGGAGACGACTGCCGGGGTCCAATGATGAGCTAGATCCGCTGCTAATGTCACGGCCCCGGGGGGCTTCTTAATACTGAGACGTGAAAGACCGAGCCCTGTCTTTTGGGCATCCGCGAAGATGATTGATAGGAATTCGTGTTTGCGGGAACCGATAACGCTCGGATCTATTATCTCTAAACTAATTAATTGAAGAGAACCCCCCCCCGGAAGCAGTTAACTTGAGCCCCCGCCCCCCACGTACAACCCCATCAAAATCGTGTTCAATTTAAAGGTATTTTAAGTAACACCATCTATAATTGTTTTTGTTTGAAATGTGTCCTCTTGTCTCCCCACTCCGAATTGTCCCTTGCTGTTGCGCTTACGCTTACCAATGAGGGGGCGATCAATGGGTGGGCATACGACCCCCTGGTAAACTAACTACCACCCCCAGAAAACGCCAATTGGCACAATCATCTCTGTGCTCCCTACATGTATTCCTTGAAACAATCCACATGCGCCGTAATTAAAACAAAGGCCCAAAAAGCCCTCTGGTCCGCGCGAAAAAAAAATCCGGGATTCGATGTGGAAATCACAGAGCAGCACACCTCGAGCAAAAGCCACAAATAGACACACTTCCTATCAGGAAAGGCCCTTGTATGTACTCTTTCTGGAGAATTGAAGGTCTGTCCAAGAAAAATGGAACAGCCACACTGTCACGGAAGCACACCTACAACATTTGTAAATTATCAAACACCAGTATCCACACTTTGTGACCCAACATATAGATGAAATAACGATTTTGTGAAAATGTAAGCTCAATCTGTCATCGAAGTCACAAGAAAATAGTGTGGGAAAAAAGAAGGGAAAAAATGATATGTTTTCACTGTTTGCAAACATCGAGTTTCGCTCTCCTCAGTTCCAAAAAACTATAATCATTTCAAGCAAAACTATTTTAATGGAAGATTTCCATCTTGACCATCTTTATACCATGTGAGTTATGTGCAAATCTGTGAACATTTATATTTACAACCTTGGCAATGTTGTCTACACTCTTTAACAGTTACGGCTATTTGAAAAACAAATATGATTGCACTCACGCGGGAAGATAAAGATGATAATTCTTTGTTTTGTTTTAGTTGGGTTGTTTGTTTGTTTGTTTGTTTGTTTGTTTGTTTGTTGGGTTGTTTGTTTGTTGTTGTTGTTGCTGTTGTTGTTGTTGTTGTTGCTGTTGTTGTTGTTGTTGTTGTTGTTGTTGTTGTTGTTGTTGTTGTTGTTGTTGTTGTTGTTGTTGTTGTTGTTGTTGTTGTTGTTGTTGTTGTTGTTGTTGTTGTTGTTTCATTTTTAATGTAAACCATTCTTGGGTTGGATCTCTCCAAAGACTGGTCTCCACTCGACGGCTAAGGACGAGTAGTTCTTCAAAAGGGACCAAACACTTTCAGGAATGACCCCAAATACATTTTTCATCAAAAATCATACTTGGTTATGAAATTTTAAAAAAAGCATCAAAAGTTGTTTCACCTTTAGTTTGAGGAATCAAATGTTGAAATGAAATAAACCGTACAGACAAACACAGGGATTGTTGCAAATGATTTTTTTTACTGTTATTGTGATAATGCAAGTTTCTAAGCCGCCCCACCCCCCATCTATTTTGAATTACTTTATTGAACTTACATTACCATAACGTATAACAGGCTTTGAAGTTACCTTTGAATCTTATATGTCCAGATGACTAAATCATTAGATAAATAAATAAATAGATGAACAAATCAATAAACAAAGAAGAAAATTGTTACTGTCTTAAATTAAGCGAAAAAAGCTAGTTTATTTGAAACTTTTTTGATTTTGATTAAGTACGAAGCCTCTGATCCCTTTAAAAAAAATTATTCCCTGACTACGCACGGTGTGATGAATAGGCGGTCGTGACACCCCCAGACCAGTGATGATCATCCACCGCGCAATAACAACAAACACGGGGGGTCCCCTCCGAGCTGGAGCCACGCCAGGATGATATAAACCCTGGCGTTGAGGGAGGAGGGACGTCACTCTCGCTCCCGGACAGAGGAGAGAGATGAGCTGCTCACTGGTGACTATACGAGAGACTGATATAAGACGGGGATTAACGAGTTTACATCAGCGGTGGTGACGCGGGAACGGACAGTTGTAGAGAGAGACAGTGAAGACTAAACACCGGGTGGATGCAGCTGAGGGGGCTGTCGGTGTCAAGGCCGGATATCCAGGTAGGAAATCAAGTAATCTTTTCAAAGTTCATGTCCTCTCAGAGATAAAAACGTAGAATTACAAACACTAATTAGTGACCTCGAACAGAAGACGGTGAAGTAAAAAATACTGAACAGTTAAAAGTGTCTCTCTCTCTTTTTTTTTTTTTTTTTTCTTTTTTTTTCTTTTTTTTGGGGGGGAACTTAGAATTTTATAACTGTGATGATGCACAGAAGCCTTTTGACCGCTAAGAGAAGACAGTGATTAAAGTAACAGGTGGAGTATACTGCGGTGGGAGGAAATTACGTGGACTTGATGGGCAGAGAAGAAACTGTGTAGAACACGTACTTCGAAGGTCTTGCTTCGGTCTAAAGTCCACAAGTCTCCCTTGCACCCTGGCAGAAGTATGCAAGTCCCAGCTCAACATTGGTAAAAAAGAAAAACAAAAATGTTAAAAGATTCACATATAGGCCTTCCTTACATAAAGATAAGATGGTAGAAAACTTTCCTTTGAATATTTCTGCATGAAGTGTCATCGTAGTTTTCTTTTAATAAATATATATGAAATAAGATCCAATGTTAATTTTCGTCTCATGTGAGACCAAAAATCTGCCTAAGAATGCGTACAAAAGTGCTGAATTCATTTTTACCGTCTTCTCGCAAATGAAACAACGAAATGAGCTGAAATTTTCACAGGTTTAAATTCGATTCAATTTAAAATGAACATTTATTGCCATTAACATTTAACAACATACGGTGTATCGAGGTTTTGTGCAAAGAATGGAAGCATTTACAGACACTTTTAATGTTGAGCTGGGGCTTTAACACACACCAGCGTCATGGTAAAACAAAGAAATGTTATGTCTACATGAGGTAGTGTGTGTTTAGACTGGGGTCTCAAAGCACGAAATCCCACCCGGAATAGAACGAAGTGTAAGTTGCATGTTCATTAACCCCGAGACACCACAGCGTATTCATGTTGGGATTCATCAAAACGAGCCATGAGTTTAAATATCTGAGGATTTGTGTTACTACTTTACATGAGCCGCAGGAGCTTTGTAAAACGAAAGTGTCAGTGAAGTTGTTTTAATCATACACCGTCCGTTGATTGATTGGAAAACGGACTGTGTGGTAATCCGTTCTCCCAGATACTTCAGATATTTCCTCGAAGAAAAAAACAAATTGAAGGGGTTAGTCTACATTGGATGTCACCTAATTAAATGGCACTGTCAATAACTGACATCACACGACAGCATGTCAGCTGCTGTCATTTTTATCTTGAAATAAACGGCACCAATTAACTTATACAATGGTATTCATGTTCGTTATGAAACGTTTAATGTGAAAACTATACGGGGTGGTCCTAAAAAGATGGTTGTGTTAAAATCAGTGGCGTAGCTAAGGGGCGGGGGGGGGGCATGGGGGCATGCCCCCAATTTGAAACCTTGACTTTTCTGGAGAGTTAAATGTTACATTCTATAAGGATTTTATTTAGTAATTTCAATATTTTTTGAAACATTTTTTTTTCTCTATTTACACGCAGACCATGTATTTGCTTTTACATGCTCGTCAGATTTTCGTGCGACAGTAGTATACGACATATAACAAGAGTGATTTATACAAGGGGCTTGTATAGAAAAAAATGCAAAAAGAAAGTACAGTTTTAATTGGCAATAATCATAATAATAAATAAATAATAAATAAATAATCATAATAATAAATAAATAAATAAAAAAATAAATAGAAAATAAAAAAAATACTCTGCCGACCTTCAGTTATGCCTCAGATTCAAAGTGATTTGTTGAAAAGCCTCAAAAGTTTCCAAGATACATATGAAAAAAAATGAAAAAACAGTTTTCGGACACCTGTGTTAACAACATTTTTAATTAAAAGTTCTTCATGAGAAGATTAGTACTATCGATTACGAACCAATTATTCGACAATTCGTTTGTTTTATTGTTCGTTAGGGAGGACAAAATAATGCAAATTAAAAGAATCTATCCAAATAACTCACCACAAGGTGTATCACTTTCACAACAACATTGTGTGGTCATTTGATCCGCTGTCTAACTAAACGATCAGAAATTGAATGATCCATCGCATTATGTCTGTCTCAATTAGACTTCATGTCATTCAATTAAGTGGAATTTTAACTAATTATCACAAGGAAAGAAGGAAAGAATACCGATGGCTAACGTTACATATGTGACCAGCTACAATGTCAGATAAATTGCTTAGTTCAATGTAGATGCCAATCAAGGCTTGGCACGCACTTGTCTTGTGGATGTAATTCCACCGGGGCAAATAACCTGATGTGGCGCTTTCAATTACTAGATGCTGGGAAATGTCTTTGAGTACACCAGCTTTAATTTGTTTGTTTTTCTTTTTTTTTGTGGCGAGCATGGACACTTAAAAGAATCAAATTGTGGTTTTTTTTCATAGTGACTTTCCTCAACGGTGGACGAACGGTTGTAAATAATGAGTAATTATTTGTAAAACTGACGTTCGCTCCAGATTAGTTTAGTTCAGTTTATTTTCCACTCATTCAGATTGCAACGACGGTTTATTGCTGAACTAGAATTAAACAATGAACCATGTAACCTTTTGTTTACATAAAGAGTGACCTAGTTCTTTCTAGGTCATTTTCTGGCAGGCGAGATTTTAAACTGGTCATATTATGGGGAAATTTACAGCTTAGAACCCTTCCCCTTGCCCCACCGCCATAAAGAGAGATGAGTGATTCATTTACATTGAAAACCCAAAAGGTGCAACAAAAAAATGTTAATGGCCTCGAATTTCGACCCTATAGCAGGGTCTTTCTCAAAGGCCAAATGTAAAAGAAAACAACATTGATGATGTTCTCACATCATTCATTCAACTCAATATTTATTTCGCAAAATACACATTCTAGAGAAGGTCAATTAAACAGTGACGTATTGAGAACTACAAGAATGATAATTAAATGAGACACAAATGAGAAAGAGGCAAATAGGGAGGCATGTTCAAAAGACCAAGTCTTTGATAGAAATGCACTTATAAAACGAGAAACTGGAATAACAGAAAGTAAAACAGATCTTATAGGACAGAACCAAACAAACTAACAAATTAACACACAAAACACAAGTGACCTATTAAACGAACACTGATGTATACAAGAAGGTAAACCAAAACTTGAAACTCACGGAGTATATAGTGCTGTAGTACCGCTGTGTAAAATGCTTATAAACTCTCTGAAATAAGACAGGGTACAGCAATAGCTAATTTTGCAAGGTTTGTAGACTTACTTTTGTTGGTAAAGATGACCGGGCCTCCATTCCCCTTTTTCGTAATTTTGTTACAAAACTTATTCTCGTCTCGCTGAAGGAAATCATCACCCGCGAACACCCGCAACATCAACACTTTGGGCCAAGATCTGTTCTTTATGCAGGACCAATGCTGCCCATGTCTCTCGAGTAATTATGAAAGAGAACGGAAATGGCTGGATAATGAATAAACCATGATCGAATCATCCGAATGAATAATCTTTGGACTCCTTCGGAAGAATCATTATGAAATACAGTTATGGCAGAGTCCAAGAGAAACCACAAAGACAAAGCACGTGATGGACAACTTATGGTTATAATCAGACATGTCAGCATTTTATGTGACCCAACATACATGAAAATATAAGAAACTTGTGAAAATTTAGGCTTAATCG
Source organism: Marthasterias glacialis (assembly GCA_911728455.2). NCBI lineage: Eukaryota > Metazoa > Echinodermata > Asteroidea > Forcipulatida > Asteriidae > Marthasterias > Marthasterias glacialis. Next base: position 28,174,965 of record OU452221.1, on the reverse strand, counting down.
GTCACTGGAATCACGAGAAAATAGAGGGGGGAAACCCTTTTATGTTTTCACTGCTTTAGAACATCAACGTTCGGTCTCGCGAGATCAAAACTAATAATTGCTTTACTCATTTCTCAAAAAAACTATATAGCATTTCAGGCAAAAATATTTCAAGGGAACTTTTCCACCACGGATATCTTTATACCATGTAAGTTATGTGCAAATCTTTAAACATTTTTTTTGAAATCCTACCGATGTTGTGCACATCCTGGAGGCAAAAGGACAAGGTTTTTTTTCTGGCAATAAAAAAGATAACAGAAAAGAATGTTGATCTTGCTGGTGCCTTTCTGATAGACTTACAGGTTGATAAGGAAGCCAGAAGCTTACCCGTCAAAAGAAAACAATAGACCGGTACAGAAAGAGGGGAGTATGCGGTAGTGGTTAATTTAGACGGTAATTTAAGGCGAGTTGCATTAATGCCTTTGATATATTAATTTACAATTTATAAGTCTTTCCATAATTTGTTGAGATCTGTTTTGAAATTGTTTAAGGCCGGAGGCTGAAACAATTTCCATTCGGCAAGTTGTTCCAATGGTCAACAACTCATTGTAGGAAGAAAATAAGTTATGGACGTGGGAGGCGAGACTGCGTGAGGAGCTAAGACCAACGTCATCAGCTCATCTATCGCGTCCAAAACTTCTGGGCACATTTTGTTTCCGAGAACTGTTTTCCTTTCCTTTTTTTCAAGCGATTTGAATTTTAGAAAATATTTAGTTTCAAAATGTGTACAAGGCGCCTTCTTATCATAAATCTAGTTATTAATATTTAATATTCATATTGACTTATTTGAGAAAGAAGAATTCTGACGTGGTCACTGCGGTTTAAATATTTTAATTGACATGGCATTTGTGCACGATAGACGTCTTTTAGTACATAATAAGTCATCGAATGAAGTTTAATTGATTGTAAATTTATTTTGACATTTGACCAAAGTTGAATCTGTTTTCCAAAAATACCTAAATCAAACAGCAAATGGAAGCAAAACAAAATAACAATGAATATTTTGTGTGTGTGTGTGTGTGTGTGTGTGTGTGTGTGCAGTAGAAGAGGTTGTTTATGTTAAAACAAATTTAGCTAATGGTTCTCTGCACGTAAAACAAACAAAAACAACCATCAAAAACAAGAGGAAATGGTAAACAACCAGATACCTACCAGGACGTCAAAGATTATTTCTAATCTAATATTTTCCCATCGGACTCTCAACGAAGTTTTTGAAAATAGTCCACAAGTTTCCAAGCAAAAACAGCAATCAAAATCTTTTGCAGACAATGTAGAAGTACACACTGCACTAACCCTAGGGAAAACAATGCAATTTCCCTAACCAAACACACCACGATCCCGTTGTATTTTTGCAGATTTTGTCAAGTTTTTCCAGTTTTTACTTATTTTGTGAGCGTGCGACAAATAACTTATAATTATTGCGTTGAGGTAACGGATTCCTGAACCCAAAACAAGTTAATCCTGCACGAGTTACAGCAAATCTGTTTTAAATTTTGCCTGCAGTTGTTTTTCTTACAGACCTAGATACCATTATGAAACCTGGTTGGAAACATTTTACACAGCTTCGCTGCTGAGAGGAACTTGTTTTATGTGACTCCCCCAAGGTACTGGCACATACCATTTTGAAATATACCCACACAAAATGGAAAAATACCGGTATAACACCAAAAAAGTGATTCAGACAATGTAATTTAAAAAAAACTGTCACCAAGAACTGATAAATAAACATATAAATTATCTCAGAAATGTATTTATATGCAGTCTTTATACATGAAAGTAGAAATGAAACTGCCCGTCTGCTGTGCATCGTGCCCTCGCTGTATAGACCTTATGCATTGACGTCAGCACGCCGCCATCTTAGAGGTAAAACAATGACGCAACAATGGAAAACGCACATTGTATGTACGCGCGGCGCTGAGGATGGGGCCAATGAGCAACCTTCGTTTGACCTCTAGCCGAGGGCGCCCTACCCAAATGCATAAGGTCTATTTTAATTTATAATGGTAACACAGCGTGCGCGTTTCGCACGTAGTGTTCGAACTTTAGTTTGGGGAACGTTGGGTTCTTTCGAGTGAACACTGTAAACTCGCGAGAACTCGTGATTTTTGCGAAGTTTATACACAGGGGCTATTTCCAAACCTAAGGTAGGACTTGTGTTCTGGCTTTGGCGCAGTCATCAATGTTTGAGCAGTGTGCGCTTTGCAAGGTGGCTAAGCATCAAACGGAGCCGGGGTCGATTTCACAAAGCACTTGGAGTCATCTTAAGTTGAGTTGTCAATATTACCATTGTGTTTTGTACTGTGACATCACACTTTGCTCAGTAATTAAGAGTAATTCGCAGTGAGATCATGCTTAGCTCTTTGTGAAATCGATCCCTAGAACCGGAGCACCGATCCGGAGCACGGAGCCGGACCCTGAGCCGCGGTTTGGAAAAATGTCCCTCACAAGAAGCCATCAGCCACGGCGATGAAAGCACCGGATCCAACCACTAGATCAAGAGGGATGACAGTTCGTGATTATATCAACGTTGATCTTCTGGTGAATCTGCATTTCAAATACATAAATTACTTTGAATGAAAGAATTTGTGGATAAATAACGTCAGCAGTTTAAAATTTCGAGTAGGCCCTTACAGCTTCACAACCGTGATTAAAACACGTGGTCAAAACGACAACATATATTTCTCAAAGTTGTATTAGGCGAAAGATGCAATCCCTATGTGGTTTCGGACTTAGGATCTCACCGCTATTGAACAACTTCGCCAGAATATTATCATTCTCCATCAATAGAGGAATATGCCTGTGGATTTTTTTCACAGGACTCGGGAAAGTACTGAGTATATTTCTTAACACACATCGGTGTATGGATATTAGAACACAAATAATATTCTTTATCCCTGATGTAAAAATTAACATCTATTATAATGGTTGCGGTACCCGCTGCTATTCCAACTGCCTCTAGCTGACGGGCAATCTCGGTAGTCCAATTGGTAAGACATCTGCTGTAGAATGGCAGGGGTCGTGGGTTCGAATCCCATCCAAGGACTATACCTGTGGTTTTTTCACGGGGCTTGGGGAAAGTACTGGGGCAAAAAGGGCTTGGGGTAAAAAAACACAAATAATATTCATCATGTACTACACGCTCTGCTCGTCATCGATTGTTAAATATTACCGGCACTGCGCATGTGTTTAACTTGTGGATGTCACGCACCCTTCACGTGATCCGAATATCCTTCTTTATTCTTCTCATCTATTTGTGCTTCAAGATTTTACCTTGTAAAGCACTTTCTCTCCTTTTGTTAATAAAAATATGGCAGTTTAAAAAGTTTAAGATCGTTAGAGTTGAAGAAATGTTAAACTAGTAGGGTTGATGGCCTTATCTTTCGATCCAAATTGGACCTACGTCAGAGGCGTAAAAAAGCACTGGCATATTAACAGATCCGTTTATAGAAAAAGGGGAGTAAGGAATTATGGGAAGGGATCAGAAATAAGTGGGGAAATGGTATCAAATAGACCGATTGCGCGACCCGCGTCACGTGACGTATTGTGGGTATTAAATGTAAACAAACACGACGATCGAGGCTTTTCTTTCCCGAAATATGTGAAAAATATTCCTTAGTTTGTACCAGAGACCTTCGAGTGGCTGAATAAAGCCAGTAAGGACAGTTCCAGCAAGTCTTGGAAATAGTACAAGTAACGTATTTTAATGTGCACGATGTGTACCAGTGCACGACGGGACGTTTAGGCCAGACGACCGCGATCACAAACTTTTCAACACAAGAATTTCAAAGTTTCGAAGCTCAATCATCAAAAGAAATTGCTTTCCAAAACTGTGTGATTCCTTTGCCTATTTGAAATTTCACAAGGCTAGGTATAAATGCTCACTTTTCCAATGTTCTTTACCTTCTTTACAGTGATTTAGGCCTACATTACAAACAAAACAACAGACGGGTGGCTAAAAGTCGTCCGACGCCGGTAGTGCATAACTCAAAATGAACCTCTTTTGTAGTAGAATACTGGTAGTTTATGAAACAGTAATGTGATTAATATCAATATCACATTATACAACTTTAATAAAATGGCTAATAGTAACTGTGTTATTATTACCAAAAACCGACTTTTGGTGTGACTCTGTCGGTCACGGCATGTATTTGCACGTAGCTTGCCATCAGCTTAGATAACGTAGTACCCACAATAGGTCACGTGATGACATGTAAACATTGGTCGCGCAATCGGTCTATTAATGTAAGTACATTACAGACAAAGGAATGGGTCATGATCAATCAGAGTTTACCAGATTGGACATAGAAAAAGTCGCATCACCCTTCATTCAGATCCCCGTGCTGCCGCTTCCCAGGTTATAATCCACAGAGCTAGCTCTATGGTTGTATCGTATATTATGGGGTGTGATCCCTGGCTACACAGCAGTAACCGATTGAATGGCTTCTGACTGGCACCCCAAACAAAGAAATTAACAAAATAAGGAGACCGCCATTAGGGCTGGATAGCTCAGTTGGTTTAATGTCAGTACATTAAACCGGTGGTCGCAGGTTCAAATCCTGCTCCAGTCAATTTTTCTTTGTTCACCCCAAAACTGATTTAAAATTTACCCATAGTCAGTTCCCTTGTGGTTTATTGCTGCATATTGAACAGTTAAAACTATTGTCGTGTACGTACACGACAAGTCCAAACTTGTGTACGCACACGATAAGTTATCTTGTACGTACACGATAATGTTCGTATACGTACACGATCAGTTTTGACTTATCGTGTATGTACACGATAAGTTAAAACTTATCATGAACATACACGATAAGTTATCGTGTACGTACACGATAGGTTTGGACTTATCGGGTACGTACACGATAACTATCGTGTACGTACACGATAATTATTTTGTACGTACACGATAACTATCGTTTAGGTACAAAGTCCAAAGTTGTGTACATACACGATAAGTTATCGTGCACGTACACGATAGGTTTGGACTTATCGCGTACGTACACAATAATTATTTTGTACATACACGATAACTGCCGTGTACGTACACGATAAGAGATTTTGTTTTATTCACATGGCAGCAATACGCTTCCGTAAGATACCCAAGTGACAGCTCTCTAGAAAACATACAGGTAATTTGAGATGGATATGGGAGGAATACCCCCAAAATGAGGAAAAACTGCGTTATGAACTTCAGGGACTGCTCATCCAATTCTACGTGTGAGTTTTTGTTCCGATCCGAAGCGGATTCGCACCGCGGTCCCCAAAGTATAAGAGGCAAAGCAAGACGCCACCGAAGCAAACATATGTTTGAATACCGGTACCATCCAATTCGGTTTCGTTGAAGTGCAGAAGAGCTTTCATTACCATTTTCATCATGAAATTTAGAACATTTATAAAAAATAATACATAACTGATTAAGTTTTCATTTCCGTTCAGCTCTCCTTCGCTGACGCAGAGCCACGCCCACACATTTCCCCCTCGAAGAGTACTTCCGGCCAAACGGCGCATGGTTGGTTGTGAAAATAAGTGGACATGACGAATTCATCGTTATGGTGTAACTGCAGGAGTGCGTTCATGAACAGTGCGCGGAGTATGGATTATGTTAAACCTGTAGCATTTGGTCTGCCGTGACAGTGAAGATCAATCATACACCATCAATAGCGAAAGTAGGCGCATCCCCTGAAGATAAACTCATGCTGCAAAGGTGGTTGAAATGGGATCCATCTTCCGAAGAAGAAAAAAATGCTGACACCGCTCAAGCGCCGCTGAGGGCACTATACTTCTATTCAGGGGTGCACCACACTAAGTTGGTTCCCCCAAAATACTAAAAAAAACTATTCAAAAGTCTGGAGCCTTTTTCATGTGGATTGGGTTTTTCAGTCCCTACCTGATTGCGTGGGTTTTCCCTATTTGGGGTTTTCCTCCCACATCTAAAAAAAAACCTGACATTTGTTCATGATCTTCTCTACACAGGTATCTTCAGGCCTACGGGTCACAGTGCTTGTCATATTATTTGAGGGTCCCTTGGTTTTGTTAGACCAGAAAGATATAGTAATAATTACTTTTCAGACCATTTTTGGTCAATAAACTTCATTTACCAGGAGCTCCAAAATATGCGACAGCAATTTTATGAAATTCATGCAAGCTGTAATGAGGGCAGTGAGCCAATGCCCTGCAAAAATCAATGTGGCTTACGTGTAAATTTGAAATCGAAACTTCCATTTTCAATCCTTCTCCGTCGATAATGAGTTCTCGATTTCACGAAGGGTTATTCCTGATGCTATTTTGATTAATTGTTGTTATCAAGTCATGATTTCAATTTTGTTGAGACGTTTTTAATTCAGTTCGGCTTACTGACGGGGAAAGAAAAACGGGGCATTTGACCGACCTGCGTCTATAATTGCATCTCAAATAGCACGCGCTTTTATAAAAAAAAAAAAAAAAATTGGTAATAATATCAGAGGGTCCGATTGCTTGCAAACCAAGAGAGGGACACAATCCTTTTATCCGACATCATGGGGGAATTAAGCTTATTGGATTTAGTTCTAAGCATAAGCACAACAAGTAATGAGTCGTTCAGAATGTGCGGCTTGAACCGGAAAAGGCAAGGCCAGTTTCATGTAATAAACATCTTCATGATGAATAATATTTAATGTCTAGACACAAATTGACGAACCGTGGTAAATGAGGGTGGGGGGTTAGGGGAAAAAAACGTAACTGCTTCTCACAATCTGTTTACAGTTGATTCAAATAACGCTAGGAGTTTCTGTATTAAAACTACTTGAAAGCTCCCATACTCCAATGATGGGAGTATGGCCATTAAGTAGTTTGACAGTTTTAACTAGAAACGCCACAACCCTAGTAGACCCACACCCACCCTGCCCATACCCTCCCCACCCATACCTCTAACCCCATACCCTCCCCACCAATATACCCTCTCCCCCCATACCCTTCCCACCCATTTCGTTACCCATACCCCAACCCATACAATCCTCCCCCATGGCCTACCCCATCGTCCAACCCATTCCCCAGCCCACACCCTCCCCACTCAAACACCTCCCAACCATACCCTCCACACCCAAACCCTCCACTGCCCACCCATACCTTCCCACCCAGACCCCCACCACCACACCCTCCCAACCCATACCCTCCCTCACCCATACCCCTCTCGCCCCCTCCAGTCCCCACTTCTCCTCACCATCCAAACCCTTCATGTACTTTCACAGCGTCCATCGGCTCAATTGAATTAGTGTTTGAACACACAGCAAACACACTTCGCGTCTCTGATTTCCCAAGACAACCGAGAGACTTGCACGGCTCGTCAAAATGCTCACACATGAAATGAACCGCAGGATCGGCAAACTCAGAAGAATGTTTTCAACTTAATTACATTGTCTGTGCCAAAATTACTTCATAGAAAAGGCTGACGCGATAATTGGTGAAGTTTTTCTTTTTAATTATTTGATCACATTTCAATTTCCGGAGCGTTTGCCTAATTAATGGAAGAGCGGTTAGACTACATGAATGCCAAATTGAATCTTAGAAAACAAGCAACTCTTGTTGGGCGAGAGAGTGTACATACCTAAAGCTTTGCATATGTACAAGTAGGCATAATGCTGTGATGTAGATTAGTAACATTGACTTTTATTTTAAGCCACTCAACACTTGTGTACCACTGCATGTTGTATTAATTTGCATATAACAAAAGGGGGCTACCACGGCAGCATAAGGAAACACGCTTACAAAAGGATTTCCTATTTATACCCTATATGCAAATATTAATTCATATTATAAACGTTTACAGAAAGCCGTGTATAATTATTGTGAAGGTGAAACTATAGGCATGAACTTGAGGTACATTTCCCCGCTCACACAAGTCTCATACTCCAACCCAAATAGCAATACAGGCATGTTGTGGCCGAGCGGTTTTATAGTGCATCAGACTCGAGTTCTGGTGGCTATCAGGATGTGGGTTCGAATCCTGGTCACGACACTTGTGTCCTTGAGCAAGATACTTAACTATAATTGCTTCAAATAGGGGAAAAGGCAGTTATGTTTGTCTCACAACGGATTCATTTACCCTCTCCCTGTTCTTAGCTGTGCTGTAAAGAGACTTGTGTTTATATCTCGCCATGTCTTGTTTCTGCGCATTGGGGCAGGTTTCTATCCCTTCAAAAAAAAAGTAGACCACACCTCGAGTGGCCTTTGGGCCTTGTGATGGTCGGAATTGCATTTGAAAAAAGATGACAAAAAGGCAACAAGTACAAAATTATTCAATCACAGTTGAAAGGTTTAGGCCTATGGCTCTGCCGCTCCCCGATTGCTCTTGTTTTCATCATCACCTTCATCGTTCCCAAGTGGAACGTCTTGAAGGAGTTGACGTAACCTCCACTCGTCTTCAAAAGGGGATCACTGTGTTTAACGGCTTGTGTCGCGTCTACACTGTTGCATTATTGACATGGAGTCCAACAATAAAGGGGGGCACAAAGTATGATTTCAGCCGATATTTCGTGTCTCAGTTTCTGTACACTCAGAACTCCCAAGAGACAATGAAATAAAGGGCTGTTTAGTAATCTATTGGTAATCTATGCGGGGGTGTTGTGGTGAAGGTATCAGTGTCGTCCACAACCTTATGAGAGCGCCGTTTTTCAAGGGAGTGTCCCCCTGCATTTCAGCAGTTTGGATGTGCTCTTGAATCCAGAACAGACCATGGTGTGCTATTAAAAAAATAATTTGAAAAATATTAAAAAGTGAAAGAAAGAGAGAGAGAGAGAGAGAGAGAGAGAGAGAGAGAGAGAGAGAGAGAGAGAGAGAGAGAGAGAGAGAGAGAGAGAGAGAGAGAGAGAGAGAGAGAGAGAGAGAGAGAGAGAGAGAGAGAGAGAGAGAGAGAGAGAGAGAGAGAGAGAGAGAGAGAGAGAGAGAGAGAGAGAGAGAGAGAGGGAGCTGGAAGAACAGAATCAGAGTTCTCATTTAAGTCCTTAAAAAATGTTGCACCAAAAGAGCATCTAGAATCAAAACAATTTCCGGGCCCTTAAGCGGGCCCCGGACCCCCATGCCGTAAGGGCTTCGCGACTTGTTCTTCGTAGTACTGAAAAAATCATGCTGAAAAAAAATTCTGGATCCGACCAGGCCCATTCTGTTATCTTCTGATAGTGACGACATTTATCATGAACCGTCTCCAGATAAAGCGAAACTAAATTTAATTTTTGTTGTCAACATCGACATCGACATCCAAGAAAATGATTCAGATGAATGTTTACGGTATATCTTCTGTCAATGCCTGATTGATAAGATAACCAGCGTCATCTCTCCCCCAGAGTCTAGTATCTCATGCACGGCCAGTAATCCTAGTGATAACAAGTATACACTGACGATATCAATTCCGAATCCAGGGGTTGTTGTTTTGGGGGAGGACAAATTGGTGGTGGGCCTTGGACGAAAACCACTCCTTCGTTGGGATCCGGTTAAGGCACGTCTCTTCCATTTTTGGTGTCATGATCTTTTGAAGACTCGATCTTGTTATTGAAACACGTCGTATCTTTTCAGCATTCGAACAACAACCTGTTTATGAAATTAAGTAACTGATCGAGCACACAAACAAAGGTAAGGGTAAATTGATTTTTTTAGACTTCACATTTGCTTTTAACGAAGAAGTAATGACATCAAATAGGAGCCAGGGTAGTCTGGAGGCCGCGGGGCCTGTAAAGTGAAGGTACAAAATGTTTTATGACAGATGACGAGACCAAAACGCACCAACTGAAAACCTATAGTGACTTTGATAGCTTTATTAGTCATCATTCCATGTTTTTCTGTGCAATAAGGTACGCGCACACATGTTTACATTTTCCAATAGGATTTTATCATGTCGGACTTTTGTCAGACTTTCGGTGGCGTAGCCAAGGCTGTGATTGGTCAACACGTAAGGGGCAGGCTTAATGAATTGGTCTATTGTCCCTCCACTGTGTCTCAAAAGAGGGTTGATTGAAATGTACTATCCCCCCCCCCCCCCCACACACACACACACAAGTGTGTTTTTACGTCCAATCGGGGACCTCCTATTGTCCCTCTTTTGTTTGTACTTAAACTTTTTAGCAACAGCTCCCATTGGTTTTGAACACGATTTCCAACTGGTGACCTTTTCCAACCAGGGACCCTATTGTCCTCTTTTGTTATAAGTCCCCGGTTTGAGTGCCTAAACAAATTCACACACACACCCCCTACCCACCTAAAAAAAAAATAATAATAAAAAAAAAAAACTAGAAAGAACCATTCTTTCATGATGCGTTTCTTGAACAGTAGAGTGTTGGAATGAATGTATTCTTTCACAAAACAATGGTGCGCCGTCGAACTATGTTGTATCTTGAATACTATAGGAGTGGTATGAATGCACTCTGCAAAAGCCAATTGTGTTACTAAACCCCGCAACTTTAGAGTAGTAATGAAAGATCATTCACCCTTTGTATAATACACAAAGTTCATGTCACACCATTCGGACTTAGTTTAATAGGAAAACAATCGCAGAACCCACGGCCAAATCTAATCACCGACGAAGTCAGTCTGAAATTGAAAGGGATTTCATACGGACGCTTTGTCTTGTCCTCGCAAATAGACAGAGGGCTCTCTGGGAGTGCAAATCCCGTGAGAGAATGCAGCGTCACGTGGGGGTACGTGCTGAAACGAGAGCAAATCCGGGTAGATGTCTCACACCGTTGAGGACACAATCAATTCGTAGGAAGACGAAGGGGTACAGTGCCCGCGAGGGTATTTGCTCTGCCACGCTCAAATGTTCTTCAGTTGTATCCGTAGAATGTTTTCTATTCTGTTAACTTCTTACAATAGGGTCGTTTTTAATCTAATAAACAGATATAAGACGTAATCGAGACGTGGACGATTTGAAGTAAATAAATAAACATTTGAAATCGATCGAGAAGCCTTTGGCTTCTTCTTCTTCTTCTTCTTATTTTCACTTTTGGTTCTTTTTTATTTTTTATTTATTTTTTGAGAATGGTATCATTTTGTAATGTAAGCATTGATCTCTCCAACAAAGATGATTTGACCACTTGATCAACCACTTCATGTTTGTGTTACCATGACTACCAGGTAACAACTTTTAACTTTAACGTGTTATTTTAACTGTTCCGATCATATCAACCCCTTCCCGTTAAAATCATAAATGCATTTCTGTATTTTCAGTAGTTGATAATTTTATTTTTTGTGTGTCTGTTTTTTATACTGTGAATTTCACTGAATTTGCCTCCCAGGCCCCACCCAAAAAAATGGCTAAGCACAACAAAATCATGCTTACCAGAGGAAGGTTACCAGCCAAAATGCCATGTCACCATGTAGCAGTTGTGAATGGTATCCTACTTATTTTTGCTTCGAAAAATATTTTAAGCATTATTTTCCATCCGCTTTAAGCCCTAGCTCAACATTGGTAAGAAGAAAAACCGTGTTCACAGATTTACATAAACCTTACATGGTATAAAGACAGTGAGGATAGAAAACTTTCCTTGAAATATTTTAGCCTGAAGTGTTACCGTTTTTAAATAATAAATGAAATAAGATCCAAAATTAGTTCTCGTCTCAGTGAGACGAGAACTCTGCCTGAAGGAATGCGTACAAAAATGCTGACTGCATTTTAACCGTTTTCTCGCCAATGAAACAACGAAATGAGCTGACATTTTCACAGGTTGGTTTTATTACAAATATCTTGATTTGTGCAAAGAATGGAAGTATTTACAGTCAGTTTATACCAATGTTAAGCTGGTGCTTTAAAAAGAGATATAAATGAATGAATGGGATGTAGGCCTATGTAGTTTTCGATGACACTAATACCAAGTTACCCTGTAAGTTACTCCAGAAGTGCAAACAGAAACTTGAAAAATTCTCAAGGTAATGCTCATGTCATTACGTAGTATGATGACCTTTGATAATAGTCTTAGTTTACTTTAGTGACGACTTATCAGTTCCAACTTTGCTTAAAGTACGATTAATGCCAGACCAATATGGAGCCAAAGCTTTTTAGTCGTGTTTTAGTACCAATAGAATCAGAGAAGCTCTCGTTTATGGTGTTTTACACCACCGCAGCTATGGCCGCCGCACGCGCACGTGACCCGACAGTAGCGCGTCAGCGCACATATGTACCAATCAGCATGGAGGGTTCACAGAGGGTTCACGCCCATGAACGAACTGCTCGGATTAGTCTATAGGTCCAAACTGGGCCAATCAACACAAGTTTTGTGTGTGTGGGGGGTGGTAACTATGATGTATTCTTTCTTTTTTCGTTTGAATGGCGTGCGAAAAAGTTTTGAAAGAAGAGTTGTATTTCTAAATTTGTTGTGACGTACATTTTTTTCCCCTTGTTTTCCAGCGCCTCGGAATAATGTTTGGTCATAGATAGATGGCGCTTTACACATTTGTGTTATTATTTATATTGTCATCCTCCACTAGGGTCCAAATTCACAGAGCTGCTTAAGCAGAAGATATTGCTTAAAAGTTGCCTGCTAAGCAAAAATAAGCAGGATACCAGTCACAGATCGTACATGTGGCATTTGGCTCCTTTGGCTGGTAACCTTATTCTGGCAAGAATAATTTTGTTTGAGTTTAGCTACTTTTTTAAGCATAAGCAACTCTATGAAATTGGGGCCAGGTTTCGGTTGAGGGCATTGATTTGAGGGAAAAGGTGGTTGAACCGCGCAAAATGTCTAGTGTTACGTAGACCACAAAGGCTTTTTCTCCGTTTCGTGAATACCTTGTGTTGTTACGAATGAAAAAACAGGAGGAATTTCTCATAACCCCAGGCATTGCCTGAAGACAACGAGATGAGCCACACTCAATCCCCGAGTGAGTTCATATAACCAGATACAACCACCCCTCGGGCAACTTAATATCAATGCGTGTTCCAGGGTATACCTTCGTTTGGAATGATGGCAGGCACAAGCTCCGCCTCTTAAAACATCCTCAAGAAATCATCTCGCAAGATCAGCCTAGCGGACTATTGCTTGGCTCCTCATCGAGTCACGTTTCTAAAGACGGGATTACAATAAAATCCAAGTGTCTTGATGATTACAGATCGTCTTGTATACGCAGAAAAACCCTCGAACCAATCTGATACTTAGAAAAAAAGAGGGTTTGTTCCTTTTGAACCGGCTTTTCTTTTCTTTTTTTGTAACTTTTGTAATCTTTCAGAATGGCGTCACAGCATCAGGTTCAGATAGGCCAAGTCTTCAGGTCATTTCTGGGTTGAATGTACCAGACCATTGAAAAGATATTATAATAACATCAACTTTGTTTGCGAACGACGGAAGTGTGCGAGGGCCACAAGCATAAAAAGGATAACATTTTAAGTTTCCAGTAAGCTGCGGAGAGTTACTATCTCACCGGGTTATGGTTAAGGGTTAGGGTGAGGTTTGGGGGTAAGGGCTAGGGATAGGTTTGGGATGAGGGTTAGGGTTAGGTTTGGGGTGAGGGTTAGGGTTAGGTTTGGGGTGAGGGCAAGGGGTAGGTTTGGGGTGAGGGTTAGGGTTAGAATTGGGGTGAGGGTTAGGGTTAGGTTTGGGGTGAGGGCTAGGGTTAGGTTTGGGGTGAGGGTTAGGGATAGGTTTGGGGTGAGGGCAAGGGTTAGGTTTGGGGTGAGGGTTAGGGTTAGGTTTGGGGTGAGGGTTAGGGTTAGGTTTGAGGTGAGGGTTAGGGTTAGAATTGGGGTGAGAGCTAGGGGTAGGTTTGGGATGAGGGTTAGGGTTAGGTTTGGGGTGAGGGTTAGGGTTAGGTATGGGGTGAGGGTTAGGGTTAGAATTGGGGTGAGAGCTAGGGGTAGGTTTGGGATGAGGGTTAGGGTTAGGTTTGGGGCGAGGGTTAGGGTTAGGTTTGGGGTGAGGGTTAGGGTTAGGTTTGGGGTGAGGGTTAGGGCTAGGTTTGGGGTGAGGGTTAGGGTTAGGTTTGGGGTGAGGGCAAGGGGTAGGTTTGGGATGAGGGTTAGGGTTAGGTTTGGGGTGAGGGTTTGGGGTGAGGGTTAGGGTTAAGGATTCTAGAAAAAAATGTTCAGCTTGTGGTCGTTTAATGCCAACATCCTACACATACAGCGAGGTGTATAATTATACCTGAAATAATTATTCTGACGTCACTTTTTACGTTTCACCGACGTGATCATATTCCCCTTCATGCAAAGGACGTCTGGGCGCACCCCGTGATTACACTCGACAATGGGTGATCGTGGGGAGCCATTATGAACGGCTTCGAGTCCTTCTGGAGCACCACACAGCAATTAATTCCTATGTAAGACGAGAGACACTCTAATGTGATTAAGAATGTGATAATTAGTCAGCCGGTGTTGCTTACTCCTAACAGCAGAGGTCGTGCACGCATCGAGGTTTTGACAGGCATCTAAAAAATCGTGCTCATTTTAACACATTTTGGGAAGCTTTTTATTCGTACCTGGTTCCCAATTGCTAAAAAGTTGCAAAGGTAGAAAATGCAATGAGCTAGAAACTTTTGTCCTTCACAATTATGACTTTGTAAAAATTCTTTTGAAGGAACGCTCTTCCTACGAAACTCGATGGTTTGGGCTGTCGAAAAGTAAAATATCCTGTAGATTCTGTCTGAAAGAATTTTTGTTTGGTTTTGTTTCAATTTGCAGGAAACCACTTCATCACACTCATCACACCGAGAGAGGACTCAAGCATCCTGTGTGAGAATATAATTGATTGAATAACCGTAAACAATAAACAATACAAAAAAATTCAAACAAAATGGCGAAAATTTTGTTTGTAGCTTATCTCCTTTGTGCCCTACTCATTGCCAGCGCGATGGCGAGGCAAAAGGGATGTCGTCAGAGCCAGGAAAACCGCCGAAGGTCCCCGCCCAACGTCTTGGAGAGACTTGCCATGCGGGGTGCCGCCATCACCTCCAGCCTCCGAAACCTCAGGAACCTCCGGTCGATCCGGGAGAGACGCTGGAGTAGCTTCCCGGTCTGGAAGAGTCTCCACAAGATGCAGGAGCGAGCCATGGACATCGGGGACCTCCCTCCACTCTCCATCATTCCAAGGAAGGACATCCACGAAATCGTTGAAAAGGATCTGCGCGACAAGGGAGTCCAAGAGGAAGGCGCCTGGGCAGAGCAGCCCTTCTGGTTTTCAGAACTGATGGGTTTGACGAGGCACGGGGAGGCGGATCATGAGCCGTACAAGACGGCTGGGAACCCGGCAGGGGAGTGGGAAGGCGACGATTGGGATTACGGTAGTCAGAATGCGGACGAAGACTCTTTTTCGGCGTGGGGGGACTTTAGAGCGCCTGTAAGTTGTCACTTTTGTCACTCATCTTACAATGCAGAACACCATCTGAACATCCTCCTCTGCTCTTAAAATGCAATAGACTCATCCCCTGAAAGGGATGGAAGGAACTGGGTAACACGTTTAAACCCAAATGTCACTTCCTCGAAGTTTTCTCATGAAGGTTTCTCCGTCTTATATATCTTTAAATTCAAGACAATATTATAATGATTAAAAACCCGATTTCACTTTCTTTAAGTTTTTTAGCAAATGTTTCAGTCTTAATTTTCTTTACATCCAAGAAAACCTTTTGAGAAAAAAAATAATGATAAAAAACTCGATTTCTCTTCTTTGAAGTTTTCTTAAATTTTTCAATCTCAAATTTCTTCATTTTCAAGAAAACTTTTGAGAATTATTTTTTTATAATGATTACAAATTCAATGAAATGAATTCCTTGCCCCTTGTGTCTAAAACGAAAACAAACACTACAGATTAGATATTTCTGTTCTTTATACAAGCTGCGAACCGAAGCACTTCGTTCACAAGCTACCGGTTTATGTTTTCCCAGTCATTTTGGGCAAAAAACTGCCTGTTTCACTTTTGTGTATTCGTGTTAAAGCGGTTTTGCTTCTTCATTTGAAACTGTCATTCAATTTCACGTTGAGGCATCGAAATTTGTACAGCATTTATACACTATAATGTGTTCTTTTCAGCCATGCGAAATCGGAACTCATTAACAGAGTAGGCGCAAGTGCAGACTGCAGAAAGTTGCTGCAAACTTGAAGTTATTCGAGGGGGTTGTTCAATCCGTATTAATCTGTTTTAATCGCAAGACGCAAAAAAAGTTGCTTACACATCAAGTGAAATTGAATGATTGTTTTGAGGAACTTTCAATTTCGTGCGCAGTGGTGTAACCAGAAGGGGCAGGGGGGGGGGCTGATCCCCCAACTCAGAACCCTTGCCCCCCCCCCCCCGCCCTATGAGACCGAAAAGCACACAAACATGAATGGTTGGATACATTAAATAGGCCCCCAAAATAACAAAAACAACAACAAAAGCAACAACAAAAAGCAACCCAACAAACAAACAAACAAACAAACAAAAATCATATTTAGGGCCCATTTACCCCCCCCCCCCATGAAAATGGGTGGTTACACCACTGTTCGCGCCATATTAGAATAGCGCGATGTTTACATTGGCCGCTTATTTGCGGAATATGCAATCTGGTTTACTAGGCCTATCCCCCAGTGTGGATTTCACAAAGCACTGGAACTAGTCTGTCTCGAGTTAGGACAAGTAACTTGTCCTAACTTATAAGACTAGTCCTAGGTTAGGACTAGTCCTAAGTTAGGACTTGTTTTGTGAAATTCTTCTCCCTGGCTGCCTACATCTGTTTTGATACTCTATAACCGCCCTTCTCTCCGCTTGGTTGGATTTCAGGTTCAGAAGTGCAGTGATGATATTGTAGGAAATTCGTGCACACACAACAGTGATTGTCTGGGTTGCAGAGCGTTCCATTGCTCGAGAAGTACGAACCAATGCGTGGCAGGCGAAGAATCAGATCAGTAAGTTAAACAAAAAAATAAAGTTCCGGTAGTTTAATTTAATTCAAACTATGTTTTTCAATTTATTTATTTTTTTGCGCTAAAACGTGGGGACCTTGGCATCCACCACTGGTGACGAATTACTGATAGACTTTAACACAAACAGGCACTACAAATAATTATTTTTAAAGGTAAAATTACATCTAGTATACGGCAGGTAGCCTACATGAGTGGGATTGTGCCTTTGATGAACCAGGCATTGGGTTTGGCACACAGTCAGAGTATGTTATGAGAAAGATATTTGGCTTTTAGGGCCATCGCAGATTTTTCATTTTATAAATATAGAGGTAGAGTAACAAGCAATGACAGCCATTTTGAAAAAAAAAAGAAAATTACTTGTTATTCTACCTATATTTTTTCAATGGACAAATCTGCGATGGCGCTATACCCAAATATCTTTCTCATGACATACTCTGACTGTGTGTTAAAATCCCATGCTTTTATCATTAAAATTCCCCCAAATATATACCCTATCTGCCCAACTAATCGTTTGTTTTTTAAGCCAACTCGGCCTGCGGCCTTGTTGGATACGGGACGCAGAAGCGCTATTGTGTGATAACTAATAAATTATGATGGTAAAAAAATGTAAGAAAAAATTGAATTGCAGAAAACGAAAAATGCACGAAAGTAAAACATTGAAACAAAAACAATTTCAAAACCTGTCTGATGTAAAAAAAAAAAAAAAAAAAAAAAAAAAAAACACCCTAAAAACACCCTTTGGAAAGCAGAGTCATGAAGCAGGAATAAAGAGACAAGACTAAGATATCTGCCCTCTGACGTACAACTTGATTTGGATTGATATAAGACGTGTTTACAAGATCGCAACAGAGCCAGTGATGAATATTTGAAATGTTGTGGACAAAAACTGGTAAACAATTTCCTCGTATGAATCAAGCCAGCAAGAATCAAACTACGAAGCTTTTCATTACATTGGCAATGACACCCAACGCATGGCGTTAAGCCCCCCCCCCCCCCCCAAGGGTTCTGGATTAGATCTATCTGAATAATTAATGGAGTTCATCCAGCTCATTTCCTTTCAGTCTCGAGTTTAAATCATTAATTAATCCTGCCATACTAAATCCCTCCTGTTTTTTTCATTCTGACTTTCCTCCAGGCACTTCGCAGGATTTCTTTGAAGAGATTGATGCCTTCATCACCAATTTTCTCTCAATGACGCTATGATGCCTTTTGTATAACGTGACCGTGATGAATGTATACAAATAAAAATGTATAGTCCAATTTCTTCGGCCAGTCTTTTTCGCTGCACAGGATTGTAAATACGTTTTTGTGTAAAGTATACGAAAGGGCCAATGGGAACCCAAAACCGCGGTTTGAGAACACCGTGTGAGTTGAGCTCCTTGGGCTAAATTGAAATATACTGAATGTCTTTCTCCGTCTGGGTATGAGGATGGATCAGTGCCCATAGTCTAGACGTGGAAACGCCTCGAGCCCAAGCTTTGCCGTATATGTATTTTTTTTTTTTTTTTTTTTTTTTTTTACAAAATGGTGTACCGTGTTTGGTTTTGGCAGGAGGGGATTAGAACGCACAACTCGGACAAATTGGGAGCTTCACGTTATCGTTCTATTTAGTCTAGTTTGACGTGGTGTTTTCATCAAGATCAGCTCTAGAAAACCGTGACAGGCTGTGGGGAGCATGGTCTCCAGAAGCAGAGAGGAAGCAAAGCCTCATGCATAGTTTAAAATTGACGCCATGACATGCGCGGGATTTTTCATCGACCCAGCAACTCCACATCATTATATCAACTCCCCAGGGGCAACACTTCACTGAACAAAAACACACAAGAGGTAAAATGACGCAGGAAGTGTGAGCGCTTGAGCGTGTGATTCGAAGCTATACCACAATGACCAGGAAATTGAGTCGCAGGTGAATCTAACTCCACACAGGCAACAGATGCTTCAGTTTTGCTTCTCCTATCTACACCATTGAGGAAAATGGCGACTGAATAATGTCAACTCAAACGTTTCCTGTGACTCAACTTCGGATAAGCATAAAACTCTGCAAGTCTTGCCTATGTACTATCAAAAACCATAGCCAACTGTTTGCCGAAGTTTATTTTGTGTTTGTGTTTTCTTCTTGAAGGGGCGGTGTTCTCATGATCATAGCAGGCCTGTGGCTGTTGATGGTTGGATGAACTCTTACCCAGATACTGCACACGCGCGCCCTTGCGGTCAAATCACAAAGGGTGCCGTCTTTGTTAAACTGTGACGCGACTGCTGGCGCACACGCACGCGTAGTAGCTGGGTTATTCCATTTACTGCTATAATCATGAAGACACAGCCCCTTGAATGAAAAAAGTGCAACTTCCCGCCATACCAATTTCGTTCTTTCTCTTAAAAAGTATACACGGTTATACGTATAAAAAAAAATCTCCTAATGATGTTGCTTGTAGGCCAGTTTAAAAAAAAGAGCTGGTTCAAGTCGTTCATGATGAAAGACAACATCCGTCTCCATCATGATTCACAGGTTATTTCCAACCGTATGACCACACTAGAGTTACACAAAACTACTTGATGACTGTTATTGTGATAACTGATTCTAAAATCAGTTTTGTCTGCGTGGGGCCGACTCACCTTGTTACTCACCCCCGGTTACCGGGATACTTAAATCAAAGTTGTTTTTGTTTAGACAATAACTTATGAGGCATAATACTTATTTTAAGTACTGATAAGTACCCCACAAGCAAACTCTATCTGTAAAATATCAAATGATAGTCAAGTATTATGAACAACTGCATGGCGGCTACATGCTCATTTACCCCCCCCCCCCCCCCCCCAGCACACCCTTCTTGAAGCCTGCTTTCCAAAGTCCAATGTCACCCGGCTATATAACCCAATGTTCCGCTCACGACTTGAGTTAAATATAATAAAGTATGTAACATAGAGTTCAACGAACTTAACCACAAAGTGCACTGACTTTTTGACACACAAGCAAACATGGTGAGAGGTGTATGGCCAGCCCAGGAAATGCCCGTTGTGCCCAGTTTTTTTTAAAATCAGTTTCATAACCCTAAACACCAGGCCTCGATCTTAAGAAAAACGGGGCAGGCCTTTACTGGCCAAATCAGAGAAATTGTACAAGGGCATGCTGGCCAAGTTGGTAGTGACAGTGCAATTTTTCTGAAGGGCATGCTGGCCAACTGGACAGGGCATGAGGGCAATGGCCTCAGTGGCCTCGGTTAAGATCACGTGTTGTAACTAACACGTGTTTCTCCCCAACGAAGCTAAGAGTATCTTTTTTACACATGTTTATTCAAAATTAAGATACCATAGACCTATACTGAGTTACCACAGACCTATCTATCTCTGTAAATACAACATGGCTTCTAAGCAGAGATAGACATCTTTATGTTTGTCTTTGCGAGTCCAAATCAAGGGACTCACGGCTACGGCTATGGCTGCAGCGACTTCGTTTAAAGATAAAACCTTTTTCAGCGATCCGGCCGTAGCCACACAGCCGAAGCCGTCAAGTCAGAAGCAGCACAAAAGGTATTCTCTTTTTCATGAATGTTAACTTTTTCGCGCCAATATTATCTTCCAGACCTCTGCGTCGTCTCATTGAGTGGGGATTGAGTTCAGATCGCTCGGCAGCCGTGAATAATTTAGAGAAAAATCAAGTTTCCCACACTGGTGTGTATACCGTATACACTGACACTTTTGATACGACGGTCGCATCATTCTGTAACGGCGATAGCATTTACCTCTCAAACCGCCCATTTAAACGAATCCAGCATTCAGTATTGTAATTAAGATTTCTATTTAAAAAACCCTATAAATAATAATTGAAATTAAGTACATCTTGATGTACGCCGATAAGACAAGGCTAAACCCTCGGTAATTTGAAGGGGTTGTACTTTCTCGTTGACTGTGGGTCTGTCGGGACTCCCTGACCCCGTTAACAACGGTTCCAATTTCGCTTCATTTTGACAGCGTACTACCTATAAGTCTGTTAATTTTCATTTGTGCGGGGCGGCTTTGCGTCTTAAGACTTTCCATATGTAGGTTTTGACTTTCTTCTGGAAGAGTTTTAAATGAGTCTTTAATAATAAGGAACAAATTAGAACTTGGTTCTTATCCTGTTGGTAACTGATGACGTTTTTGGAGCCGGAAGTGCAGTAGCACGAATGTCCATGTAGTCATGTAGGTATACCGTTCATTTACATTGCACTTTCGGCTCCAAAACGTCACCACTTTACCAACAGGACAGGCTGGTAATATCAGTCACTCTAAATGCTGGATGAACTGGATTTTTACTTATTTTAATTCGAATCTAGAGCAGAGGCTCGCTTTCAGGGCAGAGTTGCTGTCTGGCAAAATTTGAAGAGGTTACCCGGTGCTGGTGTGGCCTTTTCCTCAAACGGAATCGTCCAACACCAACTGAAAATACCAATAAAGTATTGGTTGTCTGAGTGTAAACCTTAGGGTGAGTGGGTGAGTGGCAAACACTGTGAGTAGCTCTCATCTGGGTCTTCTCTGACTTCAAGTAGACGATGAGACGTTTATTTGCCGGGGCATACATATTATCAAACAATAAGTGTTGATTGTGTTTTGTGCACACCAAAAAGGCACAACCGTTCAACTTTCGCCGGTTGGTGTTTGATTCCTACTAGTTCTTAACAAATGTAAATGAGGTAAATCTGTAAACAAGTTATTGCATTTTCCTTTGAAGTAACAAAATATAAATATATATAAATAAAGCGTCTAGAGTTTAATGCTGACTAGTTTTTAAATTCTACTAGTTAATTGTTTCCGGTAAATCGTAACCAGACAATACGTTTGAAATAATATGTAATGTACGCACAATGTACACTTTATTTTAGTTTTAAGCCTACAGAATGCATGTCATCCTTACGGGTTGCTATTTTTAAGTGCAATAGATAATTAATATTCATATAGCTTTATTAGAGTTACACATTAATTAATTTTTACATATTCATTACGATATAGTAATTTTCAAACAACCGCTATACGAACTGTTTGAAAATTAATTTTATAAAATTTAAGTTCTTACATACTATTACCGAGTATTATATCAGCATTTCTAGTCTTGTTTATGCTTCAGTTGTGTCCGAATAAATGTTTCAAACCGAAGAGTGGGCGCTGTCAGAACTATTTGAAAAGTGACTGGAATTTTTTTTTGATTCTGTACTTCTTCATGTTTTGACGTCTCGGTGTAAAGCACATGCACTGCTAAAAGAAATGTGGTGTGCAATTGACTCTCTTGGTATCTATATTATATGAAAACACCGACATGGTGTTAATTATTCCCATTGCTTCATCGTTGGTAACATTAACACCATGTCGGTGTTTTCACATAGGCCTATTGATACCAAGAGAATCAATTATTTAACACCCCAGTTTCTGCAGTGTGGACAACAATGACAATTGTCTGAGACTAATATCCGCACTTTATGTTACCAAGCCTCTGCAAGAAAAAAAAACAAACAAACCTGTGCCAACGTAGTCTCACTTGATCATTGGAGTGACGAGAAAATAGTGAAAAAATATTTATTTTTTTCATTGTTTTCAAACATCGAGTTTTGGTCTCTTGAGATGAAAACTAAATAGTTTACTCAAAAAAATATAGCATTTTAAGCAAGAATGTTTTAGGGTTTCATCATGATCATCTTTATAAGTTATGAGCAAATCTGTAAACATTCATTTTTGTTCAATCAAATCATGAAGGTAGACCATAGCTGAGCACGACCTTTGACGGTGAATATCTATCACCGATGGGCGTCATCGGGTGACGGGGAATGACGGTTGTAAAAATGTACAATATTTTGGGTCAGTCGTGATAATAAGCCCAGCTCAATTTCACAGAGCTGCTCGAGCAGGAAATGATGCATATAATTTTCGGCTAAGCAAATAATAGCAGGATACCAGTCACAGACAGCACATGTGAAGTGGTATTTTGGCTGGTAACCTATTCTGGTGAGCATGATTTTGTTGTGCTTAGCTACTTTTTATGGTTAAGCAGCTCTATGAGATTAGCCCTGCCCGTGAAATGTGCTAATTATACATCCAGGCATGCGCACAGACACCGTATTGGCAAACGCCATAGAGTTGTGCGCTAGGCAAACGCGTGTGCGTCACGCAATCATTAGCCCCATTACAGATGTTATCTATTTTTTTGCCCACAGTGCTGTGCGCACGCGTGATGTGAAATTTACATATTTCTTGTTAAAGGTCTAGTACCAATCGCGTAGTTTGTCTTTAAATCAGGGCCGCTCGTCGACGGTCACCTACCCAAGAGTTTGTCTTGAGGTCATGATGTAAACGAAAGTGTTTAATATTTTTATTTATAATTCCACTTAAATTAAAGATTGTTCGTTATATATCTGTACTATATACTGACGATACAAAATAAATGTAATGACATTGTGCCGAAACGGTTACTCACTTCTCCAACTTTTAATTTCATTAAAGTGTCAGAAATAGATTATTTAAAATAAGGCAAAACCCGAGCAGCTGACGCCTGGCAGCGAACGATTCCGGGCACCCTCCACCACGACGCGAAGGAACGTTCAACTTGGCCACGGAAAATTGTGTAGCTATCCGTGTCCGTTTATGCTTGATTGTGTGCTCGTACACGCGCACCAGCCTCTCAACAACTCTCCATTGACTTGTCCGAGGCATCGACCAATAAAATCTAGGGTTCAGATTTACCGATCACGGAGGCTTGGCCCAATTACATGGCTCTACTTACCGGGAAATTCTGCGCTTGTACGGTCACCTTTCTTCGCTTGCAGGGTTTGGCTTCAAGTTTCGGCGCGAGCGGCGCATCAAGGTGATGAGTGCTTACGTGAAGTACGCACGCGCACAATGCTAAGGCCGTGTCCGATTCAAGCGACTTCGGCTACGGCTATGACCGCTGGCTGCAACGACAACGTTGAAGAATAGGAATCCTCGGCGTTCCGGCCGTAGCCACTGCCGAAGCCATTCATTCGGACACGGCCTAACCAGCTGTGAAATACGCTTACATTCAGCACAGATGTTCTGCTTCTCTGCAAGCTCCGGTTTTTGTAGCAGAGCCAAGAAATTGGGGCTTTGCAGAGCAGAAACAGGTTACCAGGGCAGTCAAATGCACTCTGCTCGGTTAGTATTTTTTTAACTGGTTCCCTGCATGCAAATAAGCCTCTTGATAAGGAAATGATTCGCTCATCAACGTTAGCAGACCCCAGTTTCATGAAGTGCAATTTCGCTTACCAATCACGACCATGGCTCAATGTCATAGATGTGCACAATAAGAGTATAACTAAAGCACAAAACAATTTTGCTAACCAGAATAACGTTACTGGCCAAAATGCCATGTCACATGTACCATTTGTGACTGGTTCCCTGCAAATTTTTGCTCAGCAGAAATGTGCTGAGCAATAATTATTTGCTGCTTTTCCAAGCTCTATGAAACTGGATCCTGGGAACCAGTCTATATCCAATAACACAGTATATTGGCTTGGTTAACCATAGCCCCAGCTCAACATTGGTAAGAAGAAAAACATAAATGTTCACAGATTTACATAATACCTCACATGGTATAAAGATAACGATGAATGCATTTGTATACCGTTTGCTCGCCAATGAAACAATGAAAAGAGCTGAATTTTTCACAATTTGGTTTTATTACACATTTCTTGATTTGTGCAAAGAATGGAAGCATTTACAGACGTCACTTCACCTATGTTGAGCTGGGGCTTTAAAGCTAGATTTTCAGTTTTTTATGTGCTTTAATAATAGTAAGGAAACTGGGTCACGTGCATAACATTTCGCTCTGTTTCTACACGTCTGAGTGACTTTCATCTGAAGAGTTTTTCCCGCCTAAAGGAGAAAATATTTCATAATCAATACCTCCAGCCAGCTGCATTATGGATCCATGTATATAGGCAAAGTACTGAGGCTACAAAGAAAATAGACCGAGACTTTTTTCTCTTCCTCCGTATTGATTTTCGATGTAATAATGAGAGAGGGGGAAATCTGGCGCAGATGGTCGATGATCTGTGGTGATATCGATGTTCGTTTACTTTCGAAGATAATTATGTAAAATATAAAGAGTCATCGTGATGTCTTGGGCCTTTTCCAAACCTCAGCTTACGGCTTCGTCTCTGGTTCAGGGTTCCGTTCGATGTTGGAAAAGCCGTGCAAAGATACACACTGCCCTGGAATAATCCGGTAGCCCAAGCCAGAGCCGGAGTTTGGAAAATACCCTTACAGACAAAGTATCGGATCATTAACTATCATGAAAAAATTATTATAAGTTTTTTTTTCTTTCCCCATTTGTTGCTAAGGCCGTGTCCGAATTAATGGCTTCAGCAGTGGCTATGTCTGGAATAGTCTGGAACGCGAAAAGGCCTATTCTTCAACGTTGTCACTGAAGGCAACGGCTATAGCCGTAGCCGAAGTCGCTTGATTCGGATGGAGCCTGAGTCTTCTCTGGTTGTCACAAAAATGGAACATTACACATTAGCTACCCACGTTGAGAACAAGCAGCTGCTACTTCAACATAAAAATGGATAGACAAGTCTAATTACACTGTTCATAGGGTAGTACAAAAACACACCGTACACTTACAGCCCGAGCGGAACATTGGTAAACTGACTGTAAATGCTTCTTTAATTCTTTGCACAAATCAAGATATTTGTAATAAAAACAACCTGTGAAAATGTCAGCTCATTTCGTTGTTTCATTTGCGAGAAAACGGTAAAAATGCATTGAGCATTTTGTACACATTCCTACAGGCAGAGTTTGCGTCTCACTGAGACGAAAACTAATCTTGGATCTTATTTCATTTATTATTTAAAAATTATAACACTTCAGGCTGAAACTTTTCATGGACAGTTTTCTTCCATCATTATCTTTATACCGTGTAAGGTATATGTAAATTTGTGAACATATTTCTTCTTACCAATGTTGAGCTGGGGCTTTATAAGGTGAGCTTTTCAGGGAGCTGGTTTTGATTTCGCGTATTTAGCCTTTTTTGTACCATCACAACAACCTTTCTCTCGGTGAGTCTAATATATTTGGAGACAATTAATTTATTAAGACTTCTTTTGAATTCTAGTTAGGCCAATAAGTTTCAACCATAAAGCTTACTGATTGTGAAGTTCAATCCTCTAGTTTTAACCGTCTAAAAAATAAACTGTCAAGGCCGGAAAATAATTGCAGTTGAAGATTCCAGATCGAATTTTGGTAATTGGTACAATCAGATAAAAACACATTATTGTTTACGGGGAAAAAAATCCCTGATGGATAATTGTTAACTGCTTTCACTAAAATCAAACTGGACATCCTGATTGGAGACTTTTAGGGACGCTAGGTGGCGCCAGGTGAATTCATCGTTTCGGAGTATGGGTATTCTAGGGGATTTACGTCTGCTGCCACTTAGTGTTCCAAAGGCCGCAGTTGGTGAAATTGACACAAGCTGAGGGTAAGTAAAGGTGTATTCATTGAAACTAAGGGACGCTTAAGCACTTACTTTTCCAAACAAACGTATAACTACCAGACTGATACTGAGACACACATGCGCGTGTGTGTGTACAGTATTATGGCGTGTAAGGTCAAAGGTTCATCTGGCAGGAAACTGCCAGGTTCTGAAGGCTGGTATCTGGCGTTATTCACGAACCTCGAAGTGTGACGTCAGATGTTCAGACTAATATGGTGGTAACTCTAACCGGTTTTAGCACTAATATACCGATTTATTTCAAAGGAAACAGTAAAGTATATTCATCAGAAAACATCGGAAACAACTGTTATTGAAAAAAAACCTCAATTGTTATTTAAAATAAAAAATAAACTAATTATAATAAAGTACCGGTAAAATGCCTGAGTCGTCTTAGCTAAATAATTGACATGTATACAAAAACAATTTATTTAATATTCAATTCAGGACGAATACAGTTAACTATAGTGGACAGGCATACACACCGTTGTGGGGACATTGATACGATGAAACAAATGTCCCCACAACGTTTTTCTTTGTCAAACTCTGTCAGAAAAGGGAATAATAGAACAACAGGGAGTCCCCTGAACTGGGTGCTAAAAAGATAATAATATATACTTTCCGTCAAATCATGGAGAACTTCTTCTATTTTCAAAAAGCAATTAACGGCAAGTAGGAAAAAGAAAGAAATAAATTCTCCCAACATGTCCACAAACATATATGAACTATTTCAACAAAATGGTTGTATATTCTCAATTCGGTTAATCATTCCCAGTTGGTCCAAACATGACCGAATCGCTTCGGATCTCCTTTCGGATCATCTGGTGGATAGAATACGGGAACCGAAGTACTGTAGTGGTATTGTAGTCTGTCCATCAGTTGCTCAACAATGTCTGGGCGGTCCCCAGATCTGTCCAAGTACTCGTTGGGGTCGTCTCTGATGTTGAACAGCCAGATGTTTTGCCCTCGTCTGGAGATGGACAGTTTGATAGGGATGCCTGAGTCGGGAGTCGGGTACCAGTTGCCGGAGCCTGTCATGACGTAAAATATGATTTAACAGTAAGTGGAACATGCGGCTGTTGCTCCGGAATATAAAGTGAAAAGGGCTGAGTGAGAACGCCCAAATAATTTATGCGTAACTTGACATGTTCAAGCCCCTGGTCAACATTGGTAAAGTGTCCTGTAAATGCTTCCATTCTTTGCACAAATCAAGATAGGCCTATGAGTAATAAAACCAAACTGTGAAAATTTCAGCTCATTTCGTTGTTTCATTTGCGATCAGAATTTTCGTGCGTTTTGGTCTCATGAGAGGAAAATGAATTTTTGGATCTTATTTCGTCTATTATTAAAAAAACAAAAACGATAACACTTCGGGCAGAAATATTTCAAGGAAACTTTTCTACCATCGTTATCTTTATCTTTTTCACTACCTGCAACCTCTGGATGTACGTACCGGTGTCATAGGAGATTTTGTCCTCCGGAAGGTTTCCCCCGTACGGTAAATAACATGGGCTGAAGGAAGTAGAGTCAAAAGAGGGCGCTATCAGACGAAATTTCTAAATAATTCGTCGTATGGGAGATAAAATCACCTGCCACACCGGTGCTCTGGTACGTAAATCCAGAGGTCGCATGTTTATTCCCGTTCTAGTAAATTTGTCTTTGTTCACCTAAAATCAAAAACACTTCTTTCTTTTTTTGACAGCGGGCACTCTGCATCGATTTATCCCTATTACGCCGTAACCAAAACAAATCATCGGGGCAAAATGCCTCACTTACCCGGTAGACCCGTGAGTAGCTTCCAGTCGCCTACCCGTATAGCCGCTCTCATGTTCGCATTGAAGGCGTAGTCGTTGGACTTCATTTTGGCAGTATCGTTCCCCTCGATGGTCAACATTGGATCGATGTTGTGCAGAATCTCGGTGCGTGGTGACTTATGACCGTGGCTTTAGAACAACCAAATTAATTGCACGAGGCATGGAGAGGATATTCATATCAAATTTTCATTCAAAATATTGTTTTAATTCCAGTTCAAAGGGGCTGTGTCGTCATGATCACAGCGAGTCTGTGGCTAGACTGACTTATGGACGCTCAACCTGTTATTGCATGCACACGCGCGCGAGTAGCGGTCACATCACAGAATAATAAAGACGGCGCCCTTTGTGATATGATGCTCAACGCGGGCGCGTGCAGTAACTGGGTGAGAGTTCATGTTTCTTGGCCTAGAAACAGGCAGACTACTTCATTTCATTGCATCATTAATACCGATTAATGTCGTCATTAATAATCATGACGACACAGCCCCTTTAACTTGTGAATTGAATTAAGACAGCGGTTTTTCATTGTGTTAAGTTTAGTTCAGACCGGAGTTTGTTTTAACTATCTCCTTGCACTATACGCGGAACGCACCTCCGCGTCAACAGCCCTTCCAACATTTTGGGAGTCGTGAGGACATGAGACCTCTCTTTTGCAACGTCACAGCCCGGGTTTTTACCTACCAAGGCTGTAGAAACTACGGGAAGCCACCAGTGCAAAGCAAAAACAGATACTAACAGTTTGTAAAAATGTTACACAAAAATGTAGAAAAAAATGTTTTGCTATCAACACAAGAAAGGTCTATTCCTTTTTACACATTTTGACTCCCCAAAATGTGTACAGAATAGTGCTGCGCGTCGTTACATGGGTCTTACTGTTGTTCACACATTTTCCTCTCGAATGAAGTTACAAGACAAAATAATGGACTGTAACTATAATAAAATTAGTTCAATCTGAGAGAGCTCACTACTATAATAAAGTTCATGCCAGTACCAGTTCTCCAGAGAAATGGTTCCACATGAAATACTGGCAAAGTCTAAATAATACAATTAAATGTTAAGACCCCTCCAAATCACAAACGATTTTTTTGAACTTTACTCTAAAAAGAAAATGATATCTACCTTATAGTATCCCACATGTTGAACCCATCAAGCGGTTGTGTGCCGTTGAGGCTACCGCCCGCCAGGCCCTCTACCAGAGTGGGAAACCAGTCACTGACGTGGATCATCTCGTAGTTACTGGTACGAAGGACCGAGGGGTGGAGCAGCGGGCTGTTGACGAAGCCTATGCCGTGAACTCCGCCCTCCCATAGGGTTGCCTTTTCCCCTCTGAGCGGCCAATTGTTGGCGCCTCTGGACACCTTGCCCCCATTATCTAGTCATAAAGCATGAAAACAAAATGGTGAAACTGTCAACATGAGGTGTTGTAAAGATATGTGCCCATTGCACGTCCTTTCGACCAGATTTATTGGTTTGCCTTCTTTAAGAAACCTTTTCTTGGATAAGAAATTGTCTTCTACTTCTGAATTTAAACAAAATTCGGGTCTTACCCCTACACACAGCTGCATGACAATCTCTAGATAATACTGTCCGAGACCTGCAGTGGTGTGAAAATCCTCAGACAGTTCGGGTGGGATTCGAACCAACCACTATTGGCCAATGTCTTAACTGCTAAACCATTTAAGATCGCTCGATGAAGAGTGGCCAGATCTCACCTTTTTTTTGTTTATGTAACGACAATTGAAATACTTGTGAGAAGTAGTGGGGGTTTTCTTTGCTTGCAGAACTGACCCGGATTCCGCATCCCGTGGGGCCAACCCATTTCTGGGTCAGTATGACCCGGAATCTGTGTCAAAATTACCAAGAAATGAGTCGAACTGACGCAAAATTCAAGTTAAAATCCCCTTTGAGGACCAGTTTCCGGGTCAGCCTGACCCAAAAATGGGTCAGGCCCCTGAGACCCGGAATTCGGGTCAATTCGGACCCGGGACTAGAGTGCTGCGTTTCAAGGACACACGTTTTTATGCTTCGACCTACAAACACAATACTACATTTTTTTGGAATTCATTTTAACAGTTATATTTTGTATACACACTGATTAAAAATGTTTGCAGTCTCACAAAAATTTGCACTGGACTCGGGTCAACGCGGGTGAGGTCCCTGATTTACAGCGGTTAAGACACCAGCTGGGAGGGAACGGAAGGTCGTGGCTTCAAACCAAATCTGACGTGCACGTGGACTTGTTCTCACCCGACGCGGTTTGGGGAGTGTTTATGCGAACGCGAGACCACAATAACAGTCCGTTCCCTACTCACATAACGAGAAATCCACAGAAATCAATCCCACTTCTGACACCATGTTTATTTATGTTGTTTTATAGAAGTTTTGGCTTGGGCTATATATTGAAGGATGACACTAGATTCTTCTGATTTCTGGTTCACCGGTACTTTATTTATTCACCAGTTATGCTCGCCATTTTAACATCGACCCAGTATCCCAGCATGCACTGTGAGCCATGACCTTGGGGTCAACAAACTTAAGTAACATTACCAACAGGTAAAAAGCCCGAAAACAATGATATACCTGTTGAAAAGATTATAACTGTGTTGTCCCGGATGCCCTTTTCATCCAGAGCTCGGGTGATATTTCCAATAGCTTCGTCCATGCACGCGGTCATCCCAGCGTATATTCTGCGGTCTGTGTCGCTGATGCTCTTGTACGGGTTGCTGTAAGACTCCGGAACTTGAAGCGGCCCATGGACGGCTTGGAAGGAGAGGAAGAGATAAAACGGCTGTGTGGGGAAGGAAGAGGGTGGCCGTTGTCGAAAATTAGAAATCTTACCCATTCATTTGGGGGAAATAAAGAACCCTCCTGCAGGAGATAGCGGGTTGGTCGGCAGTTTTAAAAAAGTTGATATTTTTTTTGCATTGCGCCGAAAAAAACAAAATTGAAACGTAATATTTATTTATATCCGGACCTTCGACCTCTATGATGTAAAGCAAAGCCTGGTTTATGTGAGTGGTTCGAACTAGTAGTGACATTGGATAACGTTTCATTGTTACTGCACACAGCAGACACTATATAGTGAGCGGGTGTGTTGCAGCACACACACACACACACACAAGTCTTGACACTAAACAACAATAGCTGACTTGGAATGCTAGTGGCAGCAGACTTACCAGGTACATTTCCGCTGTTTACGTAGTTCTGAACGTGCGCACACTTCCAAGATCAATGGATTTACCTGGTAAGTCTGCTGCCACCTAGTGTTCCCAGACGTATCTCATTACGTGATCTGCTGTCCATACATACGGCATTGGGATGTGGCTCAAAAGACCGAAATATGAGAGAAAATTAAGGGAACAAATTGAGGCCCAGGCATGTGCCCCAACTAATGTCCGGCCCCAATTTCAAATCTGGACTTTTGACATTAAAAATTACGTGAACAAAACTTTCTAACCTGATTTGGATCATGTTGCCGAATTATCCTCTGAGCGCGTTCTGCGTATAGATGTGTGGAGTATATTCCGGTGTAATTTTTCGCTAGCTCCTCCTGATCGCGAAAGTCGAGATCTTTGAACCGTCTGTGGGTGAAGTGATCCTCACTTCCGAGCAACAATCCTGCAGTGACACAAACAAAAATCATGACCTTCTAAAAAAGAAAAAAAACACTTGTGTTTTTGATTGGAACAATGAAAGTTGACCTCTGCTTTGCCCATCTTGAAAAAGGGGCTTACCCGTTTGTTATGAATGGGAGACTTTTGACGACCATAGGTGGCAGCAGGCTTCCCAATTATATCCATTGTTCTTGGAAATGCGCGCATGCTTATAAATATGTCAACAATTACAATTTACCTGGTAAGTCTGCTGCCACCTATCGTTCTAAAGTCTCCCGTTGGTCATATAAAGGGAGTGCCCTTTATGTCACCAATTCATAACAAACAGGTTAAAGATAATGCTCAAGCAGACTTTACTTTAATAAATAAATCCAAGTGTTGAATTGCTACTTTTGTAGGATGGCAAAAGTTATTAACTTTCAAATGAAATATCGAACGAAAAAAATGTATCAACGAATAATAACAGAGTAATTAGTTTACAAAATTACTTTTTGTGTGGAGCACAATAAATAAACTCTGTGCGCTGCCTGCTCAATTTCAGCCGGGTGCATTGCAACACAGAGAAAATATGTAGGCGAAATGACTTTAAAGCTGACTCATGGGTACCAGCAGCGGACATGGCCGTCGTAAAGGGTGGTTGGCCATGATAAACATTTATATAGCCATCTACAAGGTCAAAACGTGATTATCATTCGTTATAAAATAACATGCTCTTTTAAATTCATACATCATACATCTTTAATCCAACTAAATTCAACTTCCCCCAACCCCCTCCCATCACCCCAATTCAACAATCACAAGGAATTCCAGTACAAGCTGAACTCTTGGTCGGCGCCATTGTTCCTTCCCGACTATGAACTAATCCCAACTATAGTTGGGACCGGTCCCAACTTGGGTGCTACAGTTGGGACAGCCCAACTTTACTGGGATTACCTGATAGTGATAGTGATAGATTGATAGTTATAGAGATAACCTCAATGATCAGTGAACCTCTAATTTTGAAATAATTTTCCATCCTGTCAAGTTTCTCTCAGATTACACGGTATTTATAATAATTTTAATAATAATTTGTGAGGCTAATGATCCTTTTACTTCCAGCTGATGAGAAGCTGCATTGCGAAGGACGCGGCTGCAAGGTGCACAAGAGCGCAGGCGTGTAAGGGCAACCAGCCACATCATCGACCCACTTGACCACGGAGCACAGAGATTGAAAGTGTTTGATTTTTAGGAGGGAGGACGACAGGAGAGCCCGGAGAAAAAAACCCTCGTGGCACAGGAGAGAACCAATGCAAAACTCTACTCACATACTATCTGGGAATCGAACCTCCGGCCACAGTGGTCGGAGGCGGGCGCTTTACACACATGCAACCCAACCATCAAGGCAAAACTTGGGGGAATCA
Organism: Marthasterias glacialis; assembly: GCA_911728455.2. Lineage (NCBI taxonomy): Eukaryota > Metazoa > Echinodermata > Asteroidea > Forcipulatida > Asteriidae > Marthasterias > Marthasterias glacialis. Next base: position 28,141,774 of record OU452221.1, on the reverse strand, counting down.
TTGAGGCAGGATTATGAAAAAAACTAAAAAGAATGTATCATTACTCCATCACGTACACCCAACAGAATTAATAACCTCGCCACCTGCCAGCATTCTAGTGTTAAATTGCTGTGTTTTTGTTGTTGTTATCTTTAGAACGTCTATGATTATTGACCATACCGAAGAAGGTGTCGAATCCTCGGCGGGTTGGCCAGCAAGCCCTCTTGTAAAATCCAAGATGCCACTTGCCGACCAAGTGAGTGGAGTAGCCGGCTTCCTTGAGTTTCTGAGCCACGGTGACCTCATCCAGTGGGAGACAGCTCGGCATGAGAGGCCAGATGACGGAGTGCTGGAAACCGGTGTGAATCTGTCAAGAAAATGTTTATAATTTTTGGGGGTGAACAAAAAAAACTTTCTTAATTTGGATCTGCGACCTCCGAGTTGACGTGCTGGTGCCACGGGGGATTCTGCCCCTCCCCGCTCCCCGTAAGGCGAATTGTGTAAAACAAAATCCGTCTGATACTGCCCCCTGTTGACTCAACCTCCTTCAGCCGGTGCCAATTTACCGAATGGGGTGACACATACCAAGGAACAAAAATTCTGTATGACACCGGCACTCTATCAACTGCGCTATCTAGCATTACATGAGTTTGTTTATTAGTAAATACCTTTAATTTATCCCTCAAAATTTTTACTTTTCATTTCGATATCGCTCCTTGGCGATTGCATTTTACGGGCCCTCTGGAATATCTGGCTTTCTGCTGTCGCTTTCATACAAGCCCAATATTCTTGAGGACCATTGAGACGGGAACAGTTGTCAAATCAACTTTTCCTAATCCCTCGAAAGTATTACACACAAGAACTATAACAGATGTTAAGTTTTGCACCGAGGATAAAAAGTATCATTTGCGGTTTTACCCATACACCGATGTCCGTTAAAGCCCCAGCTCAACATTGGTAAGAAGACAAACATTAATGTTCACAGATTTACATATAGCTTACATGGTATAAAGATAATGATGGTAGAAAACTTTCCTTAAAATATCTCTGCCTGAAGTGTCGTTTTTAAATAATCATGAAATAAGATCCAAAATTGGTTTTCGTCTCAGTGAGACAAAAACTCTGCCTAGCCTATAGGAATGCGTACAGAAATGCTGAAGGCATTTTTTACCGTTTTCTCGCAAACGAAACAACGAGCTGACATTTTCACAGGTTGGTTTTATTACAAATATTTAGATTTGTGCAAAGAATGGAAGCATTTACAGTCAGTTTACCAATGTTGAGCTGGGGATTTAAGCATTGTACACTCATTAGGCCTACTTTACCAAGTCCTGTGCAGAAATTCACAGGCGTATTCCTCGGTTGGGATTCGAACCCACAACCCCGCCATCTAGAGCAGATGTGTTACAAACTACACTACTGAGATTTGTCCAGCAGTACAGAGGCAGAACTAGTCTCATGATAGCTTATTGTCTTCGCTTGTTACTCTATAATACCTGATATCGTCCCGTCATCAGCTGAGTCCGTGTTGGAGTACAAATAGGCTGCACGTAGTAATTCCTCAGCTTCACGCCCTCGTCGGCAAGTCTGTCCATGACAGGAGTTCTGATCTCGGAGCCATGGTAACCGATGTCATTGTAGCCGTAGTCGTCTGCCAAAATGAAGAGGATGTTCGGCTGCTTCGTTTTCGGCGGGATTGACTCCTCGGGTTGGACGTCAACCAGTTGCCTGATGTTCTGTGTGTTTTTCAGATCTGTCACAACATGGCTGCAGCAAGCCGTACAGTCTTTATTGTATATTAGGAAGCTACCCACAAGTACCAAAACACCAAGTGACAGCCAGACCATGAACTGGTGTTTATTCATCGTCTCTAATTCAACAGGTTTCTCCTATTGCACACCAATTTTGCTCCGGGAGTGAAGGTTGCTCTCCATCAACTTCTCAGCAATCGTTGTAACAAATGCAGCCAATTTTTCTTAGGATATAAAAAAAAAATGCATATAGGCCTCAGCAATACAATCTCATGTTGCCCTCCATCAACTTCTCAGCAATCGTTGTAACAAATGCAGCCAATTTTTCTTGAGATATAAAAAAATGCATAGTCCTCAGCAATACAATCTCATGTATAGGCCTACTTTAATTTACCGTAAAATCTCGAAGGTGGTCTGGATTTTACCGCCGTCTTGTTGTCGTTCTTCTCTGGCGTTTGTCATTGTTCAGAAGTGACCGCAGTCAGACTGCAATCAAAACTGATGGCACCAGAGAGCGGAGGACTAATGGTTCCGGACCACATAACTACTCGGTCTCATTTCTAAAGCGTATTTGTGTTATTACGTAAGCACATTTCCGCACAATAGTTGTCCCCAATTTGGCACAATTGAAGAATACCCCGCTACTACTGAGTGATCCCGTTCATCGATCCAATGGCATGGTATGGAACTCACCTCACGGCTCTTTAACTGTGTGTGGCTATACTGTGACCTTTGAATCTATTGTAACACTAATACTATTGATCCCTAATCTCTCTACAGATCAGTGGTTGGACAAAAATATGCTAAAAAGGGAGGCAAAAATGAACTCCATCTTATTTTCTACATTTTTTCTATTCAGGATATTATTTTTTTTTAACGGGAAAGAAACTCCAAAATCCATATTATTGATAATATTGCCATTGCCCTTTTTGGACATTTTCCTATGGCAGGATATTTTTAAAAAGGGAAAGAAAGTCAACATTTTATCTTATTAATAATATTGCCTTTGTGGGACATTTTCCCATTGGAGGATATTTTTAACTTTGAAATGAAATATCGAAAGAAAAAATCCATCAACGAATAACAGAGAAATTAATATTAAACATGTATTTTTGTGTGAAGCACACACAATAAACAAATTCCGCGCGCTGCCTGCTCAATTTCAGCCGGGTGCCTTTCGACACAGAGACTAAATGCATGCGAAATGGCGTTGTAATAACAGCTGACTTCTGGGTACCAGCAGCGGACATGGCCGTCGTACACAATTTCACGTAAGTTGGTTGGCCAGGATATAACGAGTTCAAATATTTTTATAGCCAAGGTCAAAACGCTATTCATTAATTTTATTCGTTCCAAAATAACATGCTATTTTAAGTTTCGTTCGATGGCATAAATAGACCCGATGCATGTGACGTCATTTTGAGTAGGGCGCCCTCGGCTAGAGCTCAAAAGAATGTTGCTCGTCGGCCACTCCTGCGTGCCAGCCACTCGTACATGGCTGTGATGACGTCAATATTCAAGTCCCTTTATTTTCAACCACAAATCACCAGGAGCACGTACCATGCATCTCTAACGGCAAGGGCAAAAATCTCAAGCCTTCTCATACAAAAAACGAAAAAGCAAACTGCAGGCCTTTCTTTTGTTTACTTTTAATTCTCACGTTTTTTTTAAAATCTATTTTAAATTTGCAATTCGAACCCACTTGTCAAACAGAATGATACAGATATAGTTACCATTTCATGAACTGGTACTGAATTTATACACAAAATGAACTGGTTCTGAATTTATACACTGACATGTATTTTAGATTAAACATTCACAAGTTATCGATCTTATTCTTCAATAATGTGTGTCCATAACTGTCAAAAATTATTGCCTCTGTCCAAATTCATATTGCTACACGAATTCACTTGTGAAAAGAATGATAGATCAAACAGTTTACAAGAGATCACAGTTACTATAGATAGTTACTATTTCTTGAACTGGTACCGAGTTTATACAATCAGATAACATTTACAAGTTATCTATTTGATCACAAGAACTATAATAGTACTCTTTAATAACTAATGCTCCCAGATAGGCCTGTCAAAACTTATTGATTGCTTCCTACTTCATATTTAGCAATTGTTATACAAAAATAAAATACCCGAAATCCATCTAAAACATCTTTTACAAAACCTATCTATTCACAATGCAATAAACTTGCTATTTTTCCTTTTTATTCACTCTCATCCCTGCGTGTGTTTTTTTGGTGGGGGTGCTGTTTTATACAAGCCTGCGCATCAAAACAGCCCATAGAGTATATAGGCCTACATAGTTTTTAGTTTTTCTTTTTGTTAAAATTATACGTTTTCCCGGTCATTTTCAGCAACATTTAATTCAATTTCATTAACACGCGTTCAAATTCACGAGGGTTTTCCTTAATTCATTCAAAATAAAGTTTCTTTTTAGCTACCATTGCATTCAATTTCGTTTTCACACGACTTCGTTCTCATTCCGGTTCGTTTTTATAGTCATTCTAATTCATATAATATAGGCACGCAAGACTGTTTTTTCTTAATTCATCCGTTGAATTAAAATTGATGGAATTGAACGGTTGACCAGCCTCTTGCTGCTGGCTTATTACAACAACATTGAATGATCTTTGCGACTTTGATGAATTTGATTGATCTTATTTGATCAGTGAATGCTAAGCTATTGAAATTGACTTGCACCCTTTTTTGAATGGTAAATATGCTGATGAAACGGAACATTCATTTTCAAACGAAATTAAATGATCTGGGTATCAAAATTGAATGAATTTGTGTTAAAAATGACCGAGAAAACCTACAGAAAATGTTGAACAGCTAAATATATACACATAATTATTCATATCTGTCTCTACACAGAATTCTTTAAGTCTGTGGGTTAGAGTGCAAGGCACTTTTGATGGATTAAAATTAGTTAGAAGAAGAATTAATAATAAAAATGATGTGAACTTGTTCACACAGTATTTTGCAATGAGGAAGTCGGGAAAAAAGGGAAAACCAAGTACAACTTTGAGCATTACACATACAAAAGAGAAAAAAACAACTATAGGTAGAAAAGGAGTTTTTTTATGGCGTTATATCGCAGTACTGTTGCGTTATGTCACTGTGCTATTGCTATTGCGTTATATCACTGTATTTTATTTAATTAAATGAAATATTTATTGTGTGGCTATAGCGTTTTAATGGTTGCTAGTACTTGTTTGGGTTTTTTGTACCCTTTTGATTAAATTTGTACCCTTTTATCAACTCTTTGGCTTCTTGTATACCTTTTTGTTTAAATAAATTGTTTTCATTGATCTATGGATTTTGATTGTATCAATGCACAGAGGAGGGCAAACCGCCGAGTATTGGATACCATAGGAAGTAAGTTGATGCTGAGAAAACAGACGGCCGTGCGGAAGATGCCATTCTTTCGATTATTTCTTTGTTGATTCCTCCATGGCGCATGACGTGCATGCACCCCGGAGGCATCAACAAAGAAATAATCCAGGGGGGTCAGTCGATTGAAAGCGAAGGAGGGGTCGTCCAAAAACATCATCGATGAACGACATTTTAAGCTGTGGGCCAACCGGTTTTAGATAATAATAATAATTGGTTTTTATATAGCGCTTTTCACACCCGAAGGGCGTCTCAAAGCGCTTCCAACATTATAACCCCTGGTCACTGGGCCATTTATTTCATTCCTTAAACCATCTCAGCTCCCTGGGAAGCATACAGCCTGTGCAACAAATATGCGCTACTAGGCTAAATCATTCACAAGAACCATCTCTGCCCTCACAGGTACCCATTTTACCCCTGGGTGGAGAGAAGCAATTATAAGTTAAGTGTCTTGCTCAGGGACACAAGTGTCACGACCGGGACTCGAGCCCACACTCTGCCGATCAGAAACACCAGAGCTCGAGTTCAGTGTCCTTATCCGCTCGGCCACGACACCCCACGATGTGGGAGGGAAAACCCACGCAATCAAGTAGGAACTGAAAACCCCAATCCTCATGCAAGAATCTGGTCCAAGGCGGGAATCGAACCGGGGTCCACAGTGGTATAATGCAGGGATGAAACCGCTGAGCCAACTTGAATGTCCTTGTTAAGTTATCCTTTTCTATTTTCAGGCAGGAGGTGTTTGAAATTGGAGAGAAGAAAACTAGTATTACGTCTGTCATAGAATCCCCAGGTTTGACGCAATCCTTCTTGACAGAAACCAGGAGCGCCATGGTTCATTATTCCCAATCACTCCACGTGTTATTGTGATATTTGGGATCTGCTCGGGGATCACTCCCGGGAAAAAACACCGGAAGAGCGCCCTCATAATAATATTGCAGTCTCTGCACCAGCCGTTCCACAATGTCTGGCCGTTGTGATGATAAATCTTGATGCTCGTTTGGGTCTGCAGTGATGTTGAATAACCAAACCATCTTACCAGGAGGGTCTGGCGACAAGTGGGGTTTGACTCCAGAGCCTGGCGGTGGAATCCAACTGCTGTTTCCTGTGGGTAAGTTGGTTAAAAAAAAAAAAATTACAAAATGCTGTTTCAACCCAAGGTCATAATATTTGTAATTATTATTTTATTAACGACACCAAAGTAACGAAACCAAAGGATCCTCAAAAGCGACTATCACTGTGACCCGGGCACAATTTCATGGCACTGTTTACAGTGAAATTCTGCAGTTATGCCCTCCCCCATCAATCAAAATGACACAATGGACTGAAAGGCACCAGATGAGCATCTCAAATGTATGGAACCCTTTTGGGACAAATATATCTTTGGACAACACAAGGAACTCTGACCTGAGTTCCAAGGAACAACATGAAAACAAGAAGCCCCCTGAGCACAAAGAACCAATTGAAGCCACAAGATGACACCCTGAATTATTTGGGACACAGGTAACTCTCAGACTAAACTAAGATGCCCACAAACACAAGAAACCTTCTAAGGTACAAGGATACCAGCACCCTGGGGGTGCAGTCCCTTTCTGGCACAACAAATTATCTACACAAACATAGAGGTATAACATACCCCTTCCCTCAAACCATGGCACCCACAGCAATTGCAAAAAAGGTGCCAAGTGGTTTAACAAGGGTGGACTTGGTAGACTTCCTCATGGTTGAGCCCCCTACCAGGGGAAACTTGCCCTGTCCCTTTTGGAAGTTCAAGACATGACGAAGAAAAGTTTCTAGCAATATGAACAAGGTACCAAATTACACACAAGCTTACATGTACTCAAGTTGTTTTCTTGACCTTGACAGCATTTCAGATGGAAATACTTCTCTGGAGGATTGGTCATTGGTACTAATATGGACTTAATAATTAGTGAACTCTCACTTGGAATTAAGTAAATTATACTAAATTGTAGTAACAACATAATGATCTCCGCGTTGAACATTGTCTTTCACAAACCTACCTGGGTTTCCTGTAATGAGCTTCCAGTCTCCTGAGTGAATTGCAGCCCGTATGGTCTCATTGAACACCTTGCTGCCCATCACCTTTGTACCATTCGGTGCTTTCAGGACCACCAGTGGGTCAATGTTATGCAGCAGTTCATGGCGAGGTGACGGAGAAGCGTGGCTGCAAGGTAGAGAAAAACAGTGTGACCAAAGGAAAAGTGGCAAAAGGTAGGGTTGGACAAAAATGATGTGTGGAGCTCTGCAATCATCAGGACAGACACAACATACTGAAATAACTACACCAGAAACTGTGTCCATCTTTGGTCAAATGTATGTAACTGCACACTTTCTATGAAAAGTCAAAAGATATTTACACAATCTATAGCCACCTATAAAAGTTGAGCTTCTGTTTTCTTCCAATAAATATAATTACCTGTTGCAAACTAACTGCTTATCAACCAAAATGACCTATGGCATAAATGTACAAAAATTGATCATGGCCTCATGTTTTTGCTAGCAAAGTCTTTCTCAAAGAAAAACAAAATGTCAACATTCTTTCAAACAAAGTTTGTTAAAACTTTCTGTTTACCCTTTATTTTGTTTACCCAGTATTTGATGCTAAGCAACATTATGACATTGACAAAGATCCTAAAAAACACTTAGCCATATAGAGCTCTCTAATATCCTATTTGTGAATGTGACGTCATTCCACTGTAAATCACGCCCACTTCACACAAACTGGCTCCATCAATTGCCAGAGGCCCATAGGAAATGCACTGATCTTTCTGTCTTTGATGATTTATTTAACATAATTTCTGGACTTGCCTTCCTGGTGTGTCTTGCAAAGACCTACGGTCTTATCTTTGAACGAAGGAATGAGTGTTTTTTTGGTAAAAAACTCAGTCACATATGCCAGTTTGGGAACTGAAAGTAGCCAAAACTTTAACTTACCAGCAGAATTTCAACCTAACAGGGGAACTCACCTTATCGTGTCCCAAACATTAAATCCATCCAGTTTTGTCCCATTCAGACTACCACCAGCAAGGCCAGCAACGAGTGTCGGATACCAGTCGCTGACGTGGATAAGCTCTCTATTGATGGTACCCTGTATTTGAGCTGGTAACAGTGGACTGTGAACGAACCCAACGCCATGCAGACCTCCCTCCCATAAGCTCCCTTTCCACCCACGGAGGGGCCAGTTGTTACCGCCTTCATGAACTTGGCCTCCGTTATCTGCGTGGAGTAAAAGTTACACCGAATAAACCACAATAAAATTTTACATGTAAATTTTTCTAAATTTTGGTAACCAAGTTTTGGAGAAATAAAAACTAATTGACCTTCACAGATACTGGAAAAATTGTCCCCAAAATTTGTTGCTGTTCTCTTATAAGGTACGCATACCCCCCCCCCAAAAAAAAGGTCTGTTTATCTCCACAAACGTTTGGTAGAGGGAACATAAATCATTTTAAGAAATGTGTGGGACATGCAAGACCTCACTGTATGCAACTTTACTTGTCAGGAAGATTTAAAAAAAAACTGGAACTCCCTGTAGCATTCTCCCTTTAAAAATGACCCGTTGGTCAAAAGTAATTTCTGAGGACTAGTCATTAGTTCACTTCAAGTGGCCCAACTGACTTAAGCGTAAAGTGTCAACAGCACATATTCTCATTTGGTGTCAATCAAAAATCTCATACAAATGAAAAGGTACAGCCCGAAAAAAAACCTGGTGAACTAGAGGGCTATGTAAAGTGCATTTAGACGATATTGTGAAATGTGCTATAAGAGCTAGTATACAAATATTGACTGCTTCGAGTGGCGTAGTAAAACTAGTCACTCGAGGTGATCCCCGGAGCAACCTATCTTCCCAAGGCGGAGCCGAGGGAAGATAGGCGGCTCCGGGGATCACCGAGAGTGACTAGTTTTACTATGCCACGAGATAAAGCAGTCAATATTTGTTTTATAACACCTCAATTTCATCCATTTTGTGCTAATATTTGCTGTGCGTATATCAGTCTTCAAACAACTGTATAAAATCTGACAGGAAATCTTGACAAATAGAAAGAGGGGGTACCACACTGCCTTCGGTCTAATATCGTTTTACAAATGCACGTATTATTTAATCGTTTCACCGGGATCGAGGTTGTCATTGGATAGTACCATTTAATTGTTCTTTTGATCGGTGTGCAGTGTGATAGTAAAAATACACAACACCACGTGACGCACGTTCGGCCAATCAACAGATAGAATCAAAGGAAGAGGTGTTATAATTGTTATTATTAGTACATTAGTGGGAGGGCAAAGCCAAATGGTCCACATAGCTAATCACAGTGTTGTAATCAAGTACTTTTCAGTTGAGTATCAAGTACTGCCCAGTACTAGGGTGGCCGAGAAGTACTCCTAGCACAAGTACTAGGTCCATTGAGTGCGAGCACAAGTGTCCTATAGTACTGAGTATTCTGACATCTGAGTACCAAGTCCAACAGCCGAGTACCAATTACTTCGATCTCCGAGTACAAGTACAAGTACAGGTTCATTATACAAAAAATACAGCAAAAACAGGTATAAAAACATTTAGTGTTTTTTTAACTAATTTTGGAAATGACAATGAATGCTTTAAACTATCTTTTAAACAAGAATACAAAAAATAATACATTATAGACAACTTCACTTTTACATTTTCCAGAGCTTTATTCCTCTATTCCTTGCACTAATGCATGTAAGAAATCAGAAAGGACAGTAGTAGTTTGACCACAAGTACTTAAAATTGGAGTCCAAGTACATTTACAGATGAGTAACGAGTGTGGACTTTGAGTACTGAGTGCATGTACTACAACACTGCTAGGCACTGGAAATTTTGAGGGCAAAAACCTTCTTTACAGTCACTGAGCATGGAGTAGACTCACCTGTGGAAAAGATGAGCACTGTATTTTTCCACAGCCCGAGCCGGTCCATGGTCTGTGTGATGTTGCCGACAGCTTCATCCATGCAGGCTACCATCCCAGCATAACGTCTTCTTTTCTGGTCCGGGATGTGTGCATACGGCTCGATGTATTGCGGAGGGACCTCCAGTGGTGAATGGACAGCTTGGAAGGGCAGGTACAGGAACAGAGGCTGTAGGTTTATCAGTGGGGAAAATGGCCTTTAAACTATGGTTTAATGGCTCACTCTATAAAAAAACATATGGAAAAAGACTGGCATATGACTTGAATTCAAACTAGCATTCTGACAACATAGTTTACTTAAATTTGGTTCAACGTGCTGCATTGCCCGTCTATACAAACCGATCAATTTCGACAATGACTGACCTTATCCGAAGTTTGACTGTGCTGTTGAAGGAGCTCTTGTGCCTTCTGCGTGAACAGATGTGTGGAGTACGAACCACTGTATTTCCATGCAGGCTTCTCTTGATCTCTAAAGTCCAAACCTTTCCCTCGAAGATGTGTGAAGTACGACTCACTACCAGTTAAGTAACCTAGCAGGTACAGGAGACAATAAAAGGAGAACAAAGTTCCAGATGAGAAAGATTTGGAAGGAAAATTGTGTTTCCATGTCCGCTTTGCACAGAGTTGATACAAGAAGTCCCTGATGGGATTATTTTCTCAGAACTGCTGGAATCATTTTTCTTTGAGAGTACCGCTCTGTAATCTTTGGTTTTCTCTTGGTCTAAAGACGGGTCTCTGCCTTTTATCTCGCAATGTGTGGTACTTGTCCAATGCTCGGATCATTTCTGGCTTCAGTCTGGTCTTTTTTCCTGAACTCACTGTCCTTTTCGACTTGATTTTTTTTTGGTGTCTAAGACTGTACAGGGTTTACCCTGAGCTTCATTAGTGATTAGCCAGAGGCCTGGGCCCAATTTCATGGCTCTGCTTACCGTAGAATTCTGCGCTTGCGCTCTGCTGCGGCCCATCGAAATGCGTACGTTACAGGGCGTCGTAAGCGCAGAATTCTTTTGTAAGCAGCGCCATGAAATTGGGCCCAGTTAGCTTGTCTTTTAACTAGTCCATCAGCTTTTATCACTATCTAGGGATACTTTTCAACACTGAACCTGCCAGCTAGACCACTTGGAGAGAATTTTGACTGGTCCTCGGGTGTTTGGTCCTCGGGTGTTTCAATTAGCGTTTTGCCAGCGGACCACTGCTAAGGGAGAACGCTGCTGTAGGTATCAGTTTCTACCTTAGCATTGGTGAAGTTTTGTTCATTATGGAATCTGGGGTGGATTTCACAAAACTCGTCCTAAATTATGACTAGTCCTATAAGTTAGGACTAGTTACTTGTTCTAACTTGAGAAAAGACTATAGTCCTAGCGCTTTGTGAAATCCACACCTGGACATTTTCCAGTAGTTTCTAACCAAAGAAGGTGTCAAATCCTCGGCGGGTCGGCCAGCAGGCCCGCTTGTAGAACCCGAGGTGCCACTTGCCGATCATGTGGGTCGCGTACCCAGACTCCTTCAGCTTCTCAGCTAGGGTAATGTCATCGAGGGGCAGACAGCTTGGCATCTCTGGCCAAATTATGCCATGCTGCAATCCAGTGTGAATCTACAACCAAAAAGAAGTGCTGACAAAATAATGGCATAACATTGTACAAATTATTGAAATAAAGTGGGCAAAAACACAACCTTTCACCGAGTACGAGACTGCATAGGATATAACCCCAGCAAAGTTCCCTTCATACTTAAGTTCCAAAATATAAACTCGCACACATAGCTGTATCTTGTTTCAAATACTTAAATTAAAAGTCCAGTAAATCTGTAGTTCAACTTTCAAGGTACGGTGGAAATAAACCGTATTCAAATGTTTTATACATGTTACTTGGATTGGATTTTTGTCCAAGTCACAATAATAATAATAATGCTCGGTTTTTATATAGCACATATATCCTCATAGCAAGATCAAGATTGTTTACAACATTATTATCCCTGTTCATCAGGCATGCATAGACCATTCCTCAAACTTTCTCAACTCCCTGAGGAGCATAAACCCCCAAGCAGCTCACATTACCGCTTCGGGGTTAATTCCACACGTGACACTCAGCTTGCCCTCATAGGTTCCCATTTATACATCTGTGTTAAGAGAAGCAATTATGGTTGAGTGCCTTGCTCAAGGACACAAGTGTCACGTCCAGGAGTTGAACCCACACTCCGACTAATCAGCCATTAGAACATAAGTCCGATGCTCAGCCACAGTGTCTCAGTGCAAATCCCTTGATATAAAGTACCAGTGTACAGGGGCAGATCCAGGGGGGTGTGAGGGGCGTACGCCCCCCTAATTTTCCTTCCGAAAAAAAAAATCAAGATATCATTCTGCCCACTTGCAATGAGAAATCAACTATCGACATTATACTACAATGTTCACTGTAATGTCAAACAATAAGAGGGGGGTTAATAACGATGTTCATGCTTTTCAGGACATTTGAGGGTTCTGTTGAGGGGCATTTGAGGGGCCCGGACCCCACGCTATTAGAGCTTCACGCTACGCGCTTGCAGTCGCCACAACTTGCCTTCAATCATCATTTGCTGCTTGATCGGTAAATTCCCCCCCCCCTGGAAAATCCTGGATCCGCCCCTGGTGTATCTACCACTCATAAAGTAAATGGCTACCTTTGAGGGTTGAGAATGCTGATGCGGGAAATTAGTTACCTGTGCACCCATTTGTAGGCGCTGCTTGCTCCTAAGGACATGGTTTCAGGAATGCTCAAGGGCTGGATATAAACAGGAGGTAGTATCCCTTGAAATGAGGTACCTGGTATCTGTCACCTATAACTAACTTGGTACCTACGACGGTAGAGATTGCTGATGTGAGTAACTAGTAACCTGTGTGCCCATTTGCTTGCAGGTGCTGCATACTCCTAAGGAGTTGAAATGGTTTCAAGAATACTTGGTTGTGCCAATTCTACCTCCATGGTTGTGCTATGTAATAGTTTACTTGTTATAGTTCCTTCCTATAGTATTATCCCTTGAAATGAAGTACCTTAATTGTATCTACCACTGTGGTTACCTTTGAGGGTATCGAGATTGTTGATGTAAGTGGTCAGCAACCTGTGTGCCCATTTGCTTGCAGGTGCTGCATACTCCTAAGGAGTTGAGATGGTTTCAGGTCCTGATAAAACAGGAGCAGTATCAATTGAAATGGAGGTACCTGGTATCTGCCACTCATAAGTTGACTCCTTGTTGGAGTACAGATGGGCTGCACGTAGTAATTCTCCAGCTTGACACCCCCCGCAGCCAACCTGTCCAGGTGAGGTGTCTTGATCTCAGAGCCATGGTAACCAATGTCATGGAAACCATAATCATCCGCCAAAATGAAAAGGATGTTTGGTTGTTGTTGATGGCCTTTTACAATATGAAACACGGCTACAAAAACTGCCAGTGTTCGGAGGAAAGATGCTGAACATGCTGCCCTCAGTTGACTCATGCCCATTCTTTATTTAGTAGTCAAATCTAGAAAACAATGCAGGTCAGAAAAAACAATTCTAGAATTATTAACTTAGTGACATTGCTACTGAAAAGTATAATATGCAGTTAATATCAGTGATAGTGGAAATATGTGCATTTCTAATAACAACAAATTTACCGGAAAGGGGGAGGCGGGGGGGGGGGGCTGAACTCGATCCAAAGTAAACTGTGCCATCAACATTGGTACCTTATGTTCATTCACTAACGAGCTGAACGCGTGTGCGGAATACAATTTGTGCACTACTGTCAGAATTTCCCATAGAGAGTTTAAATGCTATGTGTGTCTACAAAAAAAGTACAATCATAACTACTACTTAGTACTACAGACAGTACTAATACTTAGGTTTTAGGACCGTTGAAATGCCGACAACTCCAGCAGCACATTTCCAGTTCCACACCCAGCACACTTCATGCAGTTCCACCATCAAAATTAAAGGACAGTTGTATCTTGTCAAATATTGTACGTGTGCATGTAAAAGGAAAGTGATACCTTCATGCAACCAGTACACAAATTATGATTGAAAATGGCGTCATAAAGTAAACAGCCACTTCACGTGAAACCTACCTCGACACGATCACTTCGCCATTGACATCCGGCGTGTCATTGACATTGTTTGTAAACACAACCACGTTTCGCGGGAATAACTGTTGGGCCAAACTTTAAAAAGTTTAAGTTTCCCGTACGCACTGATTAAACAAAAAAAAGACGTGTGTAACAATAGGCAAGTTTGAGTTATGATGATAATTTTTCAATATATTCTTTTCTTTATCTCTTCCAGTAGCACCCTGGAGTGAGTAAATTTCTTGTTTTTAAAGATCATGTAGAGCAATGAACTGTTGGTGTACCGGAATAACCAGCGTCACCGTTACTGCAAACCGGAAACTTAATTTTATATTTTGTTTGACCCCCAAAACAGAGCCGAGAGTCGAGTTGACTTAAGCACTACGCACGTTGGCGCCTCCTGTGCAAGTGGTTTGGGGTCAAACAAAATATAAAATTAAGTCTCCGGTTTGCAGTGACACTGGTAATTCCGATATACCAACACAGTTAATTGCTCGACATGATCTTTAAAAACAAGAAATTTACTCACTCCAGGGTGCTACTGGAAGAGATAAAGAAAGGTAAACATCCCCAAAGGTAAATATACCAAAAAAATCAACATTTTTATACAAACCATAAACTGCTCCACCGGAGCAGTTTACGGTTTGTATAAAAATGTTGAATTTGTTGGTATATTTACCTTTTGGGATGTCGATTGTGTACTACTTAGGACGATTGTGCATCTGGCCGGCCCCTGACCCTTTGTTCCGTATTCATTTAATAAAAATAACTCACGACGTGTCAACATATTAACATGCAGATTTTTGAACACTCACCCTATCCACACAACCTACTACCCATAGAGGTAGAAATAGACCATGATCTACCCATTTCCTTCCTCCATGATCTTTCCTAACCTAGTCTAGTGGTAGTAATGCTACTAAAGGATGGAACACCCTATTTCCGCGGTATTTGCCGCATTTTTCGACCAAAAGCATTTTTTTTTTAATTGCCAACCTGTGCAAAGTCAAAGTTACCTGTTATTAATTTTTGCTGAAGTACTCTTACTTTTCACTTTGACTAAAACAAAAATCCATCAGTTTTCAGATTAAATTTGTCGAAAAGTATAGGGCCTACTAAACGATCCCACCAACTAAAAAAGGTGAAGGCAGATTGAAAATTTGGTGTTTGCCAATAAATTGTGCCAATAATGCTGGCAAAATTGACACATGGGGAAGGGTGCCATCACGTCGTGGTTGAATGGTAGGTAAAAAGGTGCAAAACGGCACAATAGTTGCGATAATCGTAACCCTCCATCCTCCCCATGGTCGGGAGGATGGAGGGTTACGATTATCACAACTCGTAACCCTCCATCCTCCCGATGGTTGGGAGGATGGAGGGTTACGATTATCGCAACTAAACGGCACAAATGTCCTATCTTGTGTTTCTAGTATCTTTGGTATTACTAAACCCAGTAGTTGTCTAGTTACTGTGGTGTCGATCATTCTGTGTTCCACTGGCTAACCCATGCACTGAAAGAAGACAGCTGATTGAGGGAGTCCAGAGTACTGGCTCTATTTTATCAGGCTAATATTGGTTACTTTCTTTATTTTTGTTTCGAAAACTCTCTCAAAGACCTTAGATTCGACTGCTGAATGAAGGAGAGATGAGTCGATCAAGGGTAGAACATCCAGCAACTTTCCTCCGAACGTTGGCAGTTTTGCTTGTAGCCGTGTTTCATATTGTACAAGCCCATCAACAACGACAACCAAACATCCTTTTCATTTTGGCGGATGATTATGGTTTCCATGACATTGGTTACCATGGCTCTGAGATCAAGACACCTCACCTGGACAGGTTGGCTGCGGGGGGTGTCAAGCTGGAGAATTACTACGTGCAGCCCATCTGTACTCCAACAAGGAGTCAACTTATGAGTGGCAGATACCAGGTAATTCCATTTCAATTGATACTACTCCTGTTTTATCAGGACCTGAAACCATCTCAACTCCTTAGGAGTATGCAGCACCTGCAAGCAAATGGGCACACAGGTTGCTGACCACTTACATCAACAATCTCGATATCCTCAAAGGTAACCACAGTGGTAGAAACAAAGTACTTCATTTCAAGGGTATGCAGCACCTGCAAGCAAATGGGCATAAAGGTAACCCTCAAAGGTAACCACAGTGGTAGAAAGTACTTCATTTCGAGGAATAATACTATAGGAAGGAACTATAACAAGTAAACTATTATATAGCACAACCAAGTATTCTTGAAACCACTCAACTCCTTAGGAGTATGCAGCACCTGCAAGCAAATGGGCACACAGGTTGCTAATCACTTGTATCAACAATCTCTACCCTCAAAGGTAACCACTTACTTAAGGTTCTTCATTTACAAGGGACAATACTATAGAAAGGACAGGCCTGATTGTTCCGTTCTTGAGAGGGCAAGGGCACCAAGGCATTTTCTTCTCGATAAAGGGCACCTCTATGAGGAAATTGTAAATTTCTATTGGAACATTTCAAGGGCACCAAGGGCAAGGCAATGACCACGGGCAACGGAGGCAATCGCCAATCGCCTCCATCGCCTCCGGGAAGTATCAGGCCTGAAAGGAACTATAACAAGTAAACTTGCGGGTACAACCAAGTCTTTTTTAAACCATTTCAACTCCTTAAGAGTATGCAGCACCAGCAAAACGGCAATAAGATGGGCACACAGGTAACTTATCAACACTCTCTACCCTTACAGGAACCATTTGCCCCTTGGCAATGAGAAGCAGATTTATTTAAATATTAAGTGTTTTGAAAAACAATTAAGATAAAGTGCCTTGTCAAGGATATAAATGTCTCGACTGATTACGCCATGAGGATCCGAAACCACATTCTGTAAATTACAAAGTTTGAGTTTACCGCACTAGACCCCACAGGCCTTAGGGATAGGAATGAAAACGAAATAAAAAATAAATTTGATAGGCCTACTTTCTTTTCTTCGTGGAGTCATTCACGAATCATCCATCACTTAAAACTCGTACTGAAAGTTTATTTGTTGGACTCAAAATTTAGTTCTTGGACTTCACCTTTTAGTTTTGTTACCCCAAGATCTGTGACACAACTGCAAGTCCGATGGTAGTGGGTGGTACTGTTATTGGTGAATCAAGGGTGAGGAATTGATCGGCGGGCCGAATTTTAAACCAAATTGGTTCTCTTTTTTTTATTCATGATGCCTCTGACACTGACATCTGTAATAGTTAATTTTTATGTTCCTTAATGGTTTTTAGATTCACACTGGATTACAGCACTTTGTCATCATGCCAGAGATGCCAAGCTGTCTACCCCTCGATGACATTACCCTAGCTGAGAAGCTGAAGGAGTCTGGGTACGTGACCCACATGATCGGCAAGTGGCACCTCGGGTTCTACAAGCGGGCCTGCTGGCCGACCCGCCGAGGATTCGACACCTTCTTTGGTTAGGAATAATAATAATAATGATAGTGTACATTTATAATGCACCATGTCTGTCATAAATGATACTCTTGGCGCCGAATTATCGGATGATTCTATGAGACAAAGCAACCATAATACAACACCTTGATACAAGGTGAGGTGGCGCATATTGCTTCCAGACCATGCCAGAAACCTCTGGCAAACCCTTTCTCATCTTTATGATGAGCGTACTGGGTTCTTTTATGAGCATTACACAACACATGGGACCAAAGGCTTTACGTTCCATCCGAAGGACGAAGCAATAATGGCCAAGTGTCTTGCTTAAGGACACAAGTGTTAAGACGGGGACTCGAACCCACTTTCTGGTGATCAGAAACACCAGAGCTTGAGTCCGGTGCTCTTAACCGCTCGGCCACGAAATGCTGTTCATGCCCAATTTCATGACTCTACTTAATGTAAGAAGAAAATTGCCGCTTACGATAGCAGAAAAATCCACGCTTAACATCAGCTCGTTTAACAGGTAAGCAAGGATTTTTTGCTTGTGCTCATGCATACTTCATATTAGTAAGCAATCTTCACTCACACGGCTAGTTCCGAATTTTGAGGATAACCCTCCTTCTGTGACCAGAACAAATGCTCAGCACAGAAAAATCTTGCTTTGTAGTAGAAACAGGTTACCAGCCAAAATACCATATTATGTATTTGTGACTGGTTCCCTGCTAATTGTTACTAGCAGAACATTTTGCTGAGCACCATTTTTCTGCTTAATAGCTTTGTAAAAATTGGACCCTGGTGTTCTGTGCTTTTTTTTTTATATGGTCACCATTTTCTGCCTTTAGGGCGGCTCTATTCATAGCCAACATTCCTCCCAAAAGAGTTTTATACATGGTTGTACCCGCAGGTAATATATACTTTCTATTATCCACACCAAGCAAAGCTTTGAACGTCACTTGTTTTTTTTAATAATTACTGCTCCATCTTTGCTTTTGTCATTATACAATTGTTGTCTGCTGTGATATGTGGTCCATGCTGTTTTGGACACCCGAGGGGGCAGATGGCACCGGAGGCAAAGCCCAGGGTGCCATCAGCCCCCCCCCCCCCCCCCCCCCCCCCCCCCGAGGGTGTCCAAAACAGCATGGACCACATATCACAACAGACAACAATTGTTTTTGTTTATACCATGGTATTAGATCGCAGGATTGTTAAAAAGGCCCTGACCGACAAAGTTTGCAGACGACAGTATTCAATTCAACAGAAGTGCGTCGGTTACAAATTTTTTATCAACCAAAATGTATCAACTGGTCCCTATATCGCGAGCATCATACCAAAAGTACAGTAGCGTGCATAGTACCAGTGGTTGCATAGTAACCTCTTTCTCAGGTGGTACCGCTAATGTGGTTGTACAGATTAATGGGCACGATGAAATAATGTTCTGAGAACGATCTAGGTAATGGACGCAGGTGACATGACCTACCTCTTTCTCGGGTGTAATGCTAACTTCGATATACATATCAATGGGGACGATGAAATGAATTTTTCTGAGGATGATCTAGGTAATGGACCTCGACAACATCACTTTTTTTGAGAAGACATGAAATTTTGTATTATGTCACGTGATTGGTTTTCGACCAATAAAAATTCACAATCTAACACCATGGTATAACAAGAAGATTTGTCTTTGCATCCTGTACCTGACAGGATACTTAGTCGGTAGTGAGACGTACTTCACACATCGACGCGACGATGGTTTGGATTTCAGAGACCAAGAGCAGGCAGCTTGGAACTACGACGGTCAATACTCTACTCAACTATTCACCCAGAAGGCCCAAGAACTCCTTCAACAGCACAGTCAGACCGCAGATAAGGTCAGCCATTGCTTACTTTCATGACATCAAGTAATAAATCACAAGGGAAACTGGAGTGAGAAGTTTTAGTTAAATTTACCCAGCCAGTTTCCCTTGTGGTTTATTACTTGATATTTAAAGCAAAAAAGTCACATCCCGTTAAGGTGATCCCTGTGCTGCCGCTTCCCAGGTTGTATCGTAAACTTGGGTGTGATTCCCTGGTTATACAGTATTCTCAGGTTGAATGGCCTCTGACTGGCACCCCGAACAAAGGTATTGACAAAAAAAGGGAGAATGCCAACCAGCACTCTTGCCAGGCGTACTAAGGTGTGACGGGCCTGCCATGCTCGCGGCAAAATTGGGCTAACCCAACCAGGCGCCAACATTGAGGCTAGATAGCTCAGTTGGTAGAGCACGGGCATGTTAATTCGGAGGTCGCAGGTTCAAATCCTGTTGTGGTCAATTTGTTTTTGTTCACCCTAACTTTATTTTGGTTATACGCATAGTTTATTCTTATTATTATAATTAATTTCTGGTAATGAAACCAAGGATGCCTCAAAAGTGAACTTAATCACTGTAGCTCGGAAGCCTGAGGATACCTGTAGATAAGGGTGCTTGCTATCTAGACCGTTCGGCCATGACACTCCACAGGAGTGTGTGAGAGCTGTTTAGCTTTTGTTTTCTGGACTCCTTAGGCATGGCTCAGCTGTCCCATGTCCATAAAATCCACTCCAACTATAGCAACTCGGCAATCTAATGGGTGGCCAGTTAGGTTGGCTCAGTGGTCGATAAGATAACAGATTGGTGGCAAGATGACATCAATGCATTGCATAAGGTCTATAGCGCAATGCCTGTGTGAGGGAACTAATAACAGACTTTCTAGATTTGATGGACGACATTTCCTTCGTCCATGAGGCCACATCCATGCATGTGTGCCCATTCAAATTTACTTGGTATTGTCTGCCACCAGCGTGCATCTCAACCAGCTGCCAACGGGACTCGCCTGGCAGTTGGTGGAATTGCCGGAATCTTTTTTCCTTTGAGGAATTCCCTGACGGAAAAAAAAAAAACCTGACTTGACCATGCCAAGAAAATGTCAAATTCACACACCATGAATTGCAAAACATCGGCTGTTACCTATGGCATAGGATTGGCACTAAACACGGCACCATGGTTCGATTGCTGGCTCACTCTGACTTAACTCCATATTGACAAAACTACAAAGGCTAAAAAGTTTCTATGCTTCTCTTCTTCTAAACAACTATACAGCCTCTGTTCCTGTACCTGCCCTTCCAAGCCGTCCATGCACCACTGGAGGTCCCTCCGCAATACATCGAGCCGTATGCACACATCCCGGACCAGAAAAGAAGACGTTATGCTGGGATGGTAGCCTGCATGGATGAAGCTGTCGGCAACATCACACAGACCATGGACCGGCTTGGGCTGTGGAAAAATACAGTGCTCATCTTTTCCACAGGTGAGTCTACTCCATGCTCAGTGACTGTAAAGAAGGTTTTTGCCCTCAAAATTTCCAGTGACTAGCAATCCTTTGTAATCCTTTGTTTGCATTACGGGAGGTTTTACCTGTGGGATCTTGGGATGTCGTGGCCAAGCGGTCGAGTGCACCTGACTTGAGCTCTGGTGGTTTCCGATCAGAGGAGTGGGGGTTCGAGTCCCTGTCATGTCCGTAAGCAAGTCCCTGTCATGTCCGTAAGTTGAGGGAGTGTTTCAGGAAGATATAAGAAGTGCGAATTACTATTATTATTATGTGGAAAGTAGTGGCCACTCAAGGTCTGAGACCAATTGATTGAGATTGCGGTTCCAATGCTCAGGCCATGAAGCTGTCGGTGAGAATGGCGAACTTGACCGCATGACCATGGTTCTTTTATAGTGGGGCAGATAGGGGAAATAGTCGGTGGAATTGTGACGTTAACTCTTTCACTACGGAATATAATGTACAGCTTTGACGGAATTGTTTAATATTTTGTTTATAGACCGTTCCGGCTTTGACAACAAGCCCCCGCCCACACACCTTAGTTTGTGTACGTTTATGCTGCACGTGTGACTGAGTTTGACCGAGGTCACATGACCAAAAGGCGTGATCCAATTGGTCAATGCGCACAGTTTGATTGACAGGCCGGAACGGTCTATTTTGATCTCTGGCGAAAAAAAGTAATTCACCAAGCCGCTGTGAGCGCCGCGCCGTAGTGAAACAGTTAACATGCATGGAATTTGGCAGACAGTCAGAGTATGTCATGAGAAAGATATTTTTGTTACAGACCCAAATCCCCTGACGTCATCATCACAATAATCTTGGTTGCGCCATTTTGGTAGTCAATGTCCCTGTGTGGTTTATACAGTGAAGTGTGAATTTTTAGGGGACATGGCATTTACATGCTTACCCAATGACTACCAAAATGGTGAACGTTGCACAATCGCTGCATGCTAAAGGTCAATAGGGCCATTGCAGATTTGTCCTTCGGAAAAAATATAGGTAGAAAAACAAGCAATTTTTCAAAATTTTCAAAATGGCTGCCATTGTTTGTTATTCTACCTATATGTTTTTTCCAAAGGACAAACCCACAATGGTCCTACAGCCAAATATCTTTCTTATGATTTACTCTGACTGTGTGCCAAATTCCATGCTTGTATCATCAAAGGCACAATCCCACCAGCTACCTGCCGTACCGTTCAAGATTTGGGTAAAAAATGAAACCATTCTGTATGATTGTAAATAAAATATTGTCAATCATTTAAAAAATGTTTTTGGTTATTAAAACAGATAACGGAGGCCAAGTTTATGAAGGTGGTAACAACTGGCCCCTCCGTGGATGGAAAGGGAGCTTATGGGAGGGATGTCTGCATGGCGTTGGGTTCGTTCACAGTCCACTGTTACCAGCTCAAGTACAGGGTACCATTAATAGAGAGCTTATCCACGTCAGCGACTGGTATCCGACACTCGTTGCTGGCCTTGCTGGTGGTAGTCTGAATGGGACAAAACTGGACGGATTTAACGTTTGGGACACGATAAGGTGAGTTTCACTGTTTGAAATCCTGTTGGTGAGTCAAAGTTTTCGCTACTTCCAGTTCCAATATGGGCATAAGTTACTGTGTTATTTTATCGAAAAACACTCATTCCTTCATTCAAAGACATTTCTTATGAAAGAAACCGATATTTCTGATAAGACCTTAAGTCTTTGCAAGACACTCATGAAAGGCAAGTCTAGAAATTATGTTGTCCTTACATAAATCATCAAAGACAAAAAGTTCAATACATTTCCTATGGGCTTCTAGCAATCGATAGAGCCAGTTTGTGTGAAGTGGGTGTGACTTACAGTAGAATTACATCACACTTACCAACAGGATAGTACAGAGCCCTATGGCTACGTGGTTTTTTAGAATCTTTGTCAAATTTCATGTAGCTGCTTTGCATCAAATATTAGTTAAACAAAATTAAAGGGTAAACAGAAAGTTAAACAAACTTTCTTTGAAAAAAAGTTGACATTTTGTTTTTCTTTGAGAAAGACTTTGCTAGCGTCAAAACGTGAGGCCATGATCAATTTTTTTGCATTGATGCCATAGGTCATTTTGGTTGATAAGCAGTTAGTTTGCAACAGGTAATTATATTTATTAAAAGAAAACAAAAGCTCAACTTTTATGGGTGGCTATAGATTCTGTAAACATCTTTTGACTTTTCATAGAAAGTGTGCAGTTACATACATTTGATCAAAGATGGACACATTTTCTAGTGTAGTTATTTCAGTATGTTGTGTCTGTCCTGATGATTGCAGAGCTCCACACATCATTTTTGTCCAACCCTACCTTTTGCCGCTTTTCCTTTGGTCACACTGTTTTTCTCTACCTTGCAGCCATGCTTCTCCGTCACCTCGCCATGAACTGCTGCATAACATTGACCCACTGGTGGTCCTGAAAGCACCGAATGGTACAAAGGTGATGGGCAGCAAGGTGTTCAATGAGACCATACGGGCTGCAATTCACTCAGGAGACTGGAAGCTCATTACAGGAAACCCAGGTAGGTTTGTGAAAGACAATGTTCAACACGGAGATCATTATGTTGTTACAACTCAGTTAGTATAATTTACTTAATTCCAAGTGAAAGTTCACTAATTATTAAGCCCATATCAGTACCAATCACCAATCCTCCAGAGAAGTATTTCCATCTGAAATGCTGTCAAGGTCAAGAAAACAACTTGAGTGCATGTAAGCTTGTGTGTAATTTGGGACCTTGTTCATATTGCTAGAAACTTTTCTTCGTCATGTCTTGAACTTCCAAAAGGGACAGGGCAAGTTTCCCCTGGTAGGGGGCTCAACCATGAGGAAGTCTACCAAGTCCACCCTTGTTAAACCACTTAGCACCCTTTTGCAATTGCTGTGGGTGCCATGGTTTGAGGGAAGGGGTATGTTTTTTTATACCTCGATATATGTGTAGATAATTTGTTGAGCCAGAGAGGGACTGCACCCCCAGGGTGCTGGTATCCTTGTACCTTAGAAGGTTTCTTGTGTTTGTGGGCATCTTAGTTTAGTCTGAGAGTTACCTGTGTCCAAAATAATTCAGGGTGTCATCTTGTGGCTTCAATTGGTTCTTTGTGCTCAGGGGCTTCTTGTGTTCCTGGGGTTCCTTGGAACTAAGGTCAGAGTTCCTTGTGTTGTCTAAAGATATATTTGTCCCAAAAGGGTTCCATACATTTGAGATGCTTAGCTGGTGCCTTTCAATCCATTGTGTCATTTTGATTGATGGGGGAGGGCGTAACTGCAGAATTTCACTGTAAACAGTGCCATGAAATTGTGCCCGGGTCACAGTGCTAGTCGCTTTTGAGGATCTTTTGGTTTCGTTACTTTGGTGTCGTTAATAAAATAATAATTATAAATATTATGACCTTGGGTTGAAACAGCATTTTGTAAATGTTTTTTTTTAACCAACTTACCCACAGGAAACAGCAGTTGGATTCCACCGCCAGGCTCTGGAGTCAAACCCCACTTGTCGCCACCAGACCCTCCTCGTAAGATGGTTTGGTTATTCAACATCACTGCAGACCCAAACGAGCATCAAGATTTATCATCACAACGGCCAGACATTGTGGAACGGCTGGTGCAGAGACTGCAATATTATTATGAGGGCGCTCTTCCGGTGTTTTTTCCCAGGGGCGATCCCCGAGCAGATCCCAAATATCACAATAACACGTGGAGTGATTGGGAATAATGAACCATGGCGCTCCTGGTTTCTGTCAAGAAGGATTGCGTCAAACCTGGGGATTCTATGACAGACGTAGTACTAGTTTTCTTCTCTCTAATTTCAAACACCTTCTGCCTGAAATGGATAAGGATAACTTAACAAGGACATTCAGGTTGGCGCAGTCAGGTCGTCCGTGCCTCTCACCTCTGTGGACCCCGGTTCGATTCCCGCCTCGAACCAGAGCCTTGCATGATGATTGGGGTTTTTAGATCCTATCTGAATGCGTGGGTTTTCCCTAGTTGGAGTTTTTCTCCAGTTGGGTTTTTTTCTCCCACATCTAAAACTGAGGTTTCTTCATCATCTTCTTTTCTACACAGGCATCTTCAGGCGTACGGGTCCCAACTTCATGTCACTGCTTACCAAAGAACTATGCACTTCTTACAGCGCCCTGTAACGTGTGTATTTCTATGGGCAGCAGCAGGGCATAAGCGCAGAATTCCTCGGTAAGCAGGGTCGTGAAATTGGGCCCGGTGTGGAAGGAGATTCTGTCCGGCGGGAGATTCTATCCGGGCATACGGCAAATTGTGTACTAACTACTTCTGATAGCGCCCTCTTTTCAATAAACTCCTCCAGCCCATGTTAATTTACCGTATGGTGGACACATTACCCTAGGACAGAATACCCTATGACACCGGGTCACAGCGCTAGACGCTTTTGAGGACCCTTTTGTTTCAGTACCAGAAAGATATAATAACAGTACAAATATTATGACTATTAATGTTTTGATTTCTAAGAAATTATCTGAAATGGTTCTCAGATTTGTCATTTATAATAATTCAGCTGACAGCATCCCCCCCCCCCCCACCCAAGTTATCATTCTTGATGAAGGATAGAGGGAAACTGAAGGGAGCAAGTCATGTCAAACTGGGATCACTAGAAAAGACGAAAATATTTGGATATTAATGTTTGTGTTCTTTAAATAAGCTGCTCATATCATCACATTACTGAGGAGATTATCTTAATTGTAAAATTGTCTAAACAGTGAGAAAGTTTGAATCATGGGTTTATATTTATTATAATTACGGGTCAGTTTTCTAAAAAAAAAATTATGCCCATCTTTTTTACTTGTAAATAGTAAGATTAACCTATAAAGTGTTTATTTTTGTATGATAATTATTTTTATTTAAATATGGCAGCAATATTGAGACCGTGTTGTACACAAAAAGCACAAAGTGTTGGCTCGTGTTTTGTGAGCTATTGAGCTTATAGATTTGTTTCTGCTAATAAAATTCACTGTATTCCGAAGTTTATTTTCTTAAGAAATATTGAGAACCCAAGCCTATCAGAATTCATCCTTAAAAAGGTTGTCTGAAAGGGTGTTCTCAAAATTGGTAAGATTGAAAATGTAAATGTTCACGGATTTGCACAAAACTCACATCGTATAAAGATGGTCATGGTGGAAAACTTCCCTTAAAATATTTTTTGCCTGAAATGCTATAGTTTGTAAGAATTGAGCAAAACAATGGGAGACTTTTGTGGACACTAGGTGGCAGCAGACTTAACACGTAAGTGTGCGCTACATAGGTGAGAAATCGTGCGCCAAACTGTTTATCATAATTTTGTAATTCCACAACTTTCTTTGAATAATAATATTTTGGGGGTCATGCAATTAATATATTGTGTCATTATGCTTAGCTATTACAACCTGGGGGTTCGGTGCTTCAAGTTTTGAGTAGACTTGATAAATTTTGGCTTTAAAGATGGTCCTATTTGGCCTGGGAAGTGGAGGGATGCTTCGTGAAAAGTGGCAGCAAGTCAGTTTGCGGAAAAATTACATTTTCGGTGGTGTTTTTTCTTGGGGCAATTAGCAAAAATTCTCAACGGCTAACCTACTAAAAATTGAAAAGAGAAAGTTCAGTTGCCAGAAAATATATTTGGTTTGTTTCCTAGAGGCTGAGAGACTTTTACATATTTTTTTAGTGCTTTTTAATATTTAGTATTTAGCATAGGTTACTATTGAGTGTGGCCCATCCGAAAATACAAAATGGTGGAGCCTTTGCATCCATTCGTGTGGTGATTTAAAAATGTCTGCTTTGTTTATAATTATCTGTAGGCTTGAAACGGGGACAGAAAAGAATTGTTTGAGGCAATTTTCATCAGTTGATATTGTTTGTTTTTGTATTGAAAACATCCAAACATCATTCTATTGACTAAACAGTAAGTAAGTATAGCAATCTTGAAATTTCCTAAAAGTTGAAATAATTTGTTAAAATAAGTCAAAGTTTTTAAGAATGGTACTTTTCGACTTCTACTACTACTACTACTACTACTACAGTTACTACTGCTAGAAGACTACGAATGCGAGGGTAAGTTGCATATAAGAAAACCATGGATGAAGAGTGGAGGGTGAAGATTTCTGCTGCGATACAAAAAAAAGTTCCGTGAAAATGTCAACCTGATGCCTGGTGTGGACCGGCTATGTGAAGCGGGAGGGATGGTGGATATGACATCATGAATGTCAAGTTCCCTGACAGTGATTCTCGCACAATGATGCGTGTGCATCGGTTGGCTTTACATCGTACATACTGGAAAGATAATATCTGATCAGTATGATGTGAGCCACCTTTGCCACGATTCATTGTGTGTGAATTTCCACCACCTCTCCCTAGAGCCACACAGTACAATATAATGCCCGCAAAACATGCAACAGATAACAAGACATGTATGGGGCATGGAGATCAGTTTAAAGATTAAACTTATTAGTAATAAGTTTGTCGATTATTAATAGCCAAAAGTTTCCAAGGTGGTAATAAATTCTTTGGAAATGTCACCACTAGATCAGCGCACTTAACATGTTCCTTGTATAAGCCTAGAGTTTCGAAATAATCAGTAAATAGTGCAATAAAAGAAATATGCTGCATACATTGCGGTTCTAAAGTGACATTCTTATACACTGCACACTACTTTAATAGTAACTTGATCTTGGATTTGTTTTTCTTCTTGTGGCATTTTAAAGGGCCTATGAATGTTTTATTAATTGAAACAACTCTGTATTTATTCTGAAAAAATAATTTCACCTTTTTATTGCCAAATTTGGGGTGTTTTGACACTTTTTTCCGATTGTTGTGTTTTGTGCAAATTGAATTGTGCATATTCATGAGCAAATAATTATGTGATGTCATCGAAGGCAACATCATGGTTGGTTTGTGCACAAAAAAATTACAGATTTTTTTTTCTGTTTTTCAAATGGCAACTCCACTAATATTTGGTTGTTGTCTTAATGATGAGTGTTTAGACTTATCAATGCATAATTTTGAGGTGACCGCTGTTTTCTTTTTCAATTTGGGATCTCGATTTTGTACGTTTTTATGTTGCTGTGAAACTTTGATCCTTTTATGAGTCACACAACAGCGCCCTCATATGTCCTGTTAAAGACAGGTCATTTTTGAAAATTCAAATTGTACATTAAACCTTAATTTTAGTACAAAAAGTTATTTTCCATTTTCTTTAAACTGTCCTTAATCATGGATATATGATAAAAAATGTATTTCAAAAAATTTGCTCTTCATAGACCCTTTAACACTTCCGTAAGTAGGCCAATGGGGGAGTGTGCACGGTTAGGGAGGTAGACATCCATTTGCTGGTCTTTCGCTCTGATACGAGCGGTCTGAAGTACAAAATGGCCAGGGAGTTCCACACTCATTGTACGTGTTGGACACGTGCCCCTCCCCCCCCCCCCCGTGCCCCAATTTGAAATCTTGACATTTTAGATTGAAAATTACCAGAATAAAATCTTACATTTTGTAAGCTTTCATAATTTCAATGTTTTTAGAGCTATTTTTTTACATTATTATTTACACGCAGACAGTGTATTTTGTTGAATAAGAGCGCTGAAAAGAGGTAACGACTCTAATGCCGGTGTCGCATGCAATTATGTCCTCTATGCGATACTATCCGGCGGACATTATTGCATAAGCAACACCGTCCGCCGGACGATTTTGCATATGCAATTGTGTCCGCCCGGACGCTGCTGCTTAATGCAATTGTGTCCGCCCAGACACATTTGCATATGCAATCGTGTCCGCCACCGTGCAAAACGGTCCTCGAAGCCTATGTTCAAATATTCGGCGAAAACAAGCCCCAGGCACGGCGGGCCCGTGGAAATTTTGCTTGTCCATGACACCCCCGGGTTATGTTTATAAATATGTCAAAAGATTTAAAACAGAAGAAAAACTAAAGCGCTGAAACCGTTGCAGTAAGCTGCAATCATAATACATGAATATTCATGCCGCACATGTGCATACATACGTTCAGTGCATGCACGCTCGCTGACGCACAATGTACATGTACGTCGGACGGTTTTGCATAGCCCCGGACACGATTGCATATGCAAAAGTGTCCGGAGCGGACAGTATTGCATGGCGGACACAATTGCATCTGACACCGGACCTAAGAATGCTTGTCCGGGGTTGAAATTTGCCCTGTGGGTACTTGATACATTAAATAGCCCCTCCTCCTAAAAACAACGAACAAACAAACAAAACTTTTCCCCACCCGTCCCCCAATGAAAATGTCTGGTTACGCCACTAGTTGTACGGGTAGGTATCGGTCCAGCGCGCGTTTTTTGAGGTCCGCCCAGCACCGCAAACTACACCTCTGAATCTCGCGACCGACGATATTACCATTATCGGAGCCAAAGGCACAGAGTTCCGTGATTAGGCTTACTGAGGGGTGAGCCGTCCTCGGGTGTGGTCGGGCTGACCATGACATTGAACACGGGGGCTCGTCGAATGTGACTAGAGTGCGGGTCTACTTTTCTGTCGGGGTTTTCGGCGAGTCAACGAACAGAAGGCCCACTTAAAAGAAATCTGTTTGAGAAGTTTAGTTTCTTTCTTGATATTAAATCAATGTATGTTATTTTATTAGTCTGAGTGCAGTGGGGTCTTCTGCTCCCCCTCCGTCCGCGACAGAAACATCCTGGGATGCCTCCCCCAACCCGACCACCCACCCACCCGATCTCCCCCCCCCCCCCCCAATGTAGTAACCAAAAACAAGTAGGCCTAAATGACGTGTTTTTTAAAAGGTACAAATTGGGGTATATCCTGTGTAAATTGTGAGTTGTATGCATTTAATATAACCAAACTTGTGTAGATTTTTAAATGCGTTGGTGATTCCGAACAGTGTTACCACACGTTTACCCTAATGTATGGAAGTTACTGGTCCTGCCATGGTCTACAAAATTGTTCCCTTTTCTCAAGAACTCTTTTGTGGGGTAAGCCTACAGCTTAATTTTTTAAACAACTACAACTCTGCTAGACAGTGCATTGTTCCATTGTGTAAATTACCCAGTAAGTCGGCGTGCGTAAAAAAAAAAACCCAAACTTTTTGAACCAGGGTTGGCCCGTGGTAGATCCACCAGAAAGTTTGCAGCGGTTAAAACAATTGCCAAAATAATAATAACAGCCAAAATAGTCTTAATTAATTTGGCTGACCAGGGAATGCCTCCCAACTGAAGTACCATCAGTAGGCCTACGACGGTCTGTTTCAAATAGTCGGATGAAATTGTCGGATAATTGGCAATAATGTAAAGATGTGCTGTTAGAACAAAAAAACAAAAAAAAAACAAAAAAAAAACAAAACATTTATTATGTAGGGCCTAGGCCTTGTTTCCCCCCCCCTTTATTAAAATCCCAATTTCGACACTTTGCAGTAAATCTGAGTGGGTGGCAATTTTTCGTGATGCCCTTGGATTGGATTCGGCTTTTAAAAAAATCTAGTAAAGTAGTCCCGACATTAATTGTTTCATTTTGTCGCATACAACTAAAAACAATCTGAACCCTATCAGCTAATGTGGGTAGCTTGTAATGGAGATCAACTGATGCTGGTTCGAATCCTGGTGTGTGATGTGTTTTATTTATCGAGGTAATACATATTTAGGCCTATCGGCCTATAATACAACAGTTTGCTTAACTGCTACTCGGCGAAGTTTATTCCAATACCGGTAGGGCCTACCCAGTTTTAATTCCTGACGTGTTTACGGTATGTTTTTGTTTTTCTAAGCAGATGAAGGTATCGTATTTGTATTACACGAAGAGTATAATACGTGAATAACAGAAAGTGTAATTGATGGGTTAAGTGATGTAGTGCATAGTCTGTAAAAATAAAAACTTTCTTATGCGGAGTACAATTAGCTCAACCCAGCGCATTTCGCAGGATCGGGGTTCGACTCCTGGTCTGTTCGTGTTTTGGTTTTTAAACTTTAAAAGTTAATGTATTATTTGTATAATTAAAGATAAAATAGCACTTCTTATGCTGAGTACAATGGCTAAAACCATGGGTGAAAGAAATCCGATAAACTGAAATAGTGAACCACATATAGGCCTAGGCCTATTTTTATTTTATTTTGGTTAAAATCCCTCATTATTTGCAAATCAGTTTGAGTCTTGACGTCATGACAGCTTCACGTTGAGATAATGTCGATACGTCTAGGTACATGACATTTGCGTAGTCAGGATGCCCTATGGGAAGTAATGGGTTTTGTGATAGTTGACGTCTAGGTTTTTTCAGACGTGCGGTCACACACGGCCATACAATTCCAAACGAGAAAGAAAATTATGGAAAACCTGCTGTCAAGAAACCTCGTTCGTTATTTTGAGGCTCATATCTATTGTTTTAATGGAACGCTGGAAATTATGACAAGAAGCGGTTAATCGGGGCATGTGTGGGCATCATGGCAGGGGTTCAGCAAAAAGGTGGAGGAAATAGAGAGGCAATAAGAGTGCAAGTTATGGTGAGTATCTCAGTATCTGAACCCATGAAAATTGACTCCCGCGGCGGAAGGTGGGTTGGTATTGTTGGTCCTACAGTACAAATGTACGGCTAAACAAAAAGGTCAATCTTTCTTTCTGTCTTTTTCACAATTTTTTTAGGAGAAGGGGTAGACCAAGGAGTACAATTAAATGCCTTTTATTTCATCTTTGATATCTTGAGATAGGCGATTTTCCAGCAAGTTGTTGAGTCTTTGTCGTAATTAGGGCAATTTTTTGGAACACAGTACAGGAGGGCAGAGAACAGAGCGAAAACACATAGGCCTACATCTTCCTGGGGCGCTAGTACGACTGATTAAGTCAAAATCTCAAAAAAAGGAGTACAGCGCCCCAGTTACTGGGTCTAGAGAAGCTTGTTGAGAAGGGGCATGAAAATTAATGTTTGTGGTCAAAAAATATCAGTAAACCCATTGATGATTGGGTCAAACCTTTCATTTTCTTATGTTGGGCCACTTACTTTACGAGCACTAGTTTTAGGACTCCCAAGCCTAGTCTGAGTTACCTGGACCCTAGGCCCAGTAAGTGGGGCGCTGTACTCCTTTTTTAAAGATTTTGACATCAGTCGTACTACACTAGCGCCCCAGCAAAACAACATACAAGTCCGGGCATCAGCGAACACGCAATCCCCGCAGCGTTAATACGACTTTTTTTCAAGTCAGGAAACAGTCGTGACATTAGTAATAAAAATGGCGATTGTAACGGCAGGGTTGTCAGAGGCCCTAAAAATCATCGATTCGGAGGAAAGAAAATGATCGTGAGTACAATTAAATGCATTTTATTTCACCTTAAACACTTGGAGAAGACAGAAGGCGAATTTTGAGCAATTCTGTTGAGTCTAAGGCATTTTTTTTAACAGAGGTGTTTTAAATTCTCCTGACCGTTGCAGTTACTACATATTCCTTACAGGGGCGCTAGTACGACAGATAAAGTCAAAATCTCAAAAAAGGAGTACAGCGCCCCAGTTACTGGGTCTAGGTCTGAGTGAAGTCCCATCAAAACTTGGTACCTGTGTACAAATTTCAAATTCCCAAATCGAGAGTGACAAAAAAGTGCTCCAAAATCCATCAAAGACAAACTTAATTGCACAGTACTCACGCTCATTTTCTGCAATTTTGTTGAGTCTATGTTGTAATTTGGGCATTTTAGCCCAGATTGGAATCCTCCTTTACATACAACACGACGGAGTCCATGGTATATTAAGTAGCCCCATAAATAGTGCCAATACGCTGGACTACCTCCGCTCCTTGGCCATACAAACCCTCTGACTCACAATTTGACATCAACTTTCGAATTGAGACTTTTGTCAACATTTTTCCCTTGATGATCGCTTGGTCATTGCCGGCGAGTCTGGAGTACCTTAGATTCACGATGCGATAACTTATTTTTGTGAAACGTTAGGAAAAAATCTCAGAGCTGATACAGACACATTCAAATCAAACATCGTCGGAGCCATGATGGTTGCTGTTGCGCAAAGCGCGCTGTACAGAACTTAAACGCAAAAGGGCACATCTCAAAACTTGTTCAGCTGTTACTTTTGTAACTCTTGAATTTATGCAGAAATGTTTAATTTCCCAAACACGAATAATAATAATACATCATGCTTATATACCGCATTACACACAGGGTCCCAAATGACTAGTGTACAATGTAGTATACCGCCTGCCAAAAAGGCCTTGGAATGTACAATTTCACTTTTTTTGTAAACAAAGGTTACGTAGTCCAGATCCATGACAAAATGTACATGTGAACAGTTTTCCGTTGTTTTCATGAATTCTTGTCCACCAAATTTTATGAAATTACATGAATTTACGAAAACTACATGTAGAGAGCTGCTTTCCTTTTAATATTTTACTTCTTTTCAAGATTTGTCCTTGGCTCCAAGGAGTAGGTACAGTGTTTGTGCCAGATACAATATACAGGTTGAACCACAATGAACACTCACATCTACAGTACTTTTTCGACACTGCTGGAATGTGATGATCCCTCCAGAAACCTTTTCATTAGTACACGCACCAACCGTGAACAGCCTTGAAGGCAAGCCTTTATGTAGGAAATCTGTGTGATGGCGACCATAAAGGCAAATTGTGAAGTTTCACAAAAGACAATTTTGTACAGCAGAACGTATTTTGTGGTATCGAGGTGGGATTAGTGGACCGTGGTCCAAAAAAACGTTGTGCCTTTTTGGCAGTTTAAAATGGAGAATATAGGCCTAAGGCATGACCATTTTGATTTTGCAAAGGGCACTTCCTTTGCAAAAGCTTGAAGTTTATATGAGAAAGTTTTGAAGGGGCACCAAGGTCAAGACCAGGGCAACAGAGGCCATGGCCTGTCTGGCCTCCGTGGAATATGATTTGTCCCAATGTTAGCTAACTTTCACTAGCCCAAAGCCATAAAAATCCAGTGGTGTGTTTTGTTTGATTTATCAAGCAATAAACCACAATAATAGTGGCTTCTTATATAGCGCTTCATTCCGTCACGCAGTGACACTCATGGAGCTCCTACATTATTACCCCTGGTCACTGGGCCATTTACTTTCATTCCTTAAACCATATCAGCCCCCTGGGGAGTACATGTAGTAGTAGTACATATTCACTTGAGTATAGACCGTTCGGGCCTGTCCATCAAACAGTGCGCATTGACCAATTGGATCACGCCTTTTGGTCATGTGACCTCGGTCAAACTCGGTGACACGTGCAGCGTAAACGTACACAAACTAAGGTGTGAGGGCGGGGCTCGTTGCCAAAGCCGGAATGGTCTATTGGCCAGTAACATCACAACCAAAGAAGTCCTGATGACTGATGTTTTTCAAAACACATGTTCTTTTTAAGACTTAGAATTTATAGAATTTAGCTTTTAAGTCCTAGTCTCCTAAAACTTCTGGGAATATTAACTTTGTAAGCTACGGGGGCCTGTAATTACACAGAGATCGCTGAGGCCATGCCCTCTGTTGCCCTGGTCTTGGCCTTGTTCACCCAAAAATTGTTTGATTTATCTGAGACTGAGGAAGGTCTAGCCATGTACATTGTGTAGTGTCATGGACAAGCAGCTTAGTGCATCAGACTCGACTTACTCAAGTTCTGGTGGCTGAGTCATCAGGGTGTGGGTTCGATTCCCGGTCATGACACTTGTGTCCTTGAGCGAGACACTTAACTACATGTATAACTGCTTCTTTTCACCATGGGATAAAATGGGTACCTTTGAGGGCAGAGATGGTTCTTGTGATTGATTTATTTTGGTGCGCTACAATACTTGGCAGCAGAGGCTGTATACTCCCCAGGGAGCTGAGATGGTTTAAGGAATGAAATAAATGGCCCAGTGACCAGGGGTAATAATGATAGAGTGCCATGGGCGTCACTGTGTGATGGAATGAAGCGCTATATAAGAAGACACTATTATTAGTACATGTAGTGGTAGTACATCACTTGAGTATTGGCCAGTAACATCACAACCAAAGAAGCCCTAATGACTAAAGTGTTTTCCGAAAAAACATTTTCTTTTTAAGATTTAGAATTTATAGAATTTAGCTTTTAAGTCCTAGTCTCCTAAAACTTCTGTGAATATTAAAAGAAGAGCAAACTATTCCATCTTGTACTTTCTCAGCTACGGGGCCTGTAATTACACAGAGACCACTGAGGCCATGGCCTCTGTTGCCCTGGTCTTGGCCTTGGTGCCCCTGCAAAAGTTTCCCATAGACTTTAAGATTTGCCAGAGGAAGTGCCCTTTGCAAAATGAAAATGGCATTGCCCTCTCAGAAGACGAAATTCCAGGGCTCTAGTAATAGACATAATGAATTCAAGTAATAAATCACAAGGGAAACTGATGGGGTGGTAAATTTAATACAATTTTTGGATGAACAAAAGAAAAATTGATTGGATTTGGAATGGGATTTGAACCAGCGACCTCCGGATTAAAGTGCTGGCGCTCTACCAACTGAACTATCTAGCCCCATGATGGCTGTCCCTCTATTTTTTGACTTCTCTACTCGGTGGGGGGGGGGGGGATAAGGGGGGTTCAATCAGAAGCTATTATTATATTATTATTATTTATTTGACCAAGATAAATCAAACCAAAATTACAACCTGAAACTGCCGGTATAACTAGGGATCACACCCAACATGCCCAAGCTTAAGATACAACCTGGGAAGCGGCAGTATACAGGAATAAGCTCAAGGGGATGCGACTTTGTATGTGAAATATCAAGTTGAAGTAATTTACCACAAGGAAAACTGACACTGTAAATTGCACCCCACTGTACTGCTCATTAACTTTATTACATTTTATGTAAACTACCCTTGCTCTATGGAACTACTGCCCGTATACATACATGTACCACACATTAATTACTTGGAGGTTTGCCAAACTGTAGGCTGTATTTGGCTCTTTTGTTTTGTTCATGTAAAGCGCTTTTGTACGTATGTAGGCGGTGTATACAAAAATACAAATCAAGGCTTTTTTAATCACCTCTCAGATTATCCTTGAATCTGTGTATGTTTTGTTGTTGTGCACAAGCACAACCATGACAACAATGGATTTTGCATTCGAAAAAGCTAAAGTGTACGTCATGGCGATTATGATGGCCTTTAGTACTGTATGTGGGTCTACGGTTCCCTTACTGTACAATCTGCATTGATGTACACATATACCATATTGACCCAAAATCACAATAATTGTAGTTCCGCCATTTTGGAAGTCAGTGTCACTGTATGTTATATGGTGTAGTGCACGTTTTAGGCAACGTGGCCTTTACATGTATAGCTATTGACTTCTTCCAAAATGGTGAGCGTGGCAGTGTCGACGCGTGTGACGTGTGTAAAGGTTCTCCCCATACACAAGCTAGCGTATCGGGCCGGTACACACAATTTATGGGCCAATGCGCAAATAGCAGGCCGATACGCGGGAATCACGGCCAAAAAGCTGTAATAGTAAATTTTTATTTTTCAAGATTGAAAATTCAATTTTAAAGGCACACAAATTTTTACTTATGAGCAAAATGAGTCTTGCTGTGCATTGTGAAAAGTGTTTCCAGGCAAAAATGCAATGTGATGTGTACTGCTTAAGACAGGTTCCACTCAGGTTAACAGCTCATGTTAACAGCTCTGTGATATTGTATCTGCTTAATATACAAAAAAAAAGCCTGAGCAATAGTATTTTATAATTTTCTCTGGTAATATTCAGCCCCCGCCCCCAACAACCAATGTGCAAGGATGCGGGTGTGAGTTATATTCGCAAGTTGCTCGGATCAAGACTCAGAAAAACTTTCCTCAACCTCTGAGACAGTTTCAAATCAGACCTACATGTACAAACCCAGTTGCATTACCTCAGAGGGGCCCTGCATAGAGTTGCAATGTACCAAATTTGCTGAACACAAAAAAAAACTTGCTTAGCAGAAATGGGTTTGCTTACATTTGGTTTGCGACTACATCATGTGTTATGATAGTATCTACTTTGCTGTGCAGATTCTTCTTGTAAGAACTTGTCCTGCTGTTTATCTACTGCCGCAGAGTAAATTAGGAATCGGCGGACTGTCGAGTTCAAATAAGAACTTGTCCTGTTTTTTTTTCTACTTCCGCGGATCAGATTCTGAAAATTCAGGAGACTAGTACTAAGTTCTGATAAAAACTTGTCCTGCTGTTAATCTACTAAATTCGAGTACATAACATGTACATAGTGTACACGTAGGGAAAAATCTGGGGACTTCTACTTTTGCTTAGTGGATCAAGGGGACTTCTCAGTGGTCTGAATGCTTCAACTAGTCATCATTAGGAGACAGAAATGGGTTACCACCCAAGCTGCATACACTCTGTGATGTACTTTTCTTTATACTGGTTACCGGCTAATTTTGCTAGCAAATAAAGTTGTTATCAGCCAAAAAAAAAAATTGTTATTTATTTTTTTATTTCAATAAGCAACAAAAAAACATACAAAGACAAATGACAAAAGAGCATCAAGCTAAAAAAAACAGTAGGTCATCGAGGGAAATTTCCAAGAAAACTTGATAACACAAAAACAAAGAACTACATGTACATGTAGATAACACCAACTGAATACCCCAAAATTACCACAAAAAAAACCAGTATTGATGGGGGAAAATGGTCTCATTAGAAAAGATTAACCCAGTTTTTTGGTAGGTCATCAAGTGACCTGTTTCTTGTAGTGATGCAGGGTTCTCCCCAGGTTTTTTCAAAACTGATGGGCATTCTGGACCCAAAAAGTGTGGCCGAAGCACGCTGAATTGAAACCAGGTCCTTGGAATGTTGATGTTTAAAAAGCTCTGCTGTGCAATCTGGAGCATTTTTGTGAATTTGATATTAAAGTAAAATAATTTATTTATTTTTTAATTTTTTATTTTTTTTTTCATATCGGCTGTAATTTCTGCGTATCGGCCCGTAATTCGCGCGTACCGGACCAACACGCTAGCTTGTGCATGGAAAGAACCCTGTGATGTCCTTTTCTGTTTTGTAATAGATACAAACTCTTTGAATGCACTTAGCGACAAGACAGGCAAATCTTGGCACTTCCTATTTAAAAAAAAAAAAACATTTCGCCAAAACAATAATAAGGGGTATAAGACTTTTTTTCTGGTCACAAACCAAAGCAAATATCTCTGCAGCCTAAATTCACTGGATAATGAGGTGTAGATTTAAGCCAACTTATGATACCCTTCCAGAAAGCGTAATTTTTTTCGACAATCCTAAAA
Organism: Marthasterias glacialis; assembly: GCA_911728455.2. Lineage (NCBI taxonomy): Eukaryota > Metazoa > Echinodermata > Asteroidea > Forcipulatida > Asteriidae > Marthasterias > Marthasterias glacialis. The sequence goes on along the minus strand of OU452221.1, from coordinate 28,103,636 downwards.
GAGTTGAAGCAGCTTCTCACACTCTTCATTCCATAAGAAACAAATGTCAGACGAAGCAAAATATTCTGTAAATACATGTACATTGTATGCGATTGGGTCCAGTTGCTTACTGAGTGTGTACAATATTCAAACCACCCCCCCCCCCCTCCCACATAAAAAATTATATGCAGAGCGATAAAGTACACCATTTAATCAACAGCTGTTCATACTCCTTTGGGCCATTTGGTTGGCTGTGGAATTCAATATGTTGCAATCGATAATCTGGCAGCGGTGAATGGGCCAGGAGTTCTTCACAGCTCGACGTATCACTCAGAGTTGACGTCATGGACAATCACATGTTGCATTTAATAATGTCAGGATTTAAACCGGCCTACACACTGGTTTTGTACCACAGACCGCCACAAAAGTACCATACCGTCCAGGCTTGTATTGGGAGCATGGGTTACTTCTCTTTGTACAGCTGATATTATGAGGAAACCCCATGGCTTGTGTACCGTGGACTTAGTCTCCACAGTCTCCTGTGGTGTTTTGTGGCAAGAGCCAGTTGGGCAGGAGAGTACACCGATACTACGGTTTAACATGTTGACTGCCAACTACGAGTATACTCGTACTAACAGGTGTTCCACTTGCTGCCACTACGAGTATACTCGTAGAGAATAAAAGGTCTTTGCATTGTAAATAAAATACACTGGCATCACTGAGGGCGCAACAAATACACTGCTTGCAGTGGTGGTGAGGACATGCTTCTATAAAAGGTTTATATTCAAATTATTTAAGTTAGTACCTATTCAGTATGCGCGCATGCGCATAACGCTTGGCAAATGGGAATGCCATGTGAAATTATGCATGGCAGTCAAGGTGTTAATACATTAATTGTGCTTAGTGTGCATTCAGAGCATGATTTGGTCTAAGCAATTTGGTCATCAGCAAAAAATAGTCAAGGGTGCTGACTTGTCAGGAAAACATTCAGCGCAAGGCCTGATATTGAATTTTGTATCTTGTGTTTTTGTGTTTTTTTTATTGTACACTGATGAGTGGTAAGGGCTGCGTTCTCGGTGCTTTTTCCCGAGTCTGGTTGAAAAAGCTTGGGTGGGATTTGAACCCACAACCCTGCCATTTTAGAGCAGCTTCATCTTACCACTATACCGCCGAGCATGCCCGATGACAAGAGGCCAGTTTTAGCATGTTTAGTGGTAAAACATCTGCTCTAGAATGGCAGGGGGTCATGGGGGGGTCAACCACCCTCCCCCCTCTTACTTTAAAAAAAAAACACAAAAAAAAAAGCAAAACACTTTCCCTGCCATGATGTATAATAAGCAAGATAACCGGCAGTGCTTTCAAGTCCCACCTAACAAAATCCACCCCAGGCACCTTCATAATAATAACAATAATACGCTCGCAATTGCCGTCGGTGCCCTGCGCCATTGCCACAATATATTGCCGTGTCCTTTTTATCCAACTGCCGTCGGTGCCCTTTTAGTAAAATTGTCCATGCATAGAAGGAGTCCAAGTTCATGCAGTTTTCCAACTTTGTGCAGAATAAACAAATCAATAAATAAAAACGATTTAATACCAAAGTGCAGTTGTATCCAGACCACAATTATTTCTTACTGTGCAAGCAGGAGGCACCACTTTAGTCGTAAAACCCCAAATCACCGTCACTCTCGGTTAGAGATAAAAAACACACGTTTATATGACGACGGCACGTGTAGTCAAAACGTTGCGACTGCATCACAACATTTTGACTTCGAGCAATCACCCATCAAAAAAACAAAAACCAAAAAAAAGAAGAAACGGATCTTACATTTTACTGTAAAATGCTCTTTCCATTCATCCAGGGTATCGGAAATGTTCTAAAGCCTACATGTTGTGTAGTTTTTTGTAAACATGCTGCAATTGCCAGGGAACTTGCTCCACTGACCATACTTTCGATGGCTTTCGTGTGCGCACCAGTGATGACAGTGCTGTGTAAACGTCTAGCAGTTAAACTGACAAATTGATAAATGAAACTGTTTTGAAATAGTTATCCATAGATATATATGTACATGTTATGTACATTGTACTTGATATGCTTGACTTGTTCAATGTATTAGAATAGTAAGTTGATGTATTCGTCAGACATCATTATGTATTGAACAAATTTGATGTAGTTACCAGACCAGCTTCAAATTGTACACACATGAGTCGCAGACAGACTTATGTGTAAAATGTACATGTATGTATTTTAGGGCTTGAATTACCCTCTGGACCTTTTCCAGTCTAGTGTTTTTCCAAACATACATTTAAAAAATTTACTTACGTGTAGGGTAAAATTTAGTTTTTCATTTCCAAACCTAATAGTTCAGCTACGGAGCTTTTAAAGGAACGTCTGAAAAATTAGAAAACAACCTTTGGTCCGAACAAAACAAATCTCCGTTCTAAGGAAGACATTTTTCCCCGTTCAAACAAAGATTTTTTTTCCCCCCACCTATGGCCCTTTAAAAGTACTTTATTCAGCAAATATAAAAAAGAAATAAATAAATCTTAATTGCTAAGCAAAGTGTGATGTCACAATACAAATCACTATTGAGATCATGTGACAACTCAAGTTAAGATGAATCGTGGTGTTTTGTGAAATGTGAGCCCCAGTGTGATAAAGTGAAAGAAGAACTGCGTATTACTGGTTGCTTTCTCTGTAATCATATGGTAATAGTATAAAAAAAGAGTCACATATAAAATTACTCACATAATTTCAATTTTGGGGTGAACAAAACAAAACTGACTTGAGCGGGATTTGAACCTGCATCCACTCACCACCGGCTTAACGTAGCAGGTGGTCGCAGGTTCAAATCCCGCTCCAGTCAATTTTTCTTTGTAATGTTCACCCCAAAATTGATTTAAACAAAAATGTATCCAGTCAGTTTCCCTTGTAATTCATTTTCAATTTCTTCGCCAGAAATGCATGGGATTCCTCCAGCCAGAGTACAAGACCTTCAGTATGGACCCAGAGATCACAACCTTTGAGATGCTGCAACTTCTGCTCATGCAGGCATTCCAACTCAAGAGGTAAGTGTGCGTCTTGTCCATTTATTATGGCGTGTCGCGGCCGAGCGGTCTGGTGCACCGGACTCGAGCTCTGGCATGTCTGGTGCTTCTGATCAGCAGAGTGTGGGTTCCGGTCCTTTAAGCAAGACACTGAACCATTATTGCTTTGTCGGTCGGATGGGACGTAAAGTCGCAGCAGGTCCTGTGTGTTGTGTAATGCACGTAAAAGAACCCAGTACACTTATCGTATGGGCAAACTGTAGAGGGTGCACTGCATTGCCAATGGCAGGGATTTTGTGCATGTTCATATTGATATCATTTGAATCGTTGCAATTGATCATACAATGGTGAATATATTAAGGGTCTTCATATGCTTTTTTCTAGACTGACAGAATTTTTTCAGACGGAATTAATATCAAAGATTTATTCTGGTGTAAATGAGCTTTATATTGAACTTAATCAAGTTTTATTTATTATTTTTTTGATTGTACCAATCTTATCTTTTTAAACCATCAGTATGTCTTTACATTTTTATATTATTTCTTTGTTGTTTGTAATTCTGTATTTTTTTAACATTTGACTCCAAGGCCCCAAGCATGCCCAAGGAGAACAGTTCTTGGATAACTGATGGGGCTATCCTGGCTAAATAAGACGAAATAAATAAATAAATAAATAAATAAATAAATAAATATATCCATTCCAATACAAGGTTTTGAATCCCAATGCCACGCAAGGTAAGCCAATAGAAAAATAATGGGCGGGGTGAAATATGTAAAGAAAAAGTCTGGTAACTGACCTCACACACTCTCATTTTCTTACCCAGTGAGTTTACCATCAGCTATTCATCTCGGGACGATCAAGCAAGGGAGGTATACTTGTCTCTCCTCTCAGACTGGGACCTAGACTCCGCCATTCTCACCTCATCCGATCCCTGCCTCCGGCTCAAAGTTGATGCCAAGCCATTCGAGGGGCCAGGTAAAAAAATAAATGTTCCTCTTGTGTTCCTCAAGCAAAGTGGGAGCGGCAGAAATGTGTAAAAGAGTTCTTGGAGGAAGAGTGGTGTTGGTGGATGGGGCAGACCTTTCTGATCAACCATACATATGTGACACTGGATTGCTGGAGTCACAGTGAGGGAACGAGACGACGGTTTTCTAGTTGTCGTGGTTTATTCTGTAATATGTAAGATGAAGAACTGACATGTTGAATCGCCTAAGTCATAAAGAACAATGACCGGCAATCGCCAGGTGGTGGTGTTCGGTGATTTGCAAACTATTTTATACCTGTCCCACAAGTGACAATGCCATTTCATTTGAGCTGATAGGTCTGATTTTTGGTCGATTTGACCCAAAAATTTTATTTTTATAGATTCAAGAAAGCTACAAACTTTCATTTAAGGTATTGCACGAACAAGTTTGGCGGTGATTAGTGATAGTTAGTTAAAAACTAAAAGTAAAATATTGTCAAGATTCCGACATTACATCACGTTCATTAACACTGTACAAACAATGTTGCATGTTACATGTATTTCGTGCATTGTCCGTGTCATATGCGAAAATTTTTGTATGTTTTCATTTTGAAATAGCATCATCTGTCAAAACTTGATCAGAGAAAGAAAGAAAAAAAAGGATTAAAAAAATCCAACGAAAATTGGGCAATGCAATTTTTAATTAAGAATGGATGATGAGAACAAAACCAAATGAAGAGACGGACAAACCTTCATATCAGGCCCTGGAGGGTGACAGAAGACCGTGTTCACTGTTTCATTAATGTCATGATCTTCAACAGAAAAATGTTGTACATTTATCGTGTAGGGCTAGTCCGCCGAACTTAAGTTTTGTAGCTTACAGAATGTGGGTTCGAATCCCGGCCTGGCCAGTCGAGACACTTGTGTCCTTGAGCAAGACATGTTACCATAATTGCTTTGTCCTTCAGATGGAACGTTAAGCCGTAGGTCCTGTGTACTAGGATGGGTGGTGCACGTAAAAGAACCCAAGAACACTTATTGTGGAAGAGTAGGGGTTTCCCCCGGTGTTTGTGGTTCAGATAGAAAGCATCCTTATCTACAGGTTTCCTCAGGCTTCCAAGCTACAGTGATTAAGTTTGCTTTTGAGGCATCCTTGGTTTCATTACCAGAAGAAAAAAAACAACACTGATAATAATGTAGGTCGGTATCTCAATATTTCCTTGTATTTGACTTGACTCATAAAAAAAGAGCACCTACAGAGGAAGCAGCTTAGGAAGATATTTCACTTCCTCTAATACCAGTGTTTTATTGTTTCATTTTGGAAGGAATACTGGAAGACTGGGACGTCGTCAGCGGACAGGATGTCTCAGGAAACAGCTCTGACCGTATGCGCTTTGTGCCGTTCGTCGGCGCCCTCATGGACAGCGTCGGGAAAACTCTGACCAGGGTCACTCGCATCTTCCAACAAGCAGAGGGTGAGGAGGTGTCTTACGAGTTACCGCGGTCGCCACTGGATGATCAAGAGTTTTTTACGTACCTGGACCCTGTCGGACACTTGGAGAGGCCGCATGAACTGCGGCTGCGTGTCTACCAAGGCGGGATCAAGCCATCGTTAAGGAAGGTAGTGTGGCGCCACCTCTTGAATATCTTTCCCGAAGGCCTGTCGGGGAAAGAGCGCCTGGAGCACGTCAAAGTGAAATCCTTAGAATATGAACGTCTGAAGAACCAACTCTTGTCAGATCCGAGAGAGGACTTTAAGAACATTAAAAACATGGTGAGAAAAGACGTGTTGCGCACTGATCGCCTGGAGGATTTCTACTCGAACGGAGAGGAAAATACGGAGAAGCTTTTTAACTTGCTGGCGACGTACGCCCTGTCACATCCCGAGGTCTCCTACTGCCAAGGTATGAGTGACCTGGCATCCCCGCTGCTCTTCGTAATGGAGGATGAGGCTCAGGCCTACATCTGCTTCGCGCAGCTCATGAAGCGTCTTGCCTGCAGCTTCTTGCCGGACGGCAAGGCCATGTCAGTGAAGTTCCTCCACCTGACCGAGTTGATTCGCTGTGTGGACCCGGAATTCTACGAGTACCTCAAGGAGGAGAATGCGGACGACTTGTACTTCTGTTACCGCTGGCTCTTGTTGGAGCTGAAGCGAGAGTTTGCCTTCACCGATGCGCTGCGTATGAAGGAGATCATGTGGAGCTCCCTTCCTCCTGATCCTCCGAGTGAACAGGGAGTCGAGCTCGCCTCAACCTCAAACGCATCACCCTCTGCCTTTGCAGCTGAGAGGCTACGGTTTAGATTCTCTCGAGGACGGAGCATCTCAAAGGAGAAGGTGGAAGGCACCGATAAATCAGGTAGCCCTGCCTTGTCCAAAAAATCCGTTGAGAAAACAGAAATCAAGGAGAGTGTGAATGAAAGTCCGGAAGAGGAAACAACAGAGGGCGCCGCTGTGAACGGCACTGAACAAATTAAAGCCTCGAGCGTGGACAACTCAAGTAGTAATTCAGTCAAACGGGAGGAGCAGCATCCCCTTGAGAGTAACCATTCCTCAGCTGCGGAGAGTAAAAAACACACAAACAGTATTAACAACGCCAACAGTAGCTTGACCAACTACAGGTCGCAGTCTATCGACGTCACCTCTAGTCCGTCGACGACCTTGGGCGTCCAGTCAAAGAGCCTTTCCAAGTCCCAGAGCAGCCCCATCCTGTCGCAGAAGGGAGTCAAGTCACCGAGGGACAAGAAAACTTCGCCAAGGAGTCCATCCAAGTCGGCGCCCCCGAGTCCGGTTCGTAATCCTTACAAGGGGCTGCCCCCACCCCAGGATTTCGGGGGCGGGAACCCCTTCATGATGTTCGTCTGTCTTGCCATGCTGTTGGAACAGCGCCATGTTGTGATCGCTCACAAGCTGGACTACAACGACATGGCGATGCTGTTCGACAGCATGGTGCGGAAGCACAGCTTGGGCAAGATCCTACATCATGCCAGGGTGCTCTATGCCGAGTACCTTCAGTCCGAGGCCTCTAAAGCTGACGCTGATCATCAGGAAGACTTGATTAATATGAATGGACAGATGAGCATGCAGGGAGATTCGATCAATCTTTGAGAAACGTTTTCTGAGAAATCTTCGCGAGGGCCGTAAATGTCGAAGACCATATTGCTCAGTGGAGGACAGAGAAACTTGCCACTCAGCCAAACTCATGTAATTAAATTATTCCCAAAACATCTTTATTGTATGTGAACAAAACAGTGGGTGTTTGTGCTATAGGGCTGGTTAAAGGTGTTACAGGATTGTTTACTTTGTAAATAGATTTTATGGCCAGCAATTTGTCCCCACTTTATGTGTGGCGCTCAAATGTGCAGATGAGGCAAGAGTCACCTTAATAATTTGGTTCTTATGAAATGCACTGTTCCTTAACCCTAACTCCCTTGAGCGATTTACTAGGATCCTTCCCCACGCTAACAAATTCCAACACCATATATGGGTAACTCAACACCCAAACTGCGGTACTCTGATTACAGTGGTATGCCTGAACCCATGTAAAGCATGATCAGTTTACTCATGCAGTCCCCAGTCCAACAAAATCCAACAAAACCCGCTGTTAGAGTTTGATGGAATAGGGACTGTAAGGGTTAAAGAGGCACTGTAAGGTCAAATTCAGTTTTGTGTTGCACTCATTTTTCAATAGATAGTCCTTATGAAAGTGGGAAAATATTACAAGTTTCCTAACTTCACGTTACAATGGTGTAGAATGTCATTGTATTGGATCCTTCAGTGTGAATTTTCCAAGCAAACGTCACATTCCAATATGGGTCTGTACATTTGTGTAGGGAATTTTGTTTAGTTCACTTCTGAATTTCCGTGATACTCCAACAAAAAAAAACAGTGTTGAGTTTAATCTTTTGACTAACAACAAATTCCTATGGGGGTTGTGTAGACCCATATTTTGTTGTTAGCATCGAATGACGCCAGGTTTCAGATTTTGCTCTGAAAGGAGTACCAAACAAAACTTGACCTCGGAGCCCCCTGTTTGACCTTTGCCAATGTGCACCTATCTCAATTTGAACAAATCCAACGTGACATGTAAAAAGTCCTCAAACATTGTTCCAAGCTTTTAGCCAAGCATGATACACGAAGAGTGCCCTCTGTTGACTAAAGGCATACCAGTCTCTGCACAAATGGATCTTGTCATGGTTCCCCAATCTTGTCTCTCTCTCTCTCTAATTCAAAAGATTGTATAACCAAACCAAGCTTGGAGGGGAAGGCAGTCAAAGCTCCTTTGCATTTTCGTTTGAAGAACCTTTATTGGTACAAACTAGAGCAAGTTCGATCAAGGACCACTGGTTAACTAGTGGTTGGTTTGTGACGTACGTAGTGCATGCGCACTGAAGTTGAAGTGCGAACGACTCTAGTCATGTCACGTCAACGCGACCATGAGAAAACGGCGAAATGAGCATTATCGCTTTGCTGATAACTGGTCCCCTCTGCATTATGCTTATGAAGCGGCTATTGGTAACCAACCTGATGCGACCAACCTCGATTGGCTGGTCGCGAATAATCTACTAGACTAGTCCAACCATCGTCAACTAGCGTGGGTTCGATCAGAGTTAGTCGAACTATGGTTAGCTATGGTCCTTGATCGAACTTGCTCCTATATATCGTGGCGATAAAATGACACAAATGGATGCAGCATGCAGGCCTTGTAAACTGAGGTTATTGTTTTGGGGGCTTTTTTTCAGTGATGTATAATGTCCCTCTGTTTGGCAAAGGTAGACATGAAGTTTGTTAGAAAGACATTTATCTGTGGTTTTTGATTTAATTTTTTTTCTGGTTTATAGCAGTTTTAGATTGCAGGCTCTTTTAGTAATTACAAATGTCAGATGAAGAACAAGAACCTTTATAAATAGCATTGAGCCGAAGATTTGTTGGATTTCTTTTTTGGCTATAATTTTGCTGTCAGTAAGGTGCTAGGAATTTAACAACCAATCAAATTCCACCAGTAGATGCCCATTTCTGCACTACTGCATCAACTTTTTATGGACCAAGTTCACACAAGGACCATTTGTTGACTAGTGGCTGAGGCTAACTGGTACTCAAGCTCAAAAACATGTGTTGGGTACCAGGCAACATCGACCTAGTCAACAAACGGTCCTTGTGCGAACTTGGGCCATGGCTGATGCCAAACACTATGTTTGCTTAGTGTATTAAAAAGTAACACGGCAATCAGTGAACTTCACCAATGCATACTCCACTGGCAAAATACATCATACATGTAAATCATTGTAAATTATTGGTTTGTAAAGCCTGGTTCTGTTTTTAAAGCCCCAGCTCAACATTGGTGAAGTGTCTGTACATGCTTCCTTTCTTTGCACAAATTAAGATATACAAATCAACCTGTGAAAGTCTCAGCTTATTTCATTGTTTCATTTGCGAGAAAACAGTAAAAATGCATGTTGCATTTATGTATACATTCTTAGGCAGAGTTTCTGTCTCACTTGAGATGAAAATTAATTTTGGATCTTATATTGTTCAAAAATGACAAGACTTCAGGCAGAAATATTTCATGGAAATTTTCTACCGTCATTATCTTTCAACCATCATTATCTTTCAACCATGGTAAGGTGTAAATCTGTGAACATGTGTAGTTTTTTTTTCTTACCAATGTTGAGCTGGGGCTTTAAAGAGCATGGTTTTAAAACTGAATCTGCATAATTTGGATATGGAAAGATTTTTCGTTTGATACAAGCCGAGATGATGTTTTTATAGCCCTGCCCCCCAAAAATCAACCAAACCAACTCACCAGAGACACCATCTGCCCTTTGCCAGACCCTTCTGGTCTTGGCCACCATATCTTTGCATAGAAAGAAAAATACATAACGGTTGCCACAATTTGACCGGAGTGGTTGCTGATAGCCTGATATCAAATGCAAATACTCAAGTGAAGGGTCAAACGATCCCAATATCAACCTGACTGGCTCTCTGACATGTTGACTTTAGGGCTGGGGGAGGTGTGGAATCGTGGCCGAATTGGCGACAACAAACTTGATAGTATGTTTACCCTTGCGGTTTTTAAGTTTCTTGAAAGTAGAATGACCTCAATAATATTCCAGTATCTTTGATGGACTCTCCATTGTATAGGCATTCTTGTCACATTCCTCAAGTGTTTTTTTTATATTCCTTTATGAACTACTCTTGTGTGTTACTTGAAGTTGAGTCTAGCTAAAGTACCCTGGACACTTTGTGGGGCATATTAGTGGGACAATCTTATATCTAGTCAAGTGTATTATAGAGATCAATGGATAAGACTGATGCCTGGTGTACCCTAACTGACCCAACCCATCAAAATCCAGCTGTATGTTTAGTTTGATTCTGTTGAAACGAGGACTGCACTAGTAAACTGTGCTTTACATTGGATCAGGCATACCCCAATAATCAGACGTAACCGGGAAGGTGGAGGCAGGGTGGGCTGGAGCAACCACCCACCACCCCCGCTTAGAACCCTTGCCTCCCCCCATATGAGATCAAAAAATGCAGAAATGATTGGTTCCATACATTAAGTAGCCCCCTCCCCCCAAAAAAAAAAAAATAAATAAATAAAAGTTGAATTTTCCCCCCGCTTACTTGTTACACCACTGCAGAGTCCAACAGTTTGGGTATTGAGTTACCATATGGTGTTAGAGTTTGAATACCTGCAGTCGATTTCACCAAACTCTTCCTAACTTGGGAATCATCCTACGTTTAAGATGTATAGTGATTCCCTAGCAATTAAGATTGATTCGTACATTTACTCATCTTAAGATTGATCTTAGCGCTTCGTGAAACCAACTGCTGGGCCTTAAAATTAAAAAGGCCTTACCTTTCAAGTGTAACCAGACTAACAAGAATTTGTCCCTGAGTAACATAACAGAACACTCTCGCTGCACTCCTCCACCCCCCCTTCCTTGATAAGAAAAACAAAATAAACTTAAAAACATGAATAAACTGTGGAGAAACTGATAAAAAAAAAAATAAAAACACATTGAGAACCAATCAAAACACCACATGGTGTCAACTGCCCAACCACTCCCACCAGGATATGAAAATCATTAAAAATTATTAAAAACTCTTACTGAAAAAGGCACAAAATGAATTAAGATAGGGTGTAGTCCGACATCGCTGGTCCTCAAATTGCTGGTCCTGCCTGAGAGACTACAGAAATGAAGGGGAAAAAAAACCTGCAGAGTAAATGAAGACAGATGCCAGATGCTAGAATATGAAGTTTTTGGTTAAATGCTACATATATGGTTAATTTTACAAGTGCATTACTATATGGTTAATTTTACAAGTGGATTACTCCATGTCAACAGGAAGTGTGACATGGTAGTGTGGGAATGCCCATGTACGGGTACTCTGTTTTTTTTTTGGGTTTTTTTATGGAAGTCGCCAGACACACAAGGCCAGTAAGCCACTCGAGGTGTGGGCTACAAATCAACTGTTTTTTTCCAGGAGCCGTTGCCACCTACTCCTGGGGCTGAAACAGGGTAACCCCCTTTACAGTCTGTAAGGATGTAGGCTTGGGTATCAACCATCAGAAGCCTGGCTGGTAGAGCAGAAAGCTCTACCTCCCCAACTTTTACGGAGCAATTATGGTTAAGTGCCTTGCTCAAGGACACAAGTGTCATGACCGGGACTCGAACCCACACTCCGATGACTCAGCCACCAGAGCTTGAGTCCGATGCACTAACCACTTGGCCACGACACGCCACTCTGTACTTATGTCAGTTTGTCTTCTTCTCCTATCATTATTAGGTGGTGGGGTGGGGCTGAGGGAGTGTAATGTCCGAGCATTGGCCGGTATGGTAGCTTGGAACGGAAGCGTGCTACTTTTTCTGTGTGTACATAAGTTATTGAATGAAATAATCGCGTACAATAGTCTCGAACAAAACAACTGCTGAAACCCATTGAAATAACTGAGTAAACACTTATGTACGGATGTGTCCATCACATCTGTCCATCAAGGAATTGCAAATGTACAAAATGCGTTTATTCTCGATCACAACTGGGAAATTATAGTAAACCAAACATGTACGTTTTCATTTGGGAAACAACTTTCAAATGGTTGATATTACAGTGATTTGTACGAGCTCACAAGGAGGATATAACTCTGTCACACACAAAATGAACTGATTAGTGTTTTTTGTTTGTTTGTTTTTTTACCAGCAATACTTTGTAAGTTCCTTTCATCAGTATTTTCACTTCAAAATCTTGAAAAATCATTTTTAAAGCATTTTAAAAGACTTGGATTTAAAAAAAAAAGTATGTGTAAGCATATTTAAGTACTACTGATTGTGGACACACAGCTGAGTGTGCGTGGACTGTTTATTCCATCATTTATGGGTATTTAAAATATGGATCAGTGGATGACATTGTAAATATTGCAAAATGTTATTTATAGGGTTAAAGGTAAACTTATAAAGTGCCATCCTAATTATTTATTTATCTAACTAATGTTATTTATACGTATGCATATTTAATAACTTAAAGTTACAGTTTGTGTACAGCCAGGGCCCACTTTCACAGAGTTGCTGAAGCACAAAAAGTAGCTAAGCACAAACAAAATTGTGCTTACCAGAACAAGGTTACCAGCCGAAAGAGCATGTCACATGTACCATCAGTGACTGGTATCCTGCTTGTTTTTGCTTAGCAGAAAGTTTTTGAGCACCATTTTCTGCTTAAGCAGCTCTATGAAAAATGGGCCCTGCAGGTTTGAAATGATTTCACTAATGAGCTACTTTCGGGGGACACTAGGTGGCAGCAGACATGCCGAGTAAATCCATTGTTTCAAGGCCATTTCTTGAAACCACAACTTTGGCTTCGGCTTGGGCTCCATCCGCCTGTTTATGGCTTTTCACACTATGAAAATCACTGTGTTGGAACACGGGTCCGATGCATTCAAGTTTGACTGACCTTTTCACACTACAACATTTCAATCCTGTGTAGAGCGCTCGATCCGTGTCAAAACCAACCTTAATGGGAGGTGGTTTGAGAGCTCTCAATATATGTCGAAAAATTCCAACAAGTGTCGAAAGCCGTAGTGTGCACACTCCGGAGTTCATTTTCGATCCCCGTTGAGTGCGTCGTGCCATCTGCAGCAGCAATGCAGTATGGGAGTGTTGCACTTCGATCCGTTTAAATGTTTTCAAACGATCGCAAAAATGTTACATGTGTAACCCACAAGCTGATTTTGTGCAGAGCTAGTGTGTGAAAGCAGAGCGGATTTGAACCGTGATGAAATTTTACCGAGGCATTATGGAGTTGACCCGTTTAGATTTTGACTCGGATCGGACGTTGACTCTGTGAAAAGGCCTTTTGAAGTCCCGTACCGAATGTGTACGTTTTCAAAATTGAGCCAGAGCCTAAACGAAATCCGCGGTTTCGAAAAGGGCCTGTGGAAATGCAGATCATGCTCAGAAATTCTTGAAACCATGGAAAGTCACCTGGGATATCTGCTACCACCTAGGTCAGGAGTCAAACTTTTTTGGGAAAATCCATGAGACCACAGTGCTTGTTGTAAGCTCAACATGTTTACTAGCCCAGAAGAGTTTTTACAATACCAGAATTGAAATGAGGAATCAAAATTCCTATACACAATTCAACATCTGAACTGTTTGAATTTGAACAAGTGCTAAGAGGAGAGTAATCTCATTTGTTTTATGGGTAAAGTATTCTTTGACAACTCAACAGAATTGAAAGATATTTATCAGACTGAAAGTCAACATTTGAACAGAAACAGAAGACCGCCGGACTTGTCCAGTAGTTAAGTTCACTGGCCAAGCGGTAATAAAATCACTGGCCTCGGGCTTGTGGTCCAGTTTAAATTCTGAGCCCTGTACATGTATATGTATTGCCTGAGAGTCTTAACGATTAATGCTGCATTTTGGGAGTCAAAACGCTCTGGAACTGCAACGTTTGTGCACCTTCCGAGCTGTGAAGCAGTTTGAACCACAAAATGCGCACCTTACATTTAAATGTAGGAGTTGACCCCATTTTGACCCCACAGCGAATAGCTGTGTGACACATTTGGAGAGATCTTGATGTGTTCATGTTTGGGATGTACTAAAAATGTATAATAGGATTATAAATTCATCTACTTTTTCAATATCATAAGTATGTGTAGAGCCAAAACATACAAATTGCAAATGACCCATCGGGCCATTTTGTGAATTATGCTTGAATAATGTCTGGTTCCATGAGTTGATTGGTCACAAGAGAACACTCAAAGTGGATTTCCCCCAGACTAAAATACAATGTTGCTATGTCACATGGTTAAGGGCAAGCTTTTGTAAAGCAACCTCTAGATGGGCAAAGTCTGATACCCTTGTACCACGGCCCCTCTCTTGCCCCGCCCCTCCAAATGACATCGAAAAAATGCACAAATGAATGGTTTGACTACATCAAAAGCCCGCCAAATTGTGTCTTTGCCATCCCCCCTCCCCCCTTAAGTAAAAATGTCTGGTTACGCCACTGACTGACCATACACATTCATTCAGATTTGTGTGTGGGTTTTCACCTATTCTTACGTAACTACGCAAAAGCTTGCCCCAGACCATGTGACATAGCAACCGTCTCTAGTCTGAGGAATTCAAATTTTAAGCGGTCACTTGTGCCTGAGTAACGAGTAAGTCAGTGTACCAGACATTATTCAAATGTAAACTCACAAGTGGCTCATGTGCTGTGCATAAAGCTGCTTAGGCACAGAGCCAACTGTGATCAGATAGTGGTTACCGACCAAATACAGTGTCAAGTGTACTGTTAGTAACTGGTTCCCACTTTTTATTTATTTGTTTGTTTTTATTATTTATTTTTTTAACTTGGGGTAAATAAACAGAAATTTGTGTAGTAATATTTCCTGCTAAAGGAGTAGTATGAAAAGGAGCTCAACTCATTCCATTGTTTGCTTCTGAAAACAGTAAAATATATTCTGTTTGTTTTACCGGGGTGGAGATTATACCACCAGCCCAGGGAGCCATTTTAAAGTTGAAAAAAAAACACGTTTTGTTATGAAGTTTGTGAACATTTCTTGTTATCAGATGATGAATGTATTCTGTGATTTCTCAGGTTTGTTTTGTCTAATTTTGAACATCCCCGCAAGCTTTAAAGAAGAGTAAATTACCTACAAATATACTTTGGGTGGTTGCTATTGGTGTATTTATACTCCTTTCATTGTGATTCGGTTGAGATTGTAAAATAGTCATTTCCTAAAACTGTAATCAAAATCATCATTTATTTCTGTGTCTTAAAACATATGTCATAAAATACTTGTATATGAAAACCGTGAAAAAAACAAAATGTCCACAAGTTTGTGACTCTAAAATAAGGTGCAGCGTTCATTGGTAATTTAAAGGCCTTGTCACACAAGGTGATTTTTACAGGCAACTTGGGAGGTAAAAAGTTGGAAAATTTGAATTCGACACGGCAAGAGCGCAGCATTTGAAACGGGCCTAAGCCCCAAGAATTACTTGTGAAAAAATGAACTGTGAATATTCGTAGACTCTGAGATTGCCCGAAACTGGTTGCCCGTAAAGTGTCTGGTGTGACGCCGTCCTAAATATTGTAATTGGCTGCCTCAAGTATAATTGTCTCTGAATAAATTTTGAGGTTTCAGTTACAACCCCTGTCCCACCTTCCGGGCTCGAACACAGGTCTTGTAACTCGGAACTTGGAACTGAACAAGAAATATTTGTACAAGACCCTTATTGTGTTGTCATATGTATGGTTACAGAGATGAAATTGTCCCAATTTGTCCCAATTTGTTCAGAAATTTTTATAAGCGATACTTGTGAACTTGTATTTTGTTTCGTGTATGTATATAGATTGTTTTTGGGTGAACAAAGAAAAATTGACTGAAGCGGGATTTGAACCTGTGACCACCGGTTTAACGTACCGACGCTCTACCAACTGAGCTATCCAGCCCTAATGTTGGCAGTCTCCCTATTTTGTCAATATCTTTGTTCGGGGGGTGCAAGTCAGAAGCCATTCAATTGGTTACTGCCGTGTAGCCAGGGATCACACCCCATAATATACGATACAACCATAAAGCTAGCTCAACCCGATGCACATGCAAGGCTCCAGCCCGAGGAGGGATTTGAACTGGGGGTCACAGTGGTGAAAGGCAGGGAAAGAAACCACTGAGCCAACGTGACCCCACCTGGGGACATCGACTCCCAAAATGGCGCAACCAAGATTGTTGTGATGATGACATCAGGTGAAATGGGTCAATACTTTTTAACACATATCAGGCATCAGTTATGTGAGTACCCCCCTGCTACATTTGGTGCCCGATATGTGGCATATATGACCCAGCTTTCCATTGTGTCTTCATTGTGTTCTAGGAATCTAGGGAATTCTTTGAAGGATTTTATTTAACTTTAAATTTTTCTTTAGGTGTGTGGGGGGGGGGGGTAATTCTGAGCAACGGGAAAAGAGTGTGTTAAAAATATTGACCCAATAATCTGGGTTGAGGTGCCGCTATTTTGGGTGGCAATGTCCGCGTGTGTTATTTGGTGTATTGCCATTCTAGGCGACACAGCGTTTACAAACTTACAATCGGCTCCCATAAATGGTGAGCACGGCAGACAATATCCGCGTGTGACAGTGGTGCAAGGAGTTAATAGGAACATTTCGAGGGTGGGGAGTCCCCCTGCCACATATCGGGCATAGTATACCACGCAAAACTCCAACGCCAATTAAAAAAAGTCCCCCTTTTACCTTGCAGTGGGCGCTGTTCGAGCTTTTGACGTCACATGCAAGGTGAAGTATATAGAGGACAAAAGCTTCCTCTTTACAATGTAGTTCAAAGAAGTGACTCCGAAACCGCGGACAAAATTAAAAGACACGGGTAAAACTTATTCCATTTTATAAATCATTGCATTTATTGACAGTTATGGAAAAAGAGTAGGTCTTCACAATAAAATATAATGGTAACCAAAGTTGAAAAAGTGAATATTCCGCCTTCATGTAACAATGATGCGTCCAGTTTTACTTTCTCCGCTGATGCAAATTTTGACACATAAAACTGAAGCCAACGAATGAAAGCGCCCAATCGGTTCCAATTATTTTCTTGTAAAAAAAAACCTGAGAAAAGTTCACACATGTTGCAAGTTTTCACCTTGAGTGGACGGATATTTTTTATTGCAATTTTATTACGTTATTCTTACAATGAGGAAAAGGTGAATCAAATTATTAAAACAATAAAAAATCTTTAAAAAATCTAACAATGCATTTAGTGGTAAGAAGCAGAATTTTTACTCTATTTACAACAATAAAAAAAGTTTTGAATTGATGAAGAAAAAGGATTGTTACTTTACACTTTATATACACTAAGGTTTTTTTTTTGTTCAAACCAAACTCAGCAAGGCATTCTCGAAAAACCACACAAGTTCATCATTTACCAAAAAATGCACATACATTATAACTCTACATTTATTAATTGTCGTGTTGGAACAATACTATTACTGGTTGGTTAACCAATTTACTGCAACCCTATACGGAAATGAAATGTATTAAATATTTTTGGGGTATCCAATCCGTTATGTTCCCCATTGATAAAAAATTTGTTTTATATTCTACCGATTTCCCAAAGATTAACACACATCAACTGTGTGTAATTATTCCGACCGGATAATTCACAAAAGATGATGGCGGAATTGTCACATTGGCCCTAAAAATGTTCCAGAAGAGGTAACTTTTGCCATAGATCTGCAGGACAATTACTGTGCTCTTTGAAACACCCATCTGGGCTTAATTTCATGGCTCTGCTTGCCGTAAGCGAAAAATCGGCGCTTACGTAAGCAGAAAATTCAGCACTTACTTAAATGTATTTCACGGGTTAGCAAGGAAGTTTTGCTTGTGCGCGTGCGTAGTTCACATATCTAGGGATTCCGTGCTTACACAGCTAACGCAGAAATTTGGTGCCAACCTCATAAGCGGCGAATGGTCTTCGTAAGCGCAGAATGACGCAGTAAGCAGAGCCATGAAATTGGGCCCTGGTGTGACAAAGGGCTAAATAAGAACTGCGTATTATTGTTATTATTATTATTGTTTATTATTCTAGAGCAGACCAAGGGAAGAATTTGGTGCAACTGAAATGGTAAACGAAAGTGACCTTTACCAGGTCACTAAACTTTATTGCCTCAAGAGGATTCTTTAACCCTAGCAGTTCCCTGTATCAAATGTGTAATGTCATGCATTTGAAGTTGTAAATGATTTTTTTTTTTTCGACCTTGCAAATATTTTTTTATAGAATAAATGACTGCAGTCAAGGCTAATACACGAGTTCAAAGCTGGCTTCCCAAACTTTATTTTGGTCACAATTTGAACTTTGAGAAAGGTCATTGTAACGTCCCATGGTGTGTTTTAAACCAATACAAATGCTTTATCAATAGGGTCGATTTTAATACACAAACCAAAAATTCGATCCGATTTTATCGGCCCTCGGGGGCTCGATATCACAAAGAGCTAAGATTGGTCTTAACTGGGAAACGGTCTTAATTGCTAAGCGAAGTGTGATGTCACAATACAAATCACTATGGTAATAATGACAACTCATCTTTAGACGAGTCTTAGTGCTTTGTGAAATCGACCCCTGGACACTATTAGAGTTAATACATGAAGTCTATTTTCTTTGCTGGTGATTAAGCTTGTATTAGGTATCTTATTCACTAACAGAATAATAAAAAAAAAAGAACGTTACAATTTTGGCAGTCTTAAATTCTGCGGGTGCATGCTGGCCCTTTTTGGTAGCGTGTGTGCGCCCATGTGTGCTGAGTATGGTTCAAACACGGCGTTCAGACCAACTAACAAATTACGCTGATTGGTCGCCTCTTCGTCATCAGACCTTGTTTTCGTCCAGAGCTGTGTTCAGGCCTTGATTGCGATACATGCCACATGTACCGAGATGCTGTACGGGGATTAAACGAAGAGAAGGAGAGAAGCTGTGTTAATGTCTAATGTTTACTGTGGTCCTTACTGGTTCTATCAGCAGTGTTTTCTTACAGCTATCCTGCCGAAGGGAGAATTTTGAGACGCTGGCGGCAGCAGACACAACGGGCCTTTTTGACAGTTCAGTATTGCGCCCGTAGTTCTGAGTATGCGTACTACTGGTGGGAACTGTGGAAAAAAGGACCGTCCAAAAGACACCCATTATTTTGAAATTTGGCCCTGTTCCTAGGCAGCTTGGTTAAAAAAACGTTTTAGACGCAACAACTGAAATTCAGGCCTTGAACTTCGCTCTTGAAGGGGCAAGGCAATTTTCTCCTGTTAAGGGGCACTTCTATGAGGAAAACTTTAATTTGTTCAGGAACTTTGCAAGGGGCACCACAGCAAAAGAACAGGGCACCACGGCAGCTGCTGCGGGCACCGTGGGTTAATTCGAGGCCTGGAAATCCTATCCGTCAATACTTACCACGGAGAATTTTTGCGACCTTGCTCTGAAGGTGGTGGGCATGGTGTGTACTGTAGGTTTCTTATTGCCGTAGGTCATGTTGGTGGTCCTGTACATGGGGTTCTGAGGTTTGCTCTCATACCCTTCAAAGCACTCTGAGTAGGACAAACGAAAGAACCAGAAAGGTTTTTATAACCGTGACCAAAAATTTAAAAAAAATAAGAATGCTCAGACTTTCTGCAATTAATTTTTTTTCCCAGACTAGTCAACCAGGCTTTACTTTTGACTAGTCCATTAGAGCACAAGTAGTTTTGGTCTTTCTGCAGTTAATTTTTTTTCCCAGATTAGTCCACCAGGCTTTCCTTTTGACTGGTGCATTAGAGCACAAGTAGTTTTGGTCTTTCTGCAGTTAATTTTTTTTCCCAGACTAGTCCACCAGGCTTTACTTTTGACAAGTCCATCAGAGCACAAGTAGTTTTGGTCTTTAATGGAAGAATTTTTTTTCCGGTAAAGATGCTGATTATAAACAACCACAACACTCTTTCAGGCCTGGTTGCTTCGTTCTTGAAAGGGCAAGGGCACCAAGGCATTTTCTTTTCTGAGAAAGGGCACCTCTATGAGGAAATTGTACATTTCTATTGGAACATTTCAAGGGGTGCCAGGGCAATGACCAGGGGGCATGGAGGCAATTGCCTCCGTTGCCTCCCTGAAGTATCGAGCCTGCTCTTATAATGAAAAAGGGTTCATTTTGCAATACTCATATCTTAGCTTCAAACAGATAGGGTACTCATTTTTAACTAGCAACCCTGGCTGCCCAAGCTCGACTTGCATGCAGCACTCTTTGCACTTCAGGCTATTGACTAAACCAAACCCCGATTTAACCTTTTTTTTTTAGCTCTTTCAAAGGTTGATGCTGACTCTGATGGCTGCGACTGGATGCTAGAGAAAAGTTTTTCTGTGGTTCTCAAAGCCTTACCTGGATGTTCAAATCGGTCGGGGATGTTGCTGGTATGGTAATAGTCCGACGTGCTCTCATTCTGTGGCCTGACAGCAGGTGCTGTCTGTGTTGGGTCCGGCAGTTGGTTTGTTCCTTCAGCGGGAGGATTCTGCATCTGGTGAACATGATCATAGTAATAATAATACCGATGGCCCTCTTGGTCTTATATCAACAGCAAAGGATAAACTTTACAATTTGTGCACGTGCTCCCAAGTTTACATATGGAGTCAGCACAGAAAGTTACACTGGAGACGTCAATTTTCATTTAACAATTCTGAAGTTTCAGCTTCCTCCATTGAGTATAAATTTGAAAATAATTTGTTAAAAAATGGCAGGGAACTAGACCCAGTAACTGTCAGGGGCGCTGTACTCCTTTTTTGAGATTTTGACATTATCTGTCGTACAACAGATAATGTCAAAATCTCAAAAAAGGAGTACAGCGCCCCAGTTACTAGGTCTAGCAGGGAACCTCACGTTGTATGCAAAGGAGGAGTCCAACCTGGGCTACGTTAACTCCAATTTTAACAGTAACTCTTTCGAGTTTTGGTAAAAAACTAGTAATGTTAAGAAGCAGGTCGTTTCGTAGCCAGTAATTGTTATGTTGCACAAAGGAGATTAAGCCAGTCATGCAAACCCGCAGAAACGACTTGGGTACGAAACGACCGAAAAACACTTAAATAAGTTGACTTAGATTAAAATTTTACCAAACAAAATTGAAAATATTGAAATCACCTCCAAACAGAATCATATGCATTACAAACATTTAACAAAGTAAAAGGTTAGAAACATTAAAGTAAAACCATAATGCAATAAAAGGGAATTTAAAATCACCAATTTGCAACGAACAATTTGCACTCAAGTTGAAAGGTGCTCAACTCTTTTGGAATATTTGCAGAGCATATAAAGTTGTGACGTCAAATTCACTTCGCTTTTACTAGCAGGTAGTGTGATTGAACTGGACTAGTATTATTAATATTAGTTATAATTTTTTATATGAATAATATTAGTTTTTTCATAATAGTTACAATCAATATATACATGTTTACTGCATTTTGCTTATTCCATCAGCCTCCCAATCAATTGATACATGTCACAACATTAACAAACAATCAACAACAAAATATCTACTGATCTCGATCTGCACTGTATGCATACACTTCAGTTTTCTAAAATTTCCTAATTAGGCCTATCAAAAATTAACAGAAATTAAATAATTTACATGGTATTTTATAAATTACCTCTTCTGGAAGAGTCAATCTATTCTCTGCTGCTGCCATTTCTATAATTTATCTGGATAAACCTTTTTAACTCTTTTATTAGCAACTTCAACAAAGTGTTGAGGACGTCGGCCGGTGCGGTGTGTGGCAACTAAATCCAAATAGCTAAATGCTTTTCTGCTTTTTCACGTTCCGGAAATTACCGATCCTCATCTAACGATCGACGACGGAGCGGTTTGGCGATGTTTATTTGTTGTTGCCATGGAGGGTCGTCGGCCGGGAAGACCTGACGTCACAAATCCTGCTGGCTCGTACATTAACTGTGTAGTGTACCTGCCATTCAATTCTTGAACTATTGAACTTTGACCGCAAAGGCTGGCAAATACTATGTAGAAAAACATTACGCTTTGGTCCCCGTATAGATTTAACCAATAGGATACGTTAATAGGTATACCCAAAATCCTGTGTGTTGCCTTACATTTTTGATAATTTCTAAAAAATAATTGTATAGAATCTTTCGCGGTAAAATAATTATTAATAAACTTATTTGTCTTTATTATAAATACAAATGGTGTCTTTCTGTAAATGTACAAAATCAACTCTTAATTACAATTTAGTCTTACTTAAGTTATGTTCATCGTGTGTGTTTGCAAATGGCGGCCTATTTCAATTTGACACGGCTATTTTTTGACACTTTAATTTTTGCATCTTTACCACCATGAACGAGACCTTATCAGGAATAAACTGTGTGGTTAAAAAGCCATTAGAAATAAGAATAAGTGACCAAAAGGATAGCTTCAGTAGCGGTGTTTTGGTGGTCGATATTACACTTCAAAGTGTCGCCGCGTTCAACGTACGTATGTTTTTGTTGAATGCTTTTTGTTATCATTATGTTAAGTTTTGTTATTGCAAGTTTCGACCTTTTCTTTAATTAAATAAAGCCTGTGGAGTGTGGGTAACTTTTGAAGGGGCACAAGGCCAAGATTAGGGCAACAGAGGTCTAGGCATTGACCTCCGTGTAATTCCAGGCCTAGTGTTGGTACAGTAAGTGATTACCTAAAATGTATTGTCTATTGCCATTGTCATATCTATAATTAGTATAAATAAGACTTGAAGATTTGTGACATGCATGTGTTCTCAGGGAGAAGTTGTACATACATTTTATTTTTATAGGCCTACTGTTTATTCAGCAGATATTTATTTTGATTTCTTATGAATTATAACAACAAATTTCATTTTCATATTTGAGTGCAGCTTGGAAGCATCAGATTCAGAAACAACTACACCGCTTTTATTTCTGTCAAAGTAAAATGTAAGCCGAAATGTGATAAAGGTAAGCAAGTATGGAGCAAACTGTAGATTTCAATCAATGAGCCATTCAGAAAAATCATTGTTTAAAAATTGTGATCTTTTTGATAATTGTTTTGACCCACCCACTCTCCCCAAATGTAATTTTTTAAATATTGACAAAAAAAGTAGTATTTAACTATTTTATTTAAGTTTTTGGAAGAACAAATTAATTTTTCATAAAAATGAAGCAAAGTAATGCCTCAAATGAAGCGGATATTTTAGATCAATGCTCTCCCAGCTAAGAAGTTTTCATTGGCTTTTCCTGGCTTCCAGCTTGCAACTTTGTAGTTAAACTAGGGAGTCAAATTGCACGTAAAAATTTACGTTTAGCGTGTAAATGCAGCGTCGCCTAAAATGTGCGCTACATTGTTTAACACGCGAGGACATTGACTCCCGTGAATGCTGCAACCAAGATTATTGTGATGATGACGTCAGTAATGGTGAATGATAAAGAACAATGAGAAAATGAAATTAGCTGTTGCAAACTGCTTACCAACCAAAATGAGTTGTATAAATGCAAAAAATGTTTTAATGGTATCATGTGTTGACCCTAGCACTAGCAGAATCTTTCTCAAAGGCTAAATGACAGTACAACATGCACATACGCATGTATAGAAGTAACAGAAGTAAGTCAAGTGGAAAGTGAAACGAGAGAGGCAGAAAGCATTCAGAAGATGCAAGGGATGAACAATGGAGAGGGAGACAAGGGGGAAAGGGGGTGTAGAGGGAAGGGGCTGGTTTAACGACAAAATGTTGGAGTCTTTGGACACACAAAAGACAAAATCAAAGGTGGGAAAAGGGAGAAATGTAATTAATCAGTGAATGAGACGGGAGACATCTCTCCAGAAAAAGGAGAAGGCAAAGACAAAGTAATGAATCATTTCCTTCTTGGCTGTTCAGACCATGGGGTTGAATGGTCTGGAGGCAAGGTAGTTTCCCTGGGTGAAGGGCACCATATAAGGGCAATTTAAATTTTTGCTGGGACATTAAGAGGCACCAAGGCAATGGCTAGGGGTTTTAGGCAATACACCTATCCATTAAGCCCCGCCCTTGCTGTATTGACCAATCACTGATGTGATTGCGCAACCAAAAGTCTGACAAACATGTTAGTGCATATGGCGGGCAGGCAGAGTGGGCGGGACTTAATGGATCGGTCTATTGCCTCTGTATTATGCCTGATGTACTGTCCACTACAATGATTTTGTCCTTTGCTTAGATGAAGTGAGATGGAGAGATTGCGTGAAGCGCCTTCGTCTGATGCCGGACCCACACACTGAGACTGCTAGTCAAGATTACTTCACCATCTCAAGATCCAATGTAAGAAGCTATGAACGCTTTACGAGATTATTCCCTTGAAGCTTGTCATTGGTCTAGAGCATCGAACTCAAGTTCTGATAGCTGAGTCATCAGAGTGCGGGTTCGAATCCTGGCCATGACAACTGCATCCTTGAACACTTAAATTTAATTGCTTCTCATCACCCAGGAGTAAATTGGTGTCCTGCAAGGGTAGAGATCATTGATGTGAACGATTGGCATCCTGTGTGCCTAGTTTTATCCTGCAGCTGGTTCACAAAACTTTACACAACTGCATAGATCTGCTTGCGCAACATTTAGTGTATAAGTTGCTCCACAAACTTTAGATCTATTTGCAGTTGCAAATATTTTCTAAAAATGGCTCTGATGTTGCTCACCGACCACAAATGTTGCAAAGTTTACTGTCGAGAGAGATTATTCCGCGATGGAATAACCTCTTAGATTTTCTTTGAGGATAAAGAAAGTAAGAGTAAGACATATTTTGTAAAATTAATAATATTAATACAAAGTTCTTATGTAGCGCTTTATCACACCAGATGGGCATATCAAAGCAATCATTATGTTTTTCCTGCAATATATGCAGAGTTAGTTTTGAGATATGTTCCTTAACATAGCACCATATAATGGTTTACAAGGTGCTGTGGCGCAATTTGCAGCTGATCAAACCAGGAACACTGGGGTGAACCCCCTACTCTGTGCACTGGGTAATGGTTAACTGTCTTGCTTAAGGACACAAGTGTCACGACCTGGACTTGAACCCACACTGTGCTGATCAAAAACACAAGAGCTTGAGTCCAGTGTTCTTATCCGCTTGGCAACGACTTGCCACAACTGAAACAGAAATGAAACTAGAGAAAGTGGCAAAGCTTTGCAACATTTATGTGACGTAACTTTATGACACGATGTAAGTTCCGTGTTGCTTTCTTGATAATCGGCTGCAGGAATTTATCTCCCTGGACAAGTGCTATTTGCGTCTTTTAGAGATGGTAGAAAAGCACTGGTTGATTGATATTGAAACCTTTCCTTTTTTTTTGGTCCATGCATGGACAGATGATGTTTGAACCAGATGAAGTGACTGCTGTTCGTCTAGTGCTGTTGCAACCTTCTCCTGTGTGGGTTCATTTTGGCATTGAGGACGTCTCAGTGTTTTCACCAGAGGTCAAGGTGGGTATTGAATTGTTGCACTACTTTCTTGTATATTAACCCTTCTACTGTCTGACCATTCAATATCATCCACTGTGGTGTTGAATGATAGATAAACTATGCCAGCCTGCAAAATGATATGAGGGGGGAATGCATCTACGCAATACACAGTCAACCCTCCTACTGTCTGACCATTCAATGTTATCCACTGTGGTTTTGAATGATAGATTGCACTATGCCAGCCTGTGATATGAATGCATACACTGTCAACCCTCTTACTGTCTGACTGTTCAGTATCATCCACTGTGGTGTTGAATGATACATATCTGTGCCAGCCTTCAAAATGATATCATGTGGGGAATGCATCTACACAACACACAGTCAGCCCTCCTACTCTTTGACCATTCAGTGCCATCCACTGTGGTTTTGAATAATGAACTATGCCAGACTGCAGGATGCAATGTTGTCGTGTGGTAAATGCATATAGTGTAAACAGTACACAGTCACCCCTCCTACTGTCTGACCAATCAATGTTGTCCTCTGTGGTTTTGAACGATAGATAAACTATGCCAGTACCCACACATGTTATGGTTTCGTTCTGTGCGCAGTTGTGCCAAAACCTGTGCAATTGATTGGTATCAAATAGTTGGTAGACCGTAGGCCCAAAGTAGCTGAATGCGATGTCAGTACAAAGGGTTCATTGACCTTTCTTTTGATCCACAAACTGCGCCGCTTGGCATGGACGGCCAAATGTCAGCAAATCATTCAATCTTGTTGACAGACGTTGTGACCAAATTCAACAATTTTCCATTTAAAGAAAATACATCCAATTACTAGTTTGTTTGTTTCCAACAAATTCAACACTACTTTTGAATATTTGTGTAACATTTCTGCAAACACTGATTATCTGTTCTTGCTTTGCATTGATGGCTCCCCGTAGTTTCTCCAACATTTTGGAAAATGCTTGGGCTGTAAAGTCGCAAAAGAAAGGTCTATATCATAAAATACCATGTCATAAACAACTAATTTTTGCTTGGAGATGAATTTGTTAAGCAATCTTTTTTTTTTCCATTAAGCAGTTTTGTCAAAATGAGCCTGGCCTCTGGCACTCCTATAAATATTTGTTTTGAAACCTCTGTGTTTGTTTTAGTCTGAGAATTCGACGTCTGTAACGGCATGGTTGCTTGAAAATCAACATCTGACTAACACAGGCACTAAACAAACTGCCCGGAAATTGACACAGGTGAGATTTTTTTTAAAAGAATTATTTTTTAAGACTCCTTTGTAATGCAGAGGTTTTTTTTTAAGAGTTCATCTCTCAATATGTTAACCAGAATAAGTCAAAACATCACTTCTAAACTGTCCCTCCAAACAAAACTTTGCTATAGACCTTGCAAGTCTCACACGTTTCGAAAATGCGAAAATATATTGAAAGAAGAAAAAAGGTGCTAAGCACGAAACATCGATGCTTACCACAATAAGGTTACCAGCCTTAAATACCCATGTCGCATGTACCATCTCTCACTGGTGTCCTGCTTATTTTTGCTCAGCAGAAAGTTGTTAAGCAAAACACTCTCTTCGAATCCTATTAGCAGCGGGTACCGCAATCATTATGGGATTCGAACTGCCTCTAGCTGCCGGGCAATCTGGGTAGTCTAGTTGGTGAGACATCTGCTCTAGAATGACGGGGGACTCGGGGGAAAGTACTACAGTGCTTAACACACATCGGTGTATGGGCAAAAACACACTAATATTCTTATCCCTGATGCAAAAATTAACATTGAAAAAATTATAATAATAAAAAAAAAATAACATCTATTATAAAACACTCTGCTTAAGCACTCTATGAAATTGGCCCTGGTATTGTGTATGTACAATGCCTTTATTGTTATGTACATGAAATATGAAATAATTCAGTACAAATTGCTGTTTGAATGTACCTTTTTAAAAACAAATTTTTATACAAAGCCAAAACCCACCAGCTACGGTCAAACTTGACAAACAGCGCTGATGGGTAATCATTAATCTCATAAAAGCAACATCGGGCTGAGAGCACGAGCAGTACCATCAATAGAATTTTACGAAAAAAGCCTAGAAATGCGCTTGGGTACAAAAACTGCACTTCAAAACAAGAAGCCGTTATCATGTCAACGTGAATAAAATCTTAGCTCGCCTAATATGGAGCATGAGGACTGAGCTAGTCTATTTGTTGAGGAAGAGGAGGGATCATTAAAAACATTTCTCGTCCTTTCCTGGGGCTAAATTTCATAGGGCTGCTTAAGCACAAACAAGAGCTAAGCACAATTATGCTTACCAGATGAAGGTTACCAGCCAAAAATACCATTCCACATGTACAATTTTATGGCTGGTATCCTGCTTATTTTTGCTTAGCAGAAAATTGCACGCAATATTTTATGCTTAAGCAGCTCTATGAATTCAAGCCCTGGAAAAAAAAATGCAACAAAAATAAGTTAAAGGAATGATGACTCTTCGTACATGTGGGTGTAGGAAGTCTAGCAAAAATGGCAGAATGAGCAAAATATAAAAAATTTACCATCAAAAATTTGTGCCCCTTTTTCTCCTTGCAAAGTTTTTTTTTTTTTTTTTTTTTTTTGCGTATTTTAATGTCAAAAGACTGCATCATTCCCCTGGTGGGACAATAAAATTGTATCTATCTATCTACGTATTTTCCCGCTTTATACTGCCTCTTTATATTTAGTTCTTGCTGTAAGTTGATATTGGATGCACCATGGGGGCGTTTCCAGTGTTTTCAGGGGTAGGGAGTAGACTGTTCTTGGTTCCAAGACGCTCCAGTTGTTGTAGTCATGAGAGAAAGAGCCAGAAAGAGCTATCACAATCATTGGCATATTGGTGGCATGTACGTAAAGCGCTCGCCTCTCACCAATGTGGCCCTGGTTCGAGTCCTGGCTAGGGCCGTGAGTAGAGTTGTGCGTTGGTTCTCGCCTGTGCCACGAGGATTTTTTTTTCCAGGCCATCCGGTTTTCCTCCCTCCGGAAAAACCAAACACTTGATCTCAGGCTGTGCTCCGTGGTCTTATATGGGTTGATGTGGCTGGCTGCCGAAGGCGGCCTTGAATGCCTACAGCTCGAACACATGTAGCAGCGTCCTTCACAATTCAGCTTCTCAGGTGAAGGATGATTAGCCTCCCAAATTAGTATTATTATTATTACAATTTGAGTGTCTTGGAACCAGGACCGTGGAGTAGACAAAATCACAGCTGAACCTCGCCATTCCTCCCCTACTTCCTACCCCATACTGCCCCTTTCTATGTAGTCATTGGTGTCACTTAATAACCAACACTCCTTGGGGTTCTAATATCAGGGTCTGCCGGGAGTGGATAAGATCACGGCTGGTTTGCAGCACCTGTGGGCCCTCACAGAAACAATGCGTGCCAACCAAACTCAAACATCTCTTGGAAGATACGATGTAAGTACAGTCTCGAGTTCAAGCCCCCCCCCCCCCCCCCTCTAGTTACACCGTTGCAAGTAGTGAAAATGTACCCAGACTCTCTAAAGATTCAGAAGATTTCAAACTGTGTTCCCAGACCCCTTAAGGCCTGGTAAACATGCTCCAATATTTTAATTATTGTCTATATAGTAAATGTTTGCACAACCTTTATGTGTACATGTTGCCAGATGAACAAACTGTGTTATCAGATTAAATATCAAAATGTGTTGACGACTACCTAAGAAGCTGTTTTGATGGTATCTTACACCGTCATGCCCCGTACAAGTGCTGGGCAAACGATCCGGGTCAAACCAAGGTTTCACCTTACCCTCCGTGGAAACAAACATTTCCCCGGTCTCCAAGATTGATTTATCTCTATCTGCTCTCATTATCTGGAAATTCTCACACGTGGCGTTACGTCCGGTCAATTTCTCACTACTCCTTCTGTTCGTCAATGACAACATGCAACATCGGCGCTACATCAAGTATTTGGACAAATAGCAACACTGTTTGTTTGATGTACCAAATGACCCGCCCTTAATCTTCATCTTATCTTCTTTAGAATTTAACAAACCCCCCCCCCTCCACCCTGAAAAAAAAATTGAATAAAGGTCAAATAAAGGAATATGTACGGAAGGGCGACTACAAACAAAGTTGCAATTATGGTTATTCTCACTGAGGGTGCGCCTTTACTAGGGCTAGTCAATAGGGTCTTATGAGGAACTTGGCAATGATGATTCCAGCTTAACCAGTTTGCTTCGTGATTAAAAAAAACCTTTGCCTGTCACCTGCTCAGGATTTTTTTCAGTCAAATTTTTTTTTTTTTTTTTTTTTTTTTGGGGGGGGGGTTTTTCTAGCCATTGATAATTTGATTTGTCAATGAAACTCAGTTTGGACTCCCATATAAATAGGTTTCAGGCGGGTGGCTACATAGTCGTCCGACGCCGGTAGTGCATAACTCAAAATAAACCTCTTTTGTAGTAGAATAGTAGTAGTAGTAGTTTATGAAACAGTAATGTGATTAATATCAATGTCACAACATACAACTTTAATAAAATGGCTTAGTAACTGTGTTATTATTACCAAAAAGCCGACTTTTTGCAAGAACTCATGCAGGTTTTTTGTAATTAATTAGTCCATAAGTTCTGCCGCTACCATTTATTCCTTGGGGCTCTATGCTCCCAATTTCCAATAGATAGAGTCCGTATGAAAGGCGCCCCCCCCCAAAAAAAAGTTTTTAACCTCACAGCTAGGCCCGCTTCAAACGTGGAATTCAGCACGGCAGAGGCTTAGCTCAACCATGGCTCGACAGACCCTGCCGTGCTATTGGCAAAGTTCAGTAGAAGCATGACGTTTAAAACCACTGCTGTGCCAAAATGCCGCGCTATTGCCGAACTCCAATGATTTGAATTCGACACGGCAAGAGATCGACGTCTGACACAGGCCTTAGATGGTGTAAAATGGCATTGTATTTGAAAACTCTTTCAGAGCGAAATTTGAAACATGACTTCATAAAAATGGGTCTGTACATTCCACACAGACTGTTTTAAGTCAAAAGGTAAAATTTATTGCCGTTTAATACAATGGCGAGGTTAGAGACTTTTTATTTCTTTTATAAGGATTCTGTCTTCTGGAAAATGATTGGATCGTAAAACTGAATTTGACCTTACATAGGTAGTCTACACTCTACATTTTCTTGTGGCTTTTATTAATATTGTTTCTCCCCGCTCTCGTATTGTTTTTATTGTTATTTATTTATATTATTTTTTAAATTGTATTCAAGCCTCTTCTTTTTTTTTGGTCTCTTTTTAAAGATTGATGGAAATTATGAGATAAATTTACTGTCCTACACATGACACGTCACTCGGTAAGTGTTTTCTTAATTTGAATCCCAATGTTTATGGACGGCCTCCGATAGATTAGAAGTATTTGATGTTTAGATGCATTTGATTGGTCATTTGATTGGTGGAATATGTGTCACGTGTCATCCATTGTTTTGCCATGTGTTTACTCCAGCGATTTTCGAAATTTAATATTGGACAGGCACCTGTCCAATGATAATTATTGGATGCTTCGCAAGCTAATCGTTGCCCAGATGTCCAAATGAGGCAAGGACGCGTCACGGCGGACAAGGTTGGTGTCTACATGGAGTCGTCCACGTTCGATGGGACACTTTCAAGAAGTCTGACACACATTTCACCCTAAACATGCTGAAATGTCGACTTTATGAGCAATAACTTGTTGTACAGTCGGAAGATGTCTACTTTTGTATTAAGCTGGGCTTGTGAAATAATTTCAAGTTGCAGTTTCACCGTGAGAAAAAAATTATTTTACAATCTTGTTGTTAATCCATGACGGATTTCAGACTGAAAGTAGTTCTGGTTGGCTGTCCCTTGATGAGTAATGAATTGTTGGCATTCAGACCAGGGGCCAATTTCATAGAGCTACTTTTGCAGTGAATATTGCTCAACAGTTTTTCTGCTCAGCAGAAATGAGCAGGACACCAGTCACGAAGTGCACATGTGACATGGTAGTTTGGCTGGTAACCTTATTCTGGTAAGCATAGTTTTCTTGCCCTATGAAATTGGGCCCGGGGCAAGCTAATCGAACGCACGCAATTTAATTATTTGTCAGGGCTTACGTGTATGGTGTACCAACAAACTGACTCAGAAATTGGTTTGCTGTTATAAAAATACAAACCTTTTTATTGACATTTTAAACGTAATTTACAACAATTTATACCGAGAAAGTTATTAGGGCAGTATGTACATGTACATCGACGTGGCTTTACGTGCACATTGTAGTCCCCAATTTAGTTAACTAGTTAAACAATAATGTAGTTACAGGTTTAACTAACTGGTTAAACATTTAGTCACCAGAATAACTAACTAGATAATAATAATTCTTATATTTACATTTTATTTGTTCAATGAGTTTTACATTAGTGCCCTGGTCATTGTGCCAATAACATTCCTGTAATCTTTCTCAGCTCCCTGGGGAGTATACAGCCCCGAGCTGCCGTGGCGCTCCGGAGGCTTTTTCAGACACAACCTCTACCCTCGCAGGTAGCCATTTATACCCCTACTAGTTTTCATCAATAATACTCCAACTGCAGTACTTGCCTTCATCGTTTACCACCAATTTCTTCGTTACAATATATGTTATTAAAACTGTAATTTCATTTTAATTCCTTAATTTGGTGGTTTTAAGTCTGGGAGAAGAAAGCAATGACTGCTCTGTGACTAAGGTCTATGCATTAAAACTATTGACGCCCTGATACCCAAAACCAATTTATAGATACTGTATGTGAGATGCAGCTGTGCTTTATGTATTTTACGAACAAACGGATAATCGTACTACAATCCTTACCACAAAACAAAGCAATTTTGTAACCTTTTCGGTAAACTTACAAACTTGTCCAAAGCTTAGAGTACTGATTGACAAAATCTTAATTTATTTTTTGATTTTTTTTTTTGAATAATAAATAATGAGTAATTATGTTAAATTTGTACAGCGTTATTTTCATAAAAGCATTTATCAACTGAGCATAATACTGGGAGAAATTATTATACAATGACAGATTTTTTTTTTGCAGCCATAGGAATTAAAGGAATTCTTTTTACTGTAGCTCAGAAGCTGATGGGCACCATAACCTTTGGGTGGGGGAGGGGGAGGGGGGGGGGTGGCAACCCGGACCAGAAAGGAGTTTAAAGCCTTGGTTCCAGTCTTAGGACCAATCCTGGGCCGTGTCTCACGGCCAAGGTTTTGTATTCACGCTGTGTGAATATAATTTTCTCGATCAAAAAAAAAAAAAAATTGTTAATAAAAAATCCCGGTGCTTACAAGCAAATCTATTTTTTTTTTCTCTCTCTCGGCTTTGTCAAGTCAGGGTTTCTCTCAGAAGGAAATGAGTCCGGCAATTCCGAGAAAATAATCGCGACAGGCTGGACAGGGGGGAAAAAAGTTGTTTTTTTTCTGTAGGGGAAATTTGCTCTCTGGAATATAGTTTATGGAGACGACCTGATTCCGTTTTTTACTGTTTTACTAATTGTTCATTACATGTAACCTTAAACACACGTTAAGATATTTACAAATTTACAAATCACAAGGGCATTCATGTCTATTTATGTGTATAAACCAATCAAATTGTGTAAAAAAAAATAAATAAATGTTTATTCTTAAAGCCTTAATTCATGGGGAAAAAAGAATGACATACAAAAAGTTCCATAGCCGTGGTGATGTTATAGATTGTTGGGGAGGGGGATTCTTTGGGGTTTGGGGGATTGAGGGGGAAATGATCACTTGCTTTATACAAAAATACTTGTATGAAAAAGTCAAAAGTAGAAATATGTTAAAAATTGAGAACATTCTGGGTAGACATAAATATCTATATTTGATAGAACTCCATGTACAAAAAGCGTTCTTTTGTCACTGGCCAATATGCTATTTTGCTATAGGGCTATTTTGTCACTGGCCAATATGCAAATATTGGATGCATATGTATGAGTGGATTGTTGCAGAATACAATCAACCGATTGGACTGTTTGAGTGAAATGCCAGAGTGATTTTTTTTTCTGCAACAATGCACGAACGGAATGCATTCAGTGTTTGTTTGATGTGACTCACACATAGATCCCTGTCATTTGATTTTTTTTTTGTCACAATAAACACAAAATAGAAATGGTTTCTAGCCCACTCCACACCCTGAAAATCCTATTAAAAAAATGTATACAACATGGAGGACTCCATGTTGACACCAACCTTGTCCAATGTGACAAGATTATTTGGGGAACGACGCTGCAAAGCGTCCAATAGTTGTCCATGTTGGGCGACCAATAATTATCCATATTGGACGGGCGTGCCTGTCCAACGGCGCAGCAGTAAAGACAATGCAAAGTAACGGATAACATGTGACACGTGTTCTTCCAATCAAATATTAAGGATCTGTGTGTGTTATCTTAAATAAAAACTTATAATCAGAACTACAAATGCATACATGTACATGCAAGAAAATATAGTGTAGAGTTAGAAACAAAGAAAGAAAAAAAAACGATTAGTTTTGAAAGCTCAATGATTAAAAATTTTACACCAGGTCATAGCACTGATCATTGTTGCTTATTTTGTCACAATAAAAAAAGGGTCGATAAAGACGCGCACAAAATCACTGACAAAATCTGTCCTTTTTTATGGCTTTCAGTAAGATATGACCACCCAAGTTGGTGAAATTTTCACAGGTTGGTTGGAGGTTGTTTTTATTGAAAACCATTCAAAAAATAAGATGTTCCAGAAAAAAAAGAAAAATGTTCAGCTAAAAATCAACTGACGACTGTAACGATGCCGGTGGATTGCATTAATTCTAATTTGTGCAAATGTGCGCAATTTCAGGATCTTTTTTTTCTTTCAAAAACGTATCTGGCACAATTTACCATCATATTGACCGGCCAACATCTCCTGCGTACTTCAGGTGAGTTTAAAGTATATCGTGGAGGTCTTTGATGGATTTTGGAGCAGTTTTTTGTCACTCCCTTTTTGAGTTCACTCGGACCCTACAAAATGTTTGGGTCAACCAGTTAACTCGGACTACTCCACACTCAAGTCATGTGGTTCTGATGGTTTGGAGTTTATCCGCCTGTAAATGTTTTTCTTGCAGCGACTCTTGTTCCGTTTTCGTCTACAGTCACCTGTAGTTACTACATACGTATTATCCCTGCTTTGAAAGCACACCAAGTCAACAACATTTCCAGCACTCGGCAGATTACCAGCATCGGTAAAGTTTCTCGCAACCGGGCTGTACTGGAGCAGTTCCACTCTGCGTTGAGACCCGACGGCGGCGTATAGTTCATGGTCCTGGCGATGGACAAACAAATTGCACATTGAAAACGCCACGTCTCCTTGAATGTGTCTCACCTCCTCAAGATGTCCTCGGTCCGGCTTCACCAAATATATCGTCACACTCCGAGATGCATCAGATACACTGCAGAGGAAGACGTCATTCTTGAACACAGTGGTGCTGAGACCAGTGTCCTCGTTTATGTAAGTTGGGAGTGTTCTGTGGAAGATCAGAGATCCTGTGGTCTGTGACCATTTGAACATGCTGATGGCTTCGCTCTTGTCAAATCTATTGAGAGGTGCGAACAGAACGTACTGCGTTCCTTGGTATCGCACAGATTGAACGACCATTACGTCTCGGAATGGCAAGATGTTGCTCTGATCAATCTCGTTAAACACTATCCCGGACTCGGTCATGAAGTCCACGTAGTATATTTTGGTGCTGCAGTTACACTTCGTGAAGACAGAGATAACGGTGTTCCGATTGCGATATCGTTCCGGGTAGGAATGTACAAAGCGCCCCGAGGGCAGATTTTGAAAATGGTTCTTCTTAAATTTTTTACCGGAGTGGTCCCAGAGATACGCTCTGCTTGGATTCTTGTTGTCTTGAAGGTTACATTGTTGGCACCCTTCGTTAATGTTGTAAACTGCAACCAACAGCAGCGCGTTCCCATCGTGGAAAATTACTTCTGCGCTGTACGCACTTTTGATCGGAAGCTCTTGAACTTTATGTAGACGCTCTTCATCTTCACTCCACTTAGTCAAGATTACTGTAGAGGGTTAAACAAAAGTTAGGGGGTTGCTTTCATAACACTACTCAAAATATGTAGTGCTTTGAGAAGAAATGTATGGGAGGAAGTACAGTTTGGTGTAGGGGGTGGACGGAGGGTGGGGGACACAAGTTAATTTCCCTTCTCTAGGTTTCAATAAGCGTACCATTCAACCAAACTTAATAGGTCATCAAATTCAGTGTAAAAAAATGATAAATTCTGCAGGAATGTTTTGTCAAGGAGTGGCCACCAAAGATTATAGAGCGCCGATGGCGCAAGATGGGGAACTCTGGCTGAAATGTGAAATCCATTTCAGCAAGTAACTCTTTTGGTTCAACAATAGATAAGTGCAGATCAATGCAGACAATGACCATTGCTATCAATAGAAAACAAAACATTCACTTGCTGAAATGGCGCCCATGCCTTGTTCACGTTCCAACAATAGATGGAGCTCCAGTTCCCCATCTTGCGCCTTCGGCGTTCTATAATCTTTGTTTGTGACTGCTCACATCAGATTTTTTCACCAGGGGCATTACTTTTCAGTACAATGGGGGGGGGGGGGTGCCTTGGGGCCAAGTTTTTTCATGTTATTACGTATAGCCTATCTGGATTTGTACATAGACTTGAAAATTGAAGGTGGAACTGTATTGTTACCCCTTTAAGTTGTGGAACAAGCTGCGGGGTGCCATTAGGGGAGCCTTGTTCACTGCCACCTTCAAGCGCTCACTCAAAACCAAAGATTATAGAGCGCAAGATGGGGAACTGGGCCTTTAGCTACTGTTGGAAAGTGAAATTCGCATGGGCGCCATTTCGGCAAGAGATTGCCTATGTTTCCCACTGATAGCAATTGTCATTGTCTACACTGGTCCCCACGTTTTAGTGCTGTATCAATGGAGTTCACTTGCCGAAATGGCGTCCAGTGAGGTTTCACATTTTAGCCAGAGTTCCCCATCTTGCGCCTACGGCGCTCTATAATCTTTGCTCAAAACTCACCTCGAACACTATATAAATGCCCATTATTATTACCACCAAAATACCCTTTCAGAGCGCAGTAGCACGAATATCACTACAACATGTAACCCGTACTCCGACAAGCAAAAGGTAAAGATCTCTGCGCGTCGTTGAAATTCGAGCATTTTATACTATGTATGTGATGAGCTAAGCTTTGTAAGGATGAGTGTATGTGATGGCACAAGTTCGAAGCTTACAAAATGAAAAAGAGAATGGGGAAAAAAATTCGTCAAGAATAGGGAGACATCTGGACCCCATGGACCCACCCCTAGGTCTGCATTTTGGCTGGTATAATCAAAGATGTTAGAAACACAAGATAGGACACTGTCTTGTGCCGTTTTGCACGGTAGCAGATGTAACGCCTTTATACCTACCAACCGCATGATGGCGCCCTTTCCTGTGTGTCAATTTTGCAAGGATTATTAGCACAATTTATTGCCGAACACCAAATTTTCGATCTGCCTTTCACTTTTTTTTTAAGTTGGTGGGATCATTTGGCTTACGTTTTTCCATTTAGTAGGGCCTACTTATTGCGCAAACGATCTTTGGTTTTACCTACCAAGCGACAGCGGGCGCCCCAATTTTGCGTTTCATGTTTCTGACTCAATTAATAGAGTGTCCCATCTTGATTTTGTAATATCTTTGGTATAATGAAGTGTGTTCGCAGAGCAAATGGATGGATCAAGTGTCATACACAATCTTCCGCGTGGACGATTCCACTGATAGGCAGTAACTTTAGTGGGCGGGACTTCATGGATCAGTCTGGCGGAAGAAATTGATCTCGTGTCGAGTGAACCCCGGTTCCTACTTCACGCGAATGGCGAAAGCGAAGCGAGTTTTCTTGCGTCACAATATTGAAAAACGGCGCGTAGCCCTACTGAATTGTTACTTCACCAAAAGTTCGCTTAGCCTTCGCTTTCGAAGTGAAGTATGAACCGAGCTTAAGTGTGGTTAGCTTACCTTTGTTTTTGTCAGTGAAGAGCTGGTACTGCTCGTTGTTGATACTGAAGTATGTTAAATGTAGGTGTTCCCTACCTTTAATATTGATCATGTCATCCTCTTTTTTGTAACGATCTTTCTGGGCTGTAAGAAACAAACGAGCCAAGACTGAAAGGGAACTTATTCCGATACCATTCCGCTAACTTCCCGATTTTTTTTTTAATATTTATTTTTCGTCCTCAGAAAACCAGTGAAGTTGTTGTTTAAAATAGCCGGAAAAAGGGCTTGTCGAACAGATTTTATGATAATACATAATTTTTTTGCATTGGGGGATAAGAATATTATTATATGTTTTCTGCCCAAACAGCGATGTGTGTTAAGCACTTTATAGTCAGTACTTTCCCTGAGTCCCGTGAAAAAAACCTCACAGGCATTATTCCTCGTGTGGGCTTCCACAAAAAAATTCTTTGTTGAGAGGGCACTGTTTGTGGTGTAATTGTTAAGTTGGTCCTATACTCAATTTACTAGAATCGAGCCAAAGATAATAGCAAAACAAGATGGGACACTTGTGCCGTTTTGCACGGTAGCAGATTTTACCCTTTTTTACCTACCTACCGCGCGATGGCGCCCTTCCCCATGTGTCAATTTTGCTGAGATTATTGGCACAATGGCCGACACACCAAATTTTCGATCTGTCCTCACCTTTTGTAGTTGGTGGGATTGTTTGGCCTGAGTTTTTTTCCATTTAGTAGGCCCTACTTATAGCGCAATTAATGATCTTTGGTTTTTACCTACCTAACAACAGCGGGCGCACCCATTTTATGTTTCTACACACAGAGTGACCGATCTTGCTTTGCTAGTATCTTTCCCCAAGCCCTGAATATTCCAAGTGCAGTTTAACTGACTTACATTGTACGTAGCATGAAAGCTCAGTGCCATTGTCCATTCGTTTCCAGGAGCCCTGGTGACATGGGAGTGACTTCTGTTAGATTGAGAAATAAATGTAAACATTTAATGGCTACCAAAAGTGATTATCAAATACAGTGATAATTTTGTTTTTATGTTAGCATGTGTAACGTTTTTCGTATTTTAATCTCATTTCTTAGGGGCATTTTTTTTGCCCCGGGGGGGGGGGGATCAGTAAACGTGGTGTTAAAGGAGCATCCTCAAAATTCACAAAATCAAAATTAAATATCATGCAAATAAACAAAGGAGGTCAAAGGGCCACCGTATACGCATATCCAGCCGTTGCAATTATTGAATTTAGTGACTTCAACTTTATGTAGTCTGTAGTATTGTATTTACGTAAATTCTGTGTAAGGAACCAGTCCGTCAAACCTTTCTTACGAATAAACGCGTCCACAAAACCATGGATACCGAACATGGTTTTCTTCTGCCTGAGCTGACCTCTGAAAATGGAGACCTCTTTGTGTGTATCACTGCGAGACGTCACTTATGTCCTTGAGCAAGGCACTTAACCATAATTGCTTCGAACAAGTTGGGGAGGTAGAGCTTTCTGCTCTACCGGCCGGGTTTCTGATGGACCCAAGCCTACATCCTTACGGACTGTAAAGGGGGTAACTCTGTTTCAGCCCCAGGAGTAGGTGGCAATGGCCCCTGGGAAAATAGCTGATTTGTAGCCCACACCTCGAGTGGCTTACAAGCCTCATATTGTATCTGGCGACTTCCATAAAAAAATTTAAACAAATAAAAAAAACGACTACAAACTTGAACTAGTGATCACCTGACTGACTAGCTCTGCGAATGATGTCACTGGCCGCTATGGCGCTGTTTTGGGCCGGGCTTGTGGTTCAACCCAGATTCCAATAACGAAAAACATTTAAGTGTAATTAGTGATCTACGATCAAGTTCCGGATCATGTTTGTTAAAAAACACACTGAGATTATGGATTCTCGTAATGGGCTGTTGAGTTGCTTAGCCCCACGGATATTGACCAAGCCACACGGTCCGTTACCCGCG
The DNA here is from genome assembly GCA_911728455.2 of Marthasterias glacialis. NCBI lineage: Eukaryota > Metazoa > Echinodermata > Asteroidea > Forcipulatida > Asteriidae > Marthasterias > Marthasterias glacialis. The sequence continues at coordinate 28,064,208 of OU452221.1, read as the reverse complement.
GACTCGTAATATAAATTTTGAAAATGCAATTTCTATCATTATCAGCCATAACTTGAATTATATGAACACATTTCTTGTTTATTCACAGACAATTGCCAACAATCACAGTTTAATTTGGTAACACAAGTTTTAAACTGGTGGAAATGAAACTAGCCGAATGATCACGTGACTTTTCGGCTTTAATTTTATGAAGCCGAAAAGTCAGGTGCACCTACTTTTTCCTTTGAATAACTCACAAATCGGCCAAATTTATGGATTGTTGTGGAGGTTTATATTCTACTTTTGTAAGACCTGTCTTGTCATGCCTTTGTCTACAGCTAGCGCCTAAAATCGCCCCCAAATCGTCCAACGAGGATGCAGGTATGTACCTTTAAATTGCCAGAGGAAAGGCTATGAACGCCTGCATGCCAGCCCTTTTACAAGATCATGGAGCAATAGACCTTTATCATGCTGCAACCATCTTGGTCATGTTCCCTGTATCCAATAACAGTAACAGACGCTAATATTCATTGTACAAAAAGGAACCAGACTATTTGCCCTTCCAGCCTCGGTTTGGTTACATTGGTTTGAATGGGAGAAAATCAAGACGGCGGCACCATGATAAAGGTCTATAACCTAGTTTATTGCTCCAGGACAGGATGCAATGACTTAGATGTTTTTAATGGTCGATTGCCAGGTCAAGGTGAGACTATCGAGGAAGGAAGGGGTCGCTTAATTTTCTGACTGAGGGATCAGGGAACGGAAACAACATGAGATGGTTGTCCTAAAGCCTCAGCTCAACATTGTTAAAAAAAAAAACAGACATAAATGTTCACAGATTTACATATACTTTATATGGTATAAAGATATTGATGGTAAAAAACTTTCCCTGAAAGTGTTATCGTTTTTTAAATAATACATGAAATAAGATCCCCAGTTAGTTTTCGTCTCAGTGAGACGAAAACACTGCCTGTACAGGAATGCGTACAAATATGCTAAATGCATTTTTACCGTTTTCTCGCAAATGAAACAACGAAATGAGCTGACATTTCCACAGGCTGGTTTTATAACAAATATCTTGACTTGTGCAAAGAATAGAAGCATTTACAGTCGTTTTACCAATGTTGAGCTGGGGCTTTGAAATGTTTAGTAACCACAAAATAGCCTTTGTTGTATCTAAAGACTTTTATTCCATAATACTGGTCAATTCAGTTTTGTGACGCACTCATTTTCCTTTACAGTCCTTCTGAAAGTGGATTTTTGTTTTTTGGTTTTTTACAAGTTTCTTGCCTCCTGTTAAACCGGTTTTTAAAAAGTCATTTTGTTTGATACTCTTTCAGAGCGAAATTTGAAACATGACGTCATTGGATGTCAAATAAATGGATTGGTAGCCTTCCTCTTGGGCGTTTCTTGTAAGTTCTAAAGGTAAAAAAAAAATCTGTTGTGATTGAATAGTAAACTTGCTGGTACAACCATGTATAAATCTCTTTTTGGAGGAGTGGTGGCTCTGAAAAGAGCCGGTGTGGTCTCGACGTTTCGAACAGTACACTCTGCTCGTCTTTCTCCTGAATACGAGCAGAGTATATCTGTTCGAAACGTCAAGACCACAGTTAAACCGAAAAAATTGAGAAGTCAAGAAAATTGCATTTAACTACCCTGTTGGCTACCCTGTGAGTACCTCAGTAGGCCTATATTACACGAACGGCACAATCATATGTCACTTCTGAACGAAAAACTGCAAATAATCACAATTTACCTGTAGCTACTATCATGAAACAAAGCTTTAAAAAAAACTGGCTACTACGGTGCTCCTGATGTGCCATCCGACTGGTTGCGATAATCGTTACCCTCCATCCCAACATCAAGAAATATTTTCTCGATAAGTGTTCTGAATTGATTTCATATCTCAATGGAGATTAAATCCGTGTACTTAAAATGTGTGTGTTGATTTTTTTGAATGTGATCAAAAAAATCAGGCAGAATAGCCTGACAGAAATGGCGCAAACTGTTTTCAAGGGCATCAGTGCACAGTGTCTCGTAACCCTTTGGTCCATGACCCTCGGGTAGGGTGGAGGGTTACGATAATATTGCAACTACCATCCAATCTGTTGGGATCATTGGATAAATATGTCATGATGACCACATCTATAAATAGGTCACCATTCTTGGATAACGACTTCCCTTTGCTAGGACGTCAACATACCAATAAAAACCATTTTCAGTCACGCTTGTTTTCAGGACGTACTTCCTGGGATCTTGGGAAGTCAGCAGCCCTCTTTCAAGACAAATAAGATATGTTAAGAGGTTTTTTGTCACGGAACCGTGACATTTTTGTGGCTTATGGTTTGAAATTAACAAAGCATGGTAATGACTATTTTGATGCGTCTGTTACGCGTTAATACACTTTAATTGAGCCCTGAAAATGTGTCCCATCTGATTGCGCAATGATCCATGACGTAGGCTGTGGTAAAACATTTCAAAGACTTCCCTGGTAGTCAACAATGGATTGTTATTATTGTCACACACATGGCCCTTGTCAGCCGTTCCACTGTCTACGTCACAGATTTTATGTTAATGAGGAAGGGTGGGCGGAGCACGGCAACCCCCTAATTTTAGAAATCGTTATTTATACGATTATTACGCATGTAAAAAAAATGTGAAAAAAGTAAAGATATACTACAATAGGCATACTTTATTTTTTTAACCAATAAAAAAAATAATAATTCATGTGCGACCTTAAACATCTCAGAATCTCAACAAGTTGGTTGGCTTCTCCAAAGCTCCATATAGCTTGTTTTCATAAATAGCGTCATCACAGCACAATAAAAATAAAACTTGCACTTAAAGCAGACCCAAAGAAGAATTTGAATAAAGCATTTAACATACCATCATGCAGTTTCTGTGCCTCTCGGTTATCTCATTTTTGCCACGTACCAGGGTTGGCATCAAAGTCAGCATTAACGTCAGTAGACTTAGAATATTCATGCCCTCACTGGTGCTACTTGTAAGTGGTTGTCTTCAGTTGAAGCTGGTGGATGCTCCTGAGAAATTTACGAAGTGCTATTAGTGTTAGTATACAAGTCTTGAAGGAAAAGAACACAAGCACCGCTCTCATCTGTCTGTCGGAATGTTAAAGAAGCACAGACTTTATAAAGACAGTTGCCTTGGTATGGGTTTTTTTCGGTTTCGAAATTAAATGATTGCGCAAAAATATATAAAGTCACAAACGCTTTTTGGAAACTCACAACAAGGTCATGCTGTTTTATGCAGGCCTTTTCAACAATACCTTCAACTTCATACTCATAAATTCAAACTCCTGTTATAAATATGGATACTTCATGGTGTCAATGCCTCCATGCCACAGCGAATTCGGGGGCATACCCTTAGTGAATTGCAACACAGTTTTGTACGCATGTGCAGTGTATACATTTAAGCCATGAGTCCTTCCTTGGAGTAGAACAGTTTCAAAGTTTCCCTTGTGGTTTATTGGTAAGAATTGTTAAGTCAAGCATGGAGGATGAGTCAAGTAGCTTGTGTGACCACCTGTTGGGAAACTTTCACTGTAGGCAGATTACGGTAACCTGTGACATCACAATGTTTATGCGCCCACACCCTAGTTACACCACTGTTTATACCACTGCCAATATTTCAGATAAATATCTCAATCAAATTTAAGTGGTCTTGTGACGAAGCAAGACAGTTCTTTTCAGAACTAAGTTGCCCCCCGAATTTTCGAAATCTACTCTGCGGTAGCATAATAAGAAATGGACAAGTTCTCACAAGAACAATCTACTGTATATAGCAAAGTAACGTAGTCAGGTGGCTTAGTGGCGAAATTATTGACTTTTGAAGATTTAATATTTAGCCGTATGTTTTGTACACAGCAAAAACTGGGGTGTTAAATTTAACACCTCCGGTGTTACCAGAGGACAACACCAAGAATTTTCACCGGTGTTAAAATTGTGGGTGTTATTTTAACACTATTGGTGATATTCTTTACACCCATGGGTGTACTGACACACCCATGGTGTAAATAACACCAAAGGTGTTAAAAATGACACCAAATTGGTGTAGTCCTCTAGTAACACCGAAAGGTATTTTTTTGCAGTGTACACACAATATCAGCAACAATAGATAACCAATGGTGTGTACAAAACATATGGGTAAATACTAAGTCTTCAAAAATCAATGGTAATTCATTCCTAGGAGGGTAAGATCTCAAACTTTGTGAGTAGTCTCTACTAGGGTAGGGCTAAAACATTATGTAAGTCTTATTCCTGAACTCCCTTCAGTTATGGAGTTATGTCCTGCCCCCTCCCATGTGTGCAAAACACATGGGGGTCAATTTTTAAATATGAAAATTCGGATGGCTCCTATCCTAACATCAATTAGTACTTAGTAGGCCCTAAGGAAGCTTTGTGCCAAAAATGGTGCTTTTGTCCGCCGTGTCCAGGTAATATTGAAAAACACTGAGCCACCTGGCTAATCTCGTTACCGCAAACCAAATATACATTGATACCTCACCATGCAATGCCTCAAAACCTATATCAAGTAATATTGTACATGAACCAATTCCAAAACACTAGTGGCTTAGCCTTGGCAGAGGGTAACAATATCATCTGAAGGATTGGTACAAGTGTTGGTTTAATGCTCGGTGAAGTCTCGGGTTTGAAACTAAATCAGCTCTTGTGCTGATCATAACCAATTCTATACAATGTCTTGAAAAGTACCAAACAGACACCAGACTATTGAAAAAGTTACATACATACATCATAATGTAAAGCTATAATTTAGATATGCTTACAGTTTAAATGTACGAAAGATCAGCTCACTGATGTGCAGTTATTGTACGATCTAAAAAAAATTGGTTCCCAATGTCGTCCCCGGACAGCAGTCAACATGGAAATGTCTTTAATATCATAGAGATGTCTTTTTGTATCATACATATTTTTGGGCCGGGGAAAACACAATTTGCAATATCTTAACCTATAATTAATAATGACGTCTGTTGGGTTTCCCTGGCAATACAGTTGTTTGGTAACCCGTATGGTTTGTTTTTTTGTTTGTTTTTTAAAGGGGGGGGGGGGTCGTTACCCTTCCCATTTCCGTGCACCCTCCTTCCGCGTTGCTCAAGATGTTTGCCAACGTGTGTGTCTTGTTGTTCTTGCTTGTGTTCCAACAAGTACTGTATGATGACCTTTCACCTCACCGCCTGCACTACTCTCAACGAGTAAACGCCCTCATTCTTATAATCTCACTTTTAAATCTCTGAGTTTGATAATATTTCATACTTATTGATTACTTTAAAGGGTACTCCAAGTCACCCGCAATTGTCTCGTGATTATTCTAGGTGTCATGCTGATAAATGATGTTTGAGTATAAAGAAAGATTGTCGTCTTTGTAAATGACGAAGTCCGCCGGGGATTATAGCGTTTTTTGTTTCTCGTATAGATTATGTGTCAATGTTACGGGTGGCCGCTATTATGCCCGTACTGTTGTGTTTTGCTGTGACCTTATGGTAGTGACATGAAGTAAAGAGATACATGTTGTGTATTGTTTTATTATTTGTAAATGGAATAGGCTAATGTGGGTGGGTGTTGACTTCGGTTTGGCCGGTGGGATTGGACTTGTATGTAGGCATGGGTTTGTGTGATGGTTAGTGGGCGCCCGTGTGCTAGTTAACATGCCTTCTTGCCCAGAGTCATTCCATGGTCCTCACGCGTTCGTGTTTTCTTTTATACGAAACATTAATTATTTGATGAGTAGGCTGAGACAAAATATTTAGAAGCTGTCTTCAATTCATTTGATTGACATTAGGAAATACTCTTGCACTGAATAAGAGAAGTAAATGTATGTTTTGTATTTGACCGCCTGTATAACTCTCAACAGTTCGTGCAGGTATTTTTAGAGACAGAATAAAACCCGGATGCCAGCCACCCTGGACATTAAGCAGAAAAGACATGTTTTGAACCGGTATCTGTGACGCATTGCTGGGCTAGAGTGACTCATCCCCAATTTCCCGAGTACGGACATTCTCACATATTGATTTGAACATTCTAAACATCCAACAGCACAAGCTCCAACAACATGACGAATGATGAATAGGAAACGTGATGAAATGTTCAATTTTTTAGATTTTAGAGGGAAAACCCCAGATGGGTGAAAACCCATGTAATCAGGTAGGGCCTGAAAACTCAATCCATAATGCAAGACTCCGGTCTGAGGCGGGATTCGAACCGGGGTCCACGGAGCTGAAAGGCAGGGAAAGAAGCCTCTCTGCTAACCTGATCCCCTTAATGCTGATGTCAACCGTGGACCCTTCGTGATATTCTCCACTAGCCTAGATGTCATTCTCCATTATTCCTACAGCGTCATTAGCCTTTTTGAGAAATGGAGGACACTATATGAGTGCACTGTTTGGTTTGGGTGTATACAGACAGATTTACCCAAACCAAATAGTGCTCTTGTAATGTGTCTACCAAAAATGGAGGACACTACATAATACGTGCACTGTTTGGTTTGGGTGCATACAGACAGATTTACCCAAACCAAATAGTGCACTTGGAATGTGTCTACCATATCTCCGTTTTCATTTTATGTCTGTCTGTTGTCTAGTTCATTATGTTTATCTCGCTTGTTAATAGTACAAACAGTTTAAGTTAATATCCTGTTATTGTGTAATATTTTTTTTTCCTGTACGCAGATTGAACAAAATCAAAGAAACGCATCACAGTGTTATTCGGTGCTTGTAAAATGCGGAAACAAAACAGTTCTAAAATGACAAAAAACAAAAACAAACAAAAACACACACACACACACACATACAATCACTATAAATTTGCCGGAGACAACTTCGCAAATACTAATTGTTACGCGCGCGTTCGTTGACAAAAATGTTTCGATAACTAGACCAACATGCAACTCATTCCACAGCTAATGCGCACGTTAAAAAGTACTCGCGAAGTTTTCATTTTATGTGGCCCCCCAAACCCTAGCTACTTCTCTTGTATCTTCTAATGGTTTTAGCAAGAATGAATGCAATTCATTCCGCTAGTTTTCAATAACTACACACCATACAATCAACTTGTGAAAGTTTAATTTTGTGTGATCAAGACTTCTGTGAAAATTGATGAAATGAAATTTTCTCAAAGATTTTGCGCACTCTCATATCATGCTTTTATATTATTTTGAAGTGCAGCAAACAAAATATGCAACGGTGATTTTTGCGGTATTCCAATGTAATGGTTTTTTTATATTGACAGTTATCAACGTATATTTGGTATGTGGTAACCATGTGATTATATCCACTTTGCTATATATACAGTATATTGTTCTTGTGAGAACTTGTCCTGTTATTATTCTACTACCGCGGAGTAGATTTCGGAATTCGGGGGGACAACTTAGTTCTGAAAAGAACTGTCCTGCAGTTATCAGATATAAATATTTCTCCGGAGGATTTGTACTGGTATAAACTTCATAAGCAGTGAGCTTTCAGAATGAAACTAATTAAAACTTCCATTATGACTAATTCTGTTTTTGTCTTCAAGTGTTACCAAACCTTGTTTACCTTAAGTGAATACTGACATCCGAAAATGACATACCGAGACGGTGTTGGGCTCCCATTCGGATTTCCAGCAGCTTATACATCCAGCAAACTCGCGGAGTCCGAGAAACCAAACTCTGCCAATATTCCCAGGTTCCTTCATACTTTGTGATGTATACTAATATGCAATATCAATGATGTCTGTGGGGGGGGGGGGGGGGGGGGCTGCTATGTAAAGTGTGCACTTTGGAGTTTGGAACTTGCGTTTGGATGTTTTTGACTGCGACACCTTTTTTTTTTAAAGGATATGTTTAAAGGTTGATAAACCGTGACAATCTTGGCCCATCTTTTTAAAGACTGTTTTGCCGGTAAGGACACTTTTGCGCGTACTTAAAAGCAGAAGAGTGTTCGTAAAAGCACTCTACGAAGTGGGGAAATTGTCAAACGATCAAGAAGAGTTGTCAGTCCGCACGTGCATTCATAATGGATCTGCATTGTTTCTTTTAAAATTTAAAATGTTAGTTTCAGATTCTGCATTCGCATAAACGATGTGCAATATAAATAAAGAGTTTTAAAGACAGGATAAATAACATCAAAACTCAATTATACATTTACAAGAGATATAAGAGAGTAAAACATCAACTTAATCAAACAAACGCCCAAAAATTGCACCCATATAACTTACATTTTAATCCTGATAAGGACCCCCCCCCCCCCCCCCCCCAAGTAGCTATCTCATATATGACTGTAATCTTCTTAATCTGCTTATCCACCCCAATCCGGTCTTTGTAACAACCGCAGATGGCGTTCCGGCCCTTCTGAACTCTTCTAAACATACAAGTAATGATTGAGAGAACATAAACCTGAAATTACCCCCCCCCCCCGCCGCCCTGCCCATGATAGAGTTGGAACCCCCAAACTCATGTTTTATAAATAGTTGTAGGGACAAAGGTCATCACGATTTAATGCCGTGTTGATTTTGATTGTTGCATATTGATTGCTCTGTTATTAGCCCCCATGGAATTATTGCATCTATCAAACTGTTGCAGTAACAAATGCTAATTACTGGATTTGAACTCGCCGCGGTGGTCTAGTGGTCTGCCCTAGAATGGCGGGCGTGGTGGGTTCGAATCCCACCCAAGTAGTATACCTACCGATTTTTTTCCCCAAAGGATTAAGGAAAGCACTGAGTTTACAGTGATTATCGGTGTATCAAATGTAATACAAAAAAAATATGTTATCCCCTTTGCAATGATTACATCGTTTACTGAAACTGTCAGCGAATCATCTCGCATTTGCGTTGCTTGTCATGGTTAGCCATGGTTAGGATATATAAACTGTGCTAAGGGCCACTAAATAAGAATGAACATTTTGCTGGCAGGCTATTTGAATAAATTAGTCTCTGATCTCGGAGCTTGATCTGGAAAAATTCAACCTATAGGGCCTTTTTCAAAACCACGGCTCCATCTTGCCCTGGGACCCACGGCCGGGAAGGCATGTGAGGCCCGGAGTTGAGACGGCAACAAAGTACGGAGTTTGGAGGCCATCGCCCGTACCAGGCAATGGGTTCCGGCGGAGCGCAAACGCCCACCAACTGGCCGCCGGTCCGCGAGGGTCCCGAGTCCGAGAGAAGGGGAAGCAGGCATCCACAGGCCGAAGTCTCATCGGGGCCAAAGGAGCCCTGGCACCCACGGCCGGGCGTCTGCCTGTCTGAAGACACCCGAAATGAAGGCGCATGTGTTTGGAAAAACTGACAGCGCCTTATCCAAAGCCAAAACCATAGTTTCAAAAAGGGCCTTGTCGTGGCCACTTAATGAAAAAAGGTAGATTTATGTGTGCCCCAATTATTGTCTACTTTTTTTTTACTGAACTTCAAAGTCACTTTTATAACTTAAATTGAATTTGCTTCGGCCAGGTCTCCCAATCTGTGTCTGTTTTTTTTTTTTTTTTTTTTCATTCTTTGTTCGTTTGTGTATCCGCGTGTGTTTTTTTTGTGGTCATTGTTGTCAAAGTTTTGGGTTGGAGTGACTCACAGTCCCTTTGGTGATAGTGTTTATTTCACTGTTGTTTTGCTCCTATGCAACCCAGCTTTCGTTTGTTTATTACTTTTTGTGTGTACGTTTTCTGTGTACTTTTTCTCGGAAATAACTCTTTGTTTGTGGTATGTATCCTAATTGCCTGAATAAAGTATTATTATTATAAGACCATGTTCATACCTGTTCACCCAATCCAAAATTCCACTTTATTTTTTATTTTTATTTTTTTAATTCCACTTTTTTTTTATTGGTTAAAAAAATAAAGTATGCCTATTATAGTATATCTTTACTTTTTTTCCACATTTTTTTACATGCGTATTAATCGTAGAAATAACGATTTCTAAAATTAGGGGGTTGCCGTGCTCCGCCCACCCTTCCTCATTAACATAAAATCTGTGACGTAGACAGTGGACCGGCTGACCAGGGCCACGTGTGTGACAATAACATACAATGCATTGTTGACCACTCGGTACCAGAGCCGTCTTTGAAATGTTTTACCACAGCCGACGTCACAAATCATTGCGCAATCAGATGGCACACATTTTTGGGGCTCAATTAAAGTGTATTAACGCATAACAGACACATCAAAATAGTCAATACTATGTTTTGTTAATTTCAAACCATATATTAAGCCACAAAAATGTTCCGTGACAAAAAACCTCTTCATTGGCCCTTTAAACAACTGAACAATCTGTAGATGTTTGATTTTATTGTGGTTTTAACTTTTTAATGTATTGGAATGTATTTATGAATGTAGTAGGATTGGGAATTTAAAAACTTCCAGACACTGAACAATAGAACTATTATCAATCAATGTAACCTTATTCCTACAGTTTGTTATAATAGTTAAGTTTGTTTGTAGGGTTGTTTGTTTATTTGTTTGTTTGTTTGTCTTGGTTTAAAGGGAGACATTGCCTTAAAATCTCTTAAAATGTTGCTGTTTGGAATTACTCCTTATCTGCCTTCTTAAGAGTTGTTCATGCAATAAAACACCTACAGTGTGTTGTAATTAGTGAGTAGTGATTTACAACACATTATTAAGTTAGGCTCTTGGAAATACAACCAGCAGAACCACACTCAACATAATAAATACATACGGTCTGCATTTTGTGGAGTCAAAAATCTGGTTCTACAAAATGGTGGACCGTGTTCTGTCACGAATTTAAACAAAAAACACACAATTTGAAGGGATATTTATGTGAATCATTTTTTTTTCTACTTTTAAAATATCTTTCCAACAATTTCATGATAAACGCTTTTTATCGCCCAAAAGCGCCCAATCCGAAGGTAATGTGTCCTTTTAAAAACACAAAACGTGGCAGGTAGCATCACCCGGCATTGTAATGACATACTTACAATGTAAAAACGGACAAGACAAGACAATCACAAATCCAGACTAGCCAGATATTACAAAATAACCCCAAATTACTCTGATAAAAACATACAAATTAGCAAAAGTTTAAGTTATCGAAGAATTACAAAAACAGGTTTTAAACAAGAGGTCTTCGGCGGTTGGCCGAACACCTAAAAACGGAACAGACATTTATACAAATTATAAGAACATAATAGACAAAGCTTGAATAGACCGACCCATAAGCCCCGCCCACTGTGCACGCGCGCCATTTGCACCAACGTGTTTGTCGGACTTTTGGTAGACTGGTTCCCTGACAAAAGATTCACAGACGACTCTTGTTAAAAATCTTAGGTCAGGCATCATCCGCAGTTAAAAATAGATCATGATGCAACATATATAAATACTCATTACTTGTCGTGGACGATGCCGTTGGATAAAAAACGAAGCGCTGATGAGACGCGGTTTTTTTACTTTCAAAAAGCCTGGGATAATCACAGTTTGTAGAAATGTTTAATACACAATTATTCAAAAATAGTGTCGAATTCGTTGGAAAAAAACCAATAATGTAATGTGTTTTTCTGAAATAGTTTGCAATTTTTTTTTATTTGGTCGCAACGTCTGTCGACATGATAGAATGTTCTGCTAACCGTCCACACCAACAAGTCTATACACGCCCGGAAATGTCTGCCCGTCAATGACACTGTCCGGGTGTTGGCGACTTTTTGTCATGTGACCCTCGGGCGATACCAGACCCTAAAATTGACAGAGAACAGTCAGATATCTTTTGGTATGGGGAAACAGACTAGGCTTTTGGTTGCGCAATCACGTTTGTGATTGGTCAATACAGCAAGGGCGGGGGGTTTAATAATGGATCGGTCTATTGAAGAAGAAAAAAATATTATCACGAAGACAAAAAAATACAAGAGACATAATCTGGTTAAAGAACAGACATTTATACAAAATGTATTAAATCATATGGATATAGCTTGAATGTTAGTGGATTTACTACTGTCCGTTGTGCAGAACCAACCACGTCAATGTATTTTCTCTCAAAATAATGTCTGTGCACGCGCGCCATTTGCACCAAAGTGTTTGTCGGCCGTTTGGTTGCGCAATCACGTCTGTACACAGTATTAAAAAGGAGGCCCATATTTCTAAATTTAGTGGATTGCAACAAGTTTTTAGCCTATTTTACAAAAAGAGAAGCATGATTACTTTTGAGAGAGGGAAGTATAAGCATTAATATTGCAAGTGCTGTAGAGTAACTTGTTTAGTAAATGGACTTTCCCCTGCTAACAACCTACGAAAACCTATTACAACATGGACAATAAGTGTCAGTTTGGGGTGGGGAGAGTGGAATGCATGTTGTTTGTTGTCGTTTATAATACACCGAAATGTTTATTATATACGACAACAAACAACATGCATTCAACAGTCCCTTTTAGCTCTTTCCTTGAAAGCAAGTTGTTCATGCCCTTGCTAATATTGTCACCATTGTTACTATTAACTATAGAGTACTTCTCCCCGTTATATATATCCCCTAATTTGAAGAGAACAGTTTTGAAAGCGACTAACTTTGGATTAGACGTGCATGCCCAGTTCACGACTGCTAATCCACGACGTCATCGACCACGTTTTATTTGGGATTCAGATTCCTTGTGTGGTGCTGTGCTGTAAAGTCCGGATCCATTAAAGCCATACAAATGATCATGAGGAATTTGTGAGATTCGATGCTTCTCCAGATGTCAAGGTGGGAGGAGGGCCGCCAAAATTTGTTACAAATTGAGGAGTTGGAGCATGTTTATTTGTTGTCGCCCTTGACGCTGAACATTCAGACTGTCAATGACTTTTTTTTAACATGACTTGAAAGGTGGTACTGTCACGAACTTTATAATCATTTCAGCCTTTGAGAAAGACTCTGCCAGGGTCGATGTATCCGGCCATGAACAATTTTTGCAAACTTGTTTGATCAGTGAGTTGTTCATGTTGAAATCAGTCAGATTTGTTTTTACCCTTTAAATAGGAAACGGTGAAAACACCAAACAAACACTCTAAGTGTTAAATCAAGGGTTCAGCCAGTTGACAACACTTCGTTAGATTCAACTAGGCCTACACGTGTCAAACGCGTTCACAGAAGCTGAGATTTAACTCTTAATAATAGTGTAAATTCAACTCTTCAGTTGAGTTACATTTAACTGTAAAAAAGTAGCAGTAGTCCCGGCCGATTTCCTACCCCCAGATGGTACTTAAAAAGCAGGACAGTTCTTTTCAGAACTACGTTGTCTCCGGAATTCCGAAATCTACTCCGCGGTAGTGGAATAATAGCAAGACAAGTTCTCACAAGAACAATCTACAGTGTATATAGCAAAGTAGATATAATCACATGGTGTTACCGCAAACCAAATACATTGATACCTCACCATGTAATGCCTCAAATTCTATATTACCTCTAACTCTTTCAAAGTGTTGTCACTGACCGAACTCTTTGATTTAACACTTTTTTCGAGGGTATGAACATCGTTGCGTAATGATCAATATTGTATGTGTCACAAATTATGCAACACCAAAGCACAGATCCTTTTCAAATTTGTGAACTTTGCGAACTTTGCCTTTTATATTTTGCATCAAGTGAATTTTCCATTATGAACATTATTGCATACCTATCAACAATTATTTCATAACGTCAAAGTAGATCCTTGTTGATTGAATGTAGGGTTGTAGTCAAGGCGGCATTCATTCTTCAAACCATTATAAGGCCATGGTCATATACCTCACATTATGGTGTTATCATAGAGCAAGGAACGGTGCTATTCACCACGCACGCTAGACCACACAATGCGTAGCAGTACAAAACGCCCCGGTATAGTGGATACCAGACTACAATCTTGTACCGTCATTTTTATTCTTGTAGAATTATCCTCCAATCAAATGACAAAGATCTAACCCATAAAAAAATGATGAATGTTTTGCTTTCGTGCTATGGATTGAACATTTTCACTCGCTGAAAGATGGAATATTCCATTCCATATTTCAACCCATCAAAACGTTCTCACCATTGTACTCAGAACATTCATTGTTTGAATACTGAACGAAAGTCAACAAACCAGGTGTGATGAGGTGGGAGAAAGGGACAGTCCCTATGCCGCAAAACATGAACATTGAACCCTGTACAATTAAAGCCCCCAGCTCAACATTGATAAACTGTCTGTAAATGTTTTCATTCTTTGCACAAATCAAGCTCATTTCGTTGTTTCATTTGCGAGAAAACGGTAAAAATGCATTCAGCATTTTTGTACGCATTCCTATAGGCAGAGTTTTCGTCTCACTGAGACGAAAACTAATTTTTGGATCTTATTTCATTTATTATTTAAAAACGATAACACTCCAGGCACAAATATTTCAAGGACAGTTTTCTTCCGTCATTATCTTTGTACTATAAGGTACATGTAAATCTGTGAACTTTTTATTTTTCTTCTTACCAATGTTGAGCTGGGGCTTTAAGAACAATTGTGCTCTATCAATATGTACTAACAATTATACGTTTATATTATAAGTCGTCACGCGGGTTTGATTTTGTTGTGTTGCACTCTCAGGAGTCAGGAGTGTAAACATTTTAAAGTTGCGTGGCCTGATTTTGTTTTTTGTTTGTTTGTTTGTTTTTTTGACAGATGTTGTTTCAAAACAAAGAAACTTACGAAACTTTTTGCACGATGCCGCAGCAGAACAGTGCACAAAATAAGCATGCAACATGACACTTGTGCATAGGGGAAGATGCAGTTATATTTGTCTCTCGGATTCACCCTCAGGAAAATTCACCCTCCCCCCTCCCGTCACCACACTGTGTTCTCTGTGTGGTCATAGTGTTCACAGAGACCACAGTGTGTGAACACACATTGAAACATGTACACTGAATTTGTTCCAAATTGTTAGTGTCACACACAGAGAAAACAGTGTGGTAACAGTCTCACCACTGAGTGCACAGTATGGCTACTATTACGGCAAACATTATGTGTTCATATAGAAGTTTTACTGTGTGGTGACTGTACTGGGGGGAATTTTTCTAAGGGAAATTACCCCCTCCTGTTCTTAGCTGTGCTGTGAGGAGACTTGCGTTTATATCTCGCCATGTCTTGTTTCAGCGCATTGGGGCAGGTTTCTATCCTGGGCAACTTGCACACATAATTTTTTTTAAATTTAAAACAGAATTGTTTGCATGACTAATGGAGGTGAATTAATGCCGGGATCTCGAAAATAACTCGTTTTTAGTTTATATAACTACCACTATACTCATTGGCAGATTGTTTCCATGCAATACCCTAAATAAAAACGTGTAACGTTGTCGAATCAATATAAGAACAGCTATTTAAACTTAAATCTAAATTTGCAGGTCAAATCTCCCCAAAAATCTTTAACTGGTTGAAGAAACCATGTATACAATACTCAGCGGCCTTTCTCAATCTTTTTTTTTACGGGGAATCAGCAACAAAAATCTGGAGACTATAAAATTGGATAGACCATTGGTGCAAAGCAGTTATATTCCTTAAAGTCACAGCTCAACATTGGTAAGAAAGAAAACCATAAAATAATGTTCACAGATTTACATATGGGGCATCCCATGAAGTTGGAACACGAGGGACACCGTTACATCGTTACCACCTACGAAGCTTTTTCACCACTTCACTAGTCTACTTAGTCGTTCTTGCTTTACATAGTATAAATAACACCAAACAGGAATCATAAAAAAGGTTTTACTTGATTACTGTGGTGTAAAATAAACGTGATACAGTGCCTGCACGGATGTAACAGGAACACCATAGGTGTGACATTTGGTGTCCCCGTTACATTGTGACATACATCCTTAACTTTCTCAGCCATGTGTACTTTAATGCCCATGAAGGAAGTTATTTTGTTATGGATTTGGCATCAAGTTTCTGTTGAACATTGTAAATGTGTGTATTACTACCATATAATTATACTATTGAAAAATATGTGTTACAAGCATGGTGTCCCTGTTACATCGTTACCTTCAATTTTTTAAGAATATTAGCAAAAATATCAGGTTAGATGGTGTGGGAAGGATTTGAAACTTTCAGAAATACTGTCAACACCCAAATAAAAGGTGATGATTGATAAACATAAATTAGAATCAACATTTTTTCGAACAAAAATTATAATATTGCAAAATGTCACAAAATGCGTCCCATCTTCATGGAATGACCCATTTACAGTTTGGAACAGCTTGTTTGTTCTTTCAGCTCTACATTTACCTTACATGGTACAGATACGGAGGCCCTGAAGGGACATAACCCTTCACGACTAGTCGTATATCTATTCGCGACGTAGTCGTGAAGGGTTATGTCCCTTCAGGGCCTCCGTATTTATACCATGTAAGGTAAAAGTAAAGCTGACCGGTCAAAAGAACAAAAGACTTAGAACAAAATAAGAATGCATGCAAAAATGCTGAATGCATTTTTACCGTTTTCTCGCAAATGAAACAACGTAATGAGCTGACATTTTCACTGGTTGGTTTTATTGGATATATCTTGATTTGTGCAAAGAATGGAAGCACTTTACCGACCCTTTACCAAAATGTTGAGCTGGGGCTTCAAGCATGGTTTGCCCTGTACATTTTCAGTAAGTTACCAGCAGGACCAGTTATACCTTGTTGTTACTCGAGTAGTCCGCTATCTTTTTTACTAGTTCATAATTATTTCATACTAAATAGGGATACTTTTTGACAGTGAACCAGCCAGCCGGACCCAGCGCTGGCCGGACCCACCAGGAGAGACTTGTGACTGGCCCTCATGTTTTTTTTAAAGTAGCATTTGGCCAGCGGACCATGTTAAGGGAGCACCATGTTTAGGGGCCAATTTTCAAAGCAAACTGTGAGGCCCCAAAGTCAAATGCATAATTTCCATGAATGTGCCCAAAGTGCCCTCCTCTCATTGTTTATTTATTTTTTGTATATAACAGACATGAATGTATATCGCCTCTCCCAAGGATTGAAGCACTTTGCATCATGCGTTGAGGAAAATGTTTAAATAGCATTGTACAAATGGAGGGTGGTCGGCAAAATAGCTATCTATTTGCCGGCCGGCCCCAGGTTCTTTCCGCCACATCAGGTTTCTTCCAGCCCCAGGTTCCGCCCGCTACCGTGGTTCTGCTACTGCTAGACAAAAGCGCAAGTGTGTGTGCGCTTTGTGACAACTCATATAATAAGCAACGGTCGTTATTATAGTGTGCCTATGGGTCGATTTGGCTCAGGCTGCCAAATGCGCCCTTTGCAGTGCCTTCGGCTCGAACACTTTTTGTAACTGCGCTCAGTTCCCAGTTCAGCTTCTCAGCAGCTTGCAAGTCAGGGTGATTAATGTCCCAAATGTATCATTAAGCTTTCAGATTACAGTTCATCACACATTCGTTTCTTTCCAGTACACTGCGGACTTTAACCTAAAGATAGCGCCTCCTTAATTGGTTAAATCAATTAATACTTCCTCCCCTGTGATCCAGCCTCCTTTGCCCAATTAAAGTCCCATTTTGTAATCATTAAATCGAAAAGTTAATCGTTTCTTCACAAACTACATTAAAATTGTTTGATGGCACTGTTAACAAACAGTAGCCCATCTTTTATTTTTTATGTTTTTTTCAGAGTTGCTGAACTGACATTATTTGGTTAGTATTTGTTGGCATTTACCGTATTGTGTGTGATGTCAAAATGTCATGAGAAATGTCAATATCGTGGTGTGGGCTCCCTAGTCAGGCACCAGATAACCCCAATAACTGATAAGTTGAGGCTTGGCCCCCATTGTCCGCCCTCAATACCCGGAACCTGGTGAGGGTTTGTGATTTCTAGTACTGGTGCTAATGGGGGCTGCCCTCTTTGTCCACCCAATGGGCTTGTGGCGTGTATTGGACACTTGATGGCAGTGATCAATCAATCCTTATTATATCAATCTAGGTGAAAGCACAGAGCAAGGACCAGAGGGACTTTTTACTGACGTTATTGCAACTTTTGGAGAAGGGAAGGGGAATTATTTGGACAGGATACACAAAGTCTGATCTTTTTGTTAAATTATGAAATATGGAACCCTCCTCCATAGTTGTATTATCTTTGATCTTTAATATTACGTGTCTCGTGTCAGAGTCCCACGTTTGGCTGCCCTTTTGTGTGTGTCAAGAATGGGATTCTTCCGGATTTCTGGATTTTACCAAATCCACTTTTCATCCACTCTCATCCCTGTGTGTGTGTGTGTGTTTGTTTTCTACAAGCTTCTGCTTTTCAAAACAACCCTATACTCTATTATATTCATCTTGCCAATTGTTACTTATTGTGTATTTTAACTTTACTCCGTAATTACATGTATTTTGTCGTTATTTTTCGTTGAAGTATGGAAATAAATGAGTATCAGAACTGGTTGTTTGACTTTATTCGGACGAAAAAAAAACCTAGGAAGTTACCACGAAACAGTACAAGAGTTAACACCAGATCAATGCCTTATTTTGTATCCGAGGATAATCCAAGAAATCCAAATAAATATACAGGCACAATCCATTGGGGACCTTCTACAACACCTGTAAAATAATAGCTACAGTTTTAAAATACCGACAGTTTAAATCTGAAAAAGGAAGAAGACAAAAGAAAACAACTGGAAAATGAATTTTGTCTTTGCCTGTCCTCGGAAAAGTATAAAAGCAATTTTGCTTCACCTTTCCGACATGTACACTCTTAAAAAACCAAAGTGTTTAATCAACACTTAAAGAGTTCGGTCAGTGACAACACTTTGAAAGAGTTAAATGTAACTCAACTGAAGAGTTGAACTTGCACCATTTTAAGAGTTAAAGCTCAGTTTCTTAACCACTAGTTTGACACATAGGTATAAGTTGAATCTAACTTTATGAAAGTCTTGTTATACCAAACCCTTTAAGTGTAGACCTTTATCATGCTGCCACCATCTTGATCATATTCCCTGTATCCAATAACAGTAATAGATGCTAGTATTCATCGCACAAAAAGGAACCAGACTATTTGCCCTTCCAGCCACGGTTTGGTTACATTGGTTTGATAAAAGTCTACCGAGTTAACACTTTCGTTTTATCATAGAGTGTAGTTGGCCATGTCACACGTGTTTCCGTGTTGTACCCGTATAATAATGCCTACTTGATGTTTGTTTATGAGATTATACATGTAAATACAATCATTACCCACATGGAATAAAATGCGATGGCAGTCCGCACTAATTACGTCACTTTTGCTTAAAAATACCTGATGTCAGACAAAGTTTGACATTCCTCACTGATGCAATCACCGCTTTGGCGCGCCGGCAACTAGCCAAGGAGGCCGCGGCCTTTCATTTCCGTACAAATACCACACTGACATCCTGGAACACGAGGGCCCTTTTCTGGGGCGGAAAATTTTCAGAGCTATCCATGAATCAAAATCTGAACTGTCATACAATTTCTGACGGTGGTTTTTTTTCGACGTCAGATATTCCTCACAACTCCGTCGTTTTCGGGAAATAACTCAACGTGCTATTAAATCAGCCATTTTCGAGTTAGATTTGAATAATGTCTCGTCGTACAATGACTTGCTTAGTCACAAATTACCGCTTGAATTTGAATTCCTCAGACTATAGAGACAGTTGCTCGTGTCACACAATTTGGGGCAAGCTTTTGCACAGTTCAGTAACAGGCAGCGAACGCCCATACGCAATAGGAGACTTTGGAACGCTAGGTGGCAGCAGACTTACCAGGTAAATTTCTCGAAAATTATTCCGAATGCCACTATCGAAGTGAGCACAATATGAACACGAACAAGTCCCTGACTGAAAAATGACACAAATTTCGCTGTTCTCACCGAAACGTAACCACATTTGATGACTAAAAGTTCACAGATTGATCGAGCGGTGTTGTAATTGTGACATCATTTCTAAATCAAGACTTTCCCCACCACCAAAATCCTACCAAAAAAAATATCTTCCCCCAACTTTAAACTCTTGGCTTCGACTACTCCATCAACTTTCCTGGTGCAAGAGACTTGCCTCTCACATACCTACGAGCTAGGCCTAGCACCTCTGTATTGTAGTGATGCAAGTCTCCTTAATAAAATAAGATTAAACTCATGCTTTGTTTCAAGTGTCATTTTCTTCAGTCGTCGTCACTTATAGACCACACTCCTTCCGGCTTGAGTGCTTAATTTTTTATTAATTTTTAAACCCAAGTTCGCCCCAAACAAGGATAAAAGCCACTAGTACAAGAACAAAATATCTAAATTGAACAAAACTCAGGGGAACTGAAGGTAGGAATTGATATTCCTCTTAACGCAGTCTGGATTGTAAGATGGAGGGGAACATGCACCAGGCAAGGAGTTCCCAAGAGATACAGTGTGTGGAATAAAGCTGTTGGAATGACTCATCTCGGCAAAGCTAGAGTGTGTTGGGGAAAACAAGCAGAAAAGTCTGGTCTCACGCTCAAACACCCTGATAGGAGGAACCAGATCGAACACAGCGATGGCACATTTACCATGAAAATATCTGTAGAAAAGACAGAGGCTGGCTACAGACCTACAGTGTGAGAAAGAGGTTGTAACGACTGATCCCAACTCTTTACCAACCAACCAGAGAAATTATAGAGTCAATATATCAAGCCACATAAATCTCTGCATTACAATATTGTATACATAGAAACTAGAAGATGTGAAAGAATGTACTACATTCCCAAAATAATGCTGTAGTTTCACTTCAACCATTACATACAAAATACAAGCACCTCTCTACACTTTGCACTCACCTGAACTAAATGAATCCCATGATGGCCAATGATACTGTAACCAGGTGGCTTTCCCCAAGATGGGGACTCCTTATTGGCTTAAAGTTTTACGGTCCCTCATCCCGGCTGATCTTCTTGTACACCTTTCTGCAAAGGAATGCTGCCTCACTCTACACACACCCGCAAAAACTACTTTACATGTACATGGATTGTATGCTGAGCTTATCTATACCATTGGTTTGGGCCTACAAATAGTTTTACCCCCATACGTAATCATAGTCCAATTTTGAAAACTCATTGACCTGTGACAATGCATACATCGGCATTCAACATAAGTACAATAATCACGCACACTGGCAATCATGTAGTTCTGCTGATGCATACAGAGTACACACAATATCGGTCATAAATGTGCAGTAAAAATTGTTTGACATTTTAACATAATAAAGCACACATCAAGTTCCGAATCTAAGTGGAACCTTAAAAACATTTCGGGGGTGGAGGGAGGGGGAGGGGCATTGTCTAATTTATAGAAGAACTGCAATTTTACTAAAGCTGAATGGAGTCAATTTAACCCCCTCCAAATAGATATAAAAAGCACTGAACCAGTGACGTAGCCACGGGAGCCTTGGTTTCCCCCAGGCCCCTCCCTCAGGTTCGCCCTCCCCTAGGTCCCCCCTCCCCTAGGTTCCCTCTCCTCCAGGTGCCCCCATGCCAAAAAATCCAGATACATGTAGTGCATTAAAAAACACATGACACGGCCGCTGGTGAAATTCAGACGTTTTGGTTGGGTTCATTGACATTCCAATATTATATAAAATCAAAGTTGGTTTATTTGTTTTAATCGTCAATATCTGCAACAGTAGTGCCCGTCAAACTTTTAAAGTTTTTTCAATGTAAATTTTCTTTCGTTTATTTATTTATCTTTAATTGCATCATTATTTTTAACAGATAATAAATTTGCATCGGGGATAACGAATATAAATTGTGTTTTATTACCATTCATCGATGTTTTTATAAACACTGTAGGCTATACTCAACAGCAACAAAAGTCAATGGGCATTTTACTCAGGTGGGATTCAAACCCGCGACCATTCAATCAAGAGCAGATGTCTTATCACAGATGTCTTGCCCAGAAGCTAGAGGCAGTTCGAATCATGTTTTTCTGGGTTTGTTTGTTTGTTTTTGTCTTTTAGCAGCGGGTTTCAACCATTTCGGGGACCACTGATCACTAAAAGGCCTATTGTTCTGTCAACATTTGATGCATCTACAGCCAAAACCAAAGTTGCTACATTGGGACACTGCCTTGTCTAGAGAGGGCGTCACACTTCAACACAATTTCAAACTCATATAGGTGGTCCGCTGGCCAAATTTAAGTTAAAACACCTAAGGACCAGTTAAATTTAAGTGATCCGGCTGGCTAGTTCATTTCTTTTCAATTTTTGTCCAGTACAATGCTGAAAGACAACGTCTTCTCCTTGTTTTATACCTTTGTCACTTCTAGACTCGACTCATGCAATGCTCTTCTCACTGGACTTTTAGATAAAGAAATTTGTAAGATTCAACGTGTTCAAAACACCGCTGCTCGCCCTCGTCTCACGCACGCCTCGTTCTCAACATATCGCACTATCTTTTAATGATCTCCACTGGAACCCGAATAGAATGCGTATCGCGTATAAGTTAAATCTCCTCACTTTCAAAGCTCTTCATGGACTATCTCCTGACTATATATCTAAACTTTGCATACTACTGTTCGTCCTCTCCGTTCTGCTAGCCAATCCTTACTGACGCAAACTACATGTTCTGCTCAATTCTATGGTCAAAGAGCCTTCGCCTTCATAGCACCATTGTGGAATGACTTACCTCTTCATATTCGTCAAGCTGACTCTGTTCTGATTTTCAAAGGACTTTAAAGACTCACTTGTTTGAATCTACATTTTCATAAGCTTACTTTTATGTTCCGTGTTTATTGCGCATAGAGGCTCCTGCATTATGTAATTTATAAATGTCTCGTATTATTAATTATTAGTATATTTAGCAGTGAAAAAGCTGCCAGAACAATGAAACATGAAACTAGCTTGCCCTGCTGGCCAGCCAGTCACGGAGACAAAAATTACGGGAAACCGTGAGGACTAGTTTGGCCTTACGGACACAAGACACAGGTTATACAATTCCATGTAATTAGCCAGGAAGGCTTCTTGCGAAAGGGTACGTCCTAAAAATTGTCCTTGATCTAGTTATAATGCACTTTATAATTATAGGCACTGCGTATTATTATTAGCTGGTTTGATAGGTTACATGATGATACTAAAGGAACGTGTGGTCAAAAAAAGAAAAAACAAAACTACCAGACGTTTTAAACAAGGTACGAAAGGGAACCTTATTTATGTTTTATAAATACATGTAACTCTCAATACAGACCTTGTCTGGCTAGATTTAGATGCTCAGCTCATAAAGTGTTTGTAGAAACTGGAAGATACATCGGCTTGGAATTTAATCAACGTGTTTCTCCACACTGTATGGAAGACGTAGAAATGGAAATGCATTTTGTATGTTCTTTGAGAGAAAAAGAAATGTAAAAGCAATCGAGAATTTAGTATTTTATCGAGAAAAGAGAAGAAAAAAAATTTTTTTTTAATGACCTCTCAGGAAAAAGGTATTGTGTATTGTTTGGCCAAGTATGTTTACACGTCTGCTAAGTTGAAGGGAATTAATTCTACAAATAACTTAGTTTAAAATTAATGCTCTTTTCTAACTCTTTAGTCACGAAGTGAACTTGTATTATTTAATGTAATTTTGTAACCCTTTCCCCCGGGTGATGGGGTATGTTCCTTTTGGAACAAAACAAGAAATCAAATCAAATCAAAATCATTATTACACCATGTAAACAGGTGCCAAGTTTACTGTCAAGACATCCATGTCGCAAGTTGCACTTTTTCAGAATACAACTACTTGTTTGGTCGATTAACTGACACCGTTTACTTACCCTGCCCTGAGATGACAAGTAGCGAAACGACGCAACTGAGGAGACACGTTCGTTAACATCCAACACCAGAAGAAATTGTAAGATAATCTATAGACGCAAATGATAAGGACTACAACAAAACTTGGTACTGATTCTGATACTGGAAGTACTGGAGCGTGAGCAGGAAACTTGACCTATCATGACATGAAAATAACTTTCATTTTCATATGGTTTATGGGCGGAAGTTGGGTACCGAGTAGAGTGGACAGGAAAACGTGGTGGGTATTTCTTCCCGTTTGTTATATGAAGTTTACAAACAAGACAAGTTGTTTATTTTGTCATTCAATTCGCCACATCGTTTTCTTCAGTCTCAAATGGGGGTTGGGCTGGGGAGGGGCAAGGATTTTCAATCCCCTTAACCCACAGAGGCTATATAAACCATTCATGTATGCCCCCCTAAACAATAATAATTATAAAAAAAATAATAAATAAATAAATCACTTTTAAAAATTATCCCCCAAATGACAGACCACGGGTAGACAGTAGCCACATGTGACGTCATTACTTCAATTAGCAGTATATTTATAGATCTTTCTTTCACAACGTCACAGCCCGAGTTTTTGCCAACCAAGGTTGGAGAAACTATGGTAAGCCACCAATGCAAGGCAAAAACAGATAAGCCCAGATTGTTTAAATGTTACACAAACATTCAAAAATTGTGTAGAATTTGTTGGAAACAAACCAACCATTAATGGGATGTATTTTCTTTAAATAGAAAGTTTGCAGAAATGTCGCACTTGGTCACAACGTCTGTCAACAAGACTTGAGATTTTTGCTTCATTTTGGCCGTCCATGCCAACCAGCGTGGTTTATCAACAATAGAAAGGTCTACACTCCATCATAAAAAATTAACCAAAAAAATGTTTTGTTTCTCGAATGTTTATTAATTTCTTTTTGTCGGTGCTGAAAATGAACTTCGTCCCGAACCAACACCAACTAGGGCCCATTTTCACGGAGCTGCTTGAGCGCCAACAAAAATTGTGCTAACCAGAATAAGGTTACCAGCCAAAATACTATGTCACATGTACCATCTGCGATTGGTACCCTGCTCATTTTTGCTTACCAGAAAATTGTTTAGCCATATTTTCTGCTTCAGCAGAGCTATGAAAGTGGGCCCTGATGTGGATTTCACAAAACTAGTCCTAACTTAGGACTAGTCCTATAAGTTAGGTCTAGTTACTTGTCCTAACTCGAGATAAGACTAGTCCTAGCGCTTTGTGAAATTCACACCTGGTTATCCAAACTTATCGAAAACACATGAGTTGTTACAAAATTAATTAAGTTCTACATATTATTTTAAACACTAACAAAGATTGTGAGCTTTTTATTTAGAGTGCAAATAAATATAATTGTGGAAAAAAAGAAGATGCTCATCTTGAAAATGAAGACAAGGTTTTTTATTTGACAATGCACGCAGCTTTGTCGCCAAAATTACATCACCCACATTAAGCACTACATAATGAAGACAAAACAACAAATTTATCGAGTTAAATTGTTGCTGATTTTGAAGGATTCAAACCGATCCCTCACCACCGGGCACGCTCAATGGTCAAGACATCTGCAACTCTTGAATGTGGGTCGTGGGTTACCCAAATAGTCTATGAGTTTTTCCCCCGCTGGACTCAGAACAGCAAACGACTATTCACTGCTTATCACATGTCCGTACAAGGGTGAAACCATAATATTAAATTTAATTTGGTTTTTGTATATTTACACTAAAGTCTAAGTTTTCTCAAAATATATCATTATATCTGAAGAAAAAAAAACAGTATTATTCTACGTAAATTCACCTTCGTGGTACAACATTGGTTAGCAGCACTATGAAATGGAAATCTCACAGTAAGCATAAAATCGGCCGTTAAGCAGCTCTTTGAAATTTGGACAAGATGCTCAGTTTTAAAACAGCAGCATGTAGCAATGTATATACAAGAAAGGAGCTGATTGACCCCTTGCACACACGTCACACGCGGAGACTGTGCCGTGCTATACCATGCCCGATATGTGGCAGAGGGATAACCCATCCCCCCCCCAAAAAAAAAAAAAAAAAAAAAAAAAAACTGTCCCCAAAAAATTGTCCCAATCTCTTACACACTCTTCCCCTCTTGTACAGAACCACCCACCCCTAAAATCCTCACAAGAATTCCAGAGATTCCCAGAACACAATGCTGACACAATAGGAGGGGGGAGGGGGTTACACGCTGCCACTTATCGAGCACCAAAACGTGCCACGCTCACCATTTTGGTAGTCAATAGGTATACGTGTAAACGCCGCGTCGTCTAAAATAGGCATAGTACATAACGCACGGAGACATTGACTTCCAAAATGGCGCAACCAAGATTATTGTGATGGAGACGTCCGGTGACTTGGGTCAATAGCTCCGGGAATGCTACCGCAGTTTGTCACAAAAAAAAGATGAAAGTGCCTGGCACAGCAAGACATTGTACTCTGGGTTTCAATTTTCAACGGCAAAGTTAAGAAAGCATTACGAGGAAATCAGATGATCGGCTGAAAACTTGCATGCCTTGTAGTAGCTCTTTAGCCTTTGACTCTGCTAGGGTCAAAACGGTGTAGATCCATCTCGACTCAAAAATGTGTCGAGTCGGTTTTGAGTCGAGATGGATTTGAGTCAACTTGACTTGAGTCGAGTCGGTTTTGCGTCGAGATGGTTTTGAGTCGAGAAGACTGCACACCGTCAAAACGGGAGGCATAATTTTATACTTTATCTTGGTCGATTAATTTTATCAAATTGGGTTGGTATCAATGCTGTTACATCTGTTAAATATTAGTATTTAATTTGGAAATATGGTCTGACATTCGCCAAAAAAAAAAAAAAAAAAAAAAAGTACAATGATTTACAGTGCACCAAGTTAGAAAATATACATAACTGATTAAAACAAACTTATAGAACGCCCAAGTTGATCCTTGTCATTTGATTGGATGATTATTGGTCACGTGGCATTCATTTAATCAAATATTACATGGCCTTGGTCATAAACTGTGGATGCCAGAATACAATATCCTGTACAATTTGTTTATCCTATGATGGTTCCACCATCCAATCAAATGACAAAGTTCTACTCGGATGTTGGAGAGAATTTTCAATTGTTGAAAAATGGAATCCCTTTAAGTCGGCTTCGCCTCGTTATATAAAACATTCCATATTTCAACTCATGAAATATTCTCCACACTGCACTCATAAACATTCATTATTTTTATAACCCTAAAAGCCGCCTTAAAGCCCCAGCTCAACATTGGTAAACTGACTGTCAATGCTTCCATTCTTTGCACAAATCAAGATATTTGTAATAAAACCAACCTTTGAAAATGTCAGCTCATTTCGTTGTTTCATACGCGAGAAAACGGTGAAAGTGCATTTAGCATTTTATACGCATTCTCAGGCAGAGTTTTGGTCTCACATGAGACGAAAATTAATTTTGGATCTTATTTCATTTATCATTCAAAAAGGATAACACTTCAGGCATAAATATTTCAAGGAAAGTTTTTTACCAGAACTATCTTTATACCATGTAAGGTATATGTAAATCTGTGAACATTTACGTTTTTCTTTCTTACCAATGTTGAGCTGGGGCTTTAAAAAATAACCTTTGTTTGTTGCATAAATTAAAAATCAGCAATTTTTTCACCGATTTTAATGCCTTGTTGTTTCAGTTTTGAATAACGTAAGCAAAGTTCATAAAACATGTAAGCAGATATTTTGTGCTTACAGAGCAAGTCCAAGCAGAATTTCCATCTCACAATCTCTGCTTACCTTAAGATGTAAGCAGATATTTTCCGCTTTATACAGAGCAAGTCTAAGCAGAATTTCCACCTCATAATCTCTGCTTACCTTAAGATGTAAGCAGATGTTTTCCGCTTACAGAGCAAGTCTAAGCAGAATTTCCATCTCATAATCTCTGCTTACCTCGAGTAAGAAAAAAGGCACATTTACACGTGTATTTTACAATGATTCTTATAAGCAAGGTAAAACAACAATTCAAATCCACTGCCAACATGCAAAAGTGCATTCAAATCTTAAATAATGATTGGATGTCCAAAGTTTATTGCTCATTGCAAGTGGCAGGATAATATCTTGATTTTTTTTTCGGAAGGAAAAATAGGGGGGGGGGGCATACGCCCCTCACGCCCCCACCCCTGGATCCGCCCCTGGTAAGAACAACAGTTTGCATATACCGGCAAACAGCTTTGTGAAATTGGGTCCCGTTTGTAAAACTAACGGCACTTTAACTACACCAATACGCTTCTTAATGTGTTTTTAAAACTGTTTCAAAAATAAATGCTGTGATCCAATGTTCACCGACCGTTCCACAAACTCACTCTGGGCAGTTTTGTTTTTTCCTTCAACGTTGGACGAAGGAAAGACAGACTAATCCACAGAACACCCCAGACACCATTCCAGTCCACAAACATAAAACAACGAGGGACAAAATAAACTCTTGTTCATGATCATGTACATCATGTACAACTTGGAAAACATTTTTCACTGTTTTCAATAAAAAAAGACAGTGAAATAAAACGAGTGCAATAAATCAAACATCGTATCAATGCAAAACAGTATTCCCCCCCCCCCCAAAAAAAAAAAAAAAAACAAAGAACAAAAACAAAAAACTTATGAGTGTATTTAAAACAAATGTTGTATCTCAATAAGTTTTCCTACTTTTTTCCCCCAAGAGGCCAAACATTGTGCCTAAAGATACAGCATCTTGTTACAGCGTCTTGTCAAAATTTCAGAAATCTCATTTTGAGAACTCAGTTGTGGATTAACGCTCTTTTAACAATCAGACGGGACGTTATTTTTGCGAGAATTGCACCCACTTTTTTCTCTACCCAAAACTTAGTCTTCTAATCCAAAGGAACAGGAGGGCTGATCGTATTTCCGTTTGTTTTTTTAGAGAGAGATAATTTATGGGTTTTTCCCTTCTCACTGATGGATTTTCAACTTAGGAGTAAAAAGGATTTTCTACTCTGTCATTTTTGCTGCCGACGTAGAATAGAATCTTTGCTGAAATTGGTTGATACCTAGGAGTCCTTCTTGTTGTTCTCGTCCTCTAAAGTTTTCTGCCAAAAAAATTAAACAAATATTTGAAATGTGGTAAGATTTTTGGAAAACTGCTTTGAAACAGACCATGTAACCTTTGTTTACAAAAAGAGTGACCTCATACATTCCAGGGCCTTTCTGGCAGGCGAGATACTACACTGGTCACATGGGAAATTTTACATTTTGTGTCATAATTTCTACATAAATTCTGAAGTTCAAAAGAAATAGCTGAACAAGTTTTGAGATGTGCCCCCTTTCTTCATATCAAAAGTTGATAAAAATGAGACGGTGCAATCTCCATCAAATATAAGATTTAATTTTTGTTTTTTTCCATTGAGCTGAGTGCAAATCCTGCCTGCAGGAAGTCCAGGCTCTGTGGCTCTTCTGTAAACATGTGATGTCACAGGTCACATGGTCTATAGTCAAATAAACAAACATTAATCCATTATCTTGTTGCTGGCTAGTCAGAATGTCTTTTCACTAAATTCCTATCTGGTCTACGTTTTTGTACACTCTGCCATCCTAGGGTAATGCGCAAGTTGACTCTATTGTTTTGCATTTATTATTATATCTTTCTAGGGAAAAACAAACAGGGGGTCCTCAACAGTGACTACAGTACTGTAACCTGTGGGTCCGACGATAACCTGTGCAAAGGAAGTTACACAGGAAATGCCATGTTTTAGATGGCAGAAAAACCGCAAATGGGCCTTGAGAAAACTCGTGTAATTATGGCCTAAATTTCATGGAACTGCTCATGACACCCTGTAGAGCTTGTGATTCCATGAGCTGGAAGCGCAGAATCCCCTGGTAAGCAATGCAATGAAACTCAAATGAAACTCCAATCCATGCAAGGCTTCAGACCCTGAATCCAAACCAGGGTCACAGAGGTGAAAGGCAGGAAAGAAACCACTGAGCCAACCTTTCAGTAGACACGATTCTTCGCAGGACATAAAGTAAGAGGCACACTCCAGCAATTACATGGAGGCCATGGCCTCTGTTGCCCAGGGCCCAATTTCATAGACCTGCTTAAGCACAAAAAGTAGCTAAGCGCAAAACAATTTTGGTTACCAGAAATAGGCTACCAGCCAAAATACCATTTCACATGTACAATTTGTGGCTGGTTTTCTGCTAAATTGCGCTTAGTAGAAATTCCTTCAGCAATTTTTTTCTGCTTAAGCAGCTCTTTGAAACTGGACCCTGGTCTTGGCCTTGGTGCCCCTTCAAAAGGTTCTCATAGACTTTAAGATTTCTTAAAGGAAGCGCCCTTTGCAAACTGAAACGGGCCTTGCCCTCTCAAAGATGAAATTCCAGGCCCACAGACAAGTCAAAAATATTCGTTCTTGCATAAATCACTGACAGAAAACCTAGCGTAGTGTATTTCCTTTGGAATTCTGATAACTGTTTGAGCTGATCTATGAAGACGGCATGGTTGATGGAATTACGTCACATTTCCAACAGGATAGAGGCAAAACACTTGTTTTTAATCCATCAAACAGGTTGTATTCCTTCTAACATTAAGCCTGTCAATTTTGCACCTTAGAATGATTTCAGCTTCAAAATTGAAAATTCTTGTGTTGAAAATTGTGTGATCACGGTCGTCTGGCCTAAACGTTCCGTCACGCAACTAGAAGTGGGCCTACTACCACATCGTGTACGGCGTTCCCTGCAGAATCTCCAAGACCTACTGGCTTTATTCAGCCACTCGAAGGTCTCTGGTACAAACTCTGGAATATTTGTCGCAGGTTTCGAGAAAGAAAAGCCTCGATCGAATAAACAAAATGCAACAATCATCATGTACCGTACCGCACTTTCCTACTGGAGGGTGTCGTGTTTGTTTAAGTTTAATACCCACTACAGGTCACGTGACTTGGAGAGCGCAATTGGTCTATTGAAAATTAGATGATGAGAAAAAGTTACCCTTAATTAAAAAGCAAACTGTAGCATTCCTTGATCGACTCTATACCCACCTGCAATTGGGCGTGTTCCTTGAGGAGGCGGTCATACTCCAAGTTGACTCCCTCAGCTTGCTTCTTAATGGATGTCAAGTCGGCCTTGGCCTTGCTCAGAGCATCCTTGGTGGTCGCCAGTTCCTCTTTGACCTTCTCCAACTCCTCGATGGCTTCTTTCTCCGGGCTGGCATCCACAGATGAGCCATCACCCTGCAATGGTATGCAAGATTGAAACTAAAAAAATACTATTGTATCCCTTTTTTTATAGATATGTTAAATCAATTTTGGGGTGAACAAAGAAAAGTTAACTGGAGAGGGATTTGAACCTGCAACCACTGGCTCAACGTATCGATGCTCTACCAACTGAGCTGTTGGCAGTCTCCCCAGTTTGTCAATATCTTTGTTCAGGGGGGGGGGTGCCAGTCAGAAGCCATTCAACTGCCAGGGATCACACCAATCATATTTGATACAACCATAGAGGATATCCTCTGTGGATATGGATATATAGATATAGGATACAACCATAGACAAATATAACTTATCTACGGATATATCCTGGGAAGACCTGGGAAGCGGCAGCACGGGGATCTACCTGAAGGGTGATGTAACAGTTTATTTTAAAAATTAAGACAAAAATTTTTTTTTTTATTTTTTTTTGGTCTTCCTATAAAATGTAATAACATTACTCTTCATGGCGAGTATCTTTACGTAAAGAATCCAGAGCTAAGATTGTCTCATAGATGGGTATCAATCTTAACTGCTGATCAAAGTGTGATGTCACCATGGCAATACTAAAAACTCATCTTAAGATGAATCTCGGTTATAATAATAATAATAATTTATTCATTTATAAAGCGCAAATTCCAAATAAAGTTTGTTCAAATGCGCTGAACAATAAAATGACTACATAATAGTAAAAACACGCTAAAAAAAAAAATATCCATGACGGATCATAGTACATCTTAAAAATACAATCAAAGCAACAACAACAACCCACTAAAATATACAATTAGAACCACCAATTCAAATTGGATTTGTAAAAACACCAGAGGTGCGGATCAATAACTCACAAAGAGCTCAGCACAACCCAGCACATTTTAAAACACTACATAAAAGTAAAAGTAAAAACAAAATCAATAGAAAGACAATTTAAAAAGATGAGTTTTTAACAGCGACTTAAAATTATCAACACTGCTAGCTCTCCTAATGTGCAAAGGCAGGGCATTCCAGAGGGTGGGGGCAGCGTTTACAAAAGCACGGTCCCCAAGGGTAGCTTTGGTACGGTGAAAAGGGTAACCGAGAAGAGTGTCATCATGAGAACTACGAAGATTGTAACAAGATGATGGCTTCTTTATGATAAGTTGGCTAAGATAAACCGGCGCTAAACCATGAAAGCATTTATAAGTCAACAGTAATATTTTAAAATTTATCCTGAATCTCACTGGAAGCCAATGAAGATCGATCATTAATGGTGTAATATGACAAAACTTATATGACTTACAAACAAGTCGAGCGCAGGCATTCTGCACTCGTTGAAGATGATTTATCTGACAGTCAGGTAAGCCATATAAAAGGCTGTTACAGTAATCTAAACGACTAGAAATAAAAGCATGAATCAAGGTCTCAGTACACTTAGTGGTCAGGTGTTTTCTTATACGTCTAATGTTATGCAAATAATAAAATGCGAATCACTAAGGCAATACTCACAACTCATCTTAAAAGATGAATCTTGGCTACTGTGTGAAGCAGTGCCCAGAACACTTAGATAGATTCCGATAGACGACATCTCTACTTGGCAACTTGGCTTTTGGCTTTGGGCCGCGTCAAACTTTCTAATTTATCTACACAGCCAAGCAGCGGTGTAGCCAGGGGGTGTATCTGCATTTTTTTGTGGGGGGCACCTGGCAAGGTGCTGTGGCGCAATCTGCAGCTGATCAAACCAGGAACACCGATAAGTGCACTGGGTTCTTTTACGTGCGTTACACAACACACGGGGGCTACGGCTTCAAGTCCCATCCGAAGGATGCAGCAATAATTGGTTAAGTGTCTTGCTTAAGGACACACAAGTGTCACAACCGGGACTCGAACCCCATACTCTGCTGATCAGGAAATACCAGAGCTTGAGTCCGGTGCTCTTATCCACTCAGCCACAACACGCCACAATGTCGACGTCAGACAGCAACGTCAGACGAGGCAATTTACAGGCAAACCAGTTCCTGGCAATCTCCAAGAAAGAAAACATTCACTAGTCAATTTCGACACCGTTTTCTCGGAGACAGTAAGAAACTTGTACCATGTAAGTGCTCATTTTTGATGCTGGGCAGTTGGTTGCTTCCAAGTTGCCTGTAAAAATTGCCCCGGCCCGTGTGACAAGGCCTAATCGGGAGATCAATTAAAAAAAAATCCAGAAATCGGGAAAAAATCCTGACGTGTCTCAGCCCCCACTCACCTCTTTCTTTTCCTTCAGATCTTTCACCTCTTGCATCAGTTTCTGGGCGTGTTCTGAGGCTCCCTGCGCCTGCTTGATGGATGCCTCATTTGAAGCCTGCAGTCTGGCCTCGGTCGAGATCAGGGTACAGACCCTCTGAAGCACACTATGAGAGGAGAGAAAGACAGTATACGTTCATTTCACTCGGCTGACGTGGTACAAGAACAGCGGCGGTTATCCAGATAAAAAAACTGGAAACTTTCAATCACGATGTTTACTTGGTTTAATAATTGGTAGTAAATGCACGGACGTCATGTCACACACAGCGACCATGCCACCCTCACCATTTGGGGAGTCAACAGGTAAGTGTGTCAACGTCACGTCGCCTAAAATGCACACTGCTTCTGTATAACACAGAGACATTGACTCCCAAAATGGCCCAATCAAGATTAGTGTAATGATGACGTCAGGTGAATCAGATCACAAACAAGAAAACTGCGTTTGATTATAATCGTCTTTCCTGCTTTGCACGGGTAGAGGATGCACCATTTTTGCCCGTCCGAGCTCAATGCTCAAACTTGGATTGGTAAAGCTCCCCCATTTCTTCCCCATCCTTGGTCCCAAAGCACATGAAAACACATGTAAACAACTCAGCAGGATTAGTCACTCACCCAGCAAGTGACTAAATGTACTCAGGAAAAATAATGCTTGACTTGCGTACACTTTCCTCACCCTATCCTCTCATTTCCTCCCCCCCCACGCACTGCTTCACTGTGGAACTCTTCACCTGTATCCTAATTCTCTGTGGGCTATAATCTTTCTCAATTTAAGCAGAATGTAAACAGTTTTCTTCTGCCCTAATTTCTTGTTTCTTTTTCCTTGTAGCCCTCACCTAGAGTGGCCTCGTGCCTTGTGATGGGCGACTTACACACACACACACACACACACACACACACACACAAGTGTGTATTTACCTCCAATCGGGGACCTCCTATTGTCCCTCTTTTGTTTGTACTCTAACTTTTTAGCAACAGCTCCCATTGGTTTTGAACACGATTTCCAACTGGGGACCTTTTCCAACCGGGGACCCTATTGTCCTCTTTTGTTATAAGTCCCCGGTTTGAATGCCTAAACAAACTCACACACACAAATAACAAAACAGTGTTATACTCACAGCCAGAGGAAGAGAGCAAAGCCGGCAATGTAAAGATTTCTCTGGGACCGGAACAGCTTCATGTTGAGCTGCGTCTCGGCTCCTGGCATCGATACATCAATTTCTTCAAATGCTGCATTGTACTTCCTCACATCCCGGATGGCATCTGGAAAGACAATATTATTATTATTATTATTGTTGTTATTATTTATTGTGATTAATTTCTGGTAATGATACCAAGGATGCCTCAAAAGCGAACTTAATCACTGTAGCTCGGAAGCCTGAGGAAACCTGTACGTAAGGATGCTTGCTATCTGAACCAGAAACACCAGGGTAAACCCCTACTCTTCCACGGTAAGTGTTCTGGAGTTTTTTACGTGCACTACCCATCCTAGTACATGGGACCTACGGCTTTTTGTCTCATCCGAAGGAGGGACAAAGCAATTATGGTCAAATGTCTTGCTCAAGGACACAAGTGTCGCGACTGGCCAGGCCGGGATTCAAACCCACATTCTGTAAACTACAGAACTTAAGTTCGACGGACTAGACCGCTCGGCCACGACGCTTAATTTATTTAAAACTCTAAACCACCCAAACCCTCGAAATCCCCTGATCACTGGATTCTGCTTGCATTTAATGGATTTGGCTAGGCTGGGCATATCCAAACACTCGGGTTTACTGGGGTTGTGATCAGAACAACTTGGAATGAAGGATTTAAGGCAAGTGGTCCAGCTGGCTAATGCAGTATTGAAAAGCATCCCCCATTTAATATAAAATAGAGACAAGTGAAAAAGCTGATGGACTGGTGAAACGACAAGCTAACAGGTCCTGCAACCCAGTCGCTGCAAACGTTCAGGGCAACCACTGCAGAACGGAAATAAGCTGCAGCTATTTGGATTGCAGCATTGTGCAGGCCCGATTGCTTCGTTCTTAAAAGGGCCAGGGCACCCGGGCATTTTCTTCCTGATAAAGGGCACCTCTATGAGGAGATTGTCAATTTCTATTGGAACATTTCAAAGTGCACGAAGGCAATGGCTGGGGGCAGCGGAGGCAATTGCCTCCATTGCCTCCGTGAACTATCAGGCCTCATGGTGTACCTCCCCCCACCTCCCACCTCCCACCTCCCATTGTGTTCCATTGTGCTCTGGAAATCTCAGGAATTCTTTAGATTTTTTTTTTTTGGGGGGGGGTGGAGGGCAGGGGAAGATAGTCGAATAATTCTGTACAAGAGGGGAAGAGTGTGTTATAGTATACAATAACTTGAGTAGCACTTGTTTATGGTGTTTTACACCACCACAGCTATGGTCGCCGCACACATGTGTGACACCACACAGTGCGTGTGCGTCGACAAGCAACTCGGATTAGTTTGCAAGGAACATATGTAAGGGACTCCCCCATGTCACATAATCGGGCATGCTGATTTGCTGCGAATGTTACCCACGTGGGAGCAGTTGCTTTGGTGGGCGGGGCTTTATGGAGTGGTGGATTCTGACAAGGATGGAACCGTACCAATGAACAGAAGGCCCAGGATCCCGATGAACACATTGAAGTAGATGTAGGAAAATCCATTTATCGACTTTAACAATTTGGAGTTGAAGATCTTCTGCCACCTGCATGACAGAAAAACAAACACACACAACCACACGTCAACGATAGTTTCACTGACCTGCATTTGGGTTAAGAAACTTGGGCAAGTTTTCTCGGTGCCCTACTTTCTTCCCACATTGTGTGAGGCATTTCGATGTGATCAGGAATTTTTGTCTAGTAACTATCAGGCCTGACTACTTCGTTCTTGATAGGGCAAGGGGCACCAAGGCATTTTCTTCCTGATAAAGGGCACCTCTATGAGGAAATTGTAAATTTCTATGGGAACATGATTTCACAGGCACTAAGGCAATGACCAGGGGCAACTGCTTCCGTTGCCTCTGTGAAGCACCAGGCCTAAACTATGATCTAGGGATGTGATTGGACAGGGTACAAAAGTGGAAAATCCTGCAAAGTGGGTAGTGGTCTCCGTTTGGCAGGGCTCAAATTTTACACAGGACCCCAGGCTCGAGGCGCCAGGCAAGTAAACTCATGACTGGACAAGTCTGGCAGTCTTGTGGTCTTGAATGGGAGACTTTTGAGACGCTGGCGGCGGCAGCAGACACAACGGGCCTTTTTGACAGTTCTGAGCACTGCGCGCACATGCTCAGTATTGCGCGCGTAGTTCTTAGCATGCACACTACTGGTGAGAACTGTGAAAAAGGACCGTTGAAAAGTATCCCATTGAATAATAATACCTCACTGTGTAACATCTAGAACAAAACCACATTGTCCAAATGTTGACTTCGAGTCTGATAAACCACTTTCAATTCTGTTTTGAGTGAATAAGTATAAATAACACCCATAAAGACAAATGAGGTAAATCTTCCCTTTCATATCTTATAGTGCTTATTCAAATAAAAAACGGTTACATGCATGTTAAACTGTGTCCGGAATGTTTTCCTCATTTTGATTCTGGTCTTTAAAAAAAATTCTGGTCCAGGAAACATTATCAGCTAATCCTAACCCTAATTCTGACCCTAACCCTAACCCTAACTTTAACCCTAACCCTCACCCTAACCCTAGCGTTGTAGATCACGAGGGTTATAAAACATAGGCTGGTCCCTGACCCCCAATGCACCAGTCTAGAGCTAATCGGAACATAGGGGTGTCGGAACATAGAGCAGACGCCAAAATTGCACCTTGCCTTCAAGCAAGATTATAACATGGAGGACCCCTTGAGGCCCCAGCTCAACATTGGTAAGAACAAAAACAAAACTGATTTACACCTTACAGACATAAAGATGATGATGGTAGAAAACTTGCCCTGAAATATTATTGCCTGAAGTGTTATTGTTTTTAAGTAATAAATGAAATAAGATCCAAAAATAATTTTCATCTCAGTGCTGAATGCATTTTTACCGTTTTCTCGCAAATGAAACAACTAAATGAGCTGACATTTTCACAGGATGGTTTTATTACATATATCTTGATTTGTGCAAAGAATGGAAGCATTTTACCAATGTTGAGCTGGGGTTTTAAGAAGCTGGTAGAAGAGAGTAAATGTTTTCGGTCCAACCAACCATTTTTCTTCTCATGGAGTGGTTCATCTTAGAATACAACATTGACTCACATGTACGGCTTGATGAACGGCAACATGAGAAGGAACAAGATGCCAGTCTCGACATAGAGGAATCCAGCCACGAAGGTCCACTGTAGTGTCATAGTGTTTTTTGGGCTTAATCAGAATCGCGTATTATGGGATGTAGATGACTCTGACAGTCAGTGCCACTGAAGATTTGACGTCACTTTCACTGCAAGGAAAAATGAAACATTTGGAGTGAATATCATAAAAAGGCTTTTGGATTCCAATGAGAAAGATTTCTCGACTAATTATGCCTCCCTCTCCCTGCTAAGAAGCCTTGTCCACCTCTCTTATCCCCCAAACCCCCTGAAAAAAAATGAGATGGCAAGAAATGCAAAAATGTTTGATATCATCAAATGCCCCCCCTTGGAAATTATATCTTTGCCCATGCTTGTCCCTCCTCCCCATAAATGAAAAAAATATCTAGATACGTCACTGGTACAAATCATCAGTGATCAAGGCAACTTCCTGTTACTCTAACTCCCCATATGGCTTCAGTCTTCCTTTGTGTCTCCAATTTTCTAATCGTATTATTGCATATAACGGGGAATCCCCATAGTGCAAGATATTGGGGAAAACCCACTTTGTAAGATGTAAATGATGATCATTGCTGGAGTCTGCATACCACTCCTCTGTCTGCTGGTTTTGTCTTGATGATGGGTACTGCACCAACACCCCTTCTCACAGGGGTCACACGGGCAGGGTTGGTTGTGCCCATGGAATTGCCAACCTAGCCAGAAATACTGGGGAAAAACCCTTCTTTTAACGATAAGTGTACTGGGTTCTTTTATGTGCACTACACAACCCACGGGAGCTACGGATTTAAATCCCATCCGAAGGACAAAGCAATACTAATTTCTAATGTTTTGAAATGTTTTTGTACTTTCAAAATGGAATTAGTATTGCGCCCTCTAGCTGTCAAAAATACGACTAACTATATGCATGAATGGAGTTTGTGGCAGGCCAATAAACATAAAATTGACTTGTTAAAACCATAAACCAAAGAACAAACAGGATCAGAGAGGAAAGCCTGACTAGCCCATTAAATAAATAAAATGCCAATCCACTTGGTATAAGAGTGGATATTGTACATGTAGGTACTACTTTATGGGGGTAATAAAAAGTAAAACTAGAACTAGGCAAGACATGCATACAAACTAAACTTTGTACAACAGATTTCGTGATAAAGGCCCAGCTGAACATTGGTAAGAAAGGTTCACAGATTTACATTAGCGTTGGTATAAAGATAAGTTTTTCTGCCTGAAGCGTTATTCGTTTTTCAAATAATAAATGAAATAAGATCCAAAATTTCGTCTCATGACGTGAGACCAAAACTCTGCCTAAGAATGCAGACAAAAGATGGCCGCCTCCGCTGGAGGCGGCAATCTTTTGGAGTCCAGTCGTGACATATTTGAATGGAATTTTTACTATTTTTTTTTTATTCATCATTTTCAAAACATCATACATGAATCTGGACAAATTAAGCATTTGGTAAGCCTCATCATGTGTCATAGTAATTAAAAATGTAAGGAATAGGCCTTTTATGAATTAGGTAGCCTGTAGGAACAATTCGCGATGTGTATAACTATAAGAGGGCGGTATTTGCAATCAAAGTGGTATGATTTGCTCAGACTTTGAAAACTTAGCGTCTTGGGCATGGGAAGGGGGTGGGCTGTAATGGCAAGTACGATGAAACTGAATAAAAGAGAGCCATAACAGCCCAACAAGGTGAGTTAACATCAGCCTGACTCTGGAATATCCATTCCGTAGATGTCGTTACAACTCCTTCAGTTGACGTCTTCAGAGCACTCATCTCTACCAACTAACTAGCTCCAAGATTGGAACTTTTAAACTGGCAGCTTATTGTTTCGAGCACAAGCTTCACCCTGCTTCGCAAGCACATTAACCCTAACCAACCCAAATCCTTCAATTTCCTTTTCTCCAAATAGAAGGATTTTGAAGGATATGGGATATCAGGCCACTGCAGCAGAGAAGAATCCTGAAGGATTTGGGTCATAGTGTGTTTCTGGTGTGGAAGGATTAAGTAGGAATTAGGCTATTTGGCTGTATTTGAAGAAAATGGATTTAGAAGGATTAGGACCATATGTGATTTTGCTAAAATGTGATACAGTAAGAATTGGGTCATATGCAATTTGGCAAAAGTGGAAACATAAATACAATGTATGATATGAAACTATAGTTAACAGATTATCATGGGCTGCACGAGACATCTTAATAAAAATTAGCTCACTCACCAAAAATATTTAAGAAAAAGGATTTAGAAGGAATTGTCAAAATATACAAGGATTTAGAAGGGTTTGGGCTTTATGGTCTTTTTACCCTCAGACCCTCTCAGACTGTTATATAAAGACTTGGGCTGTGTGTGAGCAAATGGTCCTAGTTTTTAGTTAGTTAGGAGTGGTCTTAACTGTTTTATTGTTTTGTGTACTTTTAAATGGTAATACTGAATAAAATAAAATCAAAAATTGATCTAAAATCAAATCGAGCTGAGAACAGCCCAGTTCATACTTCACGCCAATGCTAAGGCGAAGCAAATTTGTTGTCACAAATTTGCGACGAACAGTTAAAATGTGTTCAACTCTTTGCAAAATTCGTCGCAAATGTGAGAGAGTGACGTCAAATTCGCTTGCCGTTCGCATGAAGAATGAGCCGAGCTTACCGCACCAGCATAGACTAGACAGACTAGTAGATGGTGTGGTCCAGACTGTTTTTTTTAATTTTAAGCCAAGATGGCCGCCAACCGTACTCTGTCTGTGACTGTTTTTTCTGGTTAAAAAAAAGAGACTTTTTCCTGAAGTTATCCTCAAATATTGACGTTAATAAAACTTGAATTAATTGAAAACATATTTTATTATACATTTGTAGTTGTACATCATTGGTTTGTTTGTGGTTTATTTGTGGTTTTTAAGGTTTCTAGAACTTCTTGTCTGCTTGTGGGCGTGTTGTAGCCCCACTAGTGTGGCAAGGATTTTTGACATCGGTTGAATCCTTAGCCACACGTCCAAGCCTATCTTTTGTGCAGCTCGTCCCCCAATCCGCCGCATCGAAACCGAACGGGTGCGGCGCTGGATTTTAACCAACTAAATGTGTCACGTACCTCTTAGCTTCCCTCCGGTACTTTGGCTGTTGAAGTTACTAACCTTATTAAGGGCAAATAATCATTTGAATTTGGCTCAAAATTACTCCACACGAATAGATATCGGCTAGCGATCGGGGCCATTTTGATTACCCAGAATGCAATGCCATCACGAAGTCACGAGAGTGCAAAAACAATTCAGCGGTTGTTTCACGTGACAGCTACAGCTAATGAAACAACTTAGAATACAAAATGCATGGAGTCAGAAAAAGTGCATGCACCAAATCTATGCATGGCATCGGTTGCATGCACGCATAGTTTGGTACTTGCACTTTTTGCTGACTCCATTCTGAAATTGTTTTATACTCTCGCGCGCCACACGTGATTTCGTGATGGCATTGCATTCTGGGTAATCAAAATGGCCCCGATCGCTAGCCGATGTCTATTCGTGTGGAGTAATTTTGAGCCAAGTTCAAATGATTATTTGCCCTTAATAAAGTTAGTAACTTCAACAGCCAAAGTACCGGAGGGAAGCTAAGAGGTACATGGACACATTTAGTTGGTTAAAATCCAGCGCCGCACCCGTTCGGTTTCGATGCGGCGGATTGGGGGACGAGCTGCACAAAAGATAGGCTTGGACGTGTGGCTAAGGATTCAACCGATGTCAAAAATCCTTGCCACACTAGTGGGGCTAGGCGTGTTGTTGCGGCACTGCAGGCTTGTTCAAGTTGTTCTCAGCATTGTCGGCGTGTTTTTTTGGAAGGACCCCCTCCTCCCTTTATGATTGATATGCATAATTAAAAGTAGCCCCATAAATAGGGCCAATCCACCAACAATTATTGAAGTGGATTGGCTATCCCTTGTACTTATACTATAGTACTTTTATTTTATAATTAATTAACCGGCCCCCCATCTGCCGGTACGGCTAAATTAAAACCATTATAAAAACGAGCCAAAAACTGAAGTAAAATACTCGAGTCAAACTCAAACATACCTTACCTCGTTCTTGAATACGTATAAATAACTAGTCAATTGAAAATTGAAAAATCACCTTCGTTAGTTCCCGGAATTATCCACTTTATGGAATCTCTGTGGTGAGCAGCAATACGTGTCCTTACTTTACGTGTTGCAACAAAACTTACACTTACTGTACATATCAGTTCGTTACCCAATGGTTCCATCATCATTTATCACATTTATAACAAGAACATGAAAACGGTATCTGACTATTTCGGTACTGCAGTATGGTACCCGATAATGTTCATTACAAGAGTGTACTATTATTAACCGGGTACATGTCCACCGCTGCAAGAGTTGGACAATGGGGGCGCACTTTTTCAAATATTGTCAAATTTTGAACGGGCCGACTTTATTTATGTCTCAACCTTCAGATTGAGATTGGTAAGTTTTTATTTTTTAAGAAGTCTTTTAGTTTTGTACATACTATTACGCTTTGCTCATTGTTGCTAGAACAATAAATGGATATCTTTTTATACAGCACTTTTATTACAGATGTATTGTACGGGGTCAACCTTTTTTTTCGGTAGCTCATGAGACGAGAGTTGAGCTAGGAAGTAGTAACACAAATTGTGAATGCGAGTGTACTGTGTGTAGTACTACTACTAGTAGTACTCTAGTACTACACTCACATTCACAATTTTTGTTAGCTCATCTAAGTAGTATTAGTACTAGTACAGTAGTAGCCCCATCTAGCCCCATAAATAAATAGGGCCAATCACGAATTGTGATTGTGGGGCTACCCTACTTTAAAAAAAAGGCCTAGCCCTGGTTAGCTGGTGGTAGGACGTCAGTCTCCGTTGCACTTGTGACTTGCACTACTGCACGTGCAAAATGGAGACAGACGTCCTACCAGGGCTACCCTACTTCTAGAATGGTAAGTCTTCCCGGTGACTAAGTGCAGAAGTAAAGACAAAGGTTAATAAAGTAAACAAAACACATCATGACATCAAAAATGCCGTATCCAGCAGCTGCCACTTTATCTCCTTTAATCATGTTAATTTAGGTCAAATTATATCTTTACCCATCCAGAAAGGTTGACAGAATGTGTAGAGATAGAAACAGGCACTTTGAACACTTACAAATTGTCAAAATCATGAGGGAAAAAAAACCATGTTCACGTCTACTCGCTACACCAAAGTCTTGACTGTAGATTTAGAACTTGTGCTAGAGCCAAGCATACAAAGTGTTTTGGCACTATTTATTGGGCTAGCTTGGGTCCTACCCCCATGATTTTTGAAATTAGTGCTTTTTATTTGCCCCATTCATTTTAATTGTTTATGCTATTTTTCATTGTTGTATTTGCTTCCTTTTTACATATTTTTTTGATACTATATGAAGCACTGTGAGGCTTGCAAAAGGCCCTCCATAGTAAAATGAACAAATAAATGAATTACCTCTAGCATTAGCATGACAATGTTATTGTTAGTATTAATCCTCTAGAGAAATAACGTCCGATATAGCCCAACTTCAGACCCACAGTGAAACCACTGCCATTTATTTTGAACGCAGCACTCAAACTCAGCACGTGCACAAAATCTCTGGCAAGACACGATTTACCATTTTTATTAATTTTGTGTTTTGTGTGCGTTCAGGTATCATGGCCTCGTCTGTCGTT
The DNA here is from genome assembly GCA_911728455.2 of Marthasterias glacialis. Taxonomy (NCBI): domain Eukaryota; kingdom Metazoa; phylum Echinodermata; class Asteroidea; order Forcipulatida; family Asteriidae; genus Marthasterias; species Marthasterias glacialis. The sequence continues at coordinate 28,021,021 of OU452221.1, read as the reverse complement.
GGCGTCTTATCAGACATGTCCGATGAGCCGTCACTTTCAGGAAGGAAGAGGCTGTTGTTGCATGAGATCCAGAGTGACACTTCCTTCGATCAGAAATACATCAAGGTAAGACTGAAAAGACGTCACGGATCGTTTAACCAGTTGGCGCTGGGTAAAGTTGCATGTCTGTATTGGATTTTGTTAGAGTGAGGAAGGATCTTAATGAATTATTCAACAGAGTTTAGGTACTAACAAATGGTGTGTGCGTAAAGCGCTCGCCTCTCACCAACGTGTCCCTGGTTCGAGTCCTGGCTAGGGCCATATATGAGTGAAGTTGTGCGTTGGTTCTCTCCTGTACCACGAGGGTTTTTCCCCATGCCATCCGGTTTTACTCCCTCCGGAAAAACCAAACACTTTCTATCTCAGGCTGTGCTCCATGGTCTTATATGGGTTGATGTGGCTGGCTGCCGAAGGCGCCCTTGAATGCGCCTGCAGCTCGAACACGTGTAGCAGCGTCCTTCGCAATTCGGCCTTGCAGATGCCAGTAAGGATGATTAGCCTTCTAAATTATTACAAACTATTATTAATATCAATTCAGTGCAAGATCAACAAAAGGTACGCCCTGTACTCAGATGGGAGGTGCAAGAGGATGAAACTGATTCTTGAGGAGGGGGAGGCGGAGGAGGACTGGGAGGAGGCAGGCCGGGGCTCTCAACCCCCACGCAGGATAAATCTCTTGCTGACCGGTGCCTTTGCAGAAGACTTCATTCAGGTCAATGATGCGGTAAGTGTTAAAGGATGGTGTAGACGCCTTTGTAGAATTTGAAGAAAAATGATTTGTATACAAATAAGTAAATACAAGAAAAAATTGGTTGATCTACTGTTTTATGATTGATGTAGTAGCATGAATTTCCGGATTTCCGGATTTTACATAATTGTTTTTGTGGAATTTTGTTTACATTTTTTTCTTTTCTTTAAATGTCATTTACATATTCCCAGACCCTTGTAAAGTCTCAACACAGTACTTCCACTTTATTTTGACTACACCAAGGTGCTTGCCCCATGATGTACATTTAAGCACGGAATGCTGCCATTGGTACGGGTTATGGTGTGGTTGGTAGCCACCAAAATACCTCCACCGGTATTTCGTGGATTTTTCATTTTCATCCACGCTCATCCCCGGACAATATTTCTGTTTAACCTTAACAGGATGCGGTGTGTGAATTTATTTTTTCTTTACTTTCCAAAGGATACGGTTGTAATAAGCCAGGCATTGATAAAGAAGTCAGTCTCGTTTAAGAGAGATGGGGTCCATCCTTGCCAAATTGAAGTGGACAGTTCCAAGACCAAACCTTCAGTATGGGTGAGTGACAGACCATCACTGCAGCGCCTAAAGCCCCAGCTCAACACCGGTAAAGAGTCTGTAAATGCTTCCATTCTTTGCACAAATCAAGATATTCAATTTAATAAACACCCCCCATCAATTCAGTTTGTGAGAAATTCATCAAAGTAGGTGGTCTTGTTTGATGAAAAGAAAGAAGAAAAAAAAACCGGAAAAACTTTTGAAATGTTTTTTACAGGTGATACCAGCCAAGAAACAAAAACCAGCCAAAACACAAGTCGGTAATAAACCCAGGAGACGAAATGAGACGAGGCCACGGTTGTTTCCAACAGCGACGACAGTTTCCCCTGCCTCCCCGTCCCCGGTCATCAGAAGCACAAGCAGCGAAGAAGAGGGGACATCCTCAAGACCTGGCCCCTCAACGGCCTCTGGTCCACCTAACAGCAGTGTGTCGGCTGTCACAGGTGGAAATGTAGAAGGAGATCAGGGTAATGTGACAGTCGCGGATGGTGCTATGGATGCATGGACAGTACCACAAGGTTCGCCCTCAAAGGTAAATTTTAATTTTGTTGTATCACCTAAATCACTAAAAATTCTTCGTGATAGACATTGTGAAGTTGTATAGTGTGTGAAGCACTCGCCTCTCAGCACTCTGGCCCTGGTTCGATTCCTGGCTCAGGCCATATGTGAGTAGAGTTGTGCGTTGGTTCTCTCCTATGCCATGGGAGTTTTTCTCCAGGCCCTCTGGTTTTCCTCCCTCTGGAAAAACCAAACACTTTTGAATTCCGTGGTCATAGATTGGTCGATGTGGCTGGTGCCCTTGCATGCCTGCGGCTACGTTGTAGCCGCGGCCTTCGCAATTCAGCCTCTCAGTTGATGCAGTTCATACAGATCTATTTAGTATACACTCCGATGGAATAATCCAATGAAAGACAACTAACCTCTGACCTTTGAGGCCCTCCGTATTTTTTTTTAATAATTCATAATCCCGTCGGTTTCCTTAACCTGTCTCAGGGGAGCTACACCTACACCCTTCTCAAGGACCTGAAGGTAACTCCCAAGGTTAACATCTTTGGGGTTGTTAAGTTCTTCAAGCCACCGTATAAGACGAAAGGACCTGGTAAGAAACCGCTCCATTGTCATATAAGAATTTTATACCAAAAGCCTGACCCCCTTATAGCATAATGCGACTTTAATTCAACAGAACATCCCTTTCTTATCGTAGGTGATTTCAGTGGGCGGGGCTTAAAGGACAGGGCCCACTTTCATAGAGCTGCTGACGCACAAATATTAGCAAAGTACAAAACAAAGTGTGCTTACCAGAACTAGGTTACCAGCCAAAATGTCCATGTCATGTGTACCAGTTGTTTCATTTTTAAAAAGTCTGCAGAAGTTGTTTTTGTTTGGAGTGCGCGGGATTGGTAATTATAAAAAGAAAACGAATGATCTGTTTCAATCTAACAGCTTACTGATTATGACTTAACTTATAGGGCTAGCCATAAGTTAGGACTAGTCTTAAGTAATTACTAGTCTTAAGTTATAGGTCTAGTTTTGTGAAATCCACCCCTGATCAAATGAAGAATCGTAAAACTCTAGACAAAACATAAACCACTTTTCGTTGTTTTCACTCAAAGCTGTTCACCAAAGTCGATGACATTTTCACAGGTTAGTTGAATTTTGTGTTTATTGAAAGCTAAGAGTTAATTCGCTGTCCCACAATACAATGAACGGACTCTCTCTCGAACCTGTTGACAGACTATTGCATGATGGTGACCTTGATTGACCCCAGTCTCGACGACGACCATCGCGGTTTACGGTGCCAGCTGTTCCGTCAAGAGGTCAACGCACTGCCTCAGATTCATTCAGTCGGGGATATAGTGCGTTTCCATCGCCTGAAAGTGAGTGTCTAAAACTTAAGCTCATCTCTTTATCTTGAACTAAAGTGGTCTCTACTGGGAACTATACGTTGACGTGTGGCATTTAAAAGAGGATCCAGCTAATCCCAGACCCTTATCTTGGTATCTTACAGATTACAGAGTTCAGCGGCAACGTACAGGGGCAGAAAGGCGACGGCTTCCAGTGTCTTGTATTCGACGGGGGTCTGAATGAGTCTCTGGAACCCCGAGCATCCACCTCAAACTTTACCCTGACAGATGAAGACACAAAAAGGGTTAGTATGGTGCCACGGTGCTAATGAAGGAAAAAATATATATCTAGTCTGGTTCCCTGACCAAAGATTCCCTGATAACTCTTGTTCAAAATCTAAGGTCAGGCATCATCCAAAGCTAAACATAGATTATGACGCAACTTATATAAATATTCATTACTTGTCACCAACGATGGACGATGTCATTGGATAAAAAACTGAGCACTGATGACAGACTCTGTTTACTTTCAAAAAGCCTGGGATAATCAGTTGGTAAAAATGTTACAAATATATTCAAATATAGTGTTGAATTTCATGGGGGAAAAAAAAGAAAAGAAAAACGATAACGGGATGTGTTTGTAAAATGTCAGAAATTTTATCATCAAAAGAAATGTCTGACCATCAACGACACTGTCCAAATGTTGACGACAACAAGTTCGGAGCATTTTGGATATTTTCAGAGAAGGAGGAATTCCTCCTGTTTTGTCACGTGACATTAGGGTGATACTTGACCCTAAAATTGACAGAGAATAGATAGAGATTTTTGGGTCTCGGAACCAGACTAAAATTTATTTAGACTGGGCCCAAGTTCATAGCTCTGCTTAAGCAGAAAGAAGTGCCTTACAATTTGCTGCTCATCGCAAATTTGCGGAATGCCAAGCACAAATGGTACTTATGACATTGTGGTTTAGCTGGTAACCTTATTCTACTAAGCTTTTTTGTGCTTTTAAGCAGCCTCTGTGAAATTGGGCCCATGAGTTGGCTAACCATTCGGAACCATTCAACTCCACAACCATTGCAGGGCTCAAAAAGTAGCTAAGCACAAAACAATCATGCTTACTAGAAAAAGGTTACCAGCCAAAACACCAAGTCACACGTACCATTTGTGACTGGTGTCCCGCACTTTTTTGCTCACGAGCAAATTGTTTAGCACTATCTTCTGCATAAGCAGCTCTCTGAAATTGGGCCGCGGTCAACTCGCTTGAAAACGTTTATTGAAAGTAGGAGGGTTTGAAAATTTTTAGAGTACACAATATGTTACCTTTTATGTTAACCGACCTCTGGCCTTTGACCCCCAGGTCAAGGAGCTGAGGCTTTGGTCAACCCGTTGTACCCAGCTGACCCTGGATAATCCTTACTGTACCCTGGAGAGGTGCTACTCCGGTCAGTACTTTGATCTTGCCTGTCAGGTGATCTCGGTGGCTGTGCTACCCGTCGAGGTGTGTGTTGTCGTCAAAGTATGGGATGGCACCAAAATAAGAGGGTAGGTTCTCTCTTTTTCAGTTAAGTAAATAAATAGTTTTTTATTTTATTTTTTTAGCGGGGGGGGGGGGGGGTTGAGGGTTGGGGGATTTGACAAGAATCTTATTTTGTTTGATATCATACTCCATTTATTATTATTATTATTATTATTGTTGTATCTTTCTGGTAATGAAACCAAGGGACCCTCAATAGTGACCAGCACTGTGACCCATAGGGTCTGAAGATACCTGTGTAGAGAAGATGTTGAAGAAATGTCAATTTTAGATGTGGGAGGAAAACCCCAAATAGGGAAAACCCACGCAATCAGGTAGGGACTAAAAAAACCAATCCACATGCAAGGCTCCAGTCCGGGATTCGAACCGGGGTCCTGACTGGGATCCACAGAGGTGAAAGGCAGGGAAAGAAACCACTGAGCCAACCTAAATTTGCTGGAACATAAGAAATTACTCCTTTTTTTCTTCTTTTTTCCCCTTTTTAACGTTATGTTTCTTCTGGAAGACTTCAGTAAACAATTGGACTCATGATTGGTATGTTGACCCCATTGCACTGGTGCCACACGCAGCAACTGTTTTATTTAAGGTTGTTTTTTGTCTTTTTAGACCAACACGTGTCATGGACATCAGCCAGGCAACCATCGTCAACAAAAAACAAAGTCTTGTTGATAAGTCAGAAGGCCTGAGCGTTGACGTGTCGCTGTACGACAACCATATGGAGTCGGGTAAACTGCTGAAGGTAAGCGAGTCAGGCAAACAGCAGTCCAATGCCGAGAGCGCTGTTCTACGGTCGTGATCTGTTGCTTTTTTCGTCTATGCGAAACCTTCTATTGTTTTTTCCCTTGTGCAAGTTGTTTGCTTACGATCTTCCGCAACCGTGTGTGTAATATCCTTCTGATACCACTGGATCCCGATCAGACAGATTTTCCATTTGATATTTGTGATAATTCTGACTGAGTTTTGTGACCGTCAACGTTGATGCACTCATTTCCCAGCTGTAGCGTCTTGATGAAAGAGGGGAAAAATTTAAAGTCTCCATGCCTCAGTCTTAGATATCCATTCCAGTGTTCACATCCAAAAACGCCAAATGACTCCAGATTTCAAAAAGGTTTTTTTTTTTTTTTTTTTTTTTTTTGGGGGGGGCTTGTGGGCATATTTCTGTACAAGAGGGGAAGAGTGTGTTGGAGTGTAAGGAATGTGGGAGGGTGGTGGGTGACTCCCGCTTTCACATATAAGACATTGTATAGGAGAGCCTTGAACTGGGTACCGACTACCCCAAGTAATTACCATCTCTTAACTGGTAACCCTCTTCTCTCTCAGCCTGGGCAGTTCATTAAGCTCTGCAACCTGCATGCAGTCAACTGGAGGGAACCGGGACAAGAAGACAAGGGTATTATAGAGCTCGTCTTGCACAGAGGAACGTCCTACGGGCGTGGGGTCATCCTCCTGAGGCAGGACAAGGAGAAACAAGTCAAGGATATGATCAAGTAAGATGACCTATTCACATAAAAAAGACGCACAATGAAATATACCCCTTTTCAGATGATGTCACTGTTTTATGTGTGGTCTTGAAAAGGGCCGATGATCTTCTTGCAAGTATGAAAAACGTAGAGTGTAAAAAATCTACAAAGCCTCATTGTCTTTCTTCTAGATGGAACGTCTCATAGTGTTCAATAAACAAAAGGCAATCTTGTGAACCTTTTTTTTTTTTTAATTCTGTTCTCTTAGACGCATGGACGAGGTTGCCAGAAACTTCCGAAGGAGCAGCAGTAGCGGAGCTGCGGCCATCCAGACAGCAAGTACAGCTAACCGGTCAACATCAGGTGCCAGACCGGGAGACACTCCGGAAAGGCAAGCGAGAGCTGCAACTCCGAGCGTATGCATGCAACGATCAGCATCAGGTGAATATCATCTGTTCTTTGTAAGATTCCGAGTGGGGATCCTCTACTCCCCTTTAATAAACCCATCCAAGAAGCCCCGCCCATTTTAGCAGCTGTGTAATAATGATAAATAATTCGCAGTTCTTATATAGTGCTTTATCACACCCACTGGGCGTCTCAAAGCGCTCAGTATTTTTTTCCTGCAAGGTATGATGAGTTACGTTTTTGAAGTATGGCTTAATTGGTGTGGCTTAATGGATTAGTCTGATCTTTCCCACACCTAGTTGTGGGGACTTGCTTTTGTTCTATTATTCCCTTTTTTCTACGGAATTCACCTCATGGGGACCAAGTTGAACAAAGACAAACATTGCGGGAAACCGTTGTTCCATTGTGAAAAAGTCCCCACAGCTGTGTGTGCCTACCCATAAAAGTGATCATAAAGTATTTGATTATGAGGTGTGTTTTGAGACATTTCTTGAAAGAGTCGGTGGTCTAGCAGGATTTGATGTGATGAACTACACCCATAGCAACCAGCGTGCTACACCCGTAACAACCGCTGCTTCTTGGTACTAGACGTCTATGGCAGTGTATCGTATGGGGTGTTATAAAACAAATATTGACTTCTTTGGTGCTGTGGTGAAAACTCTGACTTCCACAGTGACCCCTGGAGCATTCTTCTCCCCGAGGCCAACACTCCTTGGCTCTCCGTGGGTGTGGAAGTTTGATCCAGAGCAGTCAATATTTGTAAATTTTCCCCATTCAGGTGCCAATTTCATAAAGCTGTTTTACAAAAAAAAAATACTGCTTGGCTAATTTCTTTGCTCAGCAAAAAATGAGTGGGGCACCAGTCGCAACAGTGTGAACATAATGGAATGTTAGCTGGTAACCTGTTTCTGCTAAGCAAGATTTTTCTGTGCTTAGCAACTTTCCGTAATTACAGGCTTTATGAAATTGGGCCCAGATTAAATATCCTCAAGCGAGGATTCCCACTTGTCACCCCCCGCCAAACTCTACAACGTCTTTAAAAATCAAACTGGTTCCCTTCATCTCTCTCCTCTGCCAGTGATCAACTACCACTTCCACCAGAAGGTGACCTGCCTCCGAGATGTCATCCAGTCGGACACGCCAAACAAGTTCCGCATCCGAGCCAAAGTCTCGGACTATCTCCCCAATGACACCATAGACTTTGTTCACCTCCGCTGCTCCAAGTGTAAATTCAGGTCAGTTGAGAGCGTTGCTTAAACTCGGGCCCAATTTCATGGCTCTGTTTACTGTGGAACTCTGCGCTTACAGTCATCATTTTCTGCTTAAAAGGTTAGCGTCAAATTTGTTTTCCGCTTACAGTGTTAGCAAAGAGTACTTGACCCAGTGAATGCCGGAAGAGGTGCATGCAAGTAAAACTTTTACGGACATACGCAAGCGGAAGTCTGATGAACAGTTTTATTTTTTTCAAATGACCAGGAATGCACACGGTTAACACGCCTGGACATTTCCATTGTGTAGCATGTACAGTGCATGCACTTCCCCAGTGTGTTATGCTTTGTTTGCCTCGTAACAAACAAGGACAAAGGGTACTGGAATTTCATGCTCCAAATCTTTCTTTCCGGGGGGTGATTGTGTTTATCCCCAATTCCACACCTCAGTCGTTTTGTGGGACAAAAGAGGATGATGTGGGATCGATAGGCTGCTGCGATTGTCTTCGGCATGGGAGGTAAGTCCGCGATTCCAGCATGGTTGATTATTGGCCGTGACTTACGGCCAAAGTTTGGTTGATTCACGGTAAGCAAAAACCACATTTTCTCGAAAGAGACAAAAACAAACAAACAAACCTTTTTTATGAAAAAACCTTTTTTATGATTAAGTCATGGTTTCATTGTAAGATGATTTTTTCAACTATAACAACAAAATGTTCTGGAAATTCCCCAAAAATGAATCTCATGGGTGAGCGCAGAAAAATTCCGGTGATAAGTGGTTGAAAGAAACATAATCAGTCATGAGAACAAGTTGAAAAGATTCCCTTCTCTTTTTTTTCATACTGGAGTTAAACTTCCAGAATACAAACAGGGCAAACACCAATACTAGGTTTTTCAACAATTCACAAATAATTTTATATCACTGGCTTTTTGGGGACAATTTTATTTATCTTTCACAACAGATGCAGGGTACCGTCAAAGGTCAATACAAAACCAATACAGACCATCCGTACTTCAGAAAAGAGAAAGGCCAAGAGAGAGGTGTATAATCAGAGGCAGGGAACCAGTTTACAGGAAATTGATAGATTGAAGGACAGCGGGGGTACCAGTGGAGTCCAAACCAGGAGTGCAGCCCAGCGAAGTAGTAGAGTCACAAACGCTGAGAGTAGCGTCGGAGTGGTGACTCGGTACCGTAGTCCGCACTCGGAGACGGGAGACTCATCGTCCGCAGAGAGCTCGCCCCGGAAACCGGTCAATCCAAAAGGGAAAGCCAGGAAGCGTCCAGCTTCAGAGCATGAGGACCCCACATGTTCCACCCAGAGAGAGAATGTCGCAGGGACGTCCACGTCGACAAAGGAATCGGAAAGGAGAATGACCGCGACGACTTCTCATGGGGTGGCTATCACGGCGGAGATGCCCAGCAGTAGCGACGACGAAGGAGGGGTGGAGGGAAGCGCAAGGAAGAAGAAGATCCGAGTGGAAATTGATAGTAAGTTAACCTCAGGCTTTGAAGATTTCAAGTGTTTCATGGTGAAGGTAAACAAAACAGCTAAGAATGTGAAGAAACAAGACGGTCGTAAAAAGCAATTAATGTGCAAAGTTGTGTTCCTGGGAAATTTCATTTAACCAGTTGGTGCCTGATGACCTGTTTACACGCAGATGTTTCCCCTGCCTGGAAATGGAAGCCATGTAAAGACGCCATTTTGTAATTTCGGACCACCAGAGGCAAAGGTCACCCGGTCATTCATATATGGGTCATTCCACTGCGGACTGTGCACAGACCACACACACGCCGTCTAACGCTTAGTTTCACCCGCACAAGGACAAAAAAGGTCTTGAATATATTGGCATTTTGTGGCTAGTGAGAGGCAGACTTTGTGGAATTCCCGATTACAGACCTTTGTCCTTTTGTTCCAAGAAGAGGATTATTAGGCATCAGGAGGCTTCCACCATTGTTTATTCATTGTATTTCGGTTCAATGGAGGTAAGTCAGAGTGAACCGGCAATCGAGCCATGGTTCCGTGTTTAGTACCACTCCTATGCCGTAGGTAACGGCCGATGTTTTGCAATGCACGTTACGAGATTTTGACATTTTCTCAGATTCAATAAAGAAAATCTTTGTTCTCTTGGCATTGTCAAGTCGGGGTTTCTTTGTGCCAGCGGTACCCTCAAAGAAAAAAAAAGAGTATTTTTTTCCCCCACACGGCAAATTGCAAATTCGAATTTCCTTTTTCTTTGTAACAGAAGTGACGCTGACACAGGCATTGCTGTTGAACCGTCTGGGAATGACTTTAGTCAGTCATGCAGACTTGCCGACCGGCCTTGACAGGGACGGGAGAGACCCCGTCCTTGGGGACCAGGTGTACTACGTCTGCCCCAAGTGTGTTCCCACTGATGATGAGAACATAGAAGGCGCTGTCCCAGGTAGGAATTCATTTTCTTGACTATTTATTCCCCATCAAGTCCAAGTCTAATGTAATGTTCATAAAGAAATGCTTAGGCACAACAATTATCTAAGCTCAACATGACTTTGCTTACCAGAAATGGGTTACCAGCCAAAAATACTATGTCTTGTGTACTGGTTCCCTGCGGATATTTGTTAAGCGGTGTATGAAGCTGGGCTGGAGTCAATCAGGCTCACGATGAAGACAAAGAAGTTCTTTGTCAAAGGTGGTAAGCATTGCAAGTGAAATAAAACCGTGCCATTTTATGTATTGACCCCAGTTCACCTGACGTCATCATCACAATCTTGGCTGCGCCATTTTGGAAGTCAATGTCTCAGTGTTTAATACGATGTCGTGCGCATTTTAGGCGACGCCGCGTTTACACGTATTGACGTCCAAAATGGTGCTGCATGGGGTCACTAGATGAATCCAGGAGACCATCGTGTGCTGTCATTACTGAATAGGCACAATAACCAAACATTGCGTCCAGCGTTAATTTTTTTTTTTTTACGCATTCTCGGACAATAATGTCGGTGCAATTACACAGAGCACATTGGAATGATCGTCTGGTTTGGTTTGTTTTTTTCAGGTGATGCTCCATTGCTGCAGTACAGGTATTGCATGAAGCTTTTTCTAGACGACGGCACAGGTTCAATCGAGGTCATCGTCGATGGCCAACAAGGGGTATGTATGTATTATACATAAATCAGCTCCTTTGTCATTTCTTTTATCTTTTTTGGGGGACTTAGTTTTGTTGTCCCCTTTTGGTGAATATTTTGATGCTGCTGTATCCAAAGTATACAGTGATTATCTCACATCGGCCTCGAAGCGTTCAGTAGTTTTTTCATGCAAGGTTATGCGGAGTTACGCTTTGAAGTATGAGACCTGTTCCTTTACATAGCACCATGTAATGGTTTTCAAGGTGCTGTGGTGCAATTTGCAGCCGATCAAACCAGGAACACTGGGGCGAACCCCTTCTCTTTGTGATAAGTGCACTGGGTTCTTTTTACGTGCATTACACAACACACGGGACTTACGGCTTTACGTCCCGTCCGAAGGACACAGCAATAATGGTTAAGTGTCTTGCTTAAGGACACAAGTGTCACGACCGGGACTTGAACACAAACTGCTGATCAGAAACACCAGAGCTTGTGTCCGGTGCTCTTATCCATTCGGCCACAGAATACTCGTTATTATTAATTTCACCCTTGCAAATAACCCCATGGGTTAGGCACAAAAGAAAATAATTTCTTCAGTTGATATCAAGTTGTTACCATTTTATCCAGATATATCCTCTCTCCCCTACAGGAAACCTTCTTCCAAGGTATACCAGTCGCCAATCTGTACACATCCCAAGAGACCAAGTTCAGGCTGGAGGAGACGATGGCCAAACTCTGCCCCTTCCCCATCGGTAAAGGCTTTGACACCCCGGAGGAGGATGCAGACATGACTATAGGTGACCACTTGACCCATCCGTGGCTGGAGTGCTGCATACTGTCCTACACTGTCCACATGGGAAGTGAAGAGGTCATCAAATATAAGATCTTCGACACATCCTTGGCTCTGGATGTCGAGTAAGACTTGTTTTTTTAATGCCGGGGGAAAGGGGGAGTCGTTGAGCTTCTCTCCTAGACCCATGGATGGTTGAGAGAGACTCGCTATGCTCTAGACACTTCTACAGTCTTCTTGAGCACCTGGTTTAGTAAGGTTTGTTTTTTTATTGCTGGGGAGGGAAGTGGGGGGGGGGAGTCTTTGAGCTTTATTCCTAGTCCCTTGCGTGGTTCAGAGAGATACTGGTTGAAGAATGGATTACTCAAACCGTCCTTACATTCTTCTTAAAGTACTGGTTGCGTAATGGAATACCTAACTAATAGTAGGCTGTGTCCACGTTAGCAACTGCGGCTAGATCACCATGTTAACACGCGTTGAAGCAACAGCTGCAGCTACCAATTCAGATACAACTTGACTAAGGGGACGCTTATGGGACGCTTTTAACCAGTTGCCGCTGGGATTCTTCCATTTTTTTCACCCGCCGTCCAGCCTGACGAGATAATTTTTTCGGAATTGCCTGAATCATTTTTCTTTGAGAGTACCTCTGGCGCAAAGAAAACACTGACTTGACAAAGCCAAGAGAACAAAGATGCTCTACATTGCACCGTGATTTTTGTTTTCTCTACCGAGAAAATGTCAAATTCATGCACTGTGAGTTGCAAAACCTCGGCCGTGAGCCACAGCATAGTATTGGTACTAAACCCAGAACCATGACTGGATCCCCGGTTCACTCTGATTTACCTCCATTGAGCCGAAATACAATGGATAAACAATGATGGAAGCCTCTCTCAGTGTCTCGTAATCCTCTTCTTGGAACACAAAGACAAAGGTCTGGAATCAGGGATTACACAAAAACCACCGCACAATAAGCCAAAACATCTGGGAAACATTCAAGACCATGTTTTCTCTTTGTGTGGGTGAAACGAAGCGTTAGATGGAGTGTGCAAGCTCAGCAGTAATACTGTTAAAAAACCCAAAATGCCTCTCAAAACCTATACCATATGCAGGTGTAAGCCTTTATATACTCAATAAAATGGTCCTACTTTTTGTCAGTGGTCAACTATCAAGCCTCGTCTAGACAACTCCGCAAATACATTTTACGCGCAATACAGTTATATGGGAAATTACACAGAGGCCACGGAGGCCATTGCCTCTGTTGCCCTGGTCTTGGCCTTGGTGCCCCTTCAAAAGTTTCCCATAGACTTTAAAGAGGATGGGCCACGTTAGAAGTCTCTCCTTAAAAAAAGTTTTACATCCCTAAATACACCTATATCTACCACGAAAAAAACGGTGACAGAAATATAGAATGCGTGGTTATTTGTTTACAAAGGCAGTTTCCGAGCCTCTTTTCAACCCCCGCCTCGAGCCAAAATCAGAACAGCAGTTGGTGCCTGAAAGTCATCTCGTGAAATTCTGGACGTCACAGGAAGTACTCCTCTGTCAAACGGCTGTTTGTTGTTACTCATTGAAGCATTGCTCAGTGCAGACCATCCGGGGATTCAGTACTTCCAGTGACTTCATGATTTGTTTGCTGCCCTCATTTCCGGGATTTTGATAAATTTAGGCGGCGGGCTAGTTAAAGGAGTAAAAACTCCCTGCAAATATCACTTCTTTTGTCAATTTAGTGTCACAAAAGAGAAGTTTGTCCGATGCAATAATTATAGAAAGCAGAAAACTAAACAATAACGTCAACATCAATCACCATGGCCCATCCTCTTTACAGATTTTCCAATGGAAGTGCCTTTTGCAAAATGATGAAATTCCGACACTGCAAAATATTTTTTTATTTCCCTACTAAGAACACAAACTTATGAAAGGAAAGATTCAGTAAAACATACGGTTTAAGTCTATCCTGTTGATATCAGCATCACAAGGTTTTTATTTCCTTGTTATCAAGTTGTATATTATCAATTTTGATTGTACAAAGCAATTTGACACATCCTGAAGCGTGCCACAATAAACAAGAGCTACTGTATAGTACCAGTTCTTTTATTTGCATTTGGATGAAGTCATTCCTTATTAAAACCCTTTTGTCAGCCACAAGATGATTAAATTCAGCAGGTACTACCAAATATGGCCATAACTTTTTTTTTCAATGGGCCAAAAAAGCCAAGATTCCATGTAAACCTCACCCCTGGTATACCCCGCAAGCCTGTAGACTTTCATTGGCCAGACCCTAACCACTGCAGAGTAAGGAGTGTTGAAAGACAGCAGCCACCTGTCTCCGTGCAGTAATTGATTGACCCTTGTGCTAAGGGTCATTGGCACAAGGCGGTATGCACTTTGTGAAAACAATTTGCGGCCACACACTGATCGTAAATAACACAAGTCTAAGTCTTGACTGGCACTCCACTTCACCCACATGGTCATTTATTATAGCTTTGGGCTTGCATGGGGGGGGGTTATTGACCTAAAAGACAGGGTGTTGATAAAAAATTAGCTTGTGGATACACAGCGTAAAGTTTTCATTGTGGATGACCCCAGGGTTTTAATAACGCAGCCTCTACTGTAAAAAGACAACTGAAATGTATTAGGGCTTGAAAATCTCCACTGAACCGCAAGTTTGGTAGCTCAGAGCTGTCGCTATTGGGCTAGATATAGTTTAAAGATGGTGTTCATGGCCAAATCCAGTTTTATGAAGCACTCATTTTTCTGTGTGATTTTCTCTGGATTTTTCAGGATTTCAGGATTTTTTCAAATGGGCTGGTTCGATGGTGAGTTTACTGGCCCATTGCTAGTTTTACTGAACTTTGGCCAGAGGCCCAGCCTTGGTAGGACGTCGGTCGCTGGGGCAGTGCAACCGAGACTGACATCCTACTAGAGCAGAGGTTCAGTGCAGGTCTGATACTTCCCTGAGGCAGCAGAGGCAATAGACCTTTTATCATGCTGCAACCATCTTGGTCATGTTCCCTGTATCCAATAACAGTAATATATGCTAATATTCATTGTACAAAAAGGGACCAGACTATTTACCCTTCCAGCCTTGGTTTGGTTACATTGGTTTGAATGGGAGAAAATCAAGATGGCCGCACCGTGATAAAGGTCTATTGCCTCCATTGCCACTGGTCATTGCCTTGGTGCCCCTTGAAATGTTCCAATAGAAATTGACAATTTCCTCCTAGAGGTGCCCTTTATCAAGAAAAAAATGCCCTGGTGCCCTTGCCCTTACCAGAACGAAGCAATCGGGCCTGCCAGTGGGTATGTCAGGTCCTGTGTAATATAGATAATTGATTGCCGGCTGCTTGTACATGTACCACTAAAGAACCTCTGTTAACACTGTAAAGATATCTTCAAGTTTTCCGTCTTGTAAAAAAAGCACATTGAAATAAACTTTTAGAAATATATCTCTGGAAAGTAAATGCATTTACACATTTATTTTTTCAATTTGCAGGTTACGTGTTGCGAATTATTATTAGCAAATGATAATCAAATTTTTTATGAGCATATTGTAATATTTGAATGTCTCATCCTTAGCAATGGAAATGAAATTCATCCGGACAATTTAAAAAAGAAAAATGGGAAGAAAAAACCCTGGACGTTAAAAATATTTCACCCTAGTTGTCTACATGCAAGTTATTGGCCTAATAATATTAACTTATTCAGATTGTTGCTATACAACGTAGTGACAACACCCAGCTACAATCTAGGTTAGAATGGGAGACTTTTGAGACCCTGGCGGCAGCAGACACAACGGTCCTTTTTTGACAGTTCTGAGCATGCGCGCACATGCTCAGTATTGCGTGTGTAGTTCTGAGCATGCCTACTACTGGTGAGAGCTGTGAAAAAGGACCGTCCAAAAGTCTCCCTTTGTTGGGATGCATCTTCAATTTACCCAGCTCTCGCAAATACAGTGACTGACCTCATGCATTGACGTCATCACACCGCCATCTTAGAGGTAAAACGATGATGAAACAATGGAAAGCGCCCATCTATGTACGCGCAGCGCACATGATGGACCAATGAGCAACCTTCTTTTGACCTCTAGGCGAGGGCGCCCTACTCAAATGATGTCAGGTGCATAAGGTCAATAGTTAAAAGACACAATTCTGGTAAAACATTTAATTGTAGATTCTTGCGTCAATGACTATCTCAGTTCGCTTTTCGCTTAAATATTAAAAGAAATGACTGTACATAAAGGACTAACAGTTTAATTAATCTTCAGATTTGGGCAAAAAATATGTTCTTATGTATGAATTTTACTGAGATGATTTTTTATATCAAAATAAAGATTAACATTTTTAAAAAGCAAAACAGTTTTTGTGATGACCCCTTAGTTGTTACTGAATTATAAAAAAACACGAACAGATTGGTCGATTATCTTAAAGTTGAAGGCTTGTGCCATTCTGATTGGTTAATACCATTTCAAATGACAGGTCAGAATTGGACAGTTGTCTTATGGCCGAGTCTGCAGAATGTGGGTTCGAATCCCGGTCGTTGTTTTTGCGACCTTGAGCAATACACTTAACTGTAACTCCTCATCAAGGAGTCCAGTGATGGCGACAGATTGATTGGAGCTGCATACTCCTAAGGAGTTCAAATAGATTCAAGGCCACCTTCGCTCTATTGAGATAAACCAGAGAACGGGAACTTCGCCACCATTGCTGTCATCTATTGAAGCACAAAATAGTGTACCCTCAGCATGCCTAGGCTGTGCCGAAACGCGTCAATGCATACCATAGCAAAAACACCTGGAATGACATGAACACATCCACAGTGATCACACCACGCATCACAACTGCACTGGATGCGGGCGTGCTATTAAAGACGCCCACTCATCAACGCGCGACAAACAAACTCATGCCACGAACGATCTCCTTTGACCGGCGCACGCGTTGTATGTAAACTAGGTGTGGGTACATAGGATCGTTTTGTGCCACAGAAACAGTGGTCAGGTAATGGTGACGAGCGGGCGTCTTTAAAAGCTGCGGATCACGCATAGAAAACGCGCCATATTTTTCAGGCGCGCTATTTTGATGCGCTGACCACCGTGCGATTTCGGCAAGTATCCAGTTTTCCGAGGGTACACTATTTCAATTTGAGGTGCCGTAAGGAACGATGAAGTCACAACAGGGCGACAGGCAGTCCCCATTCTCTGGTTATTTTTATGTTTGGTCTATAGTAGGTCCAGAGATGAAAGGCACTTTTGATTAAAAAAAAAAAAGCACCTTATACTATCAATTTTTAATACAAATAAACAACTGCATTGCCCCTTTATGACTACAAGGCAAGGCATGGAGCTTCCAGATAATCATTTGGGAATCCATAAATACACTTGATTCCTGTTTCCAAATAACTAATTGTTAACGTTCATCACGTTGTAATTAAAAATATTTTACACAAAAATATCGTTCCTTCAAATCCGCACCACATGTCAAAAGTTTTAGTTTATAAATAAGACAACTACGGCATAAAATCTTCTGCATAGATAATTAAAAAAAAAAAAAAAAACACCTGATGGATGCCTTTTGTGTTTACACACTTATATATATATTTATTTATAATATATATATATATAGATAAAGATAAAAAAAACTGTACATAAAATATTTCCGTCTATGTACATAGGACCTTATGGAAGCCACATTACAATTGTTTAAGAATTAAGAACTTATTTACACCACGAATGTGTCAAAGCAACACATTTAAATAAACGATTAACATGAGAAAGAACTCGGGAAGATTGCCTTCCAGCAGTTGCTGTATAAAAACATTCACCTTCTTAAAAAATAAATCTCTACACAAACTTCAAATTATTTCTACATGTCTGATAGAGAGGTTTCACGTGACGTCACCCCGAGATCTTATTCTGAATGCTGCGTGCACAAACAGAGGCTGGAAGTCTTTCAGTAGATGATGCCTCAGCTACTGAGTTTGTACATGGCTGTACCCAACATGGCTGCGAAATGAACTTTTTCCCGGGGTCACGCAACCTCTCTATAAAAGTACGGGCGGTTTGCATTACAGAGCGCCCTCTACAGTTTTCCCAGGAGAGGCAAATTTTTTGCGGTGTGTCACAAGAAGGAGATCGACAAAGTTTGGTCTTCACACAGTGCCCGCACCCTGACCTTGATTGTTCATGGTTAGCACAGCGATAAGGTTTGTTTTATCTGCCTTTACAGCTCAAGATGGGGTTTTTCTTTTAGGCCGGTGAATTTTTTTTCAAGTCGGCCATTTTAAGGTCCCAAACTGCCCATACGCCGCTAAGCTGAGAGTGGGATTTGTTTCAGTCAACCCTTTTTTGGGAGGAAATGGCCTCTCCCGGGTAAACTGTAGAGGGCGCCCTGTATTGCAGATCTCCCAGCTTTCTGCATTATTTTAAGAAACTATACTAACATATTTCTGAGTGAAAGACTACCCAATGATTGCCAAAATCAAGAAATTAACTCGAGGCCAAAAGGCCACGTATCCGTCTCCGTTGTGCTTGATCTGTCGTCCGTTTCAACTGCTCAATGGTGGGTAATCATTTTTTAACGAATTACAAAATACAGATACACGGGACATTGCCCGGTGCACATTTTCACAGAGATTTCAGCACAATTAGACAATAGAAGGCTTCAGTCAAATGTGAAGAAGTCGACTGCATTATCGATACAAAGCTTTCCTCGGGGAACAGGGAAATTGCTTATCACAGCTATTTATTATTAGCAAGTTTAGGATTGGTGACTCTGATTTATTGTTTATTTATTTATTTTTGGCCCCTTTGTAAAATCATTTGCACATATTTTTACGTTCAGTTTCTTAAAAGTTAGTAGTGGAAACCTTCTTGGACTGTGCAAATTTTGTCTGTGTATCTGGAGATGCAAAAGAATTTTTACACCGCGTAAAGTCAGCGAGAAGCAAAAAGAAACTCCTGTTCAAACTAGTCTGGTGCTTGTGGTACAGTGACTCACTTTACATGTTGATCTTTGAGTATACCCGCACGGGGAACTAGACGTTGACGAGAGTTGAGTTGGGAAGCCCCGATCCACACGATGACGATCGAGTTTAAATGGTTTGAGATTTGCCGCCAAGTTCCTCAAGGCCATTGGTTAGAACCATAATCCACCTGTTATGAAAAACAGAAAAAGAGAAGAACAAAAAATATGAGATAGTAAATGATGACGATGATGATGGTGCATTACTTTAATGCACAATTGCCGAAGAATCATCCTAAAGCTGCCGCCAAGCCTCTGTTGCTTTCTGTCACTCTGTCTTGTCCATCATTGTCTTCGCGATTTGATCTTTTCAAATCTTGTTGGCTCATTGAGGTTGGCTCACGGGGGGGGGGGGGGGGGGGGGGGGGGGGGGGGGGGGGGGGGGAGCATTGCTTTTAAGTAGGGAGGCCCAGGTACCATGTTTTTTATCTACATTTTTTTTATGGGGGGCAACTGGGGGGGCACCTGAAATTTGTGGGGGCATTTGCCCCACAGCCTACCTTGGCTACGCCACTGAGTGCAAATCTTGGCAGATACGCACAAATCTTTGCAGATACTACTAAAAAGTGTCTTTCTTTGACGGCTGCCCTACCCCTACAAGCAAGAAACTCCTGGCCATGCAACTGCTCTCTTTGACCAACCTTTTCTTCATCTCCTTTGACTCAGCAGCGAACGTATACGCCAACCTTCCATCGGTTCCATTAGTCAGCTTGAATACATGTTCTTTGTCCGAGCTGCCGGCGTCTACGTCTGATACATTGTAAAGCTTAATGGGTATGGTGAGAACTGAGCGAACGTCCTGATTGAGACAATTCAGACAGAAACGGGAGAATGTTCAGAGGATTTGAAAAAGGCAGGAGATCAATCTTCAAAGTAAAAGCGAGCTTGAGTCCGGTGCTCTTATCCGCTCGGCCACGACACGCCACACCGCATCATCTTAGTAGCAAATGATGAATACATGTATAATTGACTACTTTGCTTGGTCGATCTCTGAATATCCTGCTTGGTATCAGGGATGGATTCCAAGAGTAATCTGCTTGAGCAGCCATTGTGCCATCAAATAATTAAACAGGAGTTGGAATTCCTTTTTCGCCAAAGGGTTGTGAAGTAGCTTTCCCCCCGGGTAAAGTTTTACCATTTTCCCCGAGATGTATTTCTGTCAGAGATTCTGATCAAGAGCGTAGAGTTCGCAACCAATTTTAATTTCATTTAAATTTAAAGCCAGATGAATAACTTCAGCATGTAAAAGTATGTATAAAAATCATCTTTTATATGCTACCTATTAAATCTATAAAATTGTAGTGGTACCCTGTTGCTAATTACAGGAATCGAACAGGCATCTCGTCAAGCTCGAGGGTCTAGTGGTAAGACATCTGCTCTTGAATTGCAGGGGGTAGTGGGTTCAAATCCCACCCAAGTGGTATGCCTGTGATTTTTTTTTTCCCAGAACTTGGCAAAGCACCGAGCATACAGTGCTTATCGCACATCAGTGCATGGGAAAAACAAATAATAACGATAATATTCTTCATCCCAGATGCAGCTGTTACATCTATTAAATGCTACCCTTGAAAGTGCGAGCCTCAAATTCTTTTGAATTCTCACCGTTAGTTCTACATCGTATGTCACGCGCAAACAAGTGGATGTCTCAAGTGGATGTCTCAAGTGGATGTCTCAAGTGGATGTCTCAAGTGGATTTCTCAAGTGGATGTCTCTATTTTTATTATTGTGTTAAAATGTAGTGTAAAAATGTAGTTTCTATAACTCATAGTATGATGTGATTTTGTAAAATTGTGACTGCATTTATTTGTGCATGTGACCCCAGGGCCTCCAGGGAGAACAGTTCTTTGACAACTGATGGGGCTACCCCTGGCGAAACAAAACGAAACAAATAAATAAATAAATAAATAATGATTTCTCGCAAACACTCGTAGTTTGGCATGCCTTTTTGAACTTACCTTGGGGGCTTTGAGGGCATATAGGTCCTGATCCGTCACAACCACCCAGTACTTAACCCAGCCTCCCTTCTGAAGGTACAGGAAACTCCCGAAGGAGGCCTCCTCTCCTAGCTCCGTTATCAGCGACTGAAGAATGAAAAACATAACATTAAAAACTTCATGAAGTACCAGTCAAAAAAAAAAAAAAACAAAACAAAACACTGACCCCTTGCAACACATGTGAGGTTTGGTTTTTTCATATTTATGAATATGTTTTTTATGCAAATATGTAAATGCAAAAAAACACTTTGACTTCACACTTTGACCCTAGCAGATCTTTCTCAAAGCCTTTGAGAAAGACTCTGCTAGGGTC
Source organism: Marthasterias glacialis (assembly GCA_911728455.2). NCBI lineage: Eukaryota > Metazoa > Echinodermata > Asteroidea > Forcipulatida > Asteriidae > Marthasterias > Marthasterias glacialis. The sequence continues at coordinate 28,000,009 of OU452221.1, read as the reverse complement.
GAAACGTGAGGCCATTTATACGTGAGGCCAATTCATACATTTATACAACAGGTCTTTTGGTTGGTAAGCCATTTGCAACAGCTAATTTTTTTTTTTCCCTCCAAATATGTAAATGTATATTTGTATACTTCTTTTTATTGTGGTTTTTCCCGTCTTATAAACTCTAAGCTGTGATTTGTAATTCTTTTTTATATGACGCTGTTCAATCTCTTGTAATTGCCTAATCTAGGATGAATAAGGTTTTTTGAATTGAATTGAAGGCTGCGTTCCAATCAAGCGACATCGGCTATGGCTATAGGACTTTCTCAGCGATCCAGCCATAGCCACTGCAGAAGCCATTCATTCCTAAACGGCATCTTTTTTGTTTTGTTTTTTGTTTTAATGCGTTTTGCCCATCGCAAGGCCCAAAGGCCACTCGAGGTGTGGGCCACTTTTTTGAAGGGATAAAAACCTGCCCCAATGTGCAGAAACAAGACATGGCAAGATATAAACGCAAGTCTCTTCACAGCACAGCTAAGAACAGGGAGGGGTAAATGAATCCGTTGCAAGACAAACATAACTGCCTCTTCTCCTATTTAAAGCAATTTAAAGTGTCTTGCTCAAGGACACAAGGTGTCATGACCGGGATTCGAACCCACATCCTGATGACTTGGCCACCAGAACTTGAGTCCAAAGCACTAAACCGCTCGGCCACGACACGCTACAAACGCATAACACTTCTTTGTAATAGTTAACCTTACAGGTACAGCATATTAAAGAGGGACTCTCAGGTCAATTTTCAGTTTTGCGATGCACTCAATTTCCAATAAATATGATAAATATTTTGAGAATACTTAATGAGAGCTCTTTCACTGGCACGCTTGAAACGACCCATAGATTATCTGCAACCGACAATCTACCGAATTAAAACTTCCTCGACCAGTCACAAAAGTAGGGTCTCATCTCTGCAACTGATGATCTGGAAGTGGGGCATTATATTCTCTCCATCGTGCAAAGCCTCAAATCTCAAAACTTACCCTTCTCTCCATCTTCTTGAGTTCCTCAAAATCACCCTTCAAGGTGTAGTAACACTTGAAACAGACTTTGTTCATTTTGCTGTTGTCGTACTGAAGAGAGCTCTCAAAGCTCGAACATTTGTTGCACACCACCTACAAATCCAGACGACAAAAACGCAAACATGGTTTTTTTTTAAATGTAAAAATAAATCCACAGCTTCGCCTCGTGAAATAGAACAGTCAAATGTTTACCTTGCGATAATATTCCTCCCGCTGCACTCGCAGCCAGTCAATATTTGTATACTACTGACCGCTCTGAAAATTATGCCTGTGTTTATTAAGTCAGTTGGAATTTACACTGTGATTGATTGAATAAGGTTGTTACTGACCGCTCCACATGCCCGACAATGGTGCCTGCGTTTAGTCAGTTTGAAGTCTGTCCCGCATCTCATGCACATCGTCGTCTCATCATCCTTGATCCAGCGGGGCTCACACTTCCCTGGCACAAACTGAGATTCAAACCAAGAAGACAAGCGTAAACAGACATGCAACTTTGTAAGTGCAAAAAAAAACAACCAAAAACAACAACAACGACTGGTAATGGACCAGCACAGAAAACTTGATACAATTTTTATCAGCTTCCTGTGTTACTCTTTTTAGTTGATCTGTGAAGAGTTGCATGCATGGAAAAAACAGATAATTGGTGTACATGTATATTGGGGGTTCGTAGTCTACTCAAAGTTGTTACAAAATGATGATATCCATATAATTATCAAACTAGTCTAACCTGAATAAAAAGAAATGAAAATTGAAATTGTTGAAAATTGAAATTTAAATATCTGACTTGCCTTAAAGGGGAAGCCCCAGCTCAACATTGGTAAGAAGAAAAACATAATGTTCACAGATTTACATGGTATAAAGATAATGATGGTAGAAAACTTTCCTTAAAATATTTCTGCCTGAAGGGCTATCGTTTTTAAATAATAAAATAAGATCCAACTTAGTTTTCGTCTCAGTGAGATGAAAACTGTGCCTATAGGAATGCGTACAAAAATGCTGAATGCATTTTTACCGTTTTCTCCCAAATGAAACAATGAAATGAGGTGACATTTTCACAGGTTGGTTTTATTACAAATATCTTGATTTGTGCAAAGAATGGAAGCATTTACAGTCAGTTATACCAATGCTGAGCTGGGGCTTTAACTCAAAAGAAATGAAAATTTAAGTTTGTTCACAGCATCTCTGTTCAACTTTTAGTCCACAATCTCAATTGAGCTTGTGAAAGTTCACTAAAATTTAAATTTTATTTCGAGTTAAAACCAATGGTGGACTTGTAAAGGCTCTGCTCATGGTGAAATTGGTCAATAGGAGAAACTATTTCGGAACGTATACATTTCTTTGGGAAGCTCTCCTTGGGAAGCTATTGAAGCCAAATGGAAGAAGCTCCTTACAGGGGCTGTGTCGTCATGATCATAGCGAGTCTATGGCTAGACTGAATTATGACCTCCCGATCTGGTCACATCACAGAATAATAATGACGGCGCCCTTTGTGATATGAAGGTCAATGCGGGCGCGTGCAGTAACTGGGTGAGAGGTCTTGTTTCTGGGCCCAGAAACCGGCAGACTACGATCATGACGACACAGCCTCTTTAAGGAAGCCCATGTACAAAAAAGTTCTGAAGAGTCTTCCCGTGGAAATTTGGAAACAATGGAATAATTTGTTGACAATTTGGCATCAAATCTTGGTGTATAAGTTCTGTTCCAAATTTTGGAAACAAAATATTCTTGTGATTAAAGTTTCCAACCTTGTCATCTTCATCATCATCTACTCCATTCAGCCTATCCCCAACAGCATCATTGGTCTTGAAGCTTTCCTTTTTCCGGACCATCTCACGAATGGCAGACAGTAAGGCCTGGGGGGGGGGGGGAAGAACAAAGTAAAGATGATGTCGGTAGATTTAATACTTTGAATCTTACATCTCGTAGCAGGATCACATGAGGAATGTAGACCTCTAGGCTGGCATGCCGAAGGTGACAGAAAAAGATTCGTGAACGCTGTCTCAAGCTTGCAGGGTTCTGCGCCTGTCACCGGGAGCTTGCCGCTAGCCCAACCATTCTCTAGGAGCCAATACGGGGCACAGCCTCACCGGCTTGGCCAGTGCTGAGGAGTTGCACTCCAGCATGCTGGACCAGCACATCTGGACCAACAAGATCACTGGACAAGCTCATGCTACCATATGGACTCGACTCGATTGATTTGATCTTATAGGAGTCTGTCAGGTGTTGAGGTGTTGCATTTTTCTCATATGACTTTTGTGTCGCACATTGGGCCGCATTGAGAAATGCACCATATCTTAACATCAGGGCTCGAATTTTACACACTGGACCACAGGCCCGAGGCCAGTGATTTAAGACTCAGGCCAGTAAACTCAAGACTGGACAAGTCTGGCAGTCTTGTGTTTTTCAATTTGAACAATAATACCTCACTGTGTAATATCTTTAACAAAAAGAAACACGAGAAATGATGTTCAAAATGTTGACTTTAAATCTGATCAATATCTTTCAATTCTGTTGAGTATCAAAATACACTTATCCACAAGACAAATGAGACAAATCTTCTCTTAGTGCTTTTTCAAATAAAAACAGTTTCCAGTTGAAACTTTGTAGAAAGTGCTTTCTCATTAAGATTCTGGTCTTGTAAAATAAATTCTGGTGAAAATATTGAGCTACAAGCCCTGCGGTCTTGTGGAATTTTACCCCAAATTTGAGCCCTGAACATGCAATTTGACCTACTGCCTTCCAATCATATAACTTTGGTTAACTTCTTGAGTGGCATGAGTCACATAAATGAGTCATATCTTTAACTACTCACCGCCATCCAATCTTCTCTGTCTTCCTCGGTGTTCGTCTGCAGCTCTATGCTCTTCGTCTTGCCCTCGATGATAAATCGGCAGTTATCACTGTCCAACACCTGCTAGGGATGAAGCGGGGGTAACGTCAAGGGCAGCAGATGGTGGAGAGGAACACGGGAGGAGGGAAGGGGGGGTTAATTGGAAAAACAAAACAAAGAAGGTTAATGATATTGTTTTTGTCATTTATCATCGGTGTCAATGTTATTAATATACCATTAGCGTATTGTGGCTGAGCAGTCTCGAGCATCTAAAGTTCTGATGGCTGAATCATGAGAATTTTGGTGAAGACACTTGTGTTCTCGGGCAAACACCCCTAACGATAATTGCTTCTCTTCACCCAGGAGTCAATGGGTAGAGATTGTTGATGTGAATTATTAGTAACCTGTGCACCAATTTGGCTGCCGGTGCTGCATACTCCAAAGGAGTTTCAGGATTGCGCTTTAGGCCCAAAGAACAGGGGTAGTAGTTGTGTAAGGCGCTTTGATACAATTAGCAGATGCAACTAATAATGCCAACTATTATTAGTGTTATAATCCCATGGACTTGAGGACCTCTTATCTAATGCTGAAAATTCACGTGTTGGTCTAGTGCGTGACTCTGCGTCCATTTCTTTTGCTCCACGGAGGATATCAATTGTAGCGGATTAAGCAATACGGATACATAGAAGTATGCTTGTAGTCTGGCTTACATCTTCATTTTCTATGCACAACACGTTAAAAAACAATTGACACATGGATTTTTGACCAAAATCCCTTACCCTCAAACGACCCCCCCCCCCCCACCAACAAAAATAAGTTAATTAATTAATTAAAAAAAAATAATAACAAATAACAAATAAATAAAAATAATACTGTAAAAAAAAATTTTACAAAAATAATATCAACATTCTTATATGATTGATTTGCAATTCAAAATACAACAAAAAAAACTTAAGTTCTACATGCGCATTGAAAAATCATATTTAGTTTTATTGCGAAGAACAAAAAATAGCTGTTGCAAACTGCTCGTCAAACAAAATGACCTCTGGTATAAATGCAAAAAAAAAAAATGTCTTGGCCTCATGTTTTGACTTCAGTCTTTCTCACAACGGAGGGTTTCGTTATGAAAAAGTAGCTTGCAAGCATGCTAAAGAAAACTACTTTCAATTTGCATCAAGAGGAGCAACATGCAAGTAAAAAAATCTATAGTTTTTTTTTTTAAATACACCAAATAGCAGAATATGATATCAAAGAAAATCAACTACTCTTTCATGACTGTTTAAAAGCATTGCTTACTCTTTGGAGTGCTAACAAATTGATAAAACATGGTATAAATGACCAAACATCTGAAACGATCACGACTCATGTTTATGTGTTTTTTGTCGAGACATTCCTTCTGTCAACCACCTGCTTGAATTGAAAACTATTTACGGTACAGTACCGGCAAAATAGCAGTTTCACCAAAGCTCAATATGGTAACGTCAATGCTGACAAATATGGCCAACAATCCTGCATCGTGTGGCTTACCACGTACTGCAACCTACGCTTGAAAACAAAATGGCGGCGGAAGGCAAAAGGAAGCAATAGTGACATTTCTCCCAGGCCTGGATTTACACGGAGGCCATGGCCTCTGTTGCCCTGGTCTTGGCCTTGGTGCCCCTTCAAAAAGTTTCCCATAGACTTTTAAGATTTCCCGATGGAAGTGCCGTTTGCAGAATAAAAATTTGGCCTTGCCCTCTCAAACATGTAAATCCAGGCCCGATATTCTCTGGGATACACACAAAGCAACAACCTCTTTCAAAACAGGAGAGGCGGTAGGTTGCTTGACCTCTTAAGATTTCAGAAAAATGTGAAAGTTTTTTTCACTCAAACGATAAATTGAAATGAGTTGTAATGCTCAATCTCTTTATTGTGATGTTCCATGAAATGGAGAAGATGCTTAAATCTGACCGCCAACTTTTCATTCATTACCACCAAAAATAGTACCTTATGTACCCAGATATGTTTCTGTTTTTGGGGTGAGAGTCAATGCCGACGAAAAAGGTCTGAAACTATGATCCAAATTTCAGGAGGAATGTTGAAATAATGGTTTCCCACCTTTTTAGTAACCCCTGGATTTCAAGGAGCTTCTGGGAACAGTATCCTCAGAGCTAGCGAAGTAGATCAAAGAGCAGGGTTTCTTACTATCTGAAGAAAATAACAGCTGCACTTTCCCCCGAGCAGACTTTAAAAGTCCGAATTCAGATGAAAGTCTAAAATGTCTCTGTTGCAATAATTATTGAAAAGGTGGCAGTCAGATTCAGGCTCTTTCCCGATGAAGTATGAATGCAGTGACAAAAAAATAAGACATCTCCTTCATGACTTGGAACGGCATGCTAATGAAAAAAAAATCCAAACAAAAATTGGTGTCAACGAAAAACAACTACAAACAACGCTGCCTAAAAACTACAGATGAATGCTCGACTATCAAGAATGTTTTAAAGCGTGCGGACAACATTGGTAACTGTCAAAGATCAGTATCCTCCCTCTATGTGACCCAACATATACATGAAATAAAAAAACCTGTGAAAATTTAAGCTCAATCGGTCATCAAGAGTCCCAAGAAAACTGTGAAAAAAAAAACTTTTTTGTTTTCACACTTTTCAAACATCGGGTTTTGGACTCATGAGATCAAAACTAATTGTTTTCCACGCTACTCAAAAACTATAGCATTTCAGGCAAAAATATTTCAAGGTAAATTTTCCAACATGACCATCTTCACAGCAAAGTTATGTGTAAATCTGTGAACACTTATGTTTTCACTCTAACCAATGTTGTGCGCACCCTTTAAGGTAAACGTACTATGCAAGTGATAGTGGCCAAATGCTGCCTCATGCTCCGTGCAAACGTCCGTGCAAAGCAGAGTGGGACATGGAAAGAAGGTATGCATCATCACAGCAGTCTCGTAAAAATGGGCGCGGTTCAGGTTGAGCGAGCCCTTCACTGCAAGGACTTCATATCATGCTCGCTTTGCATTTGCCTTTGCATCGAGTATGAACCAGCGTTGACACATTAAGACTTGTTCATACGAACAGAAAGATCAAGATAGGACACGGCATGTGAAATTTTATACCATTCTTAAAAAAAAAAATAATAAATTGTGAAATGTTTTAGACAGTTGTTGTTTTGAACTAATTTATGTTTGATTGTAACGCAAGGTTGACGACATGTGTTATAGTTTCCATCTCAAATCAATTTGACGCAACATTTCACGCTGGAAACACACCAACGCCAAAATGCTTCAGACCTTCAAAGTAAAGTCCATCTTCAAGATGGCACTGGTTCCAGTCAAAATTTCACATGGGTCCAGAGGTTTTTGAAAAAGCGTGTCAACTGAAGTTTCTTCGAAACTTAGTGAAGACAATCAGATCGTACTGATTGAAAAGTCGAGTTGCTCCACCATCGCTTCTTTTCAGAACCACCACAACTGAGAGTTTTCATGTACATGGTGTTACAGCGACCCTCACCAGAAAAAAAACTTACTGATCTCTTTGACATGTTCAGCTCAAAGTACACAGAAACAAACCTTTTGCCTCTGATACTCTGAAGATTATCGTCTTTCGATAAAACCTCAAAAGTAACTTCAAGAAATATTTCTCCTTTTTGTACTCTCCGTTTTTTGTTTTGTTTTGTTTTTTAACTTTTGCTTTAAATTTTCCGATTGACAGGGAAGTTTTCTTACTATCGTTTATGAAACCAAAAGTGAACAACAGTTTTAAAACCCAAGCATAATCCTTTTCAGTGTTTCTTCCCACTCAATCATCAGAAGACCGTTCCACGAAACTTCACGCCGACATATTTTTTCCGCAACTAAAAATAAACAAAACTTTTTTGAAAGAAGTCAAGAGAAAAGTACTCACACTAACCTTCATGCCATCCACCTCTAGCTTGAGTTTGACTTTGTAAGAAGCGGATGCCGTCAAGAGCCTCTTCTTCTCACAGCAGAGAAGAATGTCATTGAACTGCATGTTTGAAACAAGAACACAACTTAATGTTAATCTTTTGCGGGGATAAAGAATACTATTTGTTATTTGTAATGTTTTACCCATACACCGATGTGTGTTAAGCACTGTATACTCAGTACTTTCCAGAGTCATGTGGAAAAAAAAAATCCACAGGCATTTTCCTCGGGTGGGATTCGAATCCACGACCCCCGACATTCTAGAGCAGATGTCTTACCAACTAGACTCCCGAAACTGCCCGGTAGCTAGAGGCAGTTCAAATCCATTAGCAGCGTGTAACGCAACCATGCCTGTGGATTTTTTTTTTGACAGGACTCGGGAAAATACTGAGTATACAGTTGCTTAACACACATCGGTGTATGGGTAAAACACTACAAATAATATTCTTTAACCCCGATGCAAAAATTAACATCCATCTTAATACTGTTTGTGTTTTTACCCATAAACCGATGTGTGTTAAGCACAGTATACTCGGCACTTTCCCGAGTCCTGTGAAAAAAAATTGACATCTATTATAATGGTCGCGGTACCCGCTGCTAATAGGATTCAAACTGCCTCTAGCTACCGGGCAATCTCGGTAGTCTAGTTGGTAAGACATCTGCTCTAGAATGGCGGGGGTCTTGGGTTCGAATCCAACTCGAGAATTATGCATGTGGATTTTTTTTCCCCACAGGACTCAGGAAAGTACTGAGTATACAGTGCTTAACACACATCGGTGTATGGGTAAAAAACACAAATGACCAACATAATTAAATATAAATAATCAGTTCTTATATATATTGTATCCATCGTTCTGCTCCTACATGTAATCTTAATTTGATAATGCATTACAATCATTCTAGGCATCTCCGTACTTCAAACACTAACTTGCTTCTTGTATCTAAGAGTAATAATTCATGGGTGGGGAGCGGTCATTTGCACATGCTGGACCTTTCGCTCTGGAATGAGTTGCCACAAAATTTTCGTAGTATTTCTTCTGTACAAAACTTTAAAATTGCTCTCAAGACTCTCTTGTTCAATTGTTCACCCACACAAAGGCCCAAGAAGGTCTTGAATATTTTGGAGTGCACTTACATTAGGGTGTTGCACTTGCATCAAATAGGAAACCTAAAGGTTTGGACACGTGAGAGCTACACACCTTTTCGAGACATTTTGAAGACAAGAAGATGAAGATATGTAGGAAAAATCCTGACAAACCAAAAGCCTGTGGATTATCGTTCCCCCTGCCTCCCTCCCCCATCCCCTTCCCCCGAAGAAACCCCTCCATCTTACCAGGTAGATGTATCTGTCTTGAGGATCTTTGCTCTTGTTGGCAATCTTGGTTATCTTGCCCTCTTTCAGGAGATGCCTCGTCGGATCGATGATGTCTTCGCCCTCGATCTTCTCGTTAATCTTCAGCAGTTTCTCAAATTGCTCCTGAGGGACAGGGAAGAATTTAAACAGAACAAGATCAGTATATGTCAACAAAAAGAAGAATGACAAGTTTCAATCTGAATAAAAAAAATCAGTCGTTAGTTCAAAGTTCATAAGCATAAAATTCTCTCTCCTGGTGATAAAAAAATAAATAAAATAAAAGTGATAAAAAACAATTATATTTAAACATTTATTAATTATTTGTCAAATAGAAACGATTAAACGCATCCGGAGAGAACATATGGACAGGCACACACACACCGCTGTGGGGACATTTATACAATGAAACAAAGGTCCCCACAACGTTTGTCTTAGTCAAACCCTGTCCACACAGAGGGATTCTTTAGAACAGGGAATAATAGAACGAGGAGTCCCCACAACTCAGCGTTAAAAAGGACTCGGTGACTCACTTTTTCCTTCTTACACATTTTGTGTTTTGGATATTTTCAATTTGTCTGTTGGTTAATGACTATAAATCTTGTACTTTCTATGTTTTTATGTCAATTGTGTAATGTAATTCAGCCTGCTGTCTGCAATAAGCAGCTTTTAATAAACTAGCAATAATATACCAGGTTGCTAGGTCCGATTTTTGACCCATTTCACACAAACCAATGTTATGCAAACCCTTTAAAATGTTTCAACGACAAAGACAAAACTCCAAAAATACTGAGAACTCTGCACCTATAAAATAAAAGAAAATAAATAAAACAAAATGGCCTTCAGAGGAACTCCATTTTAGGAAGAAAAAATAAATAAAAATAAAAAAAAACAAGGATATCCTTTTCAGGTGTCAGTTACCAGTTTCCTAAAATAGCCCCAGCAACCTTTTCAAAGTCTGGCATTCCCCAAATCACTGGCACGCACAATATCACGATCAAAAGGCCCTACATTAACGTAAAGAGTAGCGGAAGCTCCGTTTTCTTTGGCACTCGTTATTCAAGACCACAAAAAACAAAAAAAAAGTGGCTGGGCTCGATTTAGCATGCCCTGGAACCCCCTGCCAAGAATTTTCGTCTTCTTTTTATAGTGGAGGCACTGAAATGTCAAAACGTACGGCTGACAGGAAGGTGACAATTTGTCAAGGGAAATTCATCCCTTCCTGTAAGGCAAAGCGAGGGGAGTCTGAAATGATAACGGCCCGATATAGGTCAAAATTATGCCCATGTGAGTGGCAGACCTTGAAGAGAGAGAGAGAGAGAGAGAGAGAGAGAGAGAGAGAGAGAGAGAGAGAGAGAGAGGGGGGGGGGGGGGGGATTCATCGCGGATAGTTGTCCCGTTGTGTTCCCAAGATTCCTAAAACGGCAACAGCCATTTACGGTACCGGCGTGCCTTTTTCCTATGGCAACAGAGTAACACGTTCCGAACGCTGCGTAAGAAATTTGCAGAATCCTCCCCCCCGCCTCCCTAAAAATAACCGGCGACTTTTGCGCTGTGGCTGAGTCATCTAACCACACAAGGACAATCAGCTAGAGGCTTAAACGGTCTTGAGTGCCGCTTATGGGCATTTGAACATTTCCTGATGTTTACAATAAGGACACTAGACCACAGTAGCTAGATTTGACAATGCCTCTGAGAACTAGAGACTTTTAGCAAACGGTACGACCGAATGTGGTTAACAGTTTGAATGAAAAATCACTGCGTCTGAATGCCCACTTAAAGATAGTAATAATACTAATCAAAGGTTTATTTCATAATTGTCACAAGTCAAAATTATGATGTAAAGAGGATCTGAACATCCTAGTGAAAAGGAAATTCTCATAAAGATAAACTCCACTGAATGTGGTTAACAGTTTGAATGAAAAATCACTGTGTCTGAATGCCCACTTAAAGATACTTAAAAATACTAATCAAAGGTATTATTTCATAACTGTCACAAGTCAAAATTATGATGTAAAGAGGCTCTGAACATCCTAGTGAAAAGGAAATTCTCATAAAGAGAAACTCTTCGCGGTGAAGAGGAAATTCTTCTCAGACAAAAGAAATTCTTCTTAATCAGTTGACAGTCAAGAGAAATTCTTCTTAGTCAAAAGAAATTCTTCCAAGTCAAGAGAAACTCTTCTTAGTCAAGAGGAATTCTTCTTAGTCAAGAGGAATTCTTCTTAGTCAATAGGAATTCTTCTGAGTCTAGAGAAATTCTTCTGAGTCAATAGAAAATCTTAGTCAACAGAAATTCTTCTTAGTCAAGAGGAATTCTTCTGAGTCTAAAGAACTTCTTCTGAGTCAAGATAAATTCTTCTTATTCAAGAAAAATTCTTCTTGGTCAAATAAAATTCTTCTGTTTACACTCATAAGCCCCTTTTCCACTACATGAATTTCCTGGGAAATTCCCGGCAAAATTCTTTATTTGACCTTTCACACTTGAATTGCAAGTTTCACCCTTTTCACCCTTGCAAATTTTCCGGGAAAAATCCATTTCCCATGAAACAGCTAGCCCTTCTTGGGAGTAGGGTTAGGCCAGATAAACCCAGAGGCAGGCATCTTGAGGGTGTATTTATCCCAGGAAAATCACATCAAATGTGAAACGAACATGGGGTGGCGGTGGGGCTAAAAGTTTCCCAGGAATTTCCGGGTTTTTTAGTTTACTGAGCATTGGCTCGGTAGTGTGGCAAGGGCTTTTGTAAAGATGTTAGGGTGCCATTTTAATCAGTTTACGTAGAGTAAGAAATGGGGCATTGTACTTTCTGTTATTACACCCAGTTTACACTTTAAAGTGTTTTACTGTGCTTTAAGCTAGAGGCTTTACTGGAGTGTTACACAAAGTTTACATTTTGTAAACATGGTCAAGTGTAACAAAGCTTTACTGTGCTTTAAGCTAGAGGCTTTACTGGAGTGTAACACAAAGTGCTTTACTGGAGTGTTACACTAAGTTTACACTTTGTAAACATGGTCAACATGGTCAAGTGTAACAAGGCTTTATAGTGCTTTAAGCTGGAGGCTTTACTAGTGTGTAACACAAAGTTTACACTTTGTAAACATGGTCAAGTGTAATGAAGCTTTAATGTGCTTTAAGCTAGAGGCTTTACTGGAGTGTAACACAAAGTGCTTTACTGGAGTGTTACACAAAGTTTACACTTTGTAAACATGGTCAAGTGTAATGGAGCTTTAATTTGCTTTAAGCTAGAGGCTTTGCTGGAGTGTAACACAACCTTTACACCTTGTAAACACAAAGTTTACACTTTTGAAACACAAAGACTACACTCTGTAAACACGGTAAAGTACAACAATGTTTTACGCTAGCGAAAAATGTGGAGAGATTTTCAAGATGCTATTTCAATCAGTTCATTCAGGATCAATAGCGGAAGAGATGTGTGCTCTCTGGCAGTAGTGTTACACTCAGTTTACACTTCAGAAAAGTGTAGTTAGGTTTATGTAGTGTTACACACAGTTGAACTTGTTTTGTACACGCTCTGTGTGAAAAATCATCACAAAGTATCCAAAATGGAAGCGATTGTGATTTCGGACCATTCGTGACAAAAGGCGGAAGCAGACATTGACTATCTATTACGGACTCTGAAGTCCACGAATGAACCCAATTCCTGTAAACATCAACAGTGCAGTTGCGCTGGGGGGGGGGAGGGGGGGTGGAAGTAACAGGTGTTGTGTCTTTATCTTGTTGACAACATCTGACAACAAATTGGAGACTTTTATGGGAACGAGCAGATGTCAACCTACTAACCCAACCCAAAGTCCATCTGCTCCCTCATGTGTACAGCCAAAGTGTTGCTGCTTGAATGCACTCCAAAGTTCACTTTCGACTTGAAGTAGGCTTGAAAGTGTGAAGTGTGTCCTGCTCTTGATTTCCCTCGTGCCACTTTGTACCATGTGACCTGACCGCAGATATTCTGCTGAAAGTTGGGGGGGGGAGTGGTGGGGGGGGAAGTCCACGTCTCTCGTCATGTGAGTCTGTGCGAAGTGCTCCTTCAATGGAGTGAGGGGATCAGGAAGTGGTTGTGAGTCACCGCGTTTTCACCGTAAAATATCCCTTAATGAGACAGAAAGTGCCTTACTTACTCGATGATGGACGGTGGATCAGAACTTGCGCTCGTATATTTAAAACTCTGTATGTGTCAGTCAAATTCGTTTGTAAACAACGACAAAATCGGCCATCATACTGTGTGTGCGTGTCACATTCGAATAACTAGAATATTATTTATAATAATAACATGTATTTGCTTTCAACACGATAACATAATAAATGATGATGATTTGAAAGAGTGACATTTGGGGAATATTTCTTGTTATAAGCGCTGATTTTTATCTATTGAGCACACTATTTTTATGCAACTCCAGCGGCATAAATAAGGGCAGCATGTGCCCCCCCATCCCATTGATGTCTGTGCCCCAACCCCATTGATGTCTGTGCCCCAACCCCATTGATGTCTGTGCCCCAACCCCATTGATGTCTGTGCCCCAACCCCATTGATGTCTGTGCCCCAACCCCATTGATGTCTGTGCCCCAACCCCATTGATGTCTGTGCCCCAACCCCATTGATGTCTGTGCCCCAACCCCATTGATGTCTGTGCCCCAACCCCAGGTGGCCCCCCCCCCCCATTTGATATCTTGACTTTTGAAATTTAAAAGTCAAGAGTAAAAACTATACATTTTGTAAGCTTTTACATAGTAATTTCACTGTTTTTTGTAAACTATTTTTCTATTTACCCACAGACAATGTATTTGTTTTTACATCCAAGTCAGATTATCTTATAAAAAATAATAAACGGCATAACAAGAGCGCTGAAAAGGGGCTTGTTTAGGAAAAGTGAACATTTCTAATTGGCCAGAAGTGCCCCCCTTGGAAAAATGGTTCACCCCTTGTGCCAAGGATCCCCCAGTCTACCATGGGCACATTTTTATTTGAGTAGGATCTCTACAAAAGGAATGAAGGTATTGTGGAGGAATTTATTTAGTTGTTATGACTGCATCAACTCACCATGGACTTCATCATGTCATTGGAATGCTTTGCAGCCCCAGAGATGATGTTTAAGGCCTCTGTAAGGGAACAAGAAAATATAGAATGATGAGACGGGGAAAAAAAAAATACCATCGGATGATTAATGTTGTGAATGTCATCGGGGCTACAATTTACAGTACTGGGCCCAATAGACCTTCTGTATATATGATGTCACTAGAATAGGGCACCCTCCCTCACAGGTCGGAAAGGCGGTTTCTCATTGGCCCAGCCTGTTTGGTTTGGTTCACGCACACAGCTGTGTGTTCCCATTGTTCCATCATCGTTTTTTTACCTCCAAGAAGTTACCTTGGCGGGGTTGACGTCAATGCATTAGGTCAATTTCATACAGCTGTACAGCGGAAAATATTTCTAAAACAAATTTATTCGCTGAGCAAAATTTTACGGGGAACTGGTTAGAAGGAAATATTCCATTTGAAACTGGTCTTCTTTGCAACTTAGCAAGCATCCTTATCTACAGGTTTCCTCAGGCTTCCGAGCTAAAGTGATTACATTTGCTTTTGAGGCAACCTTGGTATCATCACCAGAAATTAATAATAATCATCTAAATCTGACAGCTTTTGTTATTCAATTTTTGCATTCATTTTAACATTTCGGATGAAAAAAAAAACTACAAGAAATGACGGACGACTCACTTTCTGCACTCGGTCTGTCCCTGGCATCATCAGGCAGCTTTCGTAAGTACTCTGCATTGGTGCAAAGAAATCACAAACAAATCGTACTTATAGTTACTATTCTCCAAATAACAATAATACACGTACAAGACAAATATTAGAACATACATGTCTCGAAATACTCACTGGACCACCGACCAGAGTCCACTCAATTTGAGCACTGGGACCTCACAACCAAGCAAGTCCAGCTGCTGGTAATTTTCCAAACACATCTTTACTACATTGTTTTTTAACTTGTCAAGTACATGCACAGACCTCTCCCTAAAAAGTGATGGTTGCATGGCGTGGACAATCTTTAGAACCACTCACTTAACGTTTACGGAAGAATGAGAAGTAACTATTACTTAAAGCGTGTGGGTACAAACATGTATAGATCTCATAGATAGGAGCAGTGGTGTAACTAGGGTAAAATTTCAGAGGGACACAAGGGGGTGCACCATTTTTTTTCGGGGGGGGGGGGCACTTTTGGCTAGTCAAAACTGTAGTTTCCGTTTGCGTTTTCCCTGAACAAGCCCCTTTTCATCACTCTTATGTTATGCACTTTACTATGTTTTATAAAATAATCTGATGTGAAGGTTAACAAAATGCATACATTGTCTGCATGTAAATAATTTTTTTTTTTTTAATTTAAAACTATAAAAGATTATAAGAAGTTACATTTTATTCTGGTAATTTTCAATCTCAAAAAAATCCAGATTTCAAAAGTTGGGGAGCACCCGGAAGGGCATGGACATTAGTTGGGGGGGGGGGGGGGGGGGCACGTGCCAATATGATTTTATCGCGTCAGACTTTTGTCGGACTTTCGGTGGCGTAGCCAAGGCTGTGATTGGCCAACACGTAAGGGGACGGGGCTTAATGGATCCGTCTATGGGGAGAGACTACCTAGATCAGATAGAAACTTGTCCTACTATTGATCTACTGCCGAGGAATAGATTAGAAAAAAAAACCAGGAGACTACCTAGTTCCGATAAGAACTTGCTATGAGTCCTGCTACGTATCAGTTGACGTACCTTTTAATAGAAGCTCATATCTGGGTATCCTCTGTACTGGAGTTAACATGTGGTGCTGCAGAGCAAGACCACCACATTGTGGGAGTTGCTGTGAATGAGATTTTGAAGAAAAAAAATGAACGGCGAATCAAAAAAACGTCTGCTTGGGTTTTTTTCTTCAGTGTTGACACAATTCATCTCAGGTCATCATCACAATAATCTCAGTTGCGCCATTTTTGGGAGTTGATTTCCCTGTGTGTCATACAGTGCAGTGCGCTTTTTAGGCAACGCGGTGCTCACACACTTACCCTTATTTTTACGTGCAATTTGACTTTAAAAAATGGTGAGCGTGGCAGAGTGTAACGGCAAATGACATTGGTGCAAGTCGTCAATACAGAACTCTCTCGAGAAGACATTTTCAATCTTGTTAAGCGGATAATTTCTGCTTACAATGTGGTCCTGAGCAGAATTTCCCTTTCGTAACATCGTAAGCAAAGCAAAAGCCATGCTAACTTGCCGGCAGTCTTTGCGAAGCAGATGAGTGATGCAAAAGTGCAAATCCTTCAAGAATGCGCAAACAAGCATCGTAAAACCTTCTCCATCGTTTATGAAATACACTTTTGCTTGTGCACATTTTCTCTGCTAATAGTCAAAGCACAAAGGATTTGTTTATCGGTAAAACAGCTTTACAAAATTGTGCCCGAAATTTGACAACTATGGGGGCGCTTTGACATCTGTTAAAGGTCTGATATATTCGAAGGGGTTCTATGGAAATTTTTGTATAAATTTTAATTATCTCCCAAACATTATGTATCATTTTAGTGAGTTTCATAATTTCTGAATTTTTTTCTTTCTTTTTTGTTTTGCATATCAGCCAGTTTGTTAGTTTGGACTGAAGTCACAAAAATACAAGCCTTTGTGACGGAAATATTTTCAAAATGATAAAACTCGCAAAAAATTGTTAACGGTTTCAACCCTAGCAGAGTCTTTCTCAAAGGTTAAATGACAACACAACACACATACACATAGTGACATAAAACTATGATAAAACTTCATACTTAAGTAGCAAATATATAGAATTATCCATCTATTTATTCCAAAATCATCAGAACAACACAAAGTGTTTTTTAAAAAATTTAAATCCCCGATGACAAATAAGGGCTGACAAACTCACCTGAATTTCAGAAATAGCCGCGGCAAACTTAGGCACTTTAGAAGTCCACAGATTTAGTTGCTTCATGGCATGGTCAAAGTTACTGACGTAGTAGGAATAGAGTTTGAGAAAGTGCGCATTGTCCTTCAGTACCTCTCCTAAGCATGGATTCGTCTCCCTAGTGACAAAAATAAAATAAATTTGTGTTTGTTTACAATTTCACTTAATTTCAATTCAGTTTTTATTCACCAAACAAAAAGTCCAAAGACTAAAATCTGTTTGGTTTACAGTGAAAAAAATTGAGCATTGACAACAAAAATTAAAGAGAGAAATTTATATACACTTATTCACGATTGTTTACACCACCACAGCGATGGTGCCGCACGCGCACACACAAACGCGCGCACCACGCGACAATAGATTTATTAAAATACATGATTAATTTTTGCATCGGGGATAAGAATATTATTTGTGTTTTTGCCCATACACCGATGTGTGTTAAGCACTGTATACTCAGTACTTTCCCCGAGTCCTGTGAAAAAAAACATCCACAGGCATATTCCTCGGGTGGGATTCGAACCCACGACCCCCGCCATTCTAGAGCAGATGTCTATGGGCAAAAACACACATAGATTTATTTGTTTCGTACTCGTATCTTTATGGAATAAGCATTTATATGTTTGACCCTTGCACAGTTGAAGTGATCAGGGTTAAATATATGCAATGACATGCCTTCTAAGCTGTAAATTACTAGGCCTACTGTTTCCTTTTTCAGAAACAGCACATAAAAATTCTAGAAATAACGACTGCATTTCAAAGCATACACAAGTTCAAAGCTGGCTTCCCAAACTTTATTTTGGTCACAACTTAAACTTTCAAAAAGGTCATTTTAAGGTCACATGGTGTGCTGTAACACAAATGCATTATAAAAAGGGCCAATTTAATAATCGGCCAGTACACAGTCTGATAAAATGGGCCGATTAAATTGGCACAGGATATTGCTAGGGTTAAAGAGTAATGCTTTGGCAGACGGCTTTCAAAGTGATGTCCATAGTACTATTCATAATAATAATAATAAAAATAATAACAATAATTAGACATTTATAAGCCGCTTAAAGGTAAAACATAGGATTGGTAAAGCTGATTGATTGTGCATTGTTCTTACTTTGTGTGAACAAACAAACCTCTGAAAATTTGGGCTCAATCCGTCGTTAGAATCAGGAGAAAAATATTGAAAAACTGTGCACAATTTTCAGCATGTAGACACATTGTCCTCAATTTTGATTGGTCACAACCGAAATTAAAATCGGGGTCTTCAAATTCTATTTTTCTCGACTTTGACAGTATTTCAGACAGAAGTATTTCTATGGAAGATTGGTACTGGTATGAACTTTATAATCAGTAAGCTTTCAGACTGATACTAATAAACAAAAATTGGGATGAACACCAATCCTGTATTACCTTAAATACTACGTTTCTAATCGCTATGGCAGGCCTCGATCTTAAGAAAAACGGGGGCAGGCCTTTGCTGGCCAAATCTTAGAAATTGTACAAGGGCATGCTGGCCAAGTTGGTAGTGACAGTACAATTTTTCCTGAAGGGCATGCTGGCCAACTCGACAGGGCATCAGGCCAATGGGGCCTCGGTGGCCTCGGTTAAGATCAAGGCCTGCTATGGTGCTGTTGTCTTTGCAGACTATTAGGTAAAACTAGAGCTACTGCTCCTATAACGCAAAGATACATAATCACAAATAGAACACACAAACAGAAATATCTTATTTTCAACTAGAGAAAACATCTTTTTCATTTCATTCTAGCTATTTAGGCGTTACTGTTGTTGTTTGTAAGTTGTTTTTGTTTATTTCTGTCCGTTTGTTTTGTCTCTGTCCACAGACTGATTTATACAAGACTCAGCTTATCTAAATCGGCCTCCATACTGTTCTCATCCTTTGCCTGTTCAAGCATAACTTAGTCTATTCTATTCATTATTACTTTGTACGTGTTGTACATTTATATAGTTTCAATTTGTCATGACAGTAAGGAAATAAATGTTACTGAAACTGAAAAAAAGGCAAACAAAATACAACTAACAGAAATCGACTGAAAAGCTTTGAAGTACAAGCTGCAGATTTGGGTCTGGGTTCTCCCCATGCGAAAGCTAGCGTATCAGGCCGATATGCGGGAAATACGAGCCGATGTGCAGAAATTACGGACGAAATGCCAAAAAAAAAAAAAAGTTAAGATGTCAATAACGAATTCACAAAAAATCCTAACACAAAACCATTTAAATGCTCCAGATTGCACAGTAGAGTTATAAAAGCCAAACTTAAACATAAAATAAAAACATTCCAAGGACCCGCTATCAATTCAGCGTGCTTCGGCCACACTTTCAAAATTTGGGTCCAGAATCCCCCCCAGTTTTGAAAAATCCTGGGGAGAACCCGGTGGGTTACACAATTAATCCAGAGATTTGATTAAACAAGTTTTCAACAACATCATTCAAAACAATGACAAAACTGTACAATGTCTTAGCGCCAACTTTAATTCCAATCTTTTGGAATATGGCCTACAGAGGAAAAACAAAACAAAATACATTCCTGTTTTTCTTCGTGGCAAAGTATTTGCTAAGCACGTTAAAAGCACTGTTGTGACTGCTTCCTGTCTAGGGTACAGACCGGCTGCGGGTTTGAGTTGGCTTTTGAATACGGGCATACGCTTCCTCCTCTTGTTACCAACCATCAGGGTCAAAGGTGAACAATCCAAATCCTAGGATTGCTCGACGACTTTTTTTTTGCTTTTTCCCCTTGGGGGAAAAAAAAACGATCACAGCATAGTGAGCGTGCTGATGAAGTGTTACATTGCCAGCTTTTTATTCTGGGGCCACTCCCCCCCACCTCTTTCAGGGATGAGAATTGCCAAATGTGAAAATTCCTGAAAATGGCTCGCAGGCCTGGGTTCCCCTTTATTCTAGACCCGGAACCTCCCAGATGTTACAATTCAGGAGGTTTACAGACTCTGTGCATCACCAGAAATACAAAACTGCAGGTTTTGGACACAATGTGGACCATTTCTTTCTCCCTTTGGTGACTGCTTTACTTCTTTCAAGAAAATTTGAAGTCTCAAGGATATTCTGAGAAAATCCTGAAATCAGGAAAAATCCTGAGAAATCACATGCCTGCTCTTTATCAAGAGAGGTACATACTCAAAGATTCTATTCCCCACATTTTCCACGAAGAGGAGGTACATTTCACAGAAAATACTCATTTTGCTGACCACAAATGTGTGTTTGCCGAGCAGAACAAATGAAGCACATCCCAAACGCCCTTTTCTGGGTTTTTTTGTACTGGTTCTCCACCATTCAATTTTTGCATATAAAGTTGTTGGGGAATGTTTCTGTATTTGGTTTGGTTTATGGTATTTTGTTTTGCAAACTTTCTCCATATATGACTTAACAACCCATGTACTCAAGGCACGCAAACAGGCCAGTCTCATAAGGTGTTGGTTTCCTAATTGAATTATAAGTATTACCCGCCATCGTTTTTGTTTCCCCCCCCCCCCCCACCACCACCCCGCACCCCTTCTCTCTCTCTCTCTCTCTCTATGCCTGTGTTGACGGACGTCAAGAGACCCAAAGACGTCCAGCGTCTGGCAATATTAAACCTATTATCTAATATGAGACATACAGGATCTATGACCTTTGTGGCCTCACTGTTGTTTCCTTGTTGGTGATGACTTCATGCCTTAAGATCATGAGCAATACTACGCACAGTTAAAGACTAGAGCCTTGGCTGGCTCAACTGTTGACTCCTTATTAATCCATCATCTTGACTTGTAAAAAGTAGCCACAGCGACCCGATGTACTGTTCGCCAGTCTTTACACTGGCTCCCCGTTATCAAACGGATTCAATTCAAAGTTCTCCTTCTCGCGTGCAAAGCAAGAAATGGCCTCAATAGTCTCATCACTCAAATGTTGCCGGCACCATCCATCAACCTTCGATCAATGTCCAATACCCACCTTCAACTTTCCCTTGGCCCACGCACAATCACCCGCTATGGTCAACGAGCGTTCGCAGTGGCTGCACCAGCCCTTTGGAACAAACTCCCCCTGCACATCCGTGACTCACCCTCCATTCAAGACTAAGCTTAAAACACATCTCTTCACACAATCGAGAGCGCTTTGAAATGCCCGTAGAAAGTCCTATATAAAGGTTGTAATTATTATTTATCACTCGCTCTTGGGAGATGCAGACTTTCTTTGTTTTGTGACGGTGTCTATCTTAATATACATGACACCTTTTGGTTGGACAGTCAGCTCCCTGTGATAGCTGCCCATGACAGAGGCCATCTAGTCACTCAATCCTGACTCAAACTGGCCTCACCCTCCTACGCCTGTCAGATCATTCAGCATCTTCCCATGAGCTCATGGATACATCAAGTGTCAACGGCTCCACTCCACACGGCAATTTCAGTAATCTTAACATGAGTTTTCCTAATCACCGTAGTAGTTCGTGCCGTGATGTCATGCTTAGCTGAGCAATTCAGATTGATTCATTGGATTGAATAGTTTACGGCTAAATTGATCTTGACGTTTTGCTAAATCGAGCCTCGGGCCCACTTTCAGTGCACAACCCTGAACAAATTTTTGCTCATTTTGATTCCGGTCTTGTAAAAAGATTGAGTTACAAACCCTACGGTCTTGTGGATTCACCGCACCCCCCCAACCCTTCCCCCCCCCACCGCAGCACGCAAGTTAGGCGAGGTGTGGCTGTTAGATGCGCATCACGCATTCTGACTCCCATAATGACAGACAATGAGCAGACAGCTACCGCATGTGACATCAGTGCAAAGGGGAGTCAGTAATCAACAACTTATTTCTACCCCAGTTCACAACCCACCATTTATCTTTGAGTATATTTTTTATCTTAAAGACGTCCACTCGTCAACACGCGACAGACAAATTCGTGCCACGAAATATTACCTTTGACCGGCGCACGCGTTGTACGTAAACTATGTACGGGTACATGATCGTTTTGTGCCACAGAAACAGTCGTCGGGTAATGGTGACGAGCGGGCGTCTTTAAATACAAAAAGAACATACTAAAACTAACTTAGCAGGCAAGTCCTGCATGTGACATCAGTGCAAAAGGAAAAAGTAACCACTTAACATATTTCTACCCCACATCACAACCCACCATTTATCTTTGAGTATATTTTGATCTTAAATACAAACAGAACCTACCAATCCTTGAGTTGTTTTTCCAATGCGCAAAGGATCACGTCCGAATGGAGTCTGTATATCGTTGAGATGTTGGAGAATATTTCCATGAGTACCGTGGGGGGGAACCAGTTTTGCTTCAGGTTCTCTTGCGTGATTCGAGTAAAAAATATCTGGCAGAAAGGGGGGGAAAAAAGATATTAGTGAACGTGCATTCGTTCTCTGACACCAAACCTTTTTTTTGTTTTTGAGGATTGCATTTCTATTTATTTTTCTTTTCAACAAATAGCTTCAACTCTGCAAATTCACTGGAAATATTTAAGTTTTCAAAATATGAGCAATTTTCACTATAACGTATTTTTCTCTAAAACGATAATTTCCACAAATGAGCAGAATGAACAAAAGTGCCACTCAGAAATTTGTCAGTTTTCAAATATGCTCCACTAAAAAACAAAAATCATAATTTTTTTACATTAAAAACTTCACACAGTAACAAAATATTAAATTAATTTTGTAAACAGTTGCCACTTACATGTACATTAAAATTTGTAAATTCTCAACACCCCCATCCTTTCCAATTAGCCACTTTTCAAGACTTCCAAACTCTCAGATTTTACAGATTTCACATCATCAAAATAAAAACCAAAAGGAAATACACTTAGACCTTGATACACAATCATCAGTCACAGAAGAAGGAAATTGAGCAGAAAAAAAAATATGTAAAAACCAGACATGGACTTACAACAATGTCGTCACATGTTTCTCTTGTGTTTTCTTTTTATGGCGCACGAATGTGAAGCGACACATCCTCTCAAAATGATTCCCAGACCCCCCCCTCCATTCCAGGACCTCTTAATATAGAGTTTAAAGGTAGATATCAGTAGATATTGGGAAGGAACATTCCTCCCTATCCTCTGTTTAAGCACAGGCCTGGAATTACAAAGGCGATAGGCATACGAGCCAGGCAGAGGGGGCTGTTGCCCCCTCCCCCTAAATTTGGGCAAAACAGTGGGAAAAAAGACGTTTTATTAGGAATTGGTACTTGTGTTTTTTATCTCTGTAAAATTTTGGGCAAATCAACTGACCTCTAGATCTGCCCGCCTTAACCAAAGAGTCCCCATATGCCTATGTACACGAAGGCAACAGCCTCTGTCGCCCTGGTCTTGGCCTTGGTGGCCCTTCAAAAGTTTCCCAGATTTTAAGATATTTTCAATGGAAGTGCCCTTTGCAAAATGAAAATGGCCTTGCCCTCCCCAAAGATGAAATTACAGGCTTGTAAACACACCATGGATGACCAACCTAGACCCAATTTCATGGCTCTGCTTACCGCTGGAATTACCCAGGCGATAGGCATACAAGAAGGGGGAAGGAGGTTTGCCCCCCCAAAAAAAAAAAAATAAATAAATAAATTAAATAAAAAAACGGGGGCAAAACAGTGGGGAAAATTTGGGTAAAAGCAAGAAGAAGAATAACAAAAAGACATTTTATTAGAAATTGGTACGGCAGCACGGTGATGCCACTTTTTTTTGGTTTAAATATCAACCAATAAACCACAAGGAAAACTGACTGGGTACATTTTTTTAAAATCAATTTTGGGGTGAAAAAAAGAAAAATATTGAGACTGAAACTCAGTATTTTTTATATCAAGGTTCTCCTCTGGATTTTGTCAAAACTGTAGGGCATTCTGGACCCAAATTTTTCAAGTTTAGCTGAAGCACCCTGACTTGAAACCAGGTCCTTGGAATGTTTTTTTACATATAATATATAAATACAATGTGTGTGTTTTTTTTTTTAATAATTACCAATCCTAAACTTTGTCTTTAAATAACATCTGACAAGAAATCGTTCTTGATCAAATGCTGGCCAAGCACGAGACAACGCCAACAAGGCTGGATGCCTCCTCAGTTGACAATTCTCCAAAACAAACTTTTGGCAACTTATCACCAGAATACCATTTCCTGATTCTTTTTTTTCCATACCTTAATGCCAGCAATCCATCGTGTCTGTGTTTTGTATTTTATATCAAGCAATAAACCACAAGGGAAACTGACTGGGTAATTTTTGGTTTTTTCAATCACTTTTGCGGTGAACAAAGAAAAATTGACTGGAGCGAGATTTGAGCCTGCGACCACCAGCTTAACATACCATATTTTGTGTTACATATGTAATGCAACACTTAAAAGAAAGCTTATAATGTTGTTAATTTACATGAATGATTATTGATTATAGAATTATCAGTTATTGACTATTCATAATTCGTATTCACGTACGCAGTGCACCCCACTTGCTATGCAATACTCAACCTGTTGTGCGCGATGTTAAGAGCTTTAGCCTATGTATTTACACTGCGCAGCTGAACTGCCCGTGCGAACGCCCTCTGTTGGCAGATGGCACGCCATAATATGGTTATTAAAAGAGCGCAAAAATGAATTCGATTTGCAAGCATTGGTTTAGAATAACCTTACAGAATGAATGTAATAGGTTCAGTTTGTTATTTGTCATCAGTCAAGACGGATGTGTTTTGTACATAAATTAAAGTCACTGTACATCATTTGCCCAACTGACTCCAAGCGATAGTTCTTAATAAATGAAACCCACTACAATATTTTGTTTCAAGTTATTACTTTTATTTTAAATGTTACGTAAATTTTAGATTCACAAAATCCAACCAGCAAGGATTACAAACAGCCAAATGAAGCTACAGCTGTATTTCGCCAAATTTGCTATAGTTGGTTGAGCCCCGGCAAATTAATTCGGAGGTCGCAGGTTCAAATCCTGTTCTAGTCCATTTTTCTTCGTTCACCCTTGACTTGAAATAACATACATGTGGACATTTTGTGTCCCTTCTGAAATTGTTCTACCTAGCCAGTGACCCTGGGCTTGAGGTTTCAATCTGGATGAAAGTCCACGTCCCTCAGGGGAATTCCCTGAAGAAAATCAGAAGGTCCTACAGAAGGCCTCTTGTGGTTTTCCCAAGACCAAGACCGCAGGCAGTGGAGGCTACGACTCGACACAAATAAGCTTCTTTCACACTGCACAAATTTTCCCAGGAAATTCCTGGGTAAAAATCGTTGACCTTTTCACGCTACTATTCTCTAACCCTGTCAAACTCCTGGGTATTATAGCCCTTTCAGCTTGGGAGCTGGGGTAAGCGAGTTAACCACCCGGGGGTCAGCATACAAAGTGTTCACTCTTCCCAGGAAAATGGCACGGAATACAAAACGAACACGGGATGGCGGTGGCATTAAAGCTCCCCAGGAATTTCTTGGGGGTGTTATTTTCTGGGTATTGGTAGAATGTGAAAAGCGCTTATAGAGCACATCACGCCAAATCGGGATTTGATATTTTTAGGGTCAATCACATATCAAAAAATGGCCCACAGTTTTTAATAACAATCCCCCAAACCACACCCCTCTTAATAACAACAACAACAACAATAACAAAAACAACAACAAAAACAACAACAACAACAACAACAAAGAATGGTTGGTCTTACTTGGTCAATGAGGTACAAATTCTTAACATACGTCCGTTCCGTGGTGAGGACTTCATAAGCTTTCTTGTGGGTATCGTCCAGAAACTGAACAGGCTCAGGTATGACATCGTCCTATAAATATAGGTCAATCAAATCTTGGTCAGTATGAACAAATATAGGTCAATCAAATCTTGGTCAGTATGAACAAATATAGGTCAATCAAATCTTGGTCAGTATGAATAGACATTACGTGTCTGACATCATGAGTACCATAGAGATATGTACAACAGTGCCCTCGATAAGGTCAAAACGGCCATAAGTTTATTTTTTTACTTTTTTTTTCTCTTTTTTTTCTCTTTTTTTATGGAAGTCGCCAGACACACAAGGCCAGTAAGCCACTCGAGGTGTGGACTACAAATCAACTGTTTTTTCCAGGGGCCATTGCCACCTACTCCTGGGGCTGAAACAGGGTTACCCCCCTTTACAGTCCGTAAGGATGTAGGCTTGGGTATCATCCATCAGAAGCCTGGCTGGTAGAGCAGAAAGCTCTACCTCCCCAACTTTTACGGAGCAATTGTGGTTAAGTGCCTTGCTCAAGAACACAAGTGTCATGACCGGGACTCGAACCCACACTCCGATGACTCAGCCACCAGAGCTTGAGTCCGACTCACTAACCATTCGGCCACGACACACCACAAGGAAAAAGTGGGAAAACTTGTAGGAAAACGGCTGTGCATACCCTTTAAACAGTTTTAAAAACATCAAAATTCATCTTTCCTTCTCAGTTTTTGTTACAAAATCCCCAATAAAATCTTCAGTTGTGTTTGCAGCTCCGTTCATGGGTACGTCATCTTGTTACAAATACGCCAAACATCCCCAGAGACCCTCCCACATCCTCGAAAATATTCCACTCTATGGTGACTCAACAGCCAAATGTTGGGACTTAACAAAAAAAGATTGGTACCGGTCCCAGTGATTTAAGCAATTCTTATTTGGGTCTGCAATCAGACAACCAGCTGACAGTAGGATTTTGACGGATTGAGACTGTTAAAATGAACAAAAGAGCTCGTCGTGTGCCCGGTAAAAGGGCATAATGACAAGTTCCCAATAAAAGGGCATAAGCAAATGATTTTGTGTTTTAAGAAAACTGAGCGGGAAAGTTTGATCAATTTTTTGCTATTCAAAAAATATTATAGAAAGGTTAAAATTCTGCATGGGAATGGGAAAACATGTCTTTGGGTTAATTCTAGCAACAAAAAATGTAACATTAATGCCATATTTTTTCATGCCAGGGGCCATTTTATTGCTTACAAGTATGTCCTTTTAATACTGGGACGAAATACTGTATTGCCCGGTAAAAGGGAGTAAGGGCACTTGATGAGCTATGTAGAATATTCCTAGGGGGGGGGGGGGCACCTTGTATTGGACAAACTTGATCGCCTTTCATGTCTGTTCAAATTGTGCTGAAGGATGTTTTGCACTAGTTCAAACTCTAAGGGTTTTCAATATAATGTGGACATGAAAAGACAGGTGTGCCCATGAAAGGAGCTACACATATGTATAACACATCAATGAAGTAATGAAACATGCAGAATACACTGAAAGTTAAATGTATAACATTGGAAACTGGAGTGGAATTATAAATCTGGTGTTTTGAATAAGCTTCTTGACCAGAGGTGGATTCCACAAAACTAGTCCTAACTTATGACTAGTCCTGTAAGTTAGCAACATTTTGTGCTTAAGCAGCTCTACAAAGTTAAACCATGGTCATTTGGTCTTTTGTTTTCTCTTCCTAGATCCAAAGGGTGCCTTACGTAAGACCAAAGCACTACTAAACTCACCAATCTGTCATCAGAAGTATCCGAGTCAAAGTCCGACTCCGTCCCGATCGGCTCATCGTCCGAGTCCTCGGCAAAATCAGAGTCCATTGATCTCATTTGCCTCCTCAGAATCCGCCGTGACATCCTCCGATCTCTATTCCGGACTTTCCTCTCCTGCCCGATGAGATCACTGTGCATGAGAACGCCGGAATCCCCACTGGACATGCCGCCAGAGTTCCGTAAGATGGGCTGGCCGTTACCGTTGGAAATCTTCCTTGATTTTGCGTCCGACATGTTCGGTTTCTTCGCCGCCGTCTTATCCACATCTGGGATCGGTATAATGGCGTACGGTCCGTCCTTATCATTCGGATCGTCCGTTGGAGACATTTTCCTAACCCTTTCTCCAACTGTTTGCTTATCCTTCCCATGCTTTTTCGTCTTTCCAACGTTCGCTGTCGCAGACTTATCTCCCCCACCATCGAGCTCTTCCCCAAAGAATTGTTCCAGTTTCTTGGAGGACCTGTTCAACTTCGGGATGGCTGTGTCGGGCGGCGAGGGAGCCTCGTGATACACATCGTCGTAGATGTTATTGCTCTCCATGGGTGGTTTTCTTGGAGCCTCGAATTTGGCCGCGTTATGTCTCTTGGGAATGTCTATTTTCGGGGAAACATTGGGTCGCCCGTTTTGTCCACTCGGTGTGGCACTGTTCGCTGCCAGTGGTTTCTTCAAAATCTGAGGCTTGTCAGGAACTGGTGGTTTTGCAGCTGAAAGATATGATAAAAAGAAGAAAAAAAAACATGTTATTATTTCCTTATTTTCTTTACAATGCTAGTTACAACATTAAAGGCGGAATGTCATACATGTATTAATGTAGTAATGACAATATCAATCAATGTAGAACAAATACAAGAGTACATTTTTACCAGAAATAGCAAAACAATTGTGGTATTTCAAAGATAGTCTGTAGTGTTTCTCTTAAAGACTAGATTTATTTCAATCTTACACATTTTTTGATTCCATAGAGGGCTTACTAACAATTTGGTTTCAGCATACACCGATAAAATACTCAGAGCTCTCCCCGAGTCCAGTGGGAAAAAAATCAACTCGAGTGGGATTTGAACCCCCAACCCCCTCCCCACCCCTTGATGAACACTCATTATGCTGACCCAGGGGGGTTATAACGCTTAACCCTACCCCCAAGCAGGAGTTTGCCAGGGTTAACAATTCAAGTGTGAACAGGGGTGGAATTTCACAAAACTAGTCCTTACTTAGGACTAGTCCCAACTTATGACTAGTCCTATAAGTTAGGACTATAGTTACTTGTCCTAACTCGAGATAAGACTATAGTCTCAGTGCTTTGTGAAATCCGCGCCTGGTCAACCAAATCTTTGCAGGAATCTCCCTGGTAACTACTCGCAGTGCGAAAGGGGCTTAAATATGTTAGCATGTGATACTGATGAGGAAATACATGACAAAATAGCAGTGTTATCATGGCTGCTTATCACCAAACGACCCGCTCGTCATTCCAATAAACTAACAAAAACTAACATTGCCAAAACTAACAAACGACTTTCACAACACATCATTAGACGTTGATGTACATCGGAGCATGAAGCGATCCAACGTTAAAGATAAGGGACAGCAGTATAATGTTTTAATGGATATAATAATTTACATTGGGGATAAAGAATAATGTTTTGGTTTTAACCCATCGAGTTGTATAAAAGAACTAGAGAGGGCGCACCAAGCCATGTGACAGGGCCCAACAAGAAGCATTTTTGACCATTGAGAAAATGGCACTGACCAATCATATTACACTGGTCACTCATCAGTTTACACAGGAAACATTTTCTAAGTGGACATTCAAATTCAATTGACCCACAGGGATTTTCGCCCATGGTGGGTCAGCGGAGTTCCGTGCGTGACATAAAAAGTGCTCTCTCTAGTTCTATTATATACCTCAGTAGTTAAACCATACAATGATGTGTAATATGATCACTGTATATTCTGTGTTTTTCCCCAAGTCCTGCATTTTTTTTAAGTGTAAATAAAATTACAACAAAATAAGATACTAAGAAACTTATTTGAAGTACATACAACAGCTACAAGGAATCAAAGTCAAAACACTTGTAAGATGGGGATAAAATGAGTGAGCATTGATGAGTGAGTATGCATGAGTAAGCATTGATGCCTAAGGACTGGTGAGAGCACAAAAAAGTGCTGATTAATCCAATCTTAAACGATTTTAAATCATCTTTGAAATCAGTCCTCCAAGTGTTTTAGAGTGTTGAGTTTTCCAGTCATGTTTGGTATTTTCTTATTTAGTTTTAAAGGCATTGCATACGTTTGGTAATGACTCTGAAAATTGTATGCAATAAAAACTTACTTGGTAAGGAGTACAGCAGCTTTGGATAGTATAATGCATTTTGAGAAACGTTTCACTTCGAAGTACTGCAGTTATGGAAAAATATATCACTTTTTATCACCCAAAAATTTGAATCTGAGAAGCGTTATGGCCGTAACGCTTCTCAGAATGTGTAATCCAATGAAGGATACTTCTTCTGCGTGAACGCAACCGCTCCAGATTTTTGGCGATATCTCAAAAACGCTGCCACCTTTTGAAATGAAATTTACACAGGTTAGTTTTATGGTATATATCTACAATTATATAGCATTAAGGCAAACGTACGGTTCCAAAAACCAAAGGTATACTTTGCCTTTAAACCTTTTACATGTATTTCTCTCTGTTTTATTTTCGACATTATTCCATTTAAGTTAACGTTTTCATTTTACATTTGAATCGTTTAATTGTTCGCTTCCAAAAAATGTTTTTAATTGTTTTATTTTTTTTACAAATTCCATTTAAGTTTTATATTTTTAGGTATTTATGGTTACGTCAGGGCCCTGTGGGAGACCCCCTTGTGGTGAAAAGGCAACCCTGGATTAAATATCGGAAATTAAAATTTAAAAAATCAGGAGTTGCAACTACCTTTCAATGTTTTTGAACATCATCAAAAAATAAACATAGTTTTTGTTTTATGCGGTAGTCAAAAAGAACCAGGAAATAGAATAAATAAAACTGACATTCTGGATCAGTTACAAACTACAGCATGCGACGCAACGTATTGTACATTATACCATACATTTCACATTAAAGGTACAATGTGTATTAGAGTCTGGGTTTGTTTCGGAGAAGTAAACTCATTCAAGTAATCCAGTTTTTAATAAACACTCCACACAACTAATATCAATGATTGTAAATTCAACATTTTCACACCGAGGTCTTAAAACCGGCAGGGTCGTGGCCGTGTGATAAAATACTGAGCTGTTGAAACACCCCCATGTGACATGCTCTTGACCAATCAGAATAGAGAAACTGTCCGGGGTAATAATGAATGGCTCTTAAACTTTTCATTCTTCAAGGTGAAGGAAAAAGTGATGCCCTGATTGAAACAGACCTTTTAGATCACTGTTCTACCAGCTCTGTCCTCACACAACTTGCAAGAATTCTCTTTAGTTTTAGGCAAGGCTTCCTCATTCAAGGAAATGAGGTGGCTTGGTGGAATTTGCTTCAATAAGTGAAAGTAAACTTAATATTTTCAGTTGTTTGCTTTGCTCCAACCCACATACATTTTTCAAAAAGAAAAAAATCATTAGTAATCATGTATTTCATTTCTATTTGTGAAAAGAATTACCATTTTAGCCTTTGTATTCCAAAGGTTGGTTGTATGGTGTGTTTATTGAAAACTCGATGATGGGAAGTAACTTTCTTTCGAAACACAAGGACGTACTTTCCTATAAGCAAGATTCCCAGTGAAGCAGCTACTTATACAATCAATCAATCGATCAATCGATCAATCGATCAATCGATCAATCGATCAATCGATCAATCGATCAATCGATCAATTGATCAATCGATCAATCGATCAATCGATCAATCTACCAATCAATCAATCAATCAATCAATCAATCAATCAATCAATCAATCAATCAATCAATCAATCATTCAATCAATCAATCAACAATCAATCAATCAATTGATCAATCAATTGATCAATCAATCAATCAATCAATCAATCAATCGATCTATCAATCATTCAATAAATCAATAAATCAATCAATATATCAATCAATCAATCAATCAATCAATCGATCAACTGATCAATCAATCAATCAATTGATCAATCAATCAATCAATCAATCAATCAATCAATCAATCAATCAACCAGCAAATCAATCAACCAACCAATCACTTAGTCATTCAGCGTTACCTTCCCCAAGCGAAGAGAGCAACACCTCTTTACACTTTACACATAATTACAAAAAGTTTATGATATAAAATATCACAAGTGAAACAGAAAGAAAGTATGTAAATAATTGCAAGGCATTCACTCATGTACCCATCCAAGTTTCAGGGAAAGTTATTCAAACAAAATCCCCTTTTGTTTCTGGTAATACTAAATCAACAAGCAGCCTGAGACAAATGTTCTCAACCATTTTACTTTGATGTCGTTTATTTATGCACAGCTGAACAAATTGTGAAGGAAATCTTGGATATTTGTTTTAATTTTTATTTTCTTCTGCGACCTCCGGCTCAACATGCTGGCACTCTGCCAACTGAGCTATCTAGCCCTAATGTTGGCAGTCTTCCTGTTTTGTCAACATTTTTATAGCCATCAACAAGGTCAAAATGTGATTTATTAACGTTATTTGTTATAAAATAACATGCTCTTTTAAAATTCTGTTCGCTAGATTCAATTCATTTTCAAGATGAAATCAACTTGAGCACGGATCGTTTGTCTTTAATTTATGTTTTCATTTTATCGTCCTTGTAAGATTACTCTCAGGGCCTCATAGGAGACCTGATAAATACCACTTACCCCGATTAAATAAACTAATTAGTACCAGTCCTCCAGAGAAAAAATCTGGAAAACAGGTTGAAAAGACAGCACCTAAACACCTCTGAATTTTCTATTGTTTATTTCCATTGCGGCAATCAAAACAAGTAGACATATAGTATGAGTATAGAGCAAGGTATAAGCATGTGCAAATTCATTGACAAAACATGAACTGTTTTTTTTATCTTCTTTCTTTTAAACGAGACCACCAATGATATTTTCACAATTTTGTTGTATGGCCCATTCATTAAAAACTCAAGGCCGGGTTCTTATATAGTGCACATATCCTAATATCTAGATCAAGACGCTTTACAGCATTATTATCCCTGTTCATCAGGCATACTTAGACCATTCCTCAAACTTTCTCAACTCCCTGGGGGGAACATACAACCCCAAGCTGCTTCAATTAGCACTGAGGGGTTAAATCCCACACGATACTATCTCAGCCCTCGCATTTATACACCTGGGTTAAGAGAAGCAATTACGGTTAAGTGCCTTGTGCGAGGGCACAAGCGTCATGACTGGGAAACGAACCCACACTCTGCTTCAGCCATCAGAACATGGGTCTGGTATGCTAGACTGCTCAGCCATGACACGCCATGTGTTTACTGCATTTACTACTACTCCACAAATTAGTGATGTAAATAGGAAAAAAAATCAATGTGACTTAAATGTTTTAGCATACTGCAAAGAACATCATCAATGATCAGTTTTGGGCACAAGGTTTGTCACCGACAACAGTGTGTCCTTGCCCTACTTTATCATGGCTAGCCCTGTCAATGAGTCTCCAGCAGGAACACCAAATTGCCCCCCCCTCCCACCTCTCCCTTCCTTGTCATCCTATAGTCATCGAGGTTAACTTACTTTTTTTTTTAAAGGCGGCATGTATCCATACATCTAAGTGGGCCAGACACTCCCAGACATTTGTAATAAGTTAGTATTTTGCTTGATTTTGTTTTGTTTGTCCATACTTTGTTTACTGTATTTATAGCGTTTCTCAATATGTTTTGTTATAAAACTCAATAAGGGTATTCTCATTGCCATATTGTATTAGAACTTCTGCCAGATGAGAACAATGGGAGACTTTTGAGACGATAGCGGGCATCCCACAGACCGGTCCTTTTCCATTGTTCTGAGCGATGAAAACAATGGAAAAGGACCAGTCTGTGGGACGCCCGCTATCGTCTCAAAAGTCTCCCATTGTTCTCATCTGGCCATTCTGGCCATTTCTGGACATTCAAAATCGATCAAGGATTTGAGAGTTCTGCATGGCACAGATACATCCAACTTGGGATAATTTTAAGGGTGTGCCCAACATTGCTAATTTCGAAAAGATAATTTGTTTTTTTTACAGATCCGCACCATAACTTAGGTTCTGAGAAAATGAGTAAAACATTTAGTTTTGATCTCGCCAGACCAAAACTAAATTTTCCAAAACAGTGAAACCATTGAAAGGGGTTTTTCACTATTTTCTCCTGACTCCAATAACCGACTGAGCCTAAACTTTCACAGGTTTCTTATTTCATGCGTATTATATGTTGGCTCACATGTAGTGAAGATTCTGGTCTTTATCGGTTACCAATGTTGTCAGAGTGCTCTAAAGACCGACAGGGCCTGGTTTTTAAACAAGTCTCTTCTACCTGTCAACAGGGGCGTGTTTTGGCAACCTTGACCAGAAACAAGTTTGAGCTCCGGTCACTGGTTTGGCGTTTTCGCATGTTCTGTTCAACCGCAGTGACTAAGCTGTTCTGACCAAACCGTAACCGAGTTGTTGGCTCGGTTAGGCTTGGTTTCAAGATGGCTGATTCCACAAACATACAAAAAGTGTCAACAGAATTCTTTTAAAAATGAAAAATATTAAAGCATACCAATACAATAATGTTGATATAATTACAAAAACTAAGTTCCATTACTTGAAAATAAAAAGAAGGCTGTGCATTTTGAGAACAGTTAATTTCTAAGAAATGTACCCACGTCACAAACTGTTCCTGGTTACCGACCCGTTTTTGCGTAGCTCTCAAAAATTGTTTCTGGTCTGTGAATTTGGCGTCAGAAACTTGTTTCTTGTCGAGGTCGCCAAAACACGCCCCAGGTCTAGTACAGGGATCGAAAATTTACACCGGGCCGGCATACCTAAGCCCAGTGATTTTAGAGTTGGGCCACAACCAGGCAAGTCCTGTGGTCTTGTGTTCTTCAATTGAATCATTGTTTTGTGGTTGTTTTTTATAATGATGCTCAAATGTTGACTTTTGAGTCTGATGATAAATATCTTTCAATTCTGTTGAGTGTTGAAGTGTACAGACTACCCATAAGAAATGAGATAAATTTTCTCTAGTGCTTGTTCTAACATAAATGTTAAAATGAGATTGCATGAAAATGAAAAATCCTGAAAATTTGACAAAAGTTCCCTCTTTGCATTGGAGATAAAGCCAATAGAAAATATTAAACTGGAGAGGTTTACAGACTCTCTACATTATTTCAAATAGATATCTAAAGGTTTGGTCACAACATGGGTGGAGTCGTTCATCTCTGGTGAGAGCAATTTCACCTCTTTCAAGAAAATCTGATGGCGCAGGGAGAAAAATCCTGAAATCAGGGAAAATCCTGATAAATCACAACTATCTTCACATCAGGCATGATTCTCATTTGGTTCTGCTCTTGTAAAATGTATTCTGGTCCAGTAAACATGTTGAGCTACAAGCCCAGCAGTCTTGTAGATTTTCCGCCCAAATTCAAG
Source organism: Marthasterias glacialis (assembly GCA_911728455.2). NCBI lineage: Eukaryota > Metazoa > Echinodermata > Asteroidea > Forcipulatida > Asteriidae > Marthasterias > Marthasterias glacialis. The sequence continues at coordinate 27,964,780 of OU452221.1, read as the reverse complement.
CCCTGTTGTTGTACCTCAGATTTTTCACTGGATCAAAGATATTCCAGCAAGACCACACCTACTTTCTTTCCTTTGGATATTATCTTGTCACTTGCTGAACTTTCAGAACGATGGGTTTGAACTTGAAAGGGAAGTATAGTAAAAGTGTGTATGAAAAAGCAAACTTTTTAGCAGGACTTGTTTTGAAGTGAGGTTTACTCAACTTTACTGGCCCACGATTGAAATTACTGGGCTGAGGCCTGTGATCTAATGAATTTATATATTTCAAGCCCTGTCCTCTAAACACATCTTGTCCAACCATCACGGCACTGCTTCTTCACAGAATTCTACGCTTACGACTCGAAGAATTACGCGCTTTCCACGGTGCCGTCAAGCAGAGTTCAACGGTAAGCAGCGATATAAAAGTTATCCCCATTTTTGCCTCGACTCTTTACTGTGTTTGCTTTTTCTCCGCACTGAGCATTTTGACTGTGCACTTCATCAGCACCATTGTATGTTAATGTTGTTATTATACCAAGTTATTCTTCCGACTTTACTTTTTTGTTATTCCTGTCCCACTCAGAATGTCTTGTGGTCTGATTCGATAAATTCGGTTTCCTTGCCTTAATCTATAACTATTTTGTTACTTTATATCCCGATTTCTGGTTTACAGTTTCAATCTTCTTATCCAATGTAAACATATTTTAACTTCTTGTATTCTTGTATGTTTGTTGAAATTTCTGGTTGAATAAATCAATAAAAAAAAATAATAATACATGTAATAACAATCTCTTGAAGCAGGAAGAATTTATGCAGTGAAATAAAAACAAACTAAATGTACAAAACTTTAAATAGTTCCCTTCATACTTTGATTCTCTTCCTCTGGTGTTGGTAAAGTGTCTGTAAATGCTTCCATTTCTTAGCACAAGTCAAGAAAATGTAATAAAACCAACCTGTGAAAGTTTCAGCTCATTTCGTTGCTTCATTTTGCGACAAAACGGTAAAAATGCATTTAGCATTATTTTTGTACGCATTCTAGAGTTTCAATCTCACACGAGATGAAAATTAATTTTGGATTTTATTTCATTTATCATTCAAAAACAATAACACTTCAGGCAGAATTATTTCAAGGGAAGTTTTCTACCATCATTATCTTTATACCATGTAAGGTATATGTAAATCTTTGGACATATGTTTTTCTTTCCTACCAATGTTGAGCTGGGGCTTTATCCCTTCGCATTAATAGGTTCAAATTATTTAAACCAATCCACAAGCTTTACCCAAGTAAAATCACTCACAAAACTATTTTTTTTTAATGCCCAAAACCACAACCAAATTTCATTAAAAACTCCAAATAACACCCAGCAAGCCAGTTGGATTCAATAAATCCTGACTATTCCTTACATGTAATTGAGCTCATTCCTGACAGGAATTCCAAACTCTCCCGGCTTCAACATCGCACACAAATTGAATTCTGCCTATTTTCAGATCCCTCTACGAACTTGATTTTCCCAGGCGTGATCCATTCAAACATCTGTCTTCTAATCCCAAATGAGATTGAGCTATGCCATAAATTGTCATTCATATAAATCAAAACTATCCGTCCAACTGTTGTACAATATAGAGAATGACTCAGCCAGCCGGCCACCCCCCCCCCCCCCTCCTAGTGAAGCATTCCCTTGCCAAATTTAGATATAAAAGTAAAGGGAAACGGCATACACACAATATACTGCTCCGCTATTCACTCACAAAAGTTAAGAAATCATCTAGAAATTACAAGGGAGTCTCTGTAAAAGGTTGTGTACTTACACGCAGGTAGTCTGCCTCTAGTTCCTGCCATCCTACGCATTATAGTTATTCCAGATCCAAAGGACAAAACCATCCAAGAAAAAAAATCCACAAGACCCACACCCGCGAACAGAGACGTTCACTTTGAGAATTGCCTCTGGTCGACTGAATTGTGAGTATGTGAACATGCACACACACACACACACACCTCTCTGACAGTACTGCAGCGGTTTCTCGGTTTCTGGTGTCTGTCTTTCACATTACTGCTACTACTAGTGTTGGTACAGTAGCAGAGTAACTCAGTACTGTTCAGTGCATTAGGGTCTATGGTATTTGTATCACACACACTGAAGCACAACTTGCTATTTGTGTACATGAATACTGACATCAGCTCTGGGCATACGAAATGATTACTCACACAGTCATATAATCCCTAAGGAACTTTTAACTGCGTTTCTCCCACAGTGGGACAGCCCGTTATCTTATCTCTTGAATATCATTGTCTATTGATATAGCCTCTCCAGACCTCATTCATTACTATTGACTCAAGGGTGGAACTTGAGTGTGCACAAGGGGAGGGGGTAGAGCGACAGACTGTGAATGGGAGGGGGAAAGGGAGGGGAGGGGAGAGAGAAGGCGTGGCTGCAAACCCATACCTCATGGTGCATATAGTGCTGTTCGAGTATACAAACGTACGTTCGCGCAAGATACATAATTTCAATTTTATAAAAAAAAATCAAATTATTGTTAGCTGAAAGATATATTTGTTATCACATGTTATCACATGCCCACTCGTGGAAAATATAGTGTGTCCATATCCAACTTGGCCTTTGGCCGCGTTGGATGAAGGAGGTTATGGCCTGGGCGTAATCAAGGTTGTTGGACCACACTGACCACGTGAGATAATTCGTTCATTAGTGTTGACCACGGGCGGATTTGGATGGTGACATGGGGAAGGGTTAAAGCATGCTATGGAGGAAATGGTTCAATTCAAAGACTGTGGATGCTGGGAGGGGACTAACGGATGGCAGTGAGGTAAGTGGGGACGTGACCTGAGCGTGATTCTAAAGGTCTTATTACTCATTGTCTAATCGGTACGGTTATGACGTGAGACAATGGGAGACTCTTGAGGACGCTAGGTGGCAGCAGACTTACCGGGTCAACCCATTGTTCTCGGAAATGCGGGCATGCTCAGAATTACGCAAACAACGGAAATTCACCTGGTAAGTCTGCTGCCACCTAGCATTCCAAAGTCTCCAATTCATAGAAAAGGCTATGGCATATTAATGGAACTTGAGCATGGCGTGTGAGTGGGAAGTGGGAGAGGGTTGAACCTGGATGGAGAGAGGGGATAGGAGTGGCAAGGAAGGGTGATGGGGTTAGTGGGAGTATAAGAAGGGAATGTCGGTCGTTTCGTACCCAGTGTTCATAGCACAGTGCACAATCACTATTACCGCCTTGGAAAAAGGCTAGCAATAGCATGCTACACGCCATGAAGTCATTTCGCGACGGCGATTCATAAATTTTAGCCTACTTTGACGGCATTTCCGTTGGAGAACTTTTCGGATTATACTCTCTCTCTCTCTCTCTGGTAATTTTTGTTTCGAAATCTTTTAACAAAATGTAGTCCCGCGATTGCCGGGGCGAAACTCATTTTATGGAGGCTTTTTGAGATTCAGCTGACCGCGCCTAGTGGTAGCAGGTTGCGTGCATGACTGGCTTTTTATCTCCTTTGTGCAACATAATAATGACTGGGTACGAAACGACTCAGGGTACGAAACGACCCGCTTGGTATGTAGGGGGTCAAGAATAGGTTTGGGTCCACGGTTCATCAACTCCCATTTTGAGATCCACGGTGTAGCATGTCTCAGTTGTGTCACTAGAGAGAGAGTGAAATGTACACAGGGGAGGGCGGAGAAAAGACTCACTGATGAAAGGAAGGACCCAATGGGGGTGAGGAACAATCCAGTGGAGGGCCAAGGGGGGCGTCTTAAGATAGATATCTGTTATTAATAAAAAAAAAAAAAAACTCATTCGAGGGACTGAAACACATGAGGATGAAGGTGCTAGACAAGGAACCCAACCACAGTAGGATGTGGTTTTTGACACTGGAGTAGGGGAGGTCATGGTGGGGTCACTTTGGGGTCGCCGCTTTTGTCTACTGATATGTGTGCCTCATGACTATGAAGCATTGTTAAAGGGACAGTCGTTATCGGTCTTAGAAAGATCAAATTATTTCCCATCCTCTAAGTTTTCAGTAAACACACCAGACAGCCAACAAAGTGGATATTTGAATGAATCCGTTGGTCATGATAAAAAAATGGTTTCGGTACCGTCATAGCTTTTGAACAATCGAAACATGCAGCGTTGACACTGAGTTCTACTGATGCTAATTCCTTGACAGAGACTCTGTTTCAGACAGAAACGGTTCTCTCTTCACAATCAAAGAGCTTTCGCATTAAAAATAATCAATTTTTTTTGTTTGAATTACCAACCATTGTTTCTTTAGAAGAGCACATTAATTACAATCTTCTACTTTCAATATAAACACACCACACAACCAACCTAAGACATTTTTTTCAGTTTTGCAGTGACAACAATAAAATTATCAAAATAAGCAACGATTTTTTTGGGGGGAGAGAAGGGTCTTGAAAAGGCTATTACCTTGTTTTTGATAGTATTTCAAGTATTCAAATATTTCTCTGAAAGATTGGTACCGTGGCTTAAACTTTACAAATCAGTGAGCTTAGATTGAAACTAATCGTTTTTGTTTTTCTGGGGTTTTTTTTTCAGGTTTTTTTCGTCGTATTAAGCAATAAACCACAAGGAAAACTGACTGGGTAAATTTTTCAATCAATTTTGGGGTGAGCAAAGAAAATTAACTGGAGCGGGATTTGAACCTGCGACCACAGGTAAAATGTCCCTACGTTCTCCCAACTGAGATATAACAATACCGGAGTCTTATACAGTGCACGTATCTACTAATAATTTGGTACTCAAGGAGCTTATTATACTATTTATAAGGCAGGTTTTTGAGAGTTTTTTTTAAATTATGAGAGCCATTTATGTAGCACCTTGTAATGGTTTACAAGGTGCTGCGGCACATTCTGCAGCCCCTGCCAGAAACACTGGGGCAAACCCCTTCTCTTAGCAATAGATGTAACTGGGTTTTTTTTACGTGCATTTACACAATACACAAGACCAACAGCCTTTACGTCCCATCCGAAGGACGAAGCAAAAACGGTCAAGTGTCTTGCTTAAGGACACAAGTGTCAAGACCGGGGCTCGAACCCAGCTATCCAGCCCTAATGTCGGCGGTCTGCCGTATTTTGTCAATTTCTTTATTTGTTTTCCTCTGATGATTACTAATCTTGACTACTACTTTAGTCTTTAAATGTCACATGGGTACAGTGCTGTATGGTGCAATTTACAACTTGGCCCAGAAGTGATGGTGACTGTTACCGGTATTGTTTTATTTTTAGCTGCAGATAGTGCACTTTGACAAATCATTTCCAATCCTGGTGTGACTGAACTTCATGAAACAATTGACTTCCTTTCATGGCATTCGTTCAACGCGTCATGCGTTTACAACAATGTTTTGTGTTTTTCTAAGCTGCCTTTTTTGGTATTTATCTACTTCTTTTGATAATAAATACAAATTGTACTTGCTTTAGTTTTGACGATTTTTGTCATCAGTAAAATTTTTGTTTTGTTTTTGTTTTCTATGGAACTTTTCTCATGCTAATCGTTAACACTTTTATCCTGTGTGTTTTACAATAGTTCATCTTTTTAATGTTTCCTTCCTTTTTTTGATACACATATTTATAGTTATATATTTTTATCTAAATATTTCCGTGTCTGCCACCTAGAGAGGCGAGCTTCCTGGACAGAAACTTTAGTTTCTTTTTTGCCAATCCGTCAGGCTCTAGCTGGTTCAGCTCTTCCTCTCGTTGAGGTTCTGTTTGTTATTATGTTCTTGTACATCCATAAATCATTTGTTCCTGCCGCATTGCCAGCATTTTGTTTGAAGATGGAGGGCACAGATATTTGTAGAGGGGGAAATTTCAGTTAAACTTGTCCGATTATAGTAAAGTTCACGGTGTCCAGAAGCTGACAGGGAGGCAAGCAGGGGAGCAAGATGTTCCAAAGGGGGAGGGCAGCTGCCCCCCTTTCCCCCACCTTGGATATATGCTAAGCCCCAATAGTGAAGTACTTTTATACAAGCTTGCTAGCCAGATAAATTAAATAAACATAAATATAAATAGGTAAACAAAAAATGCATGGGCTTCCCTAAATTGATGCATAAGGTTTTTCTTTATGTGCATTGTATGAAGAAAAGACAATGAGAACAATTAATGACAAATCTGACGACATGAAAAACATACAGTTCATGGTGAATATAGCGCGAATGCATGAAGATGAAAGGAGGAAATGGGCAATGGAATAATTTTTTTTTTAAAAACACAAGCGTATCTTGATACAATACCTCCTGTCAATAAACAAAAGAGAAGTGAAACTAACAAAGTGAATATGTGTTCAAAGGGGGGGGGGGGCATCTTGTTGCACTTTCGCAGGACGATTCTAGACCAAAAGCTGACCACCACGATACATACCCAAAAGTTTGACATCAGTATAATCCTTTAGCGTTTGAGAAAGACTCTGCTAGGGTCGAAACCTCAGGTTATTATCAATAGACCGATTGCGCGACCAATGTCACCACATGACCTGTCGCGGGTACTATGTCATCTCAGCTGAAGGCAAACTACGTGCAAATACACGCTGTGACCGACAGAGTCACATCAACAGTCGGCTTTTGGTAACAATAACACAGTTACTAAGCCCTTTTCTTCAAGTTGTATGTTGTGACATTGATTTCAATCACATTACTGTTTCATAAACTACCAGTATTCTACTGCAAAAGATGATTCTTTTGAGTTATGCACTACCGGCCTCGGACGACGATGTAGTAACCCGCCCCTTATTTTGTTTGTAATGTATTAAATCACTGTAAATTCAGAGAAACAAAAAATAATGAACACTGGGAAAGTGAGCAATTATACCTAGAATTTCAAATAGACAAAGGAATCACACAGTTTTGGAAAGCCTTTTCTATGACTGATTTCAGCTTCAAAACTGGGAAATTCTTGTGTTGAAAAGTGGCGTGATCGTGGTCGTCTGGCCCGAACGTTTTTTTTTTTTTATATTACATGAATCAGGTCAGTTTTTTTTTCGTTAGTTACCAATTATGGGCATCTTTTGGGAACTAATTAAGCTAGTAGGGTTGATGGCCTTAGCTTTAGATCCAAACTGAACCTTCGTCAGAGGCATAAACAAGCACAGACATAAAAACAGATCTACTGAGAGAAATCCAAAGATCCATTTATTTTGGGAATCAATTAGACATGCCCAAGTCGTCTGATGTCTGAAGCTCTTTGTAACAGATGTTAATTTTTGCTCTGGGGATAAAGAATTTTATTTGTGTTTTTTGTACACTCAGTACTTTCCCCGAGTCCTGTGAAAAAGAAATCCACAGGCATATTCCTCGGGTGGGATTCGAACCCACAAAACCCTACCATTCTAGAGCAACCCTACCATTCTAGAGCAGATATCTTACCAACTAGACTACCGAGATTGCCCGGCAGCTAGAGGCAGTTCGAATCCTATCAGCAGCGGGTACCACAAACCATTATAATAGACGTCAATTTTTGTAAAGCTCTTTGCTTACCTGTTTGTGGAGGCTCACTGGAGACTTTCAGGGCTTTCTGGAACAACCCCCGGGCGTTGCTAATGCTGGCGCTGACGAGTATCTCGTTGTGCAAGCTGGAACGTCGCCGCTGGACTTCAGGCACTGGTATCTCATCTTGCAGCAACAAGGGGTTCTGGCTCAGCGGGATGACTGGTCCCTCGAGAGTCGTCGGTGAACGGCCCTCGATGTCTGCCCCTGAAAATGATGACATTCGGGGTGGAATGACATTGAATGAGCATCAGCGTTGGCGAAAACCAGTGGCTTGAAAAGAGTCTGTGCCAAATGCGTGTTAGTATAGCCAGGATTTGCAGTTGATGCCATGTAGCATACAGTGTGAATTGCATGTCTAAACAACCATTCAAAAACTATAGGAAATGTCCACCACAAACTACATTAGGCCAGGCTCAAGGAAATGAATACAGGTGGAAAGTACTATGGGATGTTGACACGAGGTCATCATACCACATTCACACCCCCCCACCACAAAAAAAGGGAAAAAAGGAAAGAAGATCCTGCACCACAGGAAGTTTACAGATATACCGTTACACACGGGGAAAAAAACATCAAACATTATATCTGTCAATTTTTCATCTACAGAGAAAATCAGTCATGCAAGTTTCCTGTGAACTTTTTTTTAAACAAACCAAAAATCCTTTTTGCTACACGTATCGGAAGCCGTACGTCAACTGTGCGTTATCCGTAATGGCTGCAATTGGGCAAAAACTCAGTGTAGTCATTAGCCTAAGTTCATTTGGTTGGTAAAATGTGCAAATCTCATTTCTCATAACTCACTTATACAGGCCCTTCCAAACTATCAAGCTCCGATTCACGTCCAAAGTTACATGGTTCCCATCCATGTTGACTTCATAAAATTTCAACATGGTTCACATCCGCTCTGCTTGCACACACACCGCCCGATGCAAGTCAGCTTTTTCGGCGACACGTGTAATTCTCAACACGGGTCAGAAGCCCTCAACCCACCTCCCGAGCGGGGTTGGGTTTGGACACCAAACGAGCGCCCTACACCGGTCAACACTGGACCGAAATGTTGCGATCAAAAGGTTAGAGAGTTCTTGTGGTGTGAAAATGCCCGTGTTGATTTATGGTAATTAATTATGTTCTCTTTCAAAAGCTTCTGTTGTATGTCCAACCAATTTAAGTACCTACCTGATTTCACAATGCACTCTTTATTGTCATTGTCATTGTCATTGTCACTTTCACCATGCGTGACAAACGAAACACCACATACACTATCCTCGTCGCATTCAAAAGAAGGAGTTGTTAGTAGTGGCAGCTCAGCGTCAGTTTTCACTTCAACTTCTTTATTGACCATGCAGCAGAAGAGAGAAAAAAGGAAGAGAACAAATGTGCATGCAGAAATCAACTAAAAAATACTTGCAGATGAAAGCAAACTTTGAGCGAGCCTCTCTGTCTATCACCTCTGCACAGTGTTTGCTTGGTTTTAAAACTGAACACAATGCTGGTGCTCTGGCATCGCTACAGTCATTACGAAACTTTTGGGGTTAGTTTTGTTTTCCAAAAGCTAGTTACTGTACATGCAAAGATGTCGTGTGTCAACAGCACGAGAAGCATGATGTTAGGTTAATCTTTAACGCTGGAAGGCTACAAAAATATGCGCAAGCAGGCAGAACTAGATCAGGGAGTTTGAAAAACATACCTACTCTCTATTGAGTGGTACATCTATTAACACAAAACCACAACTTTCCCAACCTCGCGGTGGAATTAGCTAATTAAAATAAAACAAAAAATAACCTCGACACTTTAAGTGATACTACCATCCTTTCAAACAAATTCTTGGGTAACAAAATACAAATTGTGGTTTGTTGCTGGATACCCTTTTAAATATTTAACACAACAAGAGGCGGTAGAGATTGGTTGTGTTAGTGCCACAATAAATACAGGAAAACTCTTCAGCCAGCAAGCAATATCAGTTATTGAAACGAAAACCTGAAAAGAAACACATCTCAAACTTAAACAAACATATATAGTTATAGGTTTCATTATGGAAAAGCACACTCAATATTGAAAAGGAAAACTGATGATACTTCCACTGCTGCACTACATGTACAAATAAACAGCTCAGTAAACTCATAATTGGACAAGTCCAGTAATCTTGCGTTTTTCATTTGAACAATAATACCTCACTGTGTACTATCTTTATGCAAGAAAAAAAATAAATAAAAAATTGTGGAAATGTTTTTCTTGAGTTTGATGATTATCTTTCAATTTTAAGGCAATCATAAGACGAATGAGATATATCTTCTCTTGGTGTTTATGTTGAACTGTGTATATAGACTCATTTTTTATTCTGGTAAAAACAAAATCTTGTCCACTAACACTTTTGAGCTGATATTTTTGAAATTGTCAACAAAAACCTGGAGTAAACATTTCACCACATGTAGGGCATGTACAAGTCCCTTCACCACACCACTTTCTCAAGAGTGTCAGGTAAACAAATTTTGTACTAAAAAACATTAAAGAGTTCAGGACAATAACCGGTGCTAATCTGTCAGGCACAACATTAACACTTGACCACAGGCCCAAGCCCAGTGTCGGGCCAGTAAACTCACTTCTGGACACGTCCAGCAGCCTTGTGTTTTTCAATTCACTGTGTAATATCTTTAGTAACAAAAAAACATCATGTTCAAATGTTGACTTTGAGTTTGATGATAATTATCTTTCAATTCTGTGGAGTATTAAAGTACACTTAACTGTAAGAATGAGATAAATCTTGATAATGAATAATGAATAAATGAATAATGAGATAAATCGTCTTTTAATTTCTCTTGTTCAAATAAAAACAGTTTATACATTTATGCATGTTCAACTGTTGGGTAGACAGGTAATGTTTGAAGCTTTGCATGGTGTGAAGGATAACAGGAAACTATAACTAGTAAACTAGTAAACTTGCGGGTACAACCATGTATAAATCACTTCCTAAAGATGAGCAGAGAATACCGTTTGAAACGTCGAGACCACACCGGCTCTTTTCAGAGCCACCACACCTCCCAAAAGAGATTTATACATGGTTGTACCCGCAAGTTTACTAGTTTACTGGTTATAGTTTCCTATTAAGTTGTGTTTCTATTTTTTTGGTTTTGGTCCAGTAAAAACATTTCTGGTCCAGGAAATATTTTGAGCTGCAAGCCCTGACGTCTGATGGATCTTTGCCCAAATTCAAGGCCTGTAAACTAATACATTTTCATGTCATGACAAAGTCGATTTCGGACAGCACTTCTCTGTGAAAACTATTGAAACTTATTATCACGACACTAGCATGCTGGTGAATTAAGCAGACTTTTGAGGAACAAGATATATTTGACCCGTGTAAGGGAAACAATACCTAATTTGTACAAATCACTTTCGAGTCATACAATGGAGTTTAAACACACAGAATCAAAATTGCTAGTTAATTTAGCAGAACTTTTGCGTGGTTAATTTCATTAGCCTTTTCGAGGTATGGCGGACGCCATAAAAATAGGAGTTCACTGTTTGGTTTTGGTGTATACAGACACATTTACCCAAACCAATTAGTGCCCTAGTGATGTGTCCACCATTTCTCTAAATGGTGGACACATTACAAGCCATTTTGAGATGGTGGACACATTACCAGGACACTATTTGGTTTGGGTAAATTTGTCTTTATACACCCAAACCAAACAGTGCACTCCTATAGTGTCCACCATACATAAAAAGGCTAATTGATAAATGTATCGATAAGGGAAACCCATTGTTTTATTGACAAATGTGTACACCTGTTCTGTAGTCTACAGGCTTTTGTTTGTTTACTTTATTTTTATTTACATGTACAAAACGGGCTGGAGAGAGTTTTGTGTCACTTGCATTTTTCTTGATGGGTGAGTGAAAGAAACAGACGACAATTATCCAGTTTATATTCCAATCAAAAGAAAGCTCTGGAAAAAAAAGGTACAATGAAAATGAAACTCAACTTTCTCTTTCAAACTCTACACTGTGCAAACTGTAAAATCAAAAGAACTTTTCTTTTAAAAAAATGAAGTAATTGGACTCGCTTCGTCTACGGAAATAAAATCTCAAGCTGATTTTGATGCATTGCTATTAAAGCCAAGAGGTCTACCTGGTACGAGAGAGCCGTCTGCCAATCCTTGTTTAGGAGTGATTTCAGAGCCGTCCTCTGGGTTTTCTGGACATGTCTGATGATCTTTCTTTTGATTCTCTTTCGACGCTTCACTGCTTTCATCTTTCTCGTACGTACCAAGGGAGGGAGTCTTCGCAACAACTGGCCTCTTCCCTCTCTTCAGCAAAAGGCTAGGAATGGGTTTCTCTGGCAGAGGTGGCTTCACCCCTTGAGGAACCTTTGGCAACGCCTTGGGGACATTCTCAGTCTCCGGCAAATTGACAGGTCTCTTTCTCTTGCGAGACAGCGGGGAAGGCTTCAACACATTTCCCATTTTCGGAGTCGGTGGTGGACTACAGTCAGCTTTAGGAATGACAGGGAAGGACTTTTGGATCCCAGGGCTGCTAGATGGAGGAGTCTCCTCCTGGGATTGTTCAGATGCTGATGCCGTTTCTTCCCCAGTCTCCTGCATTATCAGACCAAGTTCCTCGGCACCCTGCTTATTGTCAACACTGGGTTTTGTTTGCTCTGCAAGCACTGTTGGATGTTTTATCATAGCCTGCGGTACTACAATCGGACTTACACATGGCAATACGGGCAAATTACTTTTAAGATCCTTTTGAAGGAGGGATGGCGACGATCGGGTTGGTGGTAGAGGTTTTACCTTTCTTCTGTGAGGGACTTGTGGTGACTGCTTCCCGGCCCCGTTTCTCTTAGACACAGCTCCTACTAGTTCTTTTCGAACGTCTTCAGGTAGAAACTTTGGGGCATTCTCATAGTCTTCGTCATGATGGATTTGTGCCTCTACCTCTACTGAAGTGTTGTGGGATGGTATATCTTGAGAAGTCTCCTCAGGTTTTGTTGTCTTTGCCACTTTAAATGGCTTTGGCAATGATGGCATCTCTGATTGTGTAGTCTCTTGGGAATCGTCTCCAATTAATACAGACCCAAAGTCTTGCCGACGTTTCTCTTCAGGAAACCCCCCCAGACGATCTTTGCTCTGTTTATAAGACTCATATGTACACAAAATATCTGAAAGTAGTTCGCTTTCTTCAAAAACTTCTTCAAACTGCTCGCTCATCACAGATTTATCTCCCACTATGATATCCTCTGTCAGCGTCAGCTGCTGCTTTGGTACCTGGCGTGCCTTCCCAACCAGTAATGAGTGGTTTTCTGGTAACGGCATCGCGAGTTTCTTACTGTCAATTGGGTACGAGCCAGGTTTCTCAGCGTAAGAGAGAGGCGCCTGTGCCAACTTCTTGTCCCCGTCCTGATTGTTTGGAATCGGCACTGGGAAAGGCGGAAGGACAACAGGATCTTGGACAGGCTGCTCTTTGATGCGAGAACCCTCTGCCAAGTTTGTGTCGTCTTCCTCGACTGGGGATTGCCGAGGGAGTCGGACGCTCTGTCCGTCTGTCTTGACTCGGTCTCGGTTTCTCCAGAACCATCTTGCGAAAAAAGATGGGTGTCCCTCCTGGGTTTGAGGTTTCCCACCAACCTGTTTTAAACCTGCAGCCTCCTTTGCTCGGGACTTTCCAAAGGCTGTCCCCATTTTCTTGCTCTCTTGGTGAAGTCGATTACACTCGAATATGGCTGTCTCTCCTTTTAAATATACACACATGCATTGAACAATTGTCGTGTTAGTCAGTTAAAAGAACATGCAATCATGCCAATCTGTCAAGTAAAATCACAGCTACATGTAGGTTATAAGCGGCAAGTAAAGTATAAGGAAGCATAATCGCATGGGCTATAGAAAGATGTGACATGTTTTTCATTTCCCTCTTCACTTGATTTGGCTACCATGCATTCATGCGCAGAGGGCAGAATTTAAAATTAGGACGTCTCACACTGTTTCTGTCTTTTCCTTCTCCTTACCAATGTACATTTATTCACCAAAGGGTGGTACTATATTTATAGTAACTCTCGTATAGTAATAACACAAACTATACACATAGGCCTATTGATTGTTCTGCTGGAGATGGTGAAAAAAGATGAGACAGGTGTACAACCCACAAATGATTTTTTTCCCTCCTGCCCTCACAACCCCAACCCCCTCCCCTTTTCCTTTCACGCCCCCGCCCCAAAAACCACCATCACCAGTCACACCAAAAGAAAAACACTTTTCAAGATCACATTACATGAATTGGTCAGGGATGAGATTGTATGAAAATTTAAACTCTTAAAAATTGGATAATAATGTCCTCTTGGTGTGGGAACGAAGCTCCCTGGATGTACAGATTGTTACACTTCAGAGGGTTACAGACTCTCTACATCGTTTCAAATAGGTGTCTGAAAGTCCGGTCATAACAAAGGCAAGTATTTTCATCTCTGTGATAGAAAGTTTGCCTCTTTCAAAAAAATCTTAAGGTGCGGAGAGACCAATGAAAAATCCTGACAAATTATATTTTTTTAACAATCAAATTCAGAGAGGACACAGTGAGGAAAATTTAAAGTTTTTTTTCTGGTTGACTAGATACCCCCCTCCCCCTCCGGTCATCCTTACACAGCCCCCCCCCCCCACCACCACCCCCCCCAAAAAAAATAATAATAATAATAATCTCAAAACACCTTTGATCTTACTGGTTGCAAGAAGATCAACAAATTTTCCTTTGAGTTTTAAAAGCCCTTCAAAAGGAACTGCATGTATTTCCTGGTGTTTCTGCAAACTGCATGAAAACGACTTTCAACTGTATTTATTACACACATGCACACTCAGTCGGACCATTTTGTTTTCAAGTATCTCACCACAAGAGGGCAGTATCTTCTAACAGCAGCAAGGATCGAGACTTCAGACAGCTTTACACTTATTAGAATGTAACCACTTCCGTCTTTTTCAGAACCACTTTGACTCATTAGACATATTCCACATTCTTTATACTCAAGTGCTTTCCTCAGTCCTGCGGGAAATCAAAATCCTCGGGCATACTACTGCGAATACCAGAGTACCAGTTGCACTGGTTCAAGCCAAAAACAGGCCTGATACTTCATGGAGGCAACGGAGCCTCCGTTGCCTCTAGACACTGCCCTGGTGCCCTTGGAATGTTCCACTAGAAATCAAGAAGAAAATGCCTTGGTGCCCTTGCCCTTTCAAGAACGATGCAATCAGACCTGCAAAAGTATTATTCTTTATCCCAGATGCAAATTTTTACATGTAGATTTATTAGGCCTACATTGTTTACAGTAACCGCTGCTGACTACAGGATTTAAACTGGCCTCTCATCACCAGGCACATTCGGTGATCTAGTGGTTAAGATATCTGCTCTATATGCGGGGGGGGGGGGGGGGGGGGGGGGTCGTGGGTTCGAATTCCACCCGAGTAGTACGACGGGTAAAACCCCCAAAAATTATTCTTTATCCCCGGTGCAAATTCTTACATTTATCAAATATTTCCATGATGTTACTGCAAACTTTACTTGAAGGTAAAACAACGCACTGGTTACCGTCGAGGGATAAAAACTGATTAGGTTCACTCCGGAAGCTCACTGATGACTAAGTTTTATAACACAGAGCCAACCCTCCAGGGAAACATTTCTAAAATGAAGTACCGTCAAAGTCAAAAAGATAAGCATTTGAACACCCCCAATTTACAATTTAATTCTTTTGATTTCATTTTCAATGATGATGATGAAGTCACAAATATTTTTGTCACTCTGTGGACAAAAACAAATTTCCAAATACATCATATTATAATTTTGAAAAGTAGAGGTAACATGACCTGGATATTATTTAGAAACAACAAAATCAGAGTTACACTTTATAAAAATAACTCTGCTAGGGTCGAAACGTGAGGCCGTTAACAATTTGTTTGCTTTTGTACAACAGGTCCTTGTGGTTGGTGAGCCAATTCCAACAGCTGATTTTATTTTGTCATTTAAAAAAAAATTAAAGGAACAGAACGTTTCAAAGTCTGTCGTGAAAAAAAACAAGTGCATTTCAAGATTTCAGACTCCCCTTCTGAAACAGAAACTAACAAGAGAGGGCAGTGTTCGCTACTTGCAGTAAGGTATTTTTATAGGACCGTTTCCTCAAAAATGTACAGTCAAATTAAAACGTATTTTACAGACTTTGGGAAATGATGGTTTAAATAACCAAAAGCTGTCAGTTCGTAGCCAAGTTTTGATGGCTGATGAGTCATATGAGTGTGTGTTAATCTCGGTCGTGATACTTGTGTTTCTTTAGCAAGGCACGTCACTTTAATTGCTTCTTAGTAAGAAATCGGTACCTGCGAGGGCAGAGATTGTTGATGTGAATTATGAGCAACCTGTGCGCCCATTATGCTGGTGCTGCATACTCCAAAGGAGTTGAGAAGGTTTTGGGACTGCTTAAGGCCCAATGAACAGGGGTAGTATGTAGAGAATAAGGACATTGACAGGAAACCATGAGATGCTGAACTGGGGAAATCCCCATATGATCACCACACGGGTCACCATTGTTTTGGATCATATCGGATTGCACCTGTTGCCTGTATGCTTGGCGTATGGAATACCACCGCTCACGGCAAACTTCCTGTACTCAAGTTTCAAACCACTCAGGAAACATTCATACTGATTCTTGTACAAGGGAACCATAATTCAGAGGAACGAACCTCTATAATTTTAAAACATGTATTAAATTTGCATGAGGGATACAGAGTGTTGTTCTTGTTTTTACCCATATTGAAGATCTACAATGTATTAACTCTTTCACTACGGCGTGCCGCTCACAGCGGCTCGGTGAATTACTTCACCTGCCGGAAAGCAACTGCCAGCAGCTCAAAATAAACAAAATATTAAACAATTCCGTCACAGCTGTACATTATATTCCGTAGTGAAAGAGTTAAAAATCATAAATATGGAATTCAAACTGCCTCTAGCTACCGGGCAGGCTCAGAGGTCTAGTTGTAAGACATCCGATCTAGAACGCCAAAAGTCGTGGGTTCGAATCCCACCCAATTTTTTTCACAGGTCTTGGGGATTAAGTAATTAAGTACCGAGTACACAGTGCTTAACGCACATTGGTATAAGGGTAGCAAACCACAAATTATGACCAATACAGGGTCTGTAATAGTGGCGTAACCAGACATTTTCATTTGGAGGGAGGGGTTAGGGGACAAAAGTTTAATTTGGGGGGGGGCTATTTAATGTATCGAACCATTCATTTGTGCATTTTTTTTCTCGATCTCAATTACGGGGGGGGGGGGGGCAAGAGGGGGGGGGCAAGGGTTCTGAGCGAGGGGGCTCAGCCCCCCAACCCCTCTAGTGACCCCACCAGACTTGAACATTGTCCTGGGAAGAAAATGGTTCCTCGGCACCACTTTACAATTTCAGTCCAATCTTATCCAAGATGTGTACAATATGCTAATTAACATGCAATGTACATGTACATGAATGCATTGAGGAAGTACATACACGTCTTGTTTACTGTTTGCGGTATTTTACTTGCATGTGCACCATGGAAATACAATTCCTGGCAATCTTCCATTTTTGACCTAGTTTCAAAGAGACCTGGAGGGGTAAAAGTCTCAGTCCTCAATCACAAGTTCAGCTTTTTCTTCCTTTCCTTCCTTTTTAATAAATTTTTTATCAAACTGCAAACATTGATCTCGGGCATGTGATGTTGCACATTACATGATAAAGATCAATTTCTCAAGAGGTGGCGTGATTGTCAGGCAAGAAACTTGGAAATTTCCATTAAAAAAAAGGGGAAATGGCCATACACACATAACTTTGTAAAGTCTTTTTCAGTTTTCAATGGCACTAAAAATGGCGAAAAAAGAGGGAATCAGCTGATCCGCTGAAAAGTTGCATGCCTGGATTGTTTTGAGTTTAATAATACAACCAAAAGAAAAACACCTTCCAGTCAGCTGATCTTGTTGTTCGACAAAAACCAGTCACCCATTCAGAGACTTTGTAATGTACTTTTAACAACTTCCAAGGCAAAGAATTGTCAGCAATCCCACAGAGGTCAACAAACTAATACCGTTTCGCTTCCTATTATTTCAGCCCCTCCCCAACTCCCCGTAAAATAAAAGAGCTCACATGAGGAAAATAGGTATTCAAACAAGGAAGATCCAGATCGTGAAGGAGATGGGTGCATGAGATGACTTTTTAAGACTCAATTTTACTTGGATGATTTTAAAGGAAGGGGGTCCTAGATATTATTACTATTATATGTTTCTGGTATGAAGCCAAGGATGCCTCATAAGCGAACTTAATCACTGTAGCTCTCAAGCCTGAGGAAACCTGTAGATAAGGGTGCTTGCCATGTGAACCAGAAACACCGGGGTAAACCTCTACTCTTCCGCAATAAGTGTTCTGGGTTCTTTTACGTGCACTACCTATCCTAGTGCACTAGGACCCAGGACCTCAGCTTAAATGTCTCATCCGAAGGACAAAGCAATTATGGTAAAGTATCTTGCTCAAGGGCACAAGTGCCGCGACCGGGATTCGAACCCACACTCTGCTGCCAACAACACCAGAACTTGAGTCCGGTGATCTTAACAGCTCAGCCACGACACTCCACAATGATGAGTGACCAGGGCTTGAAAGACGAGTTGTCAATATTGCCATAGTAATTTGTATTGTGACACCACACTTTGTGTGGCACTTAAGATTGATCGACTCAGTTGCCCTTGAAATGTTCCAGTAGAAATTTACAATTTCCTCATAGAGGTGCCCTTTACCACTAGAGAAAATGCCTTGGTGCCCTTGCCCTTTCACGAACGAAGCATGCAGTCCTGTCCTCATCCAACCTCTAGCTCAAGCCCCAACCTCTATCCCCCTCCTCCCTAACCACGAGCAGATTATCATGTACCCTTTAATAAGGAGAAAGAGGAAGTGCCTAGTCATAATTTGTTCAATGCAAGTACATCAGCTGCTTTCTGACATCAGCTGCTTGTTGACTTAAGTAAGTTACTACTTTGCGGTTCCAATATAATGCACATTTTTAGTATTTTATTTCCCCTTTTTTCCTAGAGAATTGTTTTGTTTTTGTGCAATACTTTAACTAAAAGCTTATAACTTTCTCTAATCTATGGAATAGTTACATGTTTTTAAAATTTAAACCATAATTGATGGGTCAAATCTGCCAATAGTCGGACCTACATGTAGTGCCTTTGATGACACAATGTCATTAACCTTTCCCTGAATAACGGTCATGAAATCTTTTACTTTCAGAACTGTCAGAAGAATAAAAGGAATTTTATTTTATTGCTCTGAAAAGTGTGGCAAAATACCACCTTTAAACCATACAGGAAGGAAGACAGTTTCACTTTTCTTTTGTTACAAAGTGCAAAGCTCACATTACTTTGTGCGGCTGTTCCATCGCAACTTTAAAATGGGACAGGTCCCAACTTGAGTGTTACAGTTGGGATGGCCCAAACTGTAGCTAGGATCCAGAGATCCAAAAGAAAGGTCTACACTCTACACACTGCATGGGGATGGTCGTGGCAAGGGTATTAATTCAGCTGTGTGTCGTGTATAACAAGTTGATTCTTTTAGTTTTGTTTTCATGGAGGTAGAACCATGAGTTTTTTTCTCAAGTTTTGCCATGATATTTACAGTGTAAGTCGAGAGAAACATGGGGGCAGTTGCAGATTCAGTCGATGGAAAAACATTTTGGAGGCCCACTAATCATTGTACTGGGTTATCCCTACCCCTATCAATGTCACTATCAATATATCATTATCTGGCAACCCCAACTACACATAGTTGGTACCGGTCCCAACTATAGTTGGGTAGTACCAACTATAGTTGGGCAGTTCCAACTACAGTTGGGTCGATTCTAAAGTTGGGACGGAACAAGGATGTACAAAATGTTTCCTTAGACACACAAGAACCCTGCCATCATAGACCATCTCAAACAAAACAAGCCGCGACAGTTTTCATTGTCCAAGTAACTTGGGTCAATTGTTTACAATTCAAGGAAACAGTAGTACATTTGAATCAACTTTTGTTTTTATATGTGGTTAATTTAGGGGTCAGGGAATTTCCCGTTATTAAAAAAAAGGGTATCATCCATTGTTTTGGTTTGAACTTCACCCGGCACAGATCTGTATAAAATTTTTAAAAACTCCACGTTCTGTGTTTTGTCGGTAATGTTTAACTTCCAAATTATTGAAGACGGACGATTTTTTCTATTTTACTGACAGTTAGCACTTATGTAATTCTCAGTATGAGAGGTTGCATGACCCCGGGAAAAGTTCAATTCGCAGCCATGTTGGGTACAGCCAGGTACAAACTAGATGGCTGATGCGTCGTCTGCTGAATGATTTACAGCGTCTGTTTGTGCACGCAGCATTAGAAAAAGGTCTTGGGTGACGTCACGTAAAACCTCTCTACATGAACAGAGTGAGACAGGGTTTGTTTTTTTTTTAATTTCTCAGCAGACAAACTCATTGAGTTTCACAGTGGGCGACTTTTGGGAATGCTAGGTGGCAGCAGACTGTACAAGGTAAAGCCATTGTACTCGGAAATGTGCGCACACTCAGAACTACATCAATAATGTCTGCTGCCACCTAGTGGCCCAACATCTCCCATTGGGTGTTGGGTTAATCTTGTAAACAAGACCATTTTGAGTCATTATGTATGGCATCCCACACAGTGCCCTAAACTAGCCAATCAACACACACAACTCATCAGCGGAACCAAATAGAGCAGTTTCCAATCAACACTGGATCCAAGCTCTACCGCTAATAAATAGCGATCTCAAACACCTTTAGTCTCCTGACCTTGACTAGAAGAACAGAGCAGGCACTTGTTGAACGTTGAGGGCAAACTTAACTCATTCATCAGCGATAGTGATGATAAAATTATGAAGAGTCCTCAACACTTCCCATTCTACTCCCCAGCAGTAGCTTACTCAGGACAAGTTCTTACTAGAACTCAATTTGAGCTGAAGTATTTTTGATTTATTGGTGGCGATGAGATAAATTAATTTAATATTTTAAAATTATTATTCATTTATCAATTTTACAATCTGCTGTTCATAACAGTACAGCACTGAAATGACACGCCCATGACTGGAGCCGTTAACTGTGGACCAGCCTCTGAAAGGGGTGAACTAGTCTTGATACAAGACGTTACTCATGATTGAATCACCAACAGCCACTATTCATTCATTATATAAATTGCATAATAACGTCTTGCCCCAAGACTAGAGGTGTACCCACAGTCTTTATCCCTTTAGACTCCCACTTGCACATCTCAAACATTATCATCATGGTGTAAAGAGTTCAACTGAACTAACATTCTTTATCCCTGGTGCAATTGGCGTGTCGTGGCCGAGCAGTCAAGCGCACCGGACTCAAGCTCTGGTGTTTCTGATCAGCAGAGTGTGGTTTCGAGTCCTGGTCTTGACACTTGTGTCCTTAAGCAAGACACTTAAACATTATTGCTTCGTCCTTCGGATGGGACGTAAAGCGGGTGGTCCCATGTGTTGTGTGATACACATAAAAGAACCCAGTGACACTTATCGCTAAGAGAAAGGGTTTGCCCGATGTTTCTGGTAGTGGCTGCTGAATTCCACCTTGTAAACCATTGCAAGGTGCTACATAAATGGCTCTCATAATAAAAAATTTTTTTTTAAACTGTATTAAAAATAATATAATAGCGCCTTGAGTAGGCCTACCTAATTGTTGGTAGATCTGTGCGCTATATAAGACTTCGGTATTATTATTATATTATTGCAGTTAGGTATATCAATCGAGTCTCGACTTTCTTAATTCTTAAAGCAACAATGCTTTAGTCTCATCCAACAAGATCCAATGAACCAATTGTCAGAGACTGTTCGTGTTAGCAGAGAACTAGTGATTTTTCCCACAGCTGAAGTATCATCGTGCCAGTGCAACAACGTTGTACCTCCAAAACACTCGAGTTTTGAAAGTGCCAGAACGTCGTTACCTCGCCTAAAATATCCTGGATGAACACACAAAACCTGTACGGGCGCTGAGTCGGTAAGACGTCTTTGCAGGGAGCCTCTCCCACGCGAGATTCTTACAAAGCTGAGATACAGCATCGCTGCACTGCCACAAGTGATATGATGTTGCATTAATAGCAGGCTGTACATCACATACCAGTTAAGTCGTATTAGAGTCAGATCTCGTAATGTGTTTATTAGATGCCTGAGCTTGTTTCACCATGCAAAAAGATAGGGATAGAAAATATTGAGAAGACAAAATGAAAGACTTACGTTTGTCGTGCTCCTCCTTATCCTCATCGTCCGTGGACCGTGACCGATCCCATTTACTGCTGCTTACCCCGCCGAACTTGATACCAATATCAGGCGGTCGTCTTTCTGGGGGTCGATAGGTAGTGACTCTTCTGTCTTCTCCACCAAAGCGCTTGGCTCTCTCTGCAACACACAAGGGCCGCGGATTTTCCTCTTCTAGTTGCTGGGAGCTTCCTTGCAGAGCTGGATCGGAATCTGGAACAGAACAAGTTGGAATGGCTGTATATTTAAGGAGCTCTGTAATGACAGCTGGGTAATTTGTTTACAATCCGTATATACTCTGATCCGTTTTCAGGAGATAGCCACACTCTGATCCTGCAAGCTGTCAGAGTGGATTGACGGAATAAAACAACTTGATGAGGTTGATTCTCTCGAGACTGTTTTTCCACCCTGCAAAGTTTCAAAATCTACACGTACCGATCGGTCTTTGAGTTTTACATTGGGCACGTGGCACCCGCAGATGTACGAGATCCGCCTCCTAGCTTCCACGTCTTCACTCATCACTCCTTGGTTTGTGCAATGAATGTATTCACCTATTATTATCATTATTATTATTTATTCTGCCAATATCAGAAACAACATACAAATGTAGTACAAGAGATAAATAGACACATAACAAAACAGGTAACTGAAACACAAGGTTACAAGGAGGGGATTAGACTAAGGGGTCAGGACGGGTATGGGATGGAGAGGGTTGTAGATGGGAGGAACAGGACTCTGGAGAAGGGGAACAATCCATTCTAAGGCGGCCAGGATAAACAAAAGTGTACCATTACACTATCACTCAAAAGCCAATTTATCCAATCACACAATAGAGTAACATTAACATATATAATTATTATAACAAATAAATTTTATAGATATAACCAAAACAAGTCATGTGTTTCCTCTGATGAGTTCACTCCTTAATTTTAAGAAATACGAGGAGAGCTATAAATCACTCTCCCACATTACTCATTAGTCTAAAAAGAGAAATTAAAACACGATTTTTGTATAGTATAGTCAAGTCAGGGTTTCTTTGTGCCAGCGGTACCCTCAAAGAAAAAAAGATTCTGTCAATTCCGTTCAGCTATAATTTGCCAGAGGGGAAATCTTGAAACAAGAAGTCACCCCTGGATCCTGCCAAGACATGTGCGCATCAAGAACAGGTGGATTGTTACACCCATAGAGAAGGTCCTTTCTCTATTAAAAGATTCCAGCAGTATGGAAGGCTGTTTCATTGCTAACAGCTGTTTTTTCATCTGTCAATTGACTAATAAATCCAGCCAAAAAAAAACCCACCAAAAACCTTCCTGACAAACGAGCGACGACTCATCGACCTTACTACAAGAATGTGAAAACTTCTCCAAGGTTTAGTGCAAGGTCGCTACGCGATTGGCTTTGAAACATCATCATGACGAAAGATCTCCCAGAGACTAGCAACTTTTTTCCCCATCAAAGTCATCAAGTTGTGTTTATACGAGGCCTTGGAGAAAATCAAGTGATGACAACGGCAGACCTAGAGTCATTCGCACTTCAACTTCAATACGCATGCAATACGTACGTCACCAAACACTAGTTAACCATCGGTCCCTGATCGAACTTATTGGGAGCCTTACTTGTCAGTATTTTTTTCACATAAACCTCAAAGCCAAATGGGGTCAAATTTAAGTTCACTCGAATTACTATTGAATATATATGGCCATGAAGCATTCAAGTGATACATGTATGTAACTTAAGTGGGGGCTGGAGAGGGACTTGGCAAAGTTTAATTTTCAGCCATACAAGTCTGGGCAGGTTTATTATTAACTATTGACTGACTGTTTTATTCCAAATTCAGGAACACACTCCCTGACTGGGGGTGGGGGGGAACATTTCAAGGGCAACAAGGCAATGACCAGGGTAATGGAGGCAATTACCTCCATTGCCTCCATGAAGTACTCGGCCTGGGCAACTCTTTCCTTATTAAAAAGTTCTAAGGATTTCATGTTCAGTTCTTTATTTGCACAACTATACACAAACACACACAAAATAAAAATAAATAATTGTCAACGTCCAAGTACAGACTCCTGAGACCTGACAGCCACTGTCGAAACGAATAACCAACCAGCTCTTTTCAGAGCCACCACCTCAAGAGGTTTTTTTTACACGGTGTACTCCAAAGAATACTTACATGTAATGTCACGATACCAACATAAAAAGCCCCATCAAATGTGCAAACTGTTTTACTTAGGCCTATGTTGCTCATTCTCATTATGCAACACCAGATCAGGTTCACTGGGTAATCTCAAAGATACTAGAAACACAAGATAGGACACTCTGTGTAGAAACATGAAACGCAAAATTGGTGCGCCCGCTGTTGTAAGGTAGGTAAAACCAAAGACCGTTTGTGCAATACTATTCTACTGAATAGAAAAAACTTGGTCACACGATCCCATCAACTAAAAAAGGTGAAGGCAGAGCGAAAAAGTTTGTGTTCGGACATACATTGTGTCAATAATCCTAGCAAAATTGACACATGGGGAAGGGCGCCATCACACGGTTGGTAGGTAAAAAGGTGTTACACCTGCTACCGTGCAAAACGGCACAAGTTTCCTATCTTGTGTTTCTACATATCTTGTAGTATCTTTGGTAATCTTCTTCCTTTATCTAAATCCAATTCTGGAAAACGTAAATTTGCTGCTCGTGGAGTCAATCTATTCAAAAATCTCCCTGCCACACTTAAACATCCTTTGCTCTCCACTCTAGCCAGTTTTAAAATGCGAATACAAGAACTTGAGGTTTTAATCTGTGGTATATATGGTTTGCATTGTTCTTTTGTTTAAAAAATTCTGTTTATGTATCTTGGTGCAGTTTTTAATATTATCTTTTTCCATCTCTTCTGTCTGTCCCAGATTTTATATCTCACCACCCCTGAGGTTAACTGTATGTGTTGTATCAATTCGATCTACCTTGCCTCACTTTTTTCCCCTCTGTTTTATCTTTTTAATGTTTTTGGTCATTTTTTTATTTTTGTTTTAATGATTGTTTGTAATTGCTGGGCACCTTTGAAAAACAGTGTTTTACTGAAGGGTTTACCCAGGATAAACAAGAAATAAATAAATAAATAAATAAAGTTTAAACCAGCAGTGGCGCCAGACCTGTTCATCGGGGGGGGGGGGGGGCAAGAGGGGGGCAAGCTTAGATTTAAGGAGGGCAAGACATTTATCTTTAATGTAATTTTGTACTGCTGAAAAAGCATTGGCTTAGTACTACAATGACGGACTTACACCACCATACACTAATGTGGGTGCAATGGTCAGGGTTCAAATTCAATTTTGGCCATCGGGGAAACATTGAGGTGGGAATTGCAGGGGGGGCAAAGAAAGTAGCTGGGGGGCATTTCCCCACCCCCTTGCCCTAGCGCTGGTTTAATAAAAACAAAATGCATTTTGGGGTTTAAAGGCATTGCATACGTTTGGTAATGACTCTGAAAATTTTTGGCAACAAAAACTTACTTGGTAAGGAGTACGGCAGCTTTGGATAGTATAATGCATTTTGAGAAACGTTTCACTTCGAAGTACTGCAGTTACGGAAAAATATATCACTTTTTATCCCCCAAAAACTTGAATCTGAGAAGCGTTATGGCCGTAACGCTTCTCAGAATGTGTATTCCAATGACGGATACTTCTTCTGCGTGAACGCAACCGCTCCAGATTTTTGGCGATATCTCAAAAACGCTGCCACCTTTTGAAATGAAATTCACACATGTTAGTTTTATGGTATATATCTACAATTATATAGCATCAAGGCAAACGTACGGTTCCAAAAACCAAAGGTATACTTTGCCTTTAAACAACATAAAACAGTTGAGACCAATTAAGGCTACATTTGTAAAAAGCAACTTTCATGGTGTCAATCAAATTCAAATGGTAAAGTTTTGAAACAAAAATCTCACCAGGAAACAACAACATTTAAGACCAGTTAAGACTCAAGGAAATGTGCAAAACTTTTCAGGGAAATTCCATCACACCTCAGTGTCTGCATAATTCGCCAATGTTTAACCCACGTATGACATCAGATCAGCAACAATAAAAGTATCAACAACATTGCCAAATAAAAGGCACAGTGCATTGCTTGAATGACTCTAGCCAGTCAGCCATGAATACAACCTGATTGAATTTACATAAGAAACGTCTCTAGTCTACCATCAGTTCAAGGTCTACAGTTCGGTTCTTGTAAAGTGCACACATACAGCAAATTGCTCCATGGTATGATAGGTTAAGTTTATTATGTTTTTTTTTGTGTTTGTGAGTGCACTCGGTTTAAGTATAGTGAATAATTCTGAAGTGCAAAACACATTACGAGTTAGCGGAAGTAAAAAATGCATGGCTGTATTGCATGTCAGTTAACATGGTGTTGGGACACGGTAATTCTTGGCTTTCCTTAAAAGTGACATCAATATTTTATGCAACCAGGAAATAAAGTATTAATTAAACACTGGATACTAGTACTTGTCATCACACATAAGGTGCTGAGTTACTTAAATGGCACTCAATTATTAACCCTAGTACAACGTTGTAAAATCCTCCAACATCTATTGCCTGATTTTGCTAAATTTTACAACATGGTTCTGATAGTTTTAATGCATGCCACAGTGTACTGTAATAAGACTAATTGGTTCTTACAAAGCGTATAGCATAGTGGCTAGATCAGGGCACTTTACAACATTACTTTCCCTGTTCGACATCAGGCATACTAAGACTATTCCTCAAGTCCGTGGGAGCATGCAACCCCAAGCTGCTTTTATTAGTGAGGTGGGGGGGGGGGGCCAAAGACATCATTTATTTAGGGGCAGGGGGCTATTCCGTGTATTGAACTACTCATTGGTGCATTTTTGTTTTGATCTCACTGGGGATAAGGGGGGCCAAGGGCTCCAGCATGTAGATTGGGTTTTCAGTCCCTACCTGGTTGCGTGGGGTTTCCCTCCATTGGGGTTTTCCTACCACATCTAAAACTGAACATTTCTTCTTGTTTTCTATTCATTCTTTTTATTGAGCGCTAATTGTGCTGTTGGATGTGTAATACATTTATTTATTTTTTTAAAATAAAATAATAGATGTTAATTTTTTGCAACCCTGATGCAAAAATTAACATCTTTTATAATGGTTGCGGTACCCGCTGCTAATAGGATTCGAACTGCCTCTAGCTGACGGGCAGTCTCAGTAGTCTAGTTGGTAAGACATCTGCTCTAGAATGACAGGGATCGTGGGTTCAAATCCCACTCGACAAATATGCCTGTGGATTTTTTTCACAGGGCTCCGGAAAGTACTGAGTATACAGTGCTTGAAACACATCGGTGTATGGGTAAAAAACACAAATAACGAAAAAATAATAATAATAAATCGGCAGGCCAAAATGCCATGTCAGGGATTTTGAGGCATCCAAGCAGCCTTGGCTATACTCTTTTGCTCATGTGAGCTAAACGCATACCATGACATCATCCTCTGAGACAACCTTCCGTGATCTCGGCTATTACAATCCGTGGGTCTTAAGCATTTCGTAACAAACAGTGATAGGCCAAAAGCCTTTAAGTAAGACATAATAGGAAGTTCCTCTACATTTATGCAGTTTTTTTTTTTTTTTGGTTATGTAAAACAAGCCAAGTTGCTCGATCTGAAGATCAGGCTTGGAGCGGTCGGTATTGGGTGAAAAGAAGGGGGGTGAAGGGTATAGATAGTTAGGGTATAAAGTGGCTAGTCTAATCTGACCCAATCGTACCATCATAACCGGCAACATCTCCATCGTAGTTCAGGTGATTTTAAAGTATATTGTTGAGGTCTGTGTGCGACAAACATTAAATTTGAGGTTTTCGCTCTTATTATATTTACATGTAAATTTCTGATACCATAGATACATGTAAATCAGTTTTTACAAATTGTCTCATTTAAAGGGCAGGCACAACATTGGTAAGATAGGAAATATAAATGTTCACAGATTTGCACAACTTTTTATAAAGACGATCATGGTGGCAAACTTCCCTTGAAATACATGTAGGTTTGATTGAAAGGCTTTAGTTTTTAAGAAATAATTGTGTCCAACACTTCATGTTTTAATGAAGGGTATTTAACCATTCAATTTTTTTTTTTTTTTTTTTACCATTTTCTTGTGGCTCTGATGACCGACTGTGCTTAAACTTTCACAGGTTTATTATTTGCATTATAAATGTTTGGGACAATTACTGATGTTGTATTATTATTATTATTTTCTGCGGCAACAATTCAATGACAGTACAGTTCACAATGATACAGTATACATACAAGTAAACACTCCTGCTTTAAAAAGAAATTACAAATTAAAAAAGGGCCAACTACTTACACCTAGCACAAAGTGTTATTTATTGAGCATTTTTTTCAGTCTTAGTGTTCAGATTGAGCATTTTTCAGTCTTAGTGTTCAGATTGAGTATTTTTTCAGTCTTAGTGTTCAGATTGAGTATTTTTTCAGTCTTAGTGTTCAGACCTGTTACTTTACAAGTATGGAGTCAGTGGCAGGGCCAGGACTTTTCCACTGGGAGGGCACAGGGGGCGTTGCTTTATTTATGGGGGCACCTGGGGGGCACTGGAAATTTGTAGGGGGCATGCCCCCCCCCCAGCTACGCCACTGGTATGGAGGCAATTTCCTCCCTGCCCCTGATCAATGCCTCGGTGCCCTTTAAAATATTCCGTTACAAATTTCTATTTTTCTCATCTTAGAGGTGTCCTTTTAATAAAGAAAATCACCTTGCCCTTACAAGAATGAAGTAGGCCTATAGACCATGTTACCTGTGACATCACATGTTTACAAAAGAGCCACAGAACCTGGACTTCCTGCAGGCAGGATTTGTACACGGCTCAATGGGAAAATACTGTAATTCTTTCATTTTATGGAGATTGCACTGTCAGATTGTCATCAACTTTGGATATGAAGGAAAGGGGCACATCTCACAACTAGTTCAGCTCTCATTTTAATAGCCATTGAATTTATGTGGAAATTATGATACAAAATGTAAAATTTCTCATATGTCCCATGCAGTATCTTGCCTGCCAGTAATTGCCCTGGAATGTACAAGGTCACTCTTTTGTAAACAAGGGTCACATGGTCTATAGGGCCTGGTTGTTGCTGTTGTTGTTTTTGTTTAGTTAGTTTTGTTTGTGTATTTTTTTTTTCTCACATTATTATGACTTGTTCGGAGTTAACTATAACTGGTTTGTGGAAGGAAAGTGTGTAACATTTATTAGTCAATTCTAAATTATAATGTAAATAGTATTTTGTATGCATGCAAAACCTGCAATCCTGATAGCTGTCAAGGACAAGAAAAAACTCTGTTAAACTACAAAAGGGAAAAAGAAAGACAACATTTTATTCACACCAACACCATAAATGATAGCACTGGTCTAATAAATGACAGTAATTTGTGTTTTTTATGTCAATTCAATTCAATTCAATTCAACTCGTTTTAATTAAATTCACTTTATTGGTCATACAATAATAAATAAACTAAAATAAACTACTGATGTTTCGGTAAATAGGTAGCTGCTTATTTCATAAATTACAAAATTTGATGGGAAAAAAGAGGGGAACATTATTTTAGAAATCGGACAGAGAGCAGAATCCACCACCACTTTTCTCCAAACACTGAATGTCATCTCTAGATAAGATAAAATAAGCAAGATAACTGAAATCCTAAAAGGGCATTTATAACAATATACCGACTTATCGTCACGCCCACCACCCTCCCCGCCCCCACTTTCTAGTTCTAAGACACAAGACCATGTCATAAAGAACTTACCCTTCTTGGCCTTCTTGGCAGTACTGTCATCGTCATTTTTGACCAAAAGTGGCTTTATAGTCGCAGGAATTCTACCCAGCGACATCGACCGGTGCTTGAGGCTGAACTCTGCAGTAGGTTTTAAAGGCAATGGTGGTTTCTTCGACGGGTCTCTGCTTCTCCCCGACGGAGCAGTCGTTTTACGAGCATCCGAGGTTGTCGACGAACTGCGAACTTCATCTTGATTGTGAGCAGAACCGCTTGGTGGAAATTTGGGCCTTTGCACACGACGTGCCGGCGGGGAGGAGACCAAGACGAAGGCCCGTCCATGTCCACCACCGTCTTTTGGGAAGTTCAGCCCCAGCCCCGTGAATTTCCTGGTGGTGGTAGACCCTGCAGACTTCGGCTTAGGGTCGGTGAAAGTTCTGCTGGCGACATTGAACTCGCTCGAGCTCCGGGATCTTGTCAGAGGAACTTTTGCTTTCTTATCACCCTCGAACTTTTGCCTCAATACGTGCACATTAGGAGGAGGAGAGGCCATGTTGCACCCGACAGTGGAAGATAATCATCAGGTTTTACAATAATAAGGAAGTACTTGTTCGGTTAATAATAAGTGACAAGTTTTGTGGGTTACCGTTTTGTACAGACCCTCCACACATGTATTCTTTGACAATCAATAACAAGCAAGGTGTGTGTACGTCCGTGTATACGTGTGGATCGTGTGTGGATAGATGAGCGCAGGTCGGTACCTAGACTTCCCTCAAGCCGTCGCTCCAACAGAGTGTGAAACTTATTGAACTACGACCCCAAACTGTTTTCATGAGTACAGTAGATTGTGCGGACATGAGGCTAGTCAAATGGCTATGGCTGTTCAGCATTTTCCAGCCAATCTATCTGTAGTCGCAGCCAAAGCCCTTACCTTATCAGTCTAGATTTGGCCCTTGTGTTTTTGCATGCTCATAAACTGGTTATATTTTTCACAAAAAGCCTATTATTATTATTATCGAAAAACAAATTGTATGATACTGCTCAGTGCTCATTGCAGAAAAAATTGTCAAACTTACTCAGAAAGAGCCGAAGTTCCGCTCAGTTTCCGTGTAACTACGTATAGCTCTACTGTGGCCTCTCACTTTCGTTTTCAAACAACATTGCGCACGGAATCAATGATGATTCTTTTGAATCATTGAAAACACGGAACATGAATGAGGTATTGCCGATTTCAAAGACTCGTGAATCCCCAAAACACAGATTCAGTATGTCAAAATACATACGTTCCTCCGATATAGTGTTTTTCGCCGTTTCCACAATAATCTTGGCGACGGACGGGTGGTCATTCTAAGCTCCCGTTCTTTTGAGAAAACAATTAACCTATTGTAATAATCATCGTAAACAATAGTAATGTTGCAGCCTATTCCAGTTTTGTTGTGCCTCAATATTATGCCCATAATAACTACAATTTTTTTATCTATAAGAATCACATAATTTGAAGTTTATATCAATATTTGTTTTCATGCAGTATGAATAATGTCAGGCCCGATTTTTGCTTTAAGTTGTTTTTCTTCAGGCGGTGAACAAAGAAAAAATGACCAGAACGGGTTTTGAACCTGCGACCCCCGGATTACCAACTGAGCTACTATCCTTATGATGGCGGTCTCCTCTAAAATAGAAAATTAACGAATTTTGACAGATGCCCCGAGATGACATGGAAACATTGGTCGCGCAATCGGTCTATTACTGGCCTAAAACACACTATATGACACAGCACACTCCCGCGGGCAACAAAACTCAGAAAACGAAAAAGAAAGTGATTAATTAATTACTGTCAAAAACACGGCCGTTGCTGTCAAAAAAAAAACAAAAAAAAAAACAAAAAAAAAAATCCCCTTTTTAATCTGAGGTGAGTTGGACCGTCATGAATTTCCTTTTGCTTGGTTTTTCTGGTTGAACACCGGAAGTTCACCATACTACCGTGGGAATGAGTACGTATTCACTTCCAAAAGACAACCATGGCTGGTTGAACACCAAATGAACATGATCGATTGTGTAGTGTTAAATAATAATAATAATAATAATAATAGCAAAATTTATAAGGCGCACATATCCACCTGAAGAGTGCTCAAGGCGCCAACAAGAAAACAAAAGTACAAAAAAGTTTAGACAAACCCTACCATATAAATACAAGAAAAATTACAAAGAAAGACAGTTACAATGAGTGAGAATAAGCTTGAGACATCAAATGTGTTTTGAGTTGAGTTTTGAAACTACTTAAGGAACTGGAGGTTTGAATATGCAGCGGTAATGAATTCCAGAATGAGGAGCAGCTGTTGCAAACGCCCTGTCCCCCCAACTTCTTTTTGAACGAGGCTCAAACAGTTTTGGGACTTTAGATGATCGTAAACCAGGACGAGTGACAGAGGGTGAATGAATGAGGGATGAAATGTATCTAGGAGCTAATCCATTGAGGGCTCGATAAGTAAAGAGACAAATTTTGTAAGAAATTCGCTCCCGAACAGGAAGCCAGTGAAGAGATCTTAAAACAGGTGTAATAATATGGGATGACCGTCTCGTGATGATGTGTCACAAGACGTGCAGCAGCATTTTGAACCCGCTGTAATCGAATAATTTGATTTTTAGGTAATCCAAAGAGTAATGAATTACAATTATCGAGATATGAAGTGACAAAGGCATGAACTAGTTGTTCAGTAGCAACTGGATTTAGATATTCTCGAATTGAACGAATGTTACGAAGGTTATAGTTGGCCAATTTAACACAGCTTGAAACATGTGACTCAAGAGACATTGTAGAGTTAAAGATAACACCTAAATTTCGAGCTTGTTCAACCGGAGAAACCGAGGTAGACCCAATATGGAAGTGGGGAGGAGTGATTTTGCTGAGTTGTCTTTTTGAGCCAATGAGAAGGAATTCTGTTTTATCCTCATTGAGTTTCAAGTAACTTTCTATCATCCACTGTTGAATGTCGTTAACACAGGCTTCAAGCTTTGCTATTGATGCATCTATATCCTCTTGTACTGGCTGACAAGAGAAATATAATTGAAGGTCATCTGCATACATGTGGTAATTTATTTGGTGATCTTGGATAATGGCTTCCAATGGTTGTGTGTAAATATTGAATAACTGTGGTCCTAGGACTGATCCTTGGGGAACGGAAAAGTTGAGATTAACCGATGGAGATAATGCTTTGGGGAGACACACTGATTGAGATCTGTCAGAAAGATATGATGTGAGCCACTGTATGGCCGACCCATCGATGCCTATGTGTTTCAGTCTGTCAAGCAAGATACAATGATCCACTGTGTCAAATGCACTGCTGAGATCAAGCAGCACTAAGCCAGAAATTTTGCCACTGTCCATATCCGTGAGAATATCATTCTGGACTCTCAGCAGTGCACTTTCCACACTGTGCATCTGCCTATATGCAGACTGAAAGGGGTTGTGCAGATTATGTTCACTCAAATATGACTGAAGACGAGAAGAAACTACTCTTTCTATCACTTTGCCTAAATATTTTAAGTTGGAAATAGGTCGGTAGTTCTTAAGCTCCTGTTTATTAAGAGAAGATTTTTTAAGAAGCGGTTTAATATGAGAATGCTGTAAACATCTTGGAAAAGTTCCAGATTCAAGGGACACGTTGACAATCCCTGTAATTACCATGTTGTGAGTCGTTGACAACCTTTTTTCCTGGTATGAACATTTCAGAATGTTGCAATGATAATTAAGTTAATCAATTATATTGTTCAGTTCATAAGGAAAGCAAGGTTCGACTGTTAAATCGTCCTGTCTTTGATGAGTTCCTGGGTTTGAGGTCACTTTAAAGAATTTCTTGGGAAAAATAGAAATCAAATTCATACAAAAGCAAAAGTTATACCCTACTGACATTTGTTTTCTTTGTTCCCACCAAGAAAAGTGTGCAGGGCTCCTCGTATGACGAGACACATATTTTGCCGTTTTCCCCCCGTTCATCGGTAAGAAGAGTAACACGTTTCTGGGTGGGGAAAAAGGGAAAAAAATACCCCACCCAGAAAAAGTTAAATAGAAATTCAGTATGATTTTGTTGTTGTAAGACTAGAGATCGAGAATCCTCGGACGTAACGAACAAGAGAGGGCGCCATACAGAGGGACCATGAAACTAAAACTTCTGCATGCAGCCATTATTTTGATAAACATCTGTGAATGTCAACATGTTGCTGAAGCGTGGAGTTTTGGTTGCAATGGCCGCATTTCGTTGCCCACCTGAGGTCCTCCTTCGATCAGCTGCCAGGTAATTATTAATGCATTATACTTTTGGCACACACGTTAAGATGTTTTTGAAACCAGATCCGTCAAGTTTGACATGGCTAGCTGGAGGGAAGTAACACATCGCTTCTTTCATGTCTTACTCGTCGTGTGTGTAGGACCTTGATCATGTAGTGTACGTATAATATGTACATAATACATGTACATAAGAGGGTATCCTACTAATTGCCGACCCCTGCCGACCCCTGCCGACCCCTGCCGACCCCTACCGACAACTCGAAAAAACCTACCGACAACTCATTCCGTATGCACTCTTAGAAACTGGTTTAAGCTTTATAAATAGATAAAGTTACTATGAATCATAAAAGCCTTATTGTTACTTCTTTGATATTGGAGAAATAAGTATTTTCAATTAAGGAATGTGATTTTCCGCGAAGCAGTAGTACCGTCCGCCATGATGCTCGATTATGTGTAGTGGACTAAACCATTTATCGATGGGTATAGCTACAAAAGTATGACAACAGAGGGTGCCCTTCTATGTGGAGTTTTACAGATTTGGGAGCTATAATGTCTTTTAAAAAACATTTAAATATGAACATTAATAAAACCTTTTTCGCTTCATTAAGAAAAAAAATCAACACGTTTGAATTATTTCCCGATCTAGTTTAGAAGGGGCCCTCTTACTATACCCATCGATAAATGGTTTAGTCCGTTACGCGTAATCGAGCATCATGACGGACGGTAA
Source organism: Marthasterias glacialis (assembly GCA_911728455.2). NCBI lineage: Eukaryota > Metazoa > Echinodermata > Asteroidea > Forcipulatida > Asteriidae > Marthasterias > Marthasterias glacialis. The sequence continues at coordinate 27,930,177 of OU452221.1, read as the reverse complement.
TACTGCTTCGCGGAAAATCACATTCCTTGATTGAAAATACTTATTTCTCCGATATCAAAGAAATAAAAATAAGGATTTTAGGATTCATAATAACTTTATCTACTATATAAAGCTTAAACCAGTGACTAAGAGTGCATGTGGAATGAGTTGTCGGTAGGTTTTTTCCAGTTGTCGGTAGGGGTCGGCAGGGGTCGGCAATTAGTAGGACCCGTACACACAGCTGTTTTCCTACAGTAAACTTACGGCCGTTTTGACCTCAGTGAGGGCGCTGTTTGTACATATCTCTATGGGACTCATGACGTCAGACACATAAGGTCTAATAGGATAGGATAGGATAACCTGCCCTATATTATTAATAATATTAGTAGGGGCGATCCACTTCGTATCCTTGGTCCTAGCAATGATACTACTACTACCTAGCATTAATGTAATCCAGTCGCTGTGTCTGCCATATCTTTTTCTTTCGGCCCCTTCCTTCCCGATCATGAAACTATTAAACCGATGGAATGCTACTGTACTTAAGTTGTAGATCACTGGACGGAGTGGTGGAATTTGTCGGAAAGAATGCCGCAATTTTGTGTCCAATGCCGCGATAACAGGGATACTGTGTTATAATGGGAGCTGACTACAAAGTACAAAGTAGAAGTAGGCCTATAACCAGATAACATTGCCAGGGCTCGAAATTTACCCTGTCCCTGGACCTGAAGCCTGAGGCCAGCGTCGGGCCAGTAAACTCTCGACTGGGCAAGTTGGGCGGTCATGGGTTTTTCAATTCGCTGTGTGTAAAATCTTTAATAACAAAAAAATTATGTTCAAATGGTGACTTTGAGTTTGATAATTATCTGTCAATTCTGTTGAGTATGAAAATTACACTAACACTTCGTGACTTAGTCATAAGAATAAAGAGATAAATCTCTTCTTAGTGCTTGTTCAAATATTAAAACAGTTTATACGTACATGTGTTAAACTGTTGTGTGGATATTTTTTTTACGAAAATAAAAATATTTCTGGTACGGTACGGTAACTATTTTGAGCTACAAAGACATGCAGGGTCTTATGGATATTTTGGCCAAATTTGAGCCCAGCCCAGTACATGCTTGAAGTAACTTGACTGCATAGGCTTTGCTTGTTATGAATGGTAAAAGAGTTCGTGCTCAGACCATGGAGACAGAAATGTAGGAGCATAGGCATACCCCGTTTAGAATCCAAAATAAACGTAAACAATAAAAGAAGCATTAACTGTCATAAGGAACTCTTCCTGGTCAGAAGGCTTCCATTATAAATCGACTCAAAATAATCTCAAGTGTAAATATTGAGAGCAAGATCTATTTGATTGCAAATGGTTTAATCAAAAGGATCTTTGGTATGAATGCAAAGCTAGCGGTAATGGCCTCATGTTTAAACCCTGTAGCAGAGTCTTTCTCTTGAGTGTTTTGACCCAAGCAGAATCTTTCTCTTGATTGATTCGACCCTAGCAGAGTCTTTCTCTTGAGTGTTTCAACCCTAGCAGAGTCTTTCTCTTGAGTGATTCGACCCAAGCAGAGTCTTTCTCTTGAGTGATTCGTACCGAGGAGAGTCTTTCTCTTGAGTTAATCGACCCCAGCAGAGTCTTTCGCTTGAGAGTTTTGACCCTAGCAGAGTTATTCTCTTGAGTGATTCGACCCTAGCAGAGTCTTTCTCTTGAGTGATTCGACCCAAGCAGAGTCTTTCTCTTGAGTGATTCGATCCCAGCAGAGTCTTTCTCTTGAGTGATTCGACCCAAGCAGAGTCTTTATCTTGAGTGTTTCGACCCAAGCAGAGTCTTTCTCTTGAGTGTTTCGACCCTAGCAGAGTCTTTCTCTTGAGTGATTCGACCCTAGCAGAGTCTTTCTCTTGAGTGATTCGACCCTAGCAGAGTCTTTCTCTGGAGTGATTCGACCCTAGCAGAGTCTTTCTCTTGAGTGATTCGACCCAAGCAGAGTCTTTCTCTTGAGTGATTCGACCCCAGCAGAGTCTTTCTCTTGAGTGATTCGACCCAAGCAGAGTCTTTCTCTTGAGTGATTCGACCCCAGCAGAGTCTTTCTCTGGAGTGATTCGACCCAAGCAGAGTCTTTCTCTTGAGTGATTCGATCCCAGCAGAGTCTTTCTCTTGAGTGATTCGACCCAAGCAGAGTCTTTCTCTTGAGTGTTTCGACCCAAGCAAAGTCTTTCTGTTGAGTGTTTTGACCCAAGCAGAGTCTTTCTCTTGAGTGATTCGACCCAAGCAGAGTCTTTCTCTTGAGTTATTGGACCCAAGCAGAGTCTTTCTCTTGAGTGATTCGACCCAAGCAGAGTCTTTCTCTTGAGTGTTTTGACCCAAGCAGAGTCTTTCTCTTGAGTGGTTCGACCCTAGCAGAGTTTTTCTCTTGAACGTTTCGACTCTAGCAGAGTCTTTCTCTTGAACGTTTCGACTCTAGATGGTCAAAACGTCAGGCTATTACCACTTTTTGCATTTTAAATATTGGTCCCTGCCCTGGATTAAACATCTTAACGACAATTATCTCCGTGGAGGACATTTGTTAAGCACCATTAACTGGTAGTCAGGAAGTTCAATTGGATTGAAGACCATTCCATGTATTTGTCATGGTTGGTGGCTTGTCTGGGACATGATGGGGCTACTTTACATCAAGCCTGTGTCTTTTAGATGGGACATAGACCTGCAGGTACACGTAGGTCTTCTGCATTGTGTAATGGGCTATGAAACATCCTTGACACCATTCAAGAAAGAGAAGGGGGCTTTCCCCGGTGTTTCTGGATCGACTGCAAAATCTGCCCTCTCTGAGCATGTGTGGAGTAAAGTTTATGTCATAGGCATTTGAACAGATTAATATGGAATTAGGGCAGTATAAATGACGAAATTTAAGAGATTTGTAAGTATTATAACTCCATGTAATAGGTGTAAGTATAACACTAAAGTCCCTGCCTGTCCTAATCAATTTTAACTCGGCCTTGGGTAATGTAGACAGGTGGCTTGAGGAGACAAATAAGCCACAGTACACGGATGATCATGCAGTCAAATTTATGCACACAGTTTTCAACAGCAGGAAAGATACAATGAAGTTTTTAATCGGATAAAGCTTAACGGGAACAGGTTTGTACTTTATATGTTTTTGCCCAACAACTAAGTACAAATGTAAACAGTTGTAAGGGATAAATCATAAGGGGAACTGACTGGGTCAATTTATAAATCAATTTTGGGGTGAAAAAAGAAAAATTGACTGGAGCGGGATTTAAACCTGCGACCACCGGTTTAAAGGCCCCATGAATTATTTTTTTTTATTGGTTAAAAAAGGAAGTATGCTTATCATAGTATATTATTATTTTTAAAACATTTTTTACATGCCTATTTAGCATAGAAATAATAGTTTCTAAAATTACCCACCCTTCCTCATTAACATAAAATCTGTGACGTAGACAGTGGACCGGCTGACTAGGGCCATGTGTGTGACAATAACACACAATGCATTGTTGACCACTCGGCACCAGAGCTGTCTTTGAAACGTTTGACCACAGTCTACGTCACGAATCATTGCGCAATCTAATGACACACATTTTCGGGGCTCAATTAAAGTGTATTAACGCATAACAAACACATCAAAATAGTCAATGTTATGTTTTGTTAATTTCAAACGGTATATTAAGCCACAAAAATGTAATGTGACAAAATACCTCTTAATAGGCCCTTTAAGGTACCGACGCTCCACCAACTGAGCTATCCAACTGAGCTATCCAACTCGAGTGTTGGTGGTCTCCCTATTTAGTGAGTTGTTCGGGGTGCCAGTCAGTGTATAAGGCCTGGACAGTGTTTAAAAAATTTTTTTTAAACACTGTAAAAAAGTAGGCCTATGCGTGTGTATCATGCCAGGACTGGGGATCCAGGAGTTTTTACTGGGAGGTGTTGAAAAAAAAAAAAAACCCAACTAAAACGAGGGGAATACATGGAGGTCACAAGAAGGTCACGATGACTATGATTATCCTACGAGAGTCATCGAGAGCCAAATACAATGGCAAACAATGATGGCAGCCTATTGGTCTCTTGTAATCCTCTTCAAATCATAAGGAAAAAGGTCTAGAATCAGGGATTACACAATAACCCCCCCTTAAAAAGGGATATTTAGAGCTTGAATTCCAGTACCTTCTGTCCTTCTTTGTGCAAGGAAACTGAATGGGGTGCTGGCTCTGAGGAGAGCCGTTGGCAGTGGCTGCTGAATGCGCCGCAGCACCTTGTAAACCCTTCAAAGGTGCTACATCAATGGGTCTTATAATTCAAAACCTTCAAAGACCCGTCTTGAAAAAAATTATAACAATAAGCGATTTGAGACACCCGTAGATAAAGCACAACAAAAACTAGTTGTTATTATTATTTCAATATTAGTACATGTAGGTTTAAACTGCACTCCACAAAAAAGAAGATTTTTCACACACACACACACTGTGCATTTAACATTTTGTTCAAACAGTACTTACTTTAGTATACAGATTCCCTGGTTGGAAAAGTGGGACCAATAGAATGCTGTGCACAGATATGCACGTCACATTAAGACAAACACCTGTCCTTGCTTTTGTATAAAAACTCGAGATAAACTGCAGGTGTCGTCTCCTGCTACACGGTATGTGAAATTAACACAACTGGTAGTAAGAAAATGTCAAATTTGCCGTCGACGTGGGTGAACATTTGGCCATGTCATTATCACTCAACAGGAAAAGGAAGTCAGACAACGAGAGTCAGTAAGATGTAGGCCGATATGAAGTCAGCTAAAGGAATGGAACACTGTACATCATTGTTTTTTTTTATTTTTAATTGTTCCTGGTATGACCTTTCTAATCATTAAACTGGACTCTTCCCTCAACACCCCCTCCCCCACTTTGTCTCCCTCTTCATTGTTCATCCCTGGCATCTTCTGACTGCTTTCTGCCTACTCTCTCTTTTCACTTCTTTCCACTTAACTGCTTCTGTTACTCCAGTAAACTCGTTTGTTGTTGTTGTCATTGAGCCTTGGAGGAAGACTCTGTTAGAGTCGACATGCCAATATGCCAGTTACAACAGAGCGGTTTCAAATGGTTTTGTCAACTCACTAGAAAATTGGACCAAGAGTAGGAGGGTTAAGGCACACATGATCGTTTGTTACTAGGTCATTATTTAAAGACGCAGACTCGTCACAAATACCCGACGGCTATTTCCGCGGCACAAAAAATGATCATGCACCCGTACATAGTTTACGTACACATGTACATCGTGTGCGCTGGTCAAAGGTGATCTTTCATAGCACGTCTTTTAAACACACAGATTTCAAATTGTTCTTATTACTCAAGCTGGTAGACGTTTGATGTGCACTGAAGTTTTGAGAACCAGTAAGATAGCCCCTTTAAAAGGCTAGGAGAGAGGGAAATGAATTCACCCTTGGGGAAAACCCACTGGGTCATTACATGATAAAGAGACTATTGTTATCAGACACAGACAGTTTCCTTTAAAGGGATTTAAAACCATTTAAACAAGTCAATACTGTACTATATTAAAGAAATAAAAAAAATTATTGGACATAAAATTTGCATGTTTATAAAGTGATCAAAGCGTTACACAATTCGGGTGGGGGTGGGGATTAAGTTTTTTTTCCCACTCGCTAGGTGGGCTGAGCAGTAATTAATCCATTATGCCATCATTATACATAAGTAAACAGGATTGATTTTGTCGGTGGGGCTCAGATCCGTTCGGTACCCTCCGGCCAGTGTTCTCCCTTAACAGTGGTCCGCTGGCCAAATACCAGTTAAAATACCTGAGGACCAGTCAATACTCATCCAACTTGTCCGGCTGGCTAGTCCAGCATTGAAAACCATCCCTATTTTATATGAAATAATGGACCAGTGAAAAAGCTGACAGACTAGTGAAATGACTAGCTGACTGGTCCTGCTGGCCAGTCACCCAAAAAGTTCAGGGCAACCCCTTGATTCACCATGGCTCACGTGATTCACCATTTAAGTAGTAAACTTTATGTGATTTCTTAGGATTTGTCCTGATTGAAGGAGTTTCTCAAAACCTCATTGAGCCTTTCAAACTTTTTGAAACAAGTAAAGCAATCACCTTAATGGAGAAAGAAACAGTCCACATCGTGTCCAAACCTGTAGTTTTGTATCTCTGGTGATGCACAGAGTCTCTGGTGATGCACAGGATGTAAACCTCCTGAATTGTAACATCTGGGAGGTTCTGGGTCTAGAATAAGGGGGAACCCATGTATGCAAGCCATTTTTCATATATTTTGTCAAGTCTCAGCCCTGACTTTAACATGTAGTTTGGTAATGATAATTGTACATTTATAATGTGCCACATCGGTCATTTATGACACTCCTTGCAGCGAATTATTAAATCAGGTAGAGCTTATTGTTAAGAATGATTTTGTTTTATGTAGGCCTGCTATTTTATTGATTCAACTTTTGCCAATCATTTTGCCAATCATTTTGCCAATCATCTTTTCTTGTGGAACTATAGTCTGTGTGCCTTTAAATATTTCAGTTTATTCTTCACATTGTTCCTTTTTATAGCCCCAGCTCAACATTGGTAAACTGACTGTAAATGATTGCATTCTTTCCACAAATCAAGATATTTGTAATAAAACCAACCTGTGAAAATGTCAGCTCATTTCGTTCTTTCATTTGCGGCAAAACAGTAAAAAAGCATTCAGCATTTTGGTATGCATTCCTATAGGCAGAGTTTTCGTATCACTGAGACGAAAACTAATTTTGGATCTTATTTTATTTACTATTTGAAAATGATATCACTTCGGGCAGAAATATCTCAAGGACAATTTTCTGCCATCATTATCTTTATACCATGTAAGGTATATGTCAATCTGTGAACACTTATGTTTTTCTTCTTACCAATGTTAAGCTGGGTCTTTAAAGACGTATGTATGTACACAAATTCTGGAGAACTCCAGTCTACAAGCTTGCTTTTAGGAGACCGCCACCACTTAACCTATAATCTATTTTCTTTCCTGTAATGTTCTATTTTGTCATTTGAAATGACTGAGTGGAAAATAAACTTAACTGAACTGTAGCAACAACAATACAAGTACAACACCTTGAAAGAGATACAAGGTGAGGTGGCACAAAGTGCTGCCTGACCATGCCAGAAACACCACCTGGACAAGCCCCTTATCTTTACGATAACTGTACTGTTGGTTTTTTTTTTGTCCGTGCATACAACACGCGGGTCATACGGCTTTACGACCTATACAAAATATGACAAACCGCATCCTGTGGTGTTGAGAATCTTTTCTAAACTGATGGCCCATAGAGGGCTCATTTTCATGACTCTGCTTTATAGTCCTGTAAACGAAAAAACCTATGTTTATGGTAGCAGTAAAATCCATGTTTAACATGTTTAACATAATTATATCACCGGGGCCCAATGTCATAAAGCCTGTAAGCACAGAAACTTGCTAAGCACAGACAAATCTTGCATAGCAAAAACAGGTTACCAGCCAACATTCCATTATGTTTACACTGTTGCGACTGATGGTGCCCAACTCATTTTTTGCTTAGCAGAGAAATTTGCTAAGCAGTATTTTCTGCTAAACAGCTTTATGAAATTGGCCCCGGGTTAGCAAGGAATTGTTACATGTGGGAATGTTGTAATTCTGGTGCACGCTCTTCCTTTTCACAGTAAGCAAAGACATTTTGCGCTTAGCGGTGAATGGTGACCATAAGAGCAAAAATTCACAGTAGGTAGAGGTATGAAATTCGGCCCTGTGCATATTATGCCAGAAACACATGATAGCAGTAAAAAGGAAGGAATAGTACACTATGAAAATAAATATGATGCAAGTTCGAGGTCATGTTCAAGACAAAAGTGAAAATGCTTACAAATTTGGTTTTGCTGCCGTGCGTAATTCTGCCACTGATTTCCTGAAATTGGAAACCATTTTATTGAAGTTCTTCTCTTCTTCGGTTTACATTTAGTCTTTGCAATACTTTGCATTAATTTCAGGCCTGATACGCCACGGGGGGCAACAGAGGCAATTGCCTCCGTCGCCTCCGGTCATTGCCTTGGTGCCCTTGAAATGTTCCAGTACAAATGTACAATTTCCTAGTAGAGGTGCCTTTAATCAAGAAGGAAGTGTCTTGGTGCCCTTGCCCTTTCAAGAACGAAGCATACAGGCATGTAATTTTATTCTACATGTCTGTAATGTTCATTGAAGGTATCATGAAATTGATAATTTACAGATTACTTTTAAGTTTGAGATTACATGCAACTTTAAAACCCTTTTACAGGGTTTTCCCCAGGCCAAGCTAGCGTATCGGGCCAACAGGTGGGAACTACGGCCGTTATGCCGATACATTTTTTTATTTATTTATTTTTTATTTAAGATTTCAGATTAAATTCACAAAAAATCACAACATAAAACCATTTTAAATGCTCCAGATTGCCCAGCAGTAGAAAATCCAACATACAACACTAATGGACTTTAGTTTGCCTGGCCCAATTCCAAGGATTGATGGATTGATGGATTGGCTACAATTTTATCAAGCTGCCACCCATGTTTCGTGATAGCCAATACAGTTGCCCAAATAGCGCCCTCTTGTGGATTAACCTTCGATCACAGAATCTGGGAATCCAAGTGTTCATCTGTTTGTACACACCCTATGGCACATTATTTCCAAAGTGGACGGAACATGTAACAATCTGATTTGGTCAGATTTACAAAAGCCTTCGATAAAATGAATATTCAAATTAAAACTGTCTATCTTAACGAGGATGTAGTACAGAAACTTACAAAATTAGAGCACATATGCATAAGGTTCCGCCACTGCCCAGTAATTCATTTGCAGCCTTCAAACAAAAACCTTTGATTCAGGTTTTTCAATTCTAACTAAAAATAAATACATCGGAGAAGAATTGCTCGACGATTCCATTCAAGCCATAGGTAACACCTTTTTCATCTAGTAAGAATTAGGTAATTTATTATGTATTTTTTATATATTTGAGACCTCATATTATTTTAGCTAATAAAATGCTTTTTAAATATCATTATGTACCATGCACAATAAAAAGTTAGGCCAATTGAATATTACAGAAAAGATTAAGTGGCCTGCAGGGTTTTTTGTGGCCTGATTGGCCATCTCTCTGGCATCAGCATTGTTACTTGTAAATTTCAAAATTGAGAATTAAAGGGAACAATCCCTCGGATTGGGTGCTTTTTTTTTGGCTATAAAAAGCGTTTGTTATGAAATGAATTTGGTTTGATAGAGATTTTAAAAGTAGAATATAACTATTCACCTACATGTAAATATCCTTCAAAACTGTGTGGTTTAATTTTGTGACAGAACACTGTCCGCCATTTTGTAAAACCAAATGTTTAAATCCACAAAATGGCCGACCATTTGTTTCTACAATGTATGTAGAGTGTGGTTCTGCTGGTTGTATTTCAAGAGGCAAATGTATGTTGTTGTTTTTTATCACTACTCACTAATTAAAGTGTGCCAAACTTCCTCCCCAAAAGGGTGGGAAATTTCCCTTTAACAGTATAATACCAAATGAGTTTCGATTTACACACAATAGAGGAGATACGTATTGCATAAAACAACACATTTATTGCCTAGTATCTCCAAGCAGTGCTGAGATATTTTGCAAAAACTTAAAAATCAGGCGTTTTTACCCCAGTTTACCCTACTACACACTGTGGGTGCTTTATTGCATTAATAACTCTGTAAAAGGATAAGGAGCAATTCCAAACAGCAAAATGTTAAGAGATTTGAAGGCATTGTGACCCTTTAATGAATATCCCATATTACTTGTGAGGGTCAAGACTGAGATTATGAGTTAGGGCATGTGATAGCCAAAAGAGGCATGTGGCATTTCGCGTGGATGATGGGGACAAAAATAACAGTGATCTGAGACTTGAAAAATCAAGTCTAGTGTTTACTGTACATGTATTAGTTCCAACAACCACAGAACATGTACAGAGTGACTTACCTGTACAAGTGAGTCACCCAATGTGGGCTGAACTGATAATGGCATCCACCATTTTTAGAATTGAAGTCATCGTTCTTTTTTAAGAGACGGGGATTAATAGCGATCCAATTTGATGTGTTTTAAATTAAAGTTAGTGTAATCTTTAACCCTTACTCCCTAGCAGTTTTTGCTAGAACCATACCAAATCCGCCAAAATCAATCAACTGAGAAACAGTAAGTATGTAACAGTACTGAATCAATCATAATCAACCAGTGCTTTTTTGCTGAAGTACTGAATCAACCAGAATCAATCACTAACATTTGGAGTATTTTGGCTGGTTTGGTACAGTAGGCTTCCAATTTGACCAACTCTACAGAAACCAACCAGTGGTTTTAAATTGCTGAAAGACCAACTCAATCAAAATCAACCAATGTTTTCAATCTGGTAGTGTACTGAATCAATCGGAATCAAGCATATTCAGCCGATTGATTTTGATGGACTTGGGACAGTTAGGGTTAAAGGAAACTTAACACATCGTAGTTGTTGTTTTTTTTTGTCAAGGAGTAGATTTATTTCCACTCTGTAGTTTTCAGTAAACACATCATCCAGAGCTGTACAGTGAGAAAGTTGCGACAAGTTGCGATTAGAAGCCATTTTTACAGTAAATAAACCCAAACAAAAAACGCTTGTATGCCCACAGGGTGACAGACTAGACTGCATATTGGGTTGTGCTACATTTGGACCGAAAATGGCGTTCCGTAACCACGTGACCCAAAAGAATGGTCCCTCCATGTCGCAACTCTCGCAACAGCTCTGACGCCATCTAACCAAGCCTGCGAAAATATCATACTTAAAGGCAAAGTATACCTTTGGTTTTTGGAACCGTACATTTGCCTTAATGCTATATAATTGTAGTTAATGCCATAAAACTAACCTGTATAAATTTCAGTTCAAAAGGTGGCAGCGTTTTTGAGATATCACCAAAAATCTGGAGCGGTTGTGTTCACGCAGAAGAAGTATCCGTCATTGGAATACACATTCTGAGAAGCGTTATGGCCATAACGCTTCTCAGATTCAAATTTTGGGGGGATAAAAAGTGATGTATTTTTCCATAACTGCAGTACTTCGAGGTGAAACATTTCTCAAAATGCATTATACTATCCAAAGCTGCTGTACTTCTTACCAAGTGAGTTATTATTGCCATAAATTTTCAGAGTCATTACCAAACGTATACAGACCCTTTAAGGTGATCCCAGTTTAGCGTCAAAAAAATTAAAAGTGGTTTATGTTCACTTGTGTTTATTTTCGATGCGGCAATCAAAATATTACAGCACAACATTTATGAATATAATAACACTCGCAGCAATCAAAACAAGCAACAGCTGTTTGGGCGATCTTCAAATGCTTTTTTTCCCCGCAACTTTGGCAATATTTCAGACAGAAGTATTTCCCGATTCAAACACGTATCAATGGTCATCTTTCTACTTTTTGATTTTCTCTTCTTTTTTCCACTTTCCCCCATTTTAGCCCTCACCTTGAGTGGCCCGTTTTAAGGCCTTGTGATTGGCAACTTCCTAAAAAAATAAAGTATATAAAATAAATTAATAAATAAATAAACAATTCACTCGTGGAATGTTTCTGGTACATGTATGAACATTATGATTAGTGAGCTGTCAGATTTAAACTACTCAACTTTTGTAATAGTACTTCTGTCTTTAAAATGAAACTGTTCAAGGAAGATCTAAACAGCAAGCGACAAAAGACCAGCAATTTCATTCATGGAAAAACTTCTGTTGGATGAGAATTTCTGAGAGCTGTTTCATCAACTTAGCACCGGGGCTCTCGAAATTGATTTGACATGAATCATTTTTCAGAACCACTGGAATCATTTTTCATTGAGAATACCGATGGCACAAAAAAACCTGACTAAACAAAGCCAAGAGAACAAAGATTATCATTGAAGCACTGGGATTTTTTTTTGTTTCTTCAAGAGAATATCAGATTCATTCAGCATAAATCACAACACCTCGGCCGTGAGACATGGCCGATAATTTGTCCCACAGCCAGAACCTAGGCTTGAATCTTGGTTCACCATGTTCACTTGGACATACAACCTCCATTGAGGAAAAAGTATAATGATACACAATGGTGGAAGCCTCTCGATGGCTCGTAATCCTCTTGTTATAACAAAAGCAAGGAACAGGAAAAGGTCTGGTATCGGGGATTTCACAATTCTGAAATTCTGCAATATTATCAGTTTCAAATCCTAATTATGTACATTACTTAACCTTCAAAAAAAAAAAACACGCTGTACATGTACTTGCCTCAAGTGTCATTCAGTACCCGCTGTATTTGCAACAACTTAAAATCCCTGTAGACTCGACGTCTCCCCCAAAGAACAACCATGAAGTGAGCAAAGATCAACAGGCACAGACCAAGAAAAAGAAGTTATGATAATCAAACGTGCATCAAAGCTTAGGTTTACAATGTTTGTCCAACTGCACTTAAGGGCGTCTTCACGGTTATGGCAAACGATGTGAACAATGTAAAGTATACCTACAAACACGAAGAGAAACTTGTTTGCGGGTTAACTTTCAATTTCAGTTCTTCCTACATGTGCTTGAATACGGTACAAGTAAGATCACTCCATCTTTTTTTTTTTTTTTTTTTTTTTTCAGTTTCAGTCATGGATAATCCTGTTCCTGGTAACTTTAGTTTTACTTAGTACAAGTTTAAAGTGATAATGCATCATTGGTTTTTTTAGGAGGTTGAATTCATCCTTTGGCTTTTCACACTATCCTGTGAAAACTTTGCTTGTTTTCTTGTGGCTGGAGAATATTAGTAGTCAACAAGTCAGCAAACTTGATGTGGCTCAAGGCCAAAAACCCAAGTTGCCCGTAAAGATGGCATAATATCGAGAACTATCTGAAGTTTTTCGCTGTACACTGATGCATTTGGAGCTGAATGTCTCGTTTTCTAAACGTGACTAGACAACAGAGGGTGGCCATTACTTTTGCGTGATAGCCAATCAGATCACGTGATTGTGACTGCGCACCGCGATTCCCTCGAACGGAAAGAAGGCATGTGCATGACAAACTTCTTCTAGGCATAAGTACCTACACAAAATTTGAATAACAATTAAAATTTATCATGAAATATGAATAAGTAGTGCATGAATATTCATGAATCAAGTGTACAAAGGGCCTACAACGGTTTACGGTGTTTCTGATCAGCAGAGTGTGGGTTCGAGTCCCGGTCTGGACACGGGTGTCCTTCAGCAGGACATCTAATATTATTCATTCATCCTTCAGTAGGTCCAGTATGTTGTGTAATGCACTTAAAAAGAACCCAGTCACACTAGTCATAAAGGAAAGGAGTTTGCCCCAGTGTTTCTGGCATGGTTGGCAGCAGATTGCGCCACAGCACCTTGTAAACCCTTTCCAACTGTACAAGGTGTTATATAAATGGGTCTTACAATAAAAAAAAAACTGCGTACCAGTCTTAAAGGATTCTGCCCCTCAGAAGAGTTAACTAGATCAATGGTGCAGTAGCAGTAGATACATAAATCACAAACAATTTAAACTCGTGTGGCTATTAGCTATTACAACATGGAAAGACATAGCATGATATTTATTTAGTTTTCAGCAATAAGTCAGTGTAAGCATTGGGTAGCCATTGCTGGCTGGCTGCCTAACGAGGCAGGTTGTACAGAGATATGACTCAATCATTCGATTCTGAATGCCATTTTTTTGTACCTAAAAAAAAAACCAAAAACAAAACAGGAAATGGGAGTTGTATCTGCCTGAAACAGAATGATAGTTTGGGAAAGGAAAAACGCTTTTTTTCCCCCAATAAAACACAGACATGTATGCAACTTTTCAGCTGATCAACTGATTTCCTCGTTTTTCTTCTAGTTTCATGAAAACTAAAAAAAACCTAAAACACAGTGCAAAGTTTTTGTGCGTTTGGCAGTTTCCTCTTTTTGTTTTTGGAAAAGCAAAGTTGCATGTCGGAATACAATGACCAGGCAAAATCACACCATTTCAATGTTGATATGAAGACATGCAAGTTTGTTGTTTCTTTTGTTGCCTGTGAAGGAATTTAGCCTCTCCCACTGTACATTTGTATTCAAACTCATTTTTATTTTTAAAGTTTTTATGTCTTTTCTAAACTAAAAAGACAAATTGTCTATTTTGTAAGAGATCGGTTATAATGCTTGATGAAACATTTCAGTTTGTTTGTTTGTCTGCTAAGCATGTCATGTCCGAGCGGTCTAGTGCACAGGACTAAAGTTCCGGTGGTCAAGTCATCGGGGTGTGGGTTCGAATCCCGGTCATGACACTTGTGTCCTTGAGCAAGATGCTTTGCTAGAATTGCTTCTCTTCACCCAGGGGTATAAATGGGTACCTGCGAGGGTAGAGGTTGATATTGGGTTTGAAAAAAGCCTTTGGAGCGCCACGGCAGCTCGGGGCTGTATACTCCCCAGGGAGCCGAGAAACATTACAGAAATGTTGATGGCCCAATGACCAGGGCTTTAATGTAAAGCGCATTGATATGTTATTGTAAAATGGCCAATGTAAACTATGGAACTAATAGTTACTTTTATTAGTATTGTTAAGGTTTAATCAACTACCACTCTTGTTGAGTTCTCAAAACTGAAGACTCCAGTGTCATATGATAAGTTGGCTTGCATGACAGTATGTTTCGGTTTCTGTGTGTGTATATACCAAAGATTATACATGTAGAGCGCCGAAGGTGCAAGATGGGGAACTCAGGCTGAAATGTAAAAATCCCGATGGACGCCATTTCAGCAAGTGACTGACCCACCCGCTTAGTTTACGCCACTGCTGTTGTAAAATGATTTATGATTTTGGGTGTTAAACATTTTATTAGTTGCCAGACAAAACAAAACTGTTTTACATGACAGGGGAAGTGTAAGTGTAAAAAGTATATTTGATATTTGGACTGTACTTCCTACTTTTGTTTGTGAAACGGGTCCAGTTTGCCCAATTAACAACTTCCACGCAGAGATTTGTCCTTTTTATGGGTTGTCTATGCAGTCATGGTTTCAGCATATGAAGGTTTGGAACCATTGGCAATTAAAACTGTTTTGAGGTAAATGTTTGCATGATACTTTCACCAAAAAATATCTATACATTGCATATGCCATGTATTCAAAATGTGAACAGTTCCTGTCATGACAAATGAAAGCGCAGGGTCTCGACATTGTGTCACCCAGAGGGGTGTCTGGGTATTTATGTGGACTCCCTGCTTTGTCTTTCGTTTTTACATGTATCTGAACCTGAAACACCTGGGTAAGCCTCTACTCTTTCACAGTAAGTGTTCTGGGTTCTTTTACGTGAACTACCCATCCTAGTTCACAGGACCTACGGCTTAACGTCCCATCCAAAGGACAAAGTAATTGTGGTAAAGTGTCTTGCGCAAGAACACAAGTGTCGCGACTGTCCAGGCCCGGATTCGAACCCACATTCTGTAAACTACAGAACTTAAGTTTGTCGGACTAGACCGCTCGGCCACGACACTCCGCTATGCAACATGGTATCAATAAGTCACAAATAACCGAAATATAGGTGATTGAAAAAACAAATTCAAACTTTTTTTTGACGGGTTTAGTTGGAATGAACACTTTCAGGTTTTGAGAATATGAAACAATAGGCCTAAAGGAATTTTGTGAATCTCGGTTAAAGAGTACGTTTTTTATCGAAATGGAGTTCAGAATTTAGAATCTTTTACTGTGTCAATCAATCAATCAATCAATCAATCAATCAATCAATCAATCAATCAATCAATCAATCAATCAATCAATCAGTCAATCAATCAATCAATCAATCAATCAATCAATCTACCGGTGGTACACTCGTACTTCGTGGCTGCTATTTTTTGGTTTTTTGAGCGTCTTCAGACTTGATGTATGTATTGTAGCTATTATTACTGTTTTGTAATTGTGACGTAGAACCCGCAGGACTATCCTGAGGATTTTTCATTTATATTTTGCGTAGATTTCGGTGCATTTTTGGTTGTGGCAAGTGTGTGATCTCGCCCTCACTACCCCAATGGCACCATGAGCCGGGGTGGGAGAGCTAGGGCATACCAGCCCAGGACCAACAATGGAACCTTCATGAATAACAATAATCAAACGTCTTACAAGATGAGCCGGAACAATGGCATAGTCTTCGATGTGAAAGAAAACGTTCCAATCTCAACGTATGTCAATGAAATGGCTAAAACCTTGCCACCAGAGACGATCCTATATGCCTCCCGCATAGCAGGCAATCGTGTAGCCATGTATTTTAACGAAAAGAAACACGCTGAAGAAGCTGTTACACAAGGTATGGTTGTAAACAACTCTTTAATTTATATATCACCTCTTGTACGTCAAACAACACGATTAGTCTTTTCCAACGTGTACCCTGAAATTCCAGACCATATCCTGGCTGCTAACATCAGTGATTTCTGTAATATAGTTTCACCCATTAGATCAATACCCATCGGCATGAAGGAAAACTTAGCCCATGTTCTATCCTTTCGCCGCCAAGTACATGTATTCATAGAGCCAAATATCAATATCCCAGACCACATTAACATTGCTTACGGAGGGGGGAACTACAGGGTCTTCCTATCCACAGATTTTGTTAAATGCTTTGCCTGTGGGGAACATGGGCACACCCGGAAAAATTGCAAGAAACAGAAAACACCAGCATCAGATACTGAGGATGGTGGACCACAGGACGACAACCCCCTCAACCCGAAACCCGTCTTCATGCACCGAAATAAATCTGACCCAAAACACCCCCCTAAATCAGCTAGAAACCGACCCAACCAAACAGATAATAATGAAGATCCCAAAGCTCAAGACGAAGTAGGGGTACGACCCCCCTCCTCACCCTCCCATCAACCCAACCCTAATCCCTCCCTAACCCCACCAACACCCCGTCCCCCCAACTCTACCCCCCAAAAAAACCCAAGCCCCTCCCCACATGACAAAATTATCCTCTCACCCTATCCACACCAACCAGACCCACCCACTACTCCAAAAGCTACAGATCAGTCAGTTTTTGTCTCCATCTGGGGATCTCCCCCTGGACCATCAAGAGCCACGTTCTCAGAAGTCTTGACAAAGAGGAAAAAGAAGACTCCATCTCCACCCCGTCAAGGACTAATCAAACTCACCTCCAACTCTCCTCCGAAGAAGGTTCACAAACCACCAACTGGGGAACACACAGACACACCAACCCTCACCCAAGCTCTCGATGTAGGTGAAGACAACAACAGCGACGTTTCTCATCAACCTCAACCGTCACTCTCAAATACAACACAGGAGAGCGTGGATATGAGCGACATCGAAACAGACGACACATCCATCCTATCCGAAACTAACTCACAACTTAGTGAGGTGGACTGCGAAGAAGGAGACTTGTCCATCCCCACAGGCCCCCTGTCGCAAAAAACAATGACAGCTTTTCTCAAGTGTGTTAAAGCCCGCAGGAGACCAGGCGAAATTGCCAAAAAATTCACTGGCGATATTCCGGGACTTGTTAAACAACTGAAACCCTTGCGTAGCTCCCCCCTCCTAAACAGAAATATGCAAATGAGGGTTCGTAAATTAGTTAAAAGTCTAGACATACAAGATGCGTCACACCTGATACCAAAATGAAACTGCAAAATTACATTCTGCTCAGTATGGCATTTTCTCTCGTAACAATAAACACGGGAGGATGCTCCAATCCGACTCGTAATGCCTCTTTCCATGAGTACATTAAACAGTCTTGTTTCAACCCTGACATAGTCTTCCTACAAGAAGTCAATGATTTACCTTCCTCCTCTTATGTGTGGAAACATTGGCAACGACAAACCACTAGTACGCCAGGCAAAACTAAAGGATCAGGCGTGGCTACTCTTGTCAAAAATAACATTTCTGTGCTCAATCATGCGGTTCTTGTTCAAAGTTATGCTCTTTACACTGAAATTGAACATGACTCTAATATATACCATTTGTATAACTTACTTGTCCCACAGGGAGATGCAGAGGCCGGAAGATTGCTGGACGCTCTGGAACGCCACTGTGCACAACATGATCGAGGTGAAATAATTATAGGAGGTGATTTTAACTGTACCCACAATCCCTCACTTGACCGCCTTTCAATTACTCACGAAAAACGGCACAAAATAGCCTCCACCCTCTTGAATTTGGTCAACAAAAACAACCTTTGTGATATCTGGCGTGAACGTAACCCAGAACAAAGGAAATACACTTGGTTCCGTACCAACAACATAACCACAGGGACTATGTCGAAAGCGAGGCTTGATCGCATATACCTACCTTCGAATATTGCTCCCACAGTTACGAAATGCAGCATAATACCCTGCAGCTTGTCAGATCACAGTGCGGTTAGTGTCAATTGTAAATCTAGCTTTCAACGACCTAAGGGAAGTGCCTACTGGCACTTTAACAACTCGCTCCTTCAAGACGAAAACTATAAACAAATCATCTCCCAGTTCTGGACTAAATGGCAAGGCAAACTTCCCTCCTACCATGACATATGCACATGGTGGGACATGGGCAAAGCCCATATCAAAAATATCACCCAAACCTATGGGAAAAAATGTGCGAATGAAAAACGTACTCTCATTCAAAATCTTCAGAGGGATATCGATAACCTTCAAACTTCCCCCAGTCTCACCCCAGATATGAAACAATTCCTTCTTGATCAGAGGTGCGCTCTGAACAACATCTATAAACAGGAAGCTCAAGGAGCCATGGTTCGTTCGCGCTTTCAATTCGAAAGCGAGGGGGACTCTTGCTCCACGTTCTTTTTCAATCTAGAAAAACAAAATTCCTCTGCCAAAACTCACCACGGAATGCGATTGCGAGACGGCTCAGTCACAGAAGAGCCAAGTGAAATACGCCAGCATGTGCATTCCTTTTATAAAGACCTCTACTCTCATGTTCCCACTTCCCAAACTGCGCAAAATTACCTCCTCAAGAACATACCAACTCTTGATGCCGCTGATTCTGAAACCTGTGATCAAGCAATTTCTATAGAAGAGTTAGATCAAGCCGTCAAACAACTTAATAAAAACAAAACCCCGGGTCTAGATGGTCTTACCAGTGAGTTCTACCTCTGTTTCTGGCCAATCATAAAGACTGATCTTTTCAAAGTCCTGCAGAAAAGCATCGACTCTCAATCTCTTCCCATGTCGTGCAGGAGAGCAGTCATTACACTCCTACCCAAACAAGGAGATCTCCAAGAAATTTCCAACTGGAGACCAGTCTCTCTCCTTAACACAGACTATAAAATACTTGCCAAAGCTTTAGCCAATAGGCTGAAAAAAGTAATCAGCGACGTTGTACACCTCGATCAATGTTATGCAGTTCCAGAGCGCTCCATTTATGACAACATAAATGTCATCAGGGACAGTATAATGTATGCTAACCACCTCGGCCTGCCTCTCGCCTTGTGTAATTTGGACCAAAAGAAGGCGTTCGATAGCATTGACCACGATTATTTATTCACTACACTCCAAAAAATGGGCTTTGGTGAAAATTTTGTCTCCCTGATCCGTCTTCTATACACGGATGTTCAAAGCACGGTTAAAGTTCAATCTATGCTAACAGCCCCCCTCCCCTTTGAGAGAGGCATTCGTCAAGGATGCCCCCTCTCAGGGCTGTTATATTCCATTGCTATCGAACCCCTTCTACACACCATCAGAAGTAAAATGCTTAGGCATGGTTTAATACTACCAGGTTCCGAGAGGGTCCTGGCTGTATCTGCATATGCAGATGACGTCACCGTCTTTATATCATCCAATCAAGGATTTGATGTGTTAAATGATATTTACACCATTTATAGTAGGGCCTCATCTGCATGCCTGAATATGAATAAATGCAAAGGGCTGTGGGTCGGAGAATGGATAGACAGACAAGACCAGCCACTCAATTTTCTCTGGAACAATAAAGATGTTAAATTTCTTGGAGTTCATCTGGGAAACACTGAAACATCCAGACAAAAAAACTGGAAATTGTGCAAAGAAAAATTAAGTAATTCACTATCGAGATGGAGTAGTTTAGCAAGGACTATGTCGTTCAAGGGCAAAATTATCATAGCCAATCAGATAGCTGCGTCTAAACTGCTGCATATCCTCGCTGTTCTCCCTGTACCAGAACATATTCTAGATGAACTCCAAGAGACTCTTATCGATTTTGTGTGGTCTCAAAAACGCCACTTGCTCAACAGGAAAGTACTCTTCCAATCTCCAGAAAAAGGGGGACTAGGTCTTGTCTGTCTGAAATCTCGCGTTCTCACGTACAGATTTTCCTTAATTCAGCGTATGTTATGTAAAAATAAACACCCTGCCTTTTATTTCCTTACTCACTATTTTCATATGTATCGTAATCTAGGTCACGATTTTCAACTTTTTTACACCAATCTGGAAACGAAATATCTCACCAGCCTCCCTGTTTTCCAGGCAGAAATTCTCAAAGCCTGGATTATATCGAAAGCCACCACGAGTGTACCACCTGAATCCGTTAACTACATAGTCAACCTACCAATTAATAGTTTGTTTTTATGCTGTCATGGTAACACAAATTTTCTCTCTGGCCGGCTCCTGTCATATGGTGTCACACTAGTCAGACAACTACTCGGCAATGACGGAACGTGGATCTCAGCTGACAAAATGCAATCACAGCATCAGATGGGACTGCGCCCACTTTCTTGTAGAACACTCGAAGCAGAGCTGTCTCTCATAAGACGTACTTTGAGTGAAACTTTCCCGAGACTCTTCAACAAAAGGGGTGCAACTGAAGCGCCAGACCAAAAGACTGAGATTTTTCTCCAGTCGGAGTGCCCAACACCAGACATCCATATCAACAACAACATCAGCACAGCCAATTTTTCATCCAAATACTTGTACACCGTTTTCAACAAAGAACTCAATACTTTACCGGACAATCCTCGAACTCCCTGGCACAGGGACACACTTGCAATGAACACCACAATACCCTGGAAAAATGTATATAGAGCGCCTACCTCCAAGAAAGAAGGTGACGTACAGTACCGGTTGCTACATAAGATTTTACCATCACAGGAAGTACTCCACTACATTGACCGTACTCTACCAAAAACCTGCGGATGGTGTGGACCGTCAGAAAAAGGAACTCTGCTACATCTCTTCTTCCAATGCCCATCGATTCAACCAGCGCTGAACCTGCTGCATCGTTGTCTCAGACAACTACTTCCCGAACTGACACTAACATTTGAAACGTACTGGTGCCTGGTCCACCAAAGCAGGGGCCGGCCGAGAGAAAACGTTGATTTGGCTAACTATCTAATTATCAGCTTCAAAGCAAGTATTTATTGGTTGTATGTGCACTCGAACTTCAAAGACTGTTTGGAAACTTGGAAATACCGTATAAAGAGTAAAATCTTAATAGAATACCGTTACTACCAGCTCAAGAATAATGTTCCCACTTTCCTCAGGAAATGGGGCCTCTGCAACATATTCCAAATCACTGAAAATGAAATTGAATGGACTCTGTAATTTGTAAGCCTCGTTTATTAACGATCTGCTCTTTGTTAAAGATGCTTTTGTTCTACTAATGTACCCTTTTTAGGTTTTCCTGTTTTTTTTTTGTTGTAAATTCTGTATATTTTGTGATTGAATAAAGTATTAGTTTTGAAAAGTCAAAAAAAAAGTCAATCAATCAATCAATCAATCAGTCAATCAATCAGTCAATCAATCAATCAATCAATCAATCAATCAATCAATCAATCAATCAATCAATCAATCAATCAATCAATCAATCAATCAATCAATCAATCAATCAATCAATCAATCAATCAATCAATCAATCAATCAATCAATCAATCAATCAATCAATCAATCAATCAATCAATCAATCAATCAATCAATCAATCAATCAATCAATCAATCAATCAGTCAATCAATCAATCAATCAATAAATCAATCAATCAATCGACCAACCAATTAATAATTTATTTCCACTCAATCAATCAATAGTATGTAGATATAGAGGGATAAATTAAGAAAAAGGGTGATTAAGTGGTTGGGGTCTCCAGAAAGCAGGGCTTGTGGATTAGAGACCCTGAGGCATATAGCTAAAGGTTTCAATTGTATACAGAAAAAAACTAATTGTATACTACATACTTAATTAACACAACGACTAAGACAATTAAGATAGAGACATGCTCACAGCAGTTAGGTATTGTTCATGAAGATCAACGGGCAGAGGGGCTTATAATGATAAAGCAAATAATAGAAAAATAATTGAATTAAATCAGCCATTGAGATATTTTCTCTGTAAAATACACTTCAATTTCCGAAGTGTTGACAGTAGGCTATGTGAAGAGAAAACGAAAAGAACAACACATTTCAAAAATTCGAAAATTAAAGCTTGCCTTTCCTGTGTGTATCAGCTGGCTGCACTGATAATTGGTCTGTTTTCTTGAAGAAGGCAGAACAGTTGACCCGAAGAAAGTTGCACAACGATTGCACTGAAGACATTTCCCACGTTTAAGCGACCCGGACAGCGATTGCTCCGCGGTTTTTGAAGAAAAAAGACATTCCTCGCTCCCAAAATGGATTCCCGCCGTTGCACTGATCCTTTCTGATACCGATTGTAATTTCCACTGTCGACTTTCACTGTGTAAACGTTTCACTATCAGTGAAGGTCCTGGCACGGTTGGAGTTCAGTCTTCATCTGGTCACCCGAAACATCGCTTCCCTTGGATGTGGGAGTCTGTCATTAAACCGTTACTAATTGACGCTTGATCTGCTTCCAAACAGAGTAGTTAGTGTCAGGTCCTGTGCACAATATAGGGTCAATTATAGAACAGTTGGATGTACTTTGTGACTGTCACCTGTGCCACCATCCTCTCATCGAACACTCACGTGGGGAAAAATGCCCTTCATAAAACTACTAATTGCTTATGCAGAAGTGAAACCGATGCAGTCACTTGATACTGAGTGTGGAAAAAGCCTGATATGTAGTGTGGTTATTTTGACAAGATCATTTTCGCCGGGTTTGTAAAAACAGAATATTTTTTCCTGGATCCTTGAATGGCTTTTGAGGATCAAAAGCAATCATCAAACACCAACATGAAAACTCCCTGAGCTGGCGACTTTATGGAAGTGTAGAGGTCTGAAGTGGTCTGAAGTGCAATTGTTTACAACATGTTTAGTTTGACATCTGCTCACGCGTTCATTCACTCGTTGAAGTCAAGTAATAATGTTGCCCAGGTTCTTGTCGGCAGTAGAGCCTAATCTCAACCGGTGACGTCATCAGTTCAAACAGAGAAGGGGGGGGGATTATGCTTGCAGTTGGCGTGCAGATGCACTTGTCAAAGCTATGGGCTGACCAATCAGTCATAATGTTGTTGGATGACTTTCGTTAAAGATGATCTCAGAAATGTCAAATGTTTTGAAGTCCGAGTCTACGTCTTTTTGATTATTTAAAAAACAAAAAGTAATGACAGTTTTTGTGGCTCATTGTAGCGCTGTGGATGAGCTGACTAGTGTGCCGAACTCAAGTTCTGGTGCTGTTTGTCAGAGTGTGGGGTCAGGTCCTGGTAATGACACTAAAGTCAACACATCACTGTCACAGATTCGGCCTATTTTAAAATTTACCCAGCCAGTTTCCCTTGTGGTTTATTGCTTGATATTTAAAGTAAACAAGTTGCATCCCCTTAAGGTGATCCCTGTGCTGCTGCTTCCCGGGTTGTATCGTAAACTTGGGTGTGATTCCCTGGTTACACGGTATTCTCAGGTTGAATGGCCTCTGGCTGGCAACCCAAATACTAACAAAGATGTTGACAAATAGGGAGACCGCCAACATTAGGGCTAGATAGCTCAGTTGGTAGAGTGCCGACACGTTCATCCGGAGGTTGAGGTCCAAACCTCACTCTGGTCAATTTGTCTTTTTTCACCCCAAACTCATATTTTAAAGGGAAAGTACCATTGTTTTTTTTTTTTATAATGGAAGAGTCAATGAAATCTCCTCAGCTCGTTTTCAATAAACATGCTCATACCATTCGCAAAAAACATTTCATCAAATTTGGTAGCAAGGTTTTTAACATGAAAAGAACAAATTTGATTGGTACATATGCGCGCTGACGCGCATGTCGTATCGCGCGCGTGTGCGGAGGCCATGTCTGCGGTGGTGTAAAACACTCTGCTCGGATTGGTGTATAGATTGTGCGTATTTATGTCCATAAATCTTAACGTTTCTACTTTAAAAAAAAATACATGTACGTGGTGCATGCACACTGTGAAGTGTGAAAACATCCTGGTTAGTGGATCAGTAACTCTACTCATGCACAGAAACACCTTATCTTATCATTTTAATAGAACTTCATACCATGCAAGCTTCCGTTGCATGACTAAGCAAAGTTAAATACCGTCGGAGTTTGTAAGTAGTCAAGTATTTTGTTTCGTTGGTTAGCGTGAACAAGGTCAGGATTATGATATTTAAAGGGTGAACGAAGTCAACAGCTGACCGTCCAACGTTGGCAATCAAAGTTTGGCAAGTTGATTTGTACTGACCCACCCTTTTGAAAGTTGGGATGACTAGTTGAGATTTACTCTTTTTAAAGAGTAGGATTTGTCATTGGTTGTGATACACTAATTATTCACATTGCAGGGTTTGGCCTGTTGATGTTTTTTTTTTTACGGGGGAGGGGCAGGGTGGGGCAGGATGAGAAAAAAAACGTCACCAGAGCACGGAATATGTACAAAGAAAACTTTAGAGTGTTGTAAAGCTTTGATCTGATGATAAATTAATTGTCGGAATGTAAGCTCTGTTAGTAAACATTTACTGTGGCAGTTAATAGGCCCTCAGAAGATAAAACATATCGACAAACATGCAACCGCTCAGCTGATGGTCAGGTTTCCATTTTCCTGCCCTTTTTGTGTGTGTTTTTTTTTTAGTGCCTAAGAAAACCAAAAGACATCTTTACCTAAACATTTTGGGTTGAAGGTACATGTAGGTTCATTTCATTCAGCAACTACCAGGTTGTTTCAAACCAACTGAGACCATCTTCGCTAAAGCTAGTCATGAACTTCTCTCTTTTAAACAATGGGACACATCAGGGCAAATATTTCAGGGGGAATTGTGCCTTTGATGATACAAGCATAGAATTTGGCACGCAGAGTATGTCATGAGAAAGATATCTGGCTATAGGGCCATCGCAGATTTGAATTTTGAAAACAATATCTTGGTAGAACTGCAAAGAACTTTCACTTTTTTCAAAATGGCTGCCATTGCTTGTCATTATAAACCTATACTTTTTCAAAGGACAAAATGTGCGGTGACATTGTAGCCAAACATATTTCTTATGACGTGTGCCGAATTTAATGCTTGTATCATTCAGAGGCACAATCCCATTACCTACCTGCCGTACTAGAATATCTCATACACTTTCTTTTCAAAGTTTCCATTATACATCTTATACACCAAACTCTGTAGTCTGACCAGGGTAGCTTCTGCAACTGTTGAATGGGTGTTTGTCTACACCCATATGAATGGGATGGCATTTTGACATGGGATGAGCTAGGGGTGTCAGGGTGATGGGTAATGGGTAATGGGCGGGGGTATTGAAGTACAACTCTTACCCCATTGTAGGGGTAGGGGGCCACACATGTACTGGAGAAAATGTTCAACTTTTAGATATGATAATTTCATTCGAAGCCCCAGCTGAACATTGGTAAGAAAGAAAAACACAAATATTCACAGATTTACATATACCTTACATGGTATAAACATAATAATGGTAGAAAACTTTCCATGAAATATTGATCACTGAAGTGTTATAGTTTTTGAGCAATACATGAGATAAGATCCAAAATTAATTTTTGTCTCAAGTGAAATCAAAAGTCTGCCAAAGAATGCATAAAAAATGCTGAATGCATTGTTACCGTTTTCTGGTAAACAAAACAACGAAATGAACTGAAATTTTCACAGGTTGGTTTTATTACATTTATCTTGATTTGTGCAAAGAATGGAAGCATTTACCGGCACTTTACAAATGTTGAGCTGGGGCTTTAACGAGTGGTTCGGGTTTAAATTTATCTTCCCTCCATTGATTTGACTCATCCCTTGCCTGGTTGGCAATGCTGTGGTAAATCAGGCCAATGCCAAATTGTGGAAATAAAATAATCTTTATGTGCAAGGTTTGTAAACTCAGAAGGGGGTGGGAAGTGGGGGGAGGGAGGTGTTGGTCTGACAAGTTATGGCGACAAATGCATCTTGATAAGGGAGATTTGTAATCCATGACGGTGCAGCTAGGGAAAGGAAAAGGGGTTGGGGGGGGGGGGATGCCAGCAGGCAATGTGAAGACCATCTCTGTCATAAGTTTTCTACTAAAGACAAAGTATAGGATTGGTTGCTAAAATTGTCAAATAAACCAAGATTACTTCCAATCTGTGAGCTTGGATAGTAAAGTTCACACTGGTACCAATTTTTGTGGGAACTATTTCTGTCTGAAACAATGTCCAAGTCAAGGAAAGCATTTGAAGACCCTGTATACGATACTGTACTGTTTATATTTTGATAGTTGCAGTGGTAGACTTTGGAACGCTAGGTGGCAGCAGACTTACTGGGTAAATTTCAATCGTTTGCACAGTTTTGAGCATGCGCACATTTCCAGGAAACGACGACTGGTTATTATGGAATTATTACCAGTATAGATGGGTCGCACAAGACGCCATCTTTGATGACATAGAGCGGTTTCAAAACTTTCCCACTATCAGCAACGTCATAAATTTGTGATTTGACCGCAAGCGCGCGCGTGTGCAGTATCCAGCGACAGCACCAGACCTGTTAATCGGGTCGGTGGGGGCGGGAGGCAAGAGGGTGGCAAGCTTAACTTTAGGGGGGGCAAACAAAAATATTTAAATGTAATTTTGTACTGCTGAAAAGCATTGACTTACCACAATGACAGACTTACACCAGTTAGTGCAAGCTAATGACATGGATGAAATTGAGCTGATTATTGACAGCGCAAATATAGTTACATTAATGTGGATGCAATGGTTCGGGGTTAAACTCAATTTCGGCCATAGGGGAAAAATTGAGGCGGGAACTGCGGGGGGGGGGGGGGGGGGGGGGCAAAAAAATAACTGCCCCCCCCTGTAGTGCCGCCGCTGGCAGTATCTTGAGAGTTCATCTTTCCATGCACAGCCACAGGCCTGCTATAGTATAGACCTTATGCATTGACGTCATCACGCCGCCATCTTAGAGGTAAATCGATGATGTAACAATGGAAACACAGAGATTCGTACGCGTGGCGCACAGGATTGGCCAATGAACATCCTCATTTTGACCTCTAGACGAGGGCGCCCTACTCAAATGACGTCATGTGCATAAGGTCTATACATGTAATCCTGACAACACAGCCCCTTTAAACAAAATAACACTGCCATCAGGCCTACAGTAATACAAAGTTTTGAGTACCCATAGTTTGATGTTACGTACAGAACATGTACGTACATGCCCTGTACAGTGCATTGAACTACCCCCACAGGCTTGTTCACTGGCAATTTTGCTGTGTGCCAATTGCTCTAACATATGTACAACATGAATGTTACTATTTCTGAACTGTGTCATAATCCAGGAATATCTGTGGTAGTCCCAGCTAAAGAAAGATCACTTGGTGAAATACTTACCATTCTCATCATCTGTGAATAAATCCATCTTGTCCTCCTCCTCCCCTTCCTCCTTCTGATCGTCGTCATGGTGAGTTTTTATCTCGATGGTGAGGACGCCTGCAAATGTTTGTCCATCTTGTTCGTCATCAGCTTTATTTTTGGACACCTCTTGTTCATCACCATATTCATGATTTTCATCATCGTTATCGGGTGTCTTGGGGACTTCGTCCTTCTTGGCACGGTCTCCTTCCCCAGGGTTCTCCTCATTTTCAGGCGTTCCAGGGATGGAGTAGCTCAGGTGGGATGCTGATAACCGTCTCACAAAATTGACAGGCTTTGAGATGAGCCGCTGAATTGCTTTCTTCATATTCGTGCAGACCATCTCAGAAGAGCTGCCACAGTTTTTTGCGTCAAGATTTCAATGTACACCATCACAAATCCCATTCGCTCAGACGTACAATGTTCAAGTAGACATTTTACATGTTCCTGGAGATATTTTAGAGTAACTGGGCACAGAGGTGGTACTCTGTGTTCGTGCTGCAGGCGGACGTCGACTGGTTGACCTCGGTCAACTCTCAATGTATGTGCTTAGCAATACCAATAAAAGGTTTTTTTGATGAATGAACATCAACTACCTTGTTGCTTGCACCATACCAAAAATGCCCAACATGTTTCATAGAAATGTTTCTGTCTGAAATGATCCTGGTAAATTGTTGACAAAGACTGACTATTGAGACCACACATTTGATTAGTCGTGGGTATTTAGAAACCAGCTTCCTCTTCTGGTTTAAGTTTTTTTAAGCAGTGTGCTTCCTCTTAGCATTGTGGGCTTAATGAAAGACCCTACCGCTGAAACACATGAATAAAGATTATTTTGATCCCCGAGATCCAGTTTTATTTGTCTTCACTTGTGTGAGGTCACTGGTTTAATGCACACTGTATGGTAAAGAGAGATAAACAGCGGCCCCATGTGTGAACAATGACTTATTGATGTACATTGTACCATGGAGGTACATGTAGACTACCTCCATGATTGTACTGATTTTTTGTGTGGATGACGTCTGTAGTTGTATGGTATTTATTCATTTAACTACGTCAGGGGAAATCCCTTTCAGAGCAGTGACAACAAGACCCCCCAAGGATCCGAGGGTTAGGGCTTAAAGGGGCTATGTCGTCATGATAATAACAGGCCTGTGGCTTTGCATGGGAAGATGAACTCTCACCCCAGATACTCAGTAGCACACGCGCACGCTTGCGGTCAAATCACGAAGGGTGCCGTCCTCGTCAAACTGTGATGTGACCGCCGGCGCGCACATGCGTGTACTAACTGGGTTATTCCATTTACTGCTATAATCACGACGACACAGCCCCTTTAAAAGTGCTGGTAATAGTTCAAGTAACTGGTACTAGCCAGTGTTTTTTTTTTCCTCCATGATTAAGTAAACACTGCATTTGGGCATAACTGCAAATAATTGTTTTGGGTCACATACGGGGCAGACTATGTAGTAGTAAATCTTCCATGTGAAAAGTCTGCATGAAGTTTCCTGTAGAAAAGGTGTTATTTTTATGGAGCATGAATTTTCATTTCACTAAATAAACAATCTGTACAGACAATTGAATACATGTAGTTGTTGGACCATGAACTAGAAAGCAATACCACTTTGAATGTTAACTGATCCTCAGGTGTTTAAATAAGCAGTTGGGTCAAGGATCACTGGTAACCACTTCATGTCGGTATCAACAAATCTTTACTGTGCCTCTGAGCGGTTTTATTTTTCAAAACTTTTTGGAGCTTCCGAAGTAATTTGTTGTTGTTGCGAATATCGTTGCCACAATGAAACCCTGAGAAAATGAAATAAAGACAACAAGTGTTATCATGAAATGCTGTTTGTTTTTTTCATTCTTCTTTTGAGAAACTATGGAATATCTCTAATTAAATGTCTCTGAAAAGGCCTGATCCTTGGCCGTAAGCCACGGCTGATAATCTGCCATGGTATTCTGTAATCTCGGACTTACCTCCCATGTGCCAAATACAATGAAAAAAACAATGGTGGCAGCCTATCAATCTGTCGTAATCTTCTTTTGGAAAACAAAAAGACAAAGATCTGGAATCAAGGACTACACAACAACCCTTGAAAAAAGAAAGATTTCGGGCATGAATTCCAGTACCCTCTGTCTCTCTTTGTACGGGGGAAACGAAGCATAGCATGGTAGATACATGCCTGTGCACACAACACAACGGAGTGTCCGGGGGCACATTTATATGTCGGCCCGTCAACTGACCGCAACCAAAGGACGACGCTCTGAAGTTGTTCTGCACATTTATAAATGCCCACCGTAATTCAGTTTGGAAAAGTTTGGCTGAGAAAGACGCCACCCGACAGTTGTGGCAGAGCAGTGAGGATGTGATCCATTCAGCGGCATAGCCAGCATTTTTTCACTGGGGGGGGGGGGGGGGTGGGGAGGACATTGCTTTTTAGTGGGGGTGGCCGGTGGGGGGGGAGGGGGCAAGGGACCATGTACACATGTAAGTAGATTTTTTTTGTGGGTGCACCTGGGGGGACACTGAGAATTTGTGGGTGGGGGGGGCACTGAAATTTTGTGGGGGGCACTTGCCCCCAGGATCCCCCGTGGCTACGCCGCTGCACCTGTCCAGTAGCTTTAATGTCCTCCTGAATACATATTTCAAGCCTTATTAATTTAAACAGCAATGGCGGGCTGTGGACCACTGTAACGACAATTAGTACTGGATTGGTTGGCCTAATTAAAAAAGGAAAATGAAAATACACGATTGATTTCAATCTGTAAGCTAACCGATCATAAAGTTCATACCAGCACCAATCCTCCAGAGATTAATTTGCTGAAATACTGTCTAAATTGAGGAAATACAGGACCCTACAAAATCAATACGGTTAATTTTGATTGCACAACTTAAATTAACCAGGGAAAAAAAATCCCAAACAAAACTGAAACCGTTTCTGTTTGTTATCACTGAAACTCGTTTCCCTTCATGAAATTGAAGGACATCTTCACAAGGTTGGTAGTGCATATGGTGTGTTTACTGACAGCTACACGATGAGATTGAAAGTATTTTTAACCAGTTGGCTCTAGTAGGCTCCAGATGTTGTGTAGCTACAAAAATATTGCCCTAGACAGCAAACGTGCGAAGATAAAACACGCCATCATAATCCCCGATTCCAGACCTTTGTCAGAGGATTTTTTCATAGCGGGGGGGGGGGGGGGGGGGGGGGCATTGCTTTTCAGTGGGGGCCCAGGTACCATGTTTTTTAATGAATTACATATCTTATTTTTTATGGGGGCACCTGGGGGGGGGCACTGGAAATTTGTGGGGGGGGGCACTTTCCTCCCATGCCCCCCTTTTGGCTACGCCGCTGGTTACCGCACACCTCACTAGATTTTACCTCCACCATGCAAAGTTTCAAATATTTTTCTGTGTTTATCTCAAAGCATTGTTCTCCTGCATCAGTGAATTTTTTACACGTTACTTAAAATTATGGGGTTTTTTTCCTTCACTTGTTTTGGTGTCTTCAGGAGCAAGATCGTCTGCAGAGCCTCCTTGCAGACGAGCAGTGCCGTTGGTCATCATGAGGTAACCGGTGTCCAGCATACCCATCGTGCAGCTGTGTGTAATGAATTAGGAAAACCTTTAACTATCAGCGAGGTACCATCCGTCGAAAAACTCGATGACGGTCAGGTGATTATTAGTCCTTTTTTGTTTATCACATTACTCAGGTTTTGTACAGCGCTTTATCCACAGGTGTCTTCAGCCCTTTTCACACTGTATCTCTTGTCCCCGGAGAATACAACCACGGGGAGGCCCACGGGAGTTTTTTTACCCCTCGCTTACCCCGGCACACTTTCACACTGTACCTGCCTGCGTATTCCCTGGGTCGTTACTCCACGGGGTTCCAGTCGAACGTTTCACACTAGGGATGAATTTGTTGGTAAGCGGAAGTCGTCGCCACATGTCTGCCGTGTGCATGACGTAACTGGGGTCAGCAAAACCCGCTTTCATTTCCCACTAATATTTATTCCCCGGGAGATTAAAAATACCCCAGGCTACTCCGGAGCAGGGGTGGCCATTCCACGGGGTTTGCTCATTCGCCGGGGCAGACCAGGGGTAAAGCGAATCAAGTGTGAAACGACCGACCGCTATTCCCCGTGGATATCCCCGGGGAAAAGCATAGTGTGAAAGGGGTTTTAAAGTGCTTGTTATTTTAACAACAGGTACATGTATATAGAGCTATGTTTGAAATAATACGAGACCCATTTATATAGCACCTTTTACACCAAGTAACTGGGGTGCTGTACTCCTTTTTTTAAAAAAGATTTTGACGTTATCGGTCGGACTAGCGCCCCAGTAAGGTGTATGTATCTTCGCTGTGAAGAAGTGTAATGCGAATGAGTGACCCTGTTCCCCCCCCCCCAAAAAAAAATGTCTGTAGATGATTTTCCTGCAATTTTGTTGAGTCTTTGTTGTAATTTGGGCAAAAAGCCACAACATTATCAATTCTAGTCTTTCATTTACATGTCAAATAAAAAGGTCATCTGAAAGCTGATTTCGTGATTGTTAAAGGGCCATAGAAAAAAAAGGAAAAGAAGATCTTTTTTAGTAAGATTATTTAATCGACATCAACAATACAAAGACAAAAAAAATTACAAGGCAAATGGAAGAACTAAGAAAACCAAACTGAGAAACAATTGCCTAGCCCACAAGACATTCAGAAATATTTACATAATATATATATAAATGGCATAAAAGCCACATTTGGTTTGCCAGATCTGCTAAAAAGAAGACAAAACTCACAAAAACCCCAAATGAAACTGAACAATCCAGGTTTA
Source organism: Marthasterias glacialis (assembly GCA_911728455.2). NCBI lineage: Eukaryota > Metazoa > Echinodermata > Asteroidea > Forcipulatida > Asteriidae > Marthasterias > Marthasterias glacialis. The sequence goes on along the minus strand of OU452221.1, from coordinate 27,897,661 downwards.
CCATGAGGTAAAACTAAAGAAAAACACTAAACAAAACAGAAACAAATCACAACGAATTTGCTCAGTTTTGTTCACCAGATTGAAAGTCTGATCAAACGCATCCTTATAATGTCATGATCTTATTTTGCCAGAACGGGCATTTTATTTGGAAAATCTTACAAGTCAATAGGAACATTGTAAAGGGATGCCAAAGCCAAGACCAGTGCAACCAGTGTAAGCTTCTTAGCTTGTCGTAGCTGAGCGGTTTAGTGCATTGGACTCAAGTTCTGGTGGCTAAGTCATCGGGATATGGGTTCGAATCCCGGTCACGACACTTGTGTCCTTGAGCAAGACACTTAACTATAATTGCTTCAAATAGGGGAAGAGGCAGTTATGTTTGTCTCGCAACGGATTCAGTTACCCCTCCCTGTTCTTAGCTGTGCTGTAAAGAGACTTTAGGCGTTTATATCTCGCCATGTCTTGTTTCTGCGCATTTGGGCAGGTTTCTATCCCTTCAAAAAGTACCGGTAGCTCTAGAGTGGCCTTTGGGCCTTGTGATTCTACATCATGACACAATTTCACATTTCACAATTTGTTTTTTACATTTTTTTTTGACAATTTCTCACTTGACAAAATGTTGCTCTTGTAGGAAATGTTAACTAAGCGTAAAACTAGCATGAACAGAAGGCCAAAAATAAGCTAAAAATAAGCTAAATAAGACAAAAATCGATTAAATACGTTTCAAAGTTTTTTCTCCAAAATTGACTGACATTGTTATGACGCACTGTCCTGTTTCAGGTTCGAGTAGCCGTCCACACGTGTGGTATAAACTTTGCAGACATACTGACAGCAGCTGGCCAGTATCAGGTCAAACCACCACTACCATTCATACCAGGTAAGTAAATCCGAGTTTATCAAACCAAGTTAGTTATTTAATTGGAACATTGAGGGAAGGAACAAATGTTCACATGAACTTTTTGTAGGTTTGTAAATTAGTTAACTCCTGACTAACCCCAACCCATCCAAATCAAACTGCATATTTCGTTTGATTCTGTTGGATTGAGAACTGCACTAGTAGACTGATTTATTATTATTTTTTTAATGCAATTCGCCCATCAGAAGGCCCAAAAGTCTACTCGAGGTGTGGGCTACTTTTTGAAGGGATAGAAACCTGCCTCAATGTGCAGAAACAAAACATGGCGAGATATAAACGCAAGTCTCTTCACAGCACAGCTAAGAACAGGGGGGCGGTAAATGAATCCGTTGCGAGACAAACATAACTGCCTCTTCCCCTATTTGAAGCAATTATAGTTAAGTGTCTTGCTCAAGGACACAAGTGTCATGACTGGGATTCGAACCCACATCCTGATGACTTAGCCACCAGAACTTGAGTCCGAAGCACTAAACCGCTCGGCCACGACGTGCTACAAACATTGAATCAGGCATTATGCTTTACATTGGATCAGGCATACCACCATCAGTCCAACTGTTCGGGTGTCGAGTTAACAAGGTGTTGGATTCTGTTCGAGTGAGGAAGGATCGTTGTAAATCAATCAAGGGAGTTGCAAATACATGTGGGGTCTGAAATGTGGAAAACGAAACTTGAGTTGTATTGACATTGTTTCGTTCTGAGAAGCAGGAAATATGTGACTGTCAATTTAGCATTCGGATAGCATACATACATGTAGTTTGTATTACTATAAGATTGTCATGATTAAATTTCATGGAGTGTCGTGGCGGAGCGGTTAAGATCACCGGACTCAGGTTCTGGTGTTGTTGGCAGCGGGGTGTGGGTTCCAATCCCGGTTGCGGCACTTGTGTCCTTGAGCAAGATACTTTACCATAATTGCTTTGTCCTACAGATGGGACATTAAGCCGTAGGTCCCGTGTACTAGGATTGGTAGTGCACGTAAAAGAACCTAGACCACTTATCGTGGAAGAGTAGGGGTTTACCCCGGTGTTTCTGGTTCACATGGCAAGCACCCTTATAAACAGGTTTCCTCAGGCTTGAGAGCTACAGTGATTAAGTTCACTTATGAGGCATCCTTGGTTTCATTACCAGAAATATATAATGATATTAATAATAATAATAAATCTGTATCACGGTGCAGCTATTTTGCAGGCTTGTGATATGGCAGAATTTTTCACTGACCTCCCTTGGCCTTCAGATTTTCTTGAAAGTGGCAAAGTCGCCATCATGGAGACGAAAGACTCAGCTCTTGTTATGATTAAGCTTGTAGATTTCTATTAGTGGTTAAGTGAAGAACTTATATTTTGTCAATATCTTTGTTCGGGTAGGTGGGGGGGGGGGATGCCAGTCAGAAGCCATTCAACTGGTTACTGCCGTGTGACCAGGGATCACACCCCATTTATATACGATACAACCATAGAGCTAGCTCTATGGATATAACCTGGGAAGCGGCTGCACAGGGATCTACCTTAAGGGTATTGACAAAATAGGGAGACCGCCAACATTAGGGCTGGATAGCTCAGTTGGTAGAGCGTCGGTACAGCGCCGGTGGTCGCAGGGTCGAATCCTGCTCCAGTATATTTTACTTTGTTCACCCCAAAATAATCTTTTATTTTACCTTGGCAGTATATTAGATATTTCTTTTGAGGGTTGGCGCTGGTATGAACTTTATAATCAGCGAGGTTTCAGAATGAGACCAGTCGATTTTTTTTTCTTTTAAAAATAACCAATCCAGTACTTTGCCTTTAACTTTACCTTTTGTATTGTATGGTTTATTTTTTTCTGTGTAAATTGCTGTAATTTTTAGTTTCCTGTTGAATTTTTCCTAAAAATTCTTTATTTTTAACTGCCTTCTTGTAGTTTTTATTGTGAGTTGGGATCCATGGGAAATCAGTGAGTTTTCTCACTGAATGGATCTCCCAGGATAAATGAGAAATAAAGAAAGAAAGAAAGAAAGAAAGAAACTTTGCTTTGAGAAGGAATGCAGCTTCAAGTAACTTCTCAAGATGCATGAAATAAAACTGCTTCGTACTTTCTTGTTTTGTACAAAGGAAATGAAGTGGCTGGTGAGGTAATGGAAGTTGCAGATGGCGTTAGCTCAGTCAAGAAGGTAATGAACTTCTGCGGCTATCCTAAAATGAATAAATTTAAGAAAAAAATTCAAGGTTTACATCTTGCACATTATTATAAAAACTGCTTATCTGAACTGATTTTTGGATTTGAATCATTACGATCATACTAAATTCTAGGTTTTAAAACTTTCGGCCCAACTTGACAACAAACTGTTTACAGTGCCTGCTTAAAGTTGCTGTGTGCTTGTGGCGATAACTTTATTTTTAGTATTTATCATGAGTAGGGAGTTTGCATTTTTTTTTATAAACCAATAACTGATAAAACAAATGATTTTAGTTTTGATTTTGTTTCTCCCAGGGTGATCGTGTGGTCGGATGCCTTGCCCTGGGTTCAGGTTTCAGCGAGCAGTGCCTAGCCTATGAGGAGGTAAGGGTTAGGTTGAGGCTGTTGGTGAAACAGGACACTCTCATGAACTGAATTTAGGATAATGTTGTGTAGGTACAATCAACTCTTACGCCAGTACTCATTAAACCTTACAAATTGGGGGCAATTCTTGTCTCACTGGTCTTTCTGATAGAGAACTTTCTAAGATCCAACGCGTTCAAAACACCGCTGCTCGCCTCGTCTCATGCATGCCTCGTTCTCAACATATAACACCCATCTTACATCATCTCCACTGGCTCCCGATTAAAGTTAATGAAGTTAAATCCCCTCACTTTCAAAGCTCTTCATGGACTATCTCCTGACTATATATCTGAATTTCTGCATACTCCTGTTCGGCCTCTTCGTTCTGCTGGCCAATCCTTATTGACGCAAACTACTGTTTCTACTAAATTCTGTGGTGAAAGAGCCTTCACCTTCATAGCACCTTCATTGTGGAATGACTTACCTCTTTATTTATATTCATCAAGCTGACTCTGTTCTGATTTTCAAAGGACCTTTAAAAACTCACTTGTTTGAATCTACTTTTTTGGGTAACTTTATGTATGGATTTGTTTTGTGTTCTGTGTAATTGCGCATAGAGGCTCCTGCATTATGCGCTATTATATAATTTAATGTCTCGTATTATTGTCAAGTTATTATTTAACCAGATATTGTCGGAAGACGTGTACACCAGTGGAGCTTTTAAGGACACGCAAACTGAAGTCTGATAAAACCTGTTTTAAAAAAATGAATTGGACTACCCCCAACTCTTGAACTTCTACCTTAGAATAATTTCTGTGGACATCAGATATGTCAGAGATGCTCCACAGCAAATACGTGGAGGAAGATGTTAAGATGAGGAAAATTCCATCATGCTCCTCGTTTCAATGCATGGGTTCTGTGGAGATTATTTGTAGTGTTTTTATCCCTACTTCAGGATTTGTATCGAATCCCAAACTCCATGAGCTACGAGGAGGCGGCGGCCATGCCTGTTTCTTACGGCACGGCATGGATGGGTTTGACCAGACGAGCCAATACACAGCCAGGGTGAGTCAAGCCACCTAACCTCCCCACCCCCCCCCCCCCCCCACTTCCTCTAAGCTTTCTCAGAAACAATAAATAAATCCCATAATTATCTTGATTTCCTGTGGTTGGTGTGCATGGCTTTGAACCTCTCTTGGCTAACGGTTCGTTTTATAATCGATTTAAATCTAACCTTCGTAGAGTTTGTTTAGGACACTGTGTACTCGATGCTTCCTGATGAAACAACTACTGACCAAATCTATCTGATATCATCATCACAATAATCTTGGTTGCGCCATTTTTTGTAGTCAATGTCCCGCGTGTTAAAGAGTGTAGTGTGAATTTTAGGCGACGCGGCGTTTACAGGCATACCCGTTGACTCCCAAAATGGTGAACGTGGCACAATCGCCGCAATTGAGGTGCGTGCAGAGAGTCAATACAGTGCTCAATCACGCATTGGTGTATATCGACCCAATTCACCTGACTTCCTCATCGCAATGATCTTGGTTTTCGTCATCTTGGGAGTCGTTGCCCCATGTGTTATGCAGTGTAGTGCGTATTTTAGGCGAAGCTGCATTTAGCGTAATTTTTACGAGCGCTTTGACTCCCAAAGTGGGTGAGTATGCACGTCCATAATCGCATAATCTGTTCACAACGAATATGCTCGATGGAACGATTAAAAAAGATGATGGATCATGCACAGATTTCCTCCTTCATGCTGGAAGTTCGGAGCAGTTTTGGCAACTATTTGATTTCCTGGTTTCTTCATTTTTTATGACAATTTTTTCAAAATGATTGCAGTGAGACAGTTCTTGTGACTGCAGCGGCTGGAGGGGTTGGACTAGCTGCAGTCGAACTGGCATCTCATGTCCTTGGTGCTAAGGTATTGTAAGACTTGAAGGTTTGCATGGTGGGAATCAAAGATTAGAGAGCGCCGTAGGCCCAAGATGGGGAACTCTGGCTGAAATGTGAAATCTCACTGGACGCCATTTCGGCAAGTGACTCTATTGATACGTGCGGACCAGTGTAGACAAGGACAATTGTGGGAAACACAGGCATTCACTTGCCAAAATGGTGCCCATGCGTTTTTCACTTTCCAACAGTAGATAAAGGCCCAGTTCGAAATCTTGTGCCTACAGCGCTCTGTAATCTTTGGTGGGAATACAATAAAGTAAGGATTTGGGGGTGACACCATGTGGTTTAAGTCTCTTTTGAGTATGGTTGAATCATGTTTTGGACAGTATACTCTGTCCGCCGTCAGGTGGCAGTCTCCTGACGATGGACATTGAATCAACCGGTTCCTTCGGAACCACATATACTCAAAAGAGATATAAACCACATGGTGTCACCGCAAATCCTTACTTTATTGTATTGTAGCAAACACATATCAAACCAGTCGTGGTTGTCAAAAGTATGGACGACCTTCGCTGCAAAAAGTACGACAATTTACCGAATACACGGGTACCACAGACTGCCACAAAGTACCATACTGCCAGGCTAGCATTGGGTGCATGGGTTTCTTCTGTTTGTACAGTTGGTAGTATGTGGAAACCCCATGGCTTGTGTGCTTTGGACTTAGTCTCCACAGTCTCCTGTGGTATTTTGTGACAAGAGCCAGTTGGGCAGGAGCGTGCACCGATAGTAATGGGGTTTGATTGTTAATGTAATGGGAGACTTGGGAACACTAGGTGGCAGCAAACTTACCAGGTAAATTGTCATTGTTTGCGTAGATAAGAGCATGCGCACATTTCCGAGAACAATGGATTTACCTGGTAAGTCTGCTGCCACCTAGCGTCCTGAAAAGTCTCCAACAGGTTTAGCGATACAATAACGCTACCGATTTACCCGTATCACCGATAAATCAATTATGCTACCCAAATCAGAAGTACACAGAAAAGACAGTTTTTAACTTTTTTAGGTCAACTATTTGCCAACCTATATATAGATTGTGGGATACTCAAGACAGCCCATACAAAATGGTGGTCAGTGTTTGTAAACAAAACAAATGTCTGTAAAGAAAATGTTGTCCTGATTGGCAATTTGAATTTCAACATGTATAATGAAGGTGTTCAACATGAAATTAAAGTTCAACATGATTTATAGATGTTATGTAATTTGTACAAAATGAAAAGACGCTTGAAAACTTGTTACTCCGTCTCAACAAAGGTGATCGGTGCTGCAGGGGGACCAGAAAAGTGTAAGCTGGTAACCGAGAAGGGTGCCATGGCGGCCATAGACTACAAGCAGGAAAGCGTCCGGGACAAGACGAAGGAACTGACGAAGGGACGAGGAGCCAATGTCATCATGGATGCAGTGGGCGGGGACATCTTCAAAGATTGCTTGAGATGGTGAGCTGTCTAAGGAGAGTGACCATTGAAGGAATCGTGGCTGGGTGTATAATTAGAATGTAAATGATTTATGGATGTTGTGTGTCAGCGGAATGACACACCGCTGGCTTTGGAAAAAGGGCATTTAGTCAAGCCACAAAGTTTTCAAGAAACTAGTAATAAACAAAACAAAAAAATAACAAAAAAATAACCATCATTTTCCGTCTCTGCTTTCCCCCTCCTTTTCTTCTTCAGCATCTCGTGGGAGGGCCGCATCGTCGTCATCGGCTTCACCAGCGGAGAGATCCCCAAGATTCCAGCCAACATCCTTCTAGTGAAGAACATCTCTGCCATGGGCCTGTTCTGGGGTAACTACCGGATGAACGATCTGCCTCGGATCAGGAAGTCTGTGGAGGACTGTATCGGTTTCTTTGAGGAGGGGAAGATAAAGCCTCACGTTTGTGCGACGTTCCCTCTGGAGAAGGTGAGTTAGAAAGACCGACCCCACGCTCTGCAGATCAGATACTCCAGAGCTTGAATCCACTGCGCTAGATTATCAGCCACACCACAAATTTTTCAAATCTGAGCAAGTTCAACCAAGTACCATAGTTAGCCATGATCAAACTCTGATCGAACTCACGCTAGTCTACGATGGTTGGACTAGTCTAGTCAACTACTCACGACTAGCCTATCGAGGTTGGTGGCATGGCTGGTTACCAATAGCCTTTGCATAAGCACAGTGCAGAGGGGACCAGTTATCAGTAAAGTGACAATGTTCATTTTGCCATTTTCTCGTGGTCGCGTTGACGTGACATGACTAGAGTCGTTCTCACTTCAACTTCAGTGTCCATTCACTACGTACGTCACTAACCAACCACAAGTTAACCATTGGTCCTTGATCGAATTTGCTCTCTGCTGACAATGAGTGTGGTACCTGTGTCACCTTCTTACGAAATTCTCTGAACTCTTTTGTCTTGAATTTCCTTCATTTCGCTAAGCGCCTCATAATAGGAAACTAGAATGATGACATTCTATAAATGCCTGGCATTAATTTATTGTATATTGTTTTTTTCCCCATTGTTTTTAGGTAAATGAAGCATTCCAGCTAATGATGTCACGAAAATCAACGGGCAAGGTCGTCCTACAGATGAAAAAATAATGGGCTCAAATTCCTTATAAAATCCCTGGGCTTGATATACCCACTGGACCACGGGCAAGAGTCCAGTAATCTTAGCATCAGCCCAGTAACCTAACAATTCCTGAAGTCTTTTTCCAAACATATACTTTACAAGAGTTACTAAAATGTATACTGGTACGTAAGCTTTTCAGTTCCAAACGTCCTGCTAATGAGTTCAGCAAGTACAAAGAACGATGTATTCTGGGTCTTGTGCAAAATGTTTTCTGGTCCAGTGGAAGTTCTGATCTGTGGTGGAGTGGAGACTTTCTTGAAATTGGAGCCCTGATTCTTGGGTGAATCCAGAGGTGTTTTCACTGAACCAAAATTGTCAGTTCATATAAGCAGAGAATGATCAACCCCATGAGTTAGTAAATCACGCAAGGGAGTAAGAGTTTTATCGTTGCATGCATCATCGCAAGCAAGAATGCCCTTCTTCCTATGAAGCATTTTATGTAAGAGTGCAAACTTCGGCTACATTAAGTATTGACTTTGTTGCTTGCAGCGAAAACTCTCCATGAAATTAAAGGGGCTGTGTTGTCATGATTACAGCAGGCCTTTGGCTGTGCGTGGAAAGATGACCTCTCACCCGGATACTGCACACGTGCGCTTGCTTGCGGTCAAATCACAAAGGGTGCTGTCTTTGTCAAACTGTGGTGTGACCGCCGGCGTGCATGCGTGTGTAGTAACTGGATTATTCCATTTACTGCTGTAATCATGACAACACAGCCCCGTTTTGACCGTTGACCTTGAGATGCTTGACCCCAGCGTCGGATTTTAATTTGGGGGATTTTAACAGTGTGACTTTACTGGTATTGTTAAACAAACATTTAGGTCTTTGAAAATCAAGTTTAGGGTTTTCAGTGACCCATTCGTGAAGCTCAGGTACCCCTTCTCTTTCATAGAATTCAAGCTAATTCAGAATGTAAAACGATAAAGATTTGTTTAAATATATAAACAAAGTAGTTTTTGAATGTACGTTTTCATAACTCAAGAAGATTTCATTAGTTTCATATCAAAGATGCAGGTTTTACACTGATTTGACCCCAAAATTTGGATTTAAATTTTAAATAGCTATTTTTATAGATTCAAGAAAGTTTTAAACTTTCATTCAAGGTATTGCACGAAAAAAATCTGCCAATGATAAGTGGTAGTGTTTTAAAAAACTACAAATGAATTATTATCGGGATCACGACATTGTCTCACAACCACCAGCCATGTACCAACAATGTGGCATGCTACATGTATTTTGTGCATTGTCCGTAGCATATGCTCAAGTTTTTGTATGTTTTTTGTAAAAAAAACATAACAATACACAGCATCATGTGTCTAACTTCAATCAGAGAAAAGGAAAAAGCAGAAGTGAAAAAAAAGTATTTTGGCAGAAATTAGCCTTTTTGAGATATGCTATGACACTCGTTGGTTTGGGTAAATTAGTATTCACTGAATCCAAACAGTGCACTCATATCATGTCTACCATATCTCAAAAGGGGTAATGCAATTTTAACCATAGAAATAGACAGTCATATCTGCTTGTGGAGGCAATTCATGCCAACAGCCATTTTCAGCTGTATGGCAAATTTCAGCTTCCCCATTGGCTAATTTAGTTATTGTTTCATACAGGCACGTTACATACTTAAATACATAGACCTTTCTTTTGCAACGTCACAGCCCGAGTTTTTGCCAACCACGATGGAGAAACTACGGGGAGCCATCAATGCAAAGCAAAAACAGATGATCACAGTTTGTAAAAAATGTTCAACAAATATCCAAAAATTGTTTCGAAGTCGATGGAAACAAACCAACCGATAATGGGCTGTTTTTTCTTTCAATAGAAAGTTTGCTAAAATTGTGAATTTGGTCACATCGTCCGTCAACAAAACTCGAATGTTTTGCTACATTTGGCCGTCCATGCCAACCAGCGCGGTTTGTTTATCAAAAATAGAGAGGTCTGTTGATGCACTATGTTCACAGCAGACACAGATGATAACTGAGCTTGGCATTCTCTATGTTGTGTTAGTATGAGGAAATAATAAAATACGCTGTTGCAAACTGCTTTTCTCAAAGCCTTTGAGAAAGACTCTTCTAGGGTTGAAACGCGAGGCCATTAACAAGGTTTTGCTATAAACATGATATTAACACTTTGAAAAAAAAAAAATGAAGAAAATAGTAAACAAATGTTTATGAGCGCAATGGTGAGAGTATTTCCATAAAAATGGAATATTCAATGCGGCGAATGAAACATATTCCATGTCAGTGAATGGAAATATTCTCTCCATTGCACGAGTGCAAAACTTTAATTATTTGTTTTATATATAACATCCAAGTAGATCTTTGTCATTTGATTGAAGGATAAAACTATAAGAGAGAACAAACTACAAGATTGTAGTCTGGCATCCACTACGAGGGAGTTTTGTACTGCTGTGTACAACGCATGGTGTGGTCTAGCATGCACGGTGAATATTACCAAAATGTGAGGTTTATGACGTAGGCCTTATAATGGTTTGAAGAATGAATGCTGCATGGCCTACAATCCTACAATCATCTACTTGGGTGTTATATAATGTGTTTCATAAGGGTTTCACAGAGTCAATCATTGAGTGTTTTTATCTGATCTCTTGAGAAGACTAGTGTTTATTGTGTGATCTTTATACTGTCCAATTTCCATTGTGATTCCCAAAGTCCATAAAGGGGTAGGCGTGGCTCTCTTTCCCCCTCACTGTAACCCCCCCCCCCTCTTATGCTCATTATGTCATTATGAATAATTTTGTCAAATAACAAATTATTTATCTTCAAAAAATGTATTTTTTTGTATTCCTTGCAATCTTATTGCTTCGAATTTGCCCAGATTCGAAAATAAATCAGACAGAATTTTTACACAAGGTGAAGTTTTTTTAGTTTATGGAGGTCTTTTCTTATTAAAAAGTTAACTGTAAAATTGTTTGTCAACTGTTAAATCATACCGCATCTGCGGTTACACAAAAAATCGTAAAAAATAAACTTCACTTTCTCCAATTTCACCGAGAATCCTTTCCGCACCGATTAGTTCTTGTCCGCTAATAAAAGCACAAAGAGAGAAACTCTTCCAAAACACCCTTCTCATAGCACCATATCAATTCACTTTATTAGGTTGACCATTAACATGCACATCTGTTTAGAACAAATCTTCAGAAAAAAATACATACTTTCAGTAAATAAAGGTTACTGTGGCAATGATGAATTCATCTGGAAGACAAAACACACGTTTGATATCACTGCACCCCGCCATCTTGGAGAGAGTTGTCATGTTTAAATAGGGCGTTGACCCACTTTGAATTCCCTCCCCCCCCCTAAAAAAAAAAATAAAATAAAATAAAATAAAAGTAACCAGAGAGCCTCTTTGAATAATTTTGTATAAGTAATATTTCTAGCCCAGGTCACATATTTTAGAAGTAAATTACAGCCTCCTTATTTAAATCTTGCATAATTTGTTTTTGTGCACATGCAATCATATGAATATATACTTTACATATGCGCATAATTTTCACATCCACTCATGTCATAACTTGGTCATAACCGCTATCCATTTACACAAATAATACATGTACATACAACGTTTACGCATAAAACACGTAACGTACATCGTTAACGAAATACCCAACATTTTCCTGTGACTGAACTGCGTCTTTTTACAACTGATAGTTGTTCTTAACCCCCATATCTGCCTAACTACGTAATTTCCAATAGAACACACAAACGCTGCGAATGCCTAACTACAGGAAAACCAGTAGATGGACAGTAAGTGAAAGTGTCTTTCTTTATACTCTTGTTGCTGATGGTGTCAGACAAAAAACAAGGAAAATATATCACATTAACCCTCTCGCCACCGAATTGTTTTGACTTAACAACCGCTGGTGATTGCAATGTTTGACCACTCAAGCCTGAAGCACACATTCTTAAACAACAGAAAGCTTATGTTCAAAGATCAATTTTACAAACTCCGTTATCACCTTGAAGATATTGTTTTACAGCAATAATAAAAAAGTCTTACTTATTGAATTCCCTTTCATATAATCCAAAAATTATTGAGATCGGCCAATAAATGTTTAAGTGTTGGTCTTTGTTTCCTCAGTGTTTTTTGTAAACTCAAAACATTTTTTGTACACATGGCATTCCATTGGTATTGGCATTTCAGAGTGGAATTGTATGACAGCAACCTTATTTTATTTTACCATTATTGGAAAGATCTGATCTTTCTTTTCCCAACCATTGTAATTTTGGGTATGGAGGGTGAACATGGACAAAACTACAGCTTTATCACCAAGGACCTTTGTGCTCGGACTTGTGTGAGCTTGGGCGACAAAAGTCACCAATGGTAAAGAAGATGGGGTATGAGTGCAGTCGACAAAAGTCGCCTGTGATAAGTAAAGGGTTCATGAGATTTATATTGTCTTTCGAACAGTAAAAAGTTTGTTGGGATATACTTTTTTGTAAAGCAGTAAATAACGATAGTTTATTGTAACGCAACAATGAGTGCAACACCGGCTCAGACAGGGGAACAGTGTTTAGGTAGTGACCAGTCAGACAGATATGGGTATTTGGTGCTCGATATGTGGCCGGATATACCCCCCTTCATTGTGTTCTGGGAATCTTAGGAATTCTTTTGAGCATTTTAGGGGGGGGGGGTTGCTTCTGTACAAGAGGGGAAGAGTGTGTTAGAGAAAGGGAACATTTGGGGGGGGCCTCCCTCTGCCACATATCGGGCATCATATAGATATGGGTTGAAGAATAAACAACACTACTGTTTCAATCAGTTCAACAATATATAGCATTACAAATGGGTACATTTCATTCACATATTTTTTTCCTAATAATTAAGGCACTTTTAACATTTAATTAACCCTTCAAAATTAACAGTAATACTTTGTATAGATTCATAAAAGATATAATGATCTGTTGAACGTTGTAATATATTAATTATATTTCTCAGTTTTGTACATCATTGAGCACAAAGTTACTGGGACACATACATTTTTTACAAAATGACGCAAAGGACTGCCCTCAAATATTATATTTCAAAGTTATGAAACGTCATTGGTATTTTTGAAAAATAAACACATTTTCCATTTTCTAGTTTTTGATAACCACACCAGACAACCAACCTGTGAAAATTAAATCAAGTGAATCTTTCAAAACTGTCCTCAGAGAAGACGATTAGAGTATACTGTTTGAAATGTAGAGACAAAAAAAAAAAAACCAAAAATAAAACGACGGCTTTTCTCAGAACCAACATTCCTCGCACAAGATATCTACATGTAGTTGCACCCGCATGATTACCGGTAAATTACTTCTTTTGGTGTATGGTGTATATTTTATCAGGAAAACTAATTTAAACTCGTCCTGCGACCAGAGGATGTAATGAAAGTTTCACTGGAAGAAGGGTGCAAGCGATTAATGTGAAAATTTATGTTCTCAAGAAAACTGAGCATGAAAGTTTGATCGATTTTCTGCCATTCATAAGTCAATATAAGAAGGTTACATTCTGCTTTGGAATGGGAAAAATATCTTTGGGATAATTCTAGCAGCAAAAATGTGACAGTAAATGTTGGATTTTACTGCCAGGAGCCATTTTCATGCTTACGAATTTCCGTTCCTGGGAAAAAAAAGTACTCTGTGAGCCTGCAGGAAGGGGGCGTAGATTCTTTCGCCCCCTTCCAGGCACATGACTAACTGTACGTGTTTATTTTGAATTGGCAGCAGCAGTCCCATTGCTTTAGATCTAGACTTAATTTCATGGCTCTGCTTACAGCAAAATTCCGTGCTTACTCGACTTATTGCTCCATGCATACCACGTCATTCAACGAGTTGCAAGCTCAGAATTCCACTACGAGCGGCATTATGAAATTGTGCCCAGTCATGACCTTTGACATCTTGTATATCATGGTCAGTAGACCGATCCATTAAGCCCCGCCCCCCAAACATTATTGACCAATCACAGTATTGGTTACATCACCCATTGTACACATGGGCAGCACAATGCGTCTCTTCAATACCACACTGCACAACATGAATGCGCATGATATAAGTATGTGCACAAATTTTCCAATAGGATCTTATCATGTTGGACTTTTGTGTGACTTTCGGTGGCGTAGCCAAGGCTGTGATAGATCATTGTCTAAGATTCAAGTTTTAAGCAGTATAACACTTTGCATAGCATTGACTTATGATTATTTTATAGCAGTCCCTTTTGGAGGAAAAAACACTGGCGAAAAACAGCATTTATGGTTTATAAACAACTTCCGTTTTTTATTCTCATAAAAATCTTTAATTGCATACCACAAAATCCTTGTAGCAATAAAGTTACATAAAATTGTAAATGGAAGCACATAACAGGCACTTAGCGGTAATACTTGGTAACGATATGAAAAGACATTAAATTGATACCATCCAGGTAAGTTTTAATAGAGGTAGTAGGCTTATGGGTAAACCTTTCTATTGAACACTTATTATTAATTATGGAATATATATTTAGCTTGGAATATATCGCCAATTTTGTTATTTTGGTCTTGAGCATTTTCTTGGTAGCACGTCTGTTTTCGATAACAGCACACTCAATTACACAACATTGTGTTTTTGGTCAGTTATTGCGTCAGCTTTGTACAGGGAATGTAACAGTCATGGAATGGGAAGCGGAGTACGAGAAACGGGACCGTTATCGATGATGGCTGCTTCCAATCAGAGATAAAAAGCCTCTACCACGAGTGTTGGTTTAATTCTCAGCCTCAGGGTTGGTTTAAATCAGAGAGATGAGTAGGAGCATTGCCCACTCCTTAGCTTTAGTTTAGGTGTTTAGGGTTGGTTTGTCTGAGATGAGTTGCCTCTACCGTGAGTATTGCCAACTTCTCAACGACGGCTTTGTTGTCAGCCCTCAGGATTGGTTTAAATAAGAGATGAGTTGGAGTATTGTCAACTTCTCAATGACGGCTTTGTTGTCAGCCCTCAGGATTGGTTTATCAGAGATGAGTTGCGTCTACCATTAGCGCTACCCACTTCTCAGCGATGGCTTTGTTCTCAGCTCTAAGAATGAACATCACCTTCAGCTGATGGGAGAGCTGAAGAATGAGACTTGGATCCACTCCGTCAAAAGGCTGTTATGAAACACAAGGATAATCACATTAGTTCAGGAAAACTTCTTTCGTACATGAATGACAAAGGAACAGCTTGAATGTGCACACAAAATCTTGACAGCTTGGATTCTTTTGGTAAAATAGACCTCATTTTTTTATCAAATTTTATCTAATTTCAAATCTAAAACCAAAGTATGAAAAAACCTGTGAAGAGCAACCAATGAAGACAATAATGTTTTTAGTTGTCTGAGCAAACTATCCAACAAGAAAAAACCTCCAACAAGAAAACCCCTCTACAAGGAAACCCTCCAACAGGGATACCCTCTAACAAGGAAACCCTCCAACAGTGAAACCCTCCAATAAGGAAACCCTCCAACAGGGAAACCCTCCAACAGGGAAACCCTCCAACAGGGAAACCCTCTAACAAGGAAACCCTCCAAGAAAACCCTCCAACAAGAAAAAAACTCAAAGAAAACCTCTATACAAGGAAACCCTCCAACAAGGAACCCTCAAACAAGGAAACCCTCCAACAAGGAAACCCTCCAACAAGGAAACCCTCCAACAAGGAAACCCTCCAACAAGGAAACCCTCCAACAAGGAAACCCTCCAACAAGGAAACCCTCCAACAAGGAAACCCTCCAACAAGGAAACCCTCCAACAAGAAAACCCTCCAACAAGGAAACCCTCCAACAAGGAAACCCTCAAAGGAAAACCTTCCAACAAGAAAAACCTATAAGAAAACCCCTCCACAAGGAAACCCTCCAACAAGGAAACCCACCAAAAAGGAAACCCTCCAACAAGGAAAACCCACACCCAGGAAAACCTCAAATAATCAGGTTAAAATGCAAACCCAATCCACCCATCCTAGTCTTTGATCCAAGGTGGGATTCAAACCAGGATCCAAAGAGGTGAAAGGGAAAATAACACTTGGAATTTCAAAACAAACAAATACATAAATAACTAACTAAAAACTCACCTCAGTTGGGTTTGTGATTTCGTACCCGAGCAGTGGCATGCTCTCCAGAGCGGCAACATCCTCACTAGCCTTGTACCGGTAAAGAACCTTCTCCTTGAGCACATACCACTGCTTCTTCCAGTCTTTCTTCCGTCTCAGCATCAGGTAGCCACTCATGGTTGTATCTTGCTCATTGGCGCTCACCTGTTTTAGACGGCGAAGAGAAAAAGGTGAAGTTAAATTGATTTTATTTTATTACACATCCAACAGCACAGGCGCCAGCAACAGGATGAAAAGGAAATGAAGATACAGGCCTGTATGCTTCGTTCTTGAGAGGGCAAGGGCACAAAGGCATTCTCTTGATAAAGGGCACCTCTAGGAGGAAAGTGTAAATTTCTAGTGGCTTATTTCAAGGGCACCAAGAACATTTCATGGGCACCAAGGCAATGACCAGGGGCAATGGGGGAAAATTGCCTCCGTGAAGTGAAGTATCAGGGCTGAAGATATGTTCAGTTTTACATGGGGGAGGGAAAACCCAAAATGGGGGAAAACACACGTAACCAGGTAGGGACTGAAAACCAAATCCTAATGCAAGGCTCCTTTCTGAGGCGGGATTCCAACCGGGGTCCGCAGAGGTGAAAGGCAGGCAAAGAAACCACTGAGGACAGCCAACCTGATTTATCCAGAATGGCTTTACAGCAGTAATACATTCAGGGTTCAATGATTTTAACTGAGAAATGACCTGATAAGGTCAATTGAAAAAAAAAATATGTTTGCAATCCTGGAAAAAACCCCAACTTGGCTGCGAGGAAATGGTTTGATTCTTCAGACTTCATCTTTAAGAGCTTTTCATAGAAACTGAGATACTAACAAAGTGTGGTAAAATGACAGATTGCCACAATCAAGATCCAGTAAAGTTTGGCCCCATGAATCTACATCAACATCTCAGACTGAGATGGAGAATCTCTGACTGAGATGGAGAATCTCTGACTGAGATGGAGAATCTCTGACTGAGATGGAGAATCTCTGACTGAGATGGAGAATCTATGAATGAGATGGAGAATCTCTGACTGAGATGGAGAATCTCTGACTGAGATGAAGATCAAGGGAATCTCTGACTGAGATGGAAATCAAGGAGTCAAGGACCTTGATGAATTAACCGTCATGGTCTTACCTGTTTGAGTGCTGAGGGTCGGATAACCAGCCTCGTCGATCGTTTCCTTTTGCTCTTCCCCTTCCCACGATCTTTGTCTTCGCTTTCCTCTCCTTGCTTATCTCCTGGAAAAAAGACCAACAACCAAGGAATCAATCAGTAATAGTAGAAATGTTCAGCATCATGGAATCTCATCAACTTAAAAATATCCAATACTTCTGTTTTTCACTGAAGCATCACGATTTGCTTCCACGATCAACATTTTCACAACCTTGTGGTAACATTACTGGTCATATCACCAGCAAACAACTACTAGCTCGGTACTGAATGCAAAACTGTTCTCTATTAGGTTTTTTCTCAAGGTAAACGTTTGCGAAAGGTCCCAGTACATGTACATTGCTAATCAAGAAATTTACCTTTGCCAAGATTTTTGAAGCACTGGTCACAAACTCTTGCAACTTTGTTGGCGAGATACAGCAGAGGAATCTTGTTGGCAGAACAATGACCGCAGATCACCTGGTGTGGAAAAAACAACACGTTAATCTTAATTTGTCCAGGTATAGTTCAACATTATCAACTTTTGTCACCAACTCAATTTTTTGAGGTGTGTCCATCAAGGCCACCTCTGGAAGTGGGATGTGGGGAGTGTCTCTTAAATTTAAGCCCTACAGGAATTGGGCATGAAAACTAGCGTTCGCAATACACTCATCCCCAGTTGGGCAAGGCAACTAGTATTAGAAATACACTCATCCCCAGTTGGGCATGGGAAGTGGTATTTGAAATACACTCATCCCCAGCTCGGCAAGGCAACTAGTATTAGAAATACACTCATCCCCAGTTGGGCATGGGAAGTGGTATTTGAAATACACTCATCGCCAGCTCGGCACGGTAACTCGTATTAGAAATACACTTATCCCCAGTTGGGCACGAGAGCTAGTATTAGAAATACACACATCACCAATTGGGCAAGGCAACTGGTATTAGAAATACACTCATCCCCAGTTGGGCACAGCAGCTAGTATTAGAAATACACTCATCACCAATTGGGCAAGGCAACTGGTATTAGAAATACACTCATCCCCAGTTGGGCATAGCAGCTAGTACTAGAATTATGCTCAAACCCCGAACAAATCTCAATAAACAGGAAGGGGGCAACCATAAGAATTCTCTAATGTACCTTTCCACAAGCTCTGCAGTGATGTCTTCGCCATGTGATGGTAAACTCACATGTACAGATCATGCACATGGTGACACGGCCATCAGGGATCCAGGCTGGGGCTTTACGTCCGAGGCTTGTCGTGTCTCCCTCAGTAAGCAGCTGAGAAAAAATGAGAAACAAACCTCTCGTCAATAAACCATTAACTGACTCGTCCATAGTTTGATAGTAAACGTTGATGATGCTAATTATATTTTGTAAAACAATTTTAACCTTAGGTGTACAAAAAAAATGCAAAAAGAGGTTGATTCCTAAGCAACAGAAATGAAACTTAATTGATCACATTTTTTTCAATCCACTCAGTTTTAAATTTAAGTTGATGATAATGCCGCCGTTACAATTCTGGTACAAAGTGTGAAGACGACAGATGAGAAAGGCAACTTGGGCTTCTTGCAGAGTCCGCACATCAGTCAGGGAGTAAGGGTCCAGCGTTGTGTCTGAACAACAGCCCTATATTTCAGGAAGCAGCTGGTAAACTCTGCATTAGGCTGTTACCAGTATACCGCCTGAAATACAGCAGTGTTGCCACGGTGATCCAAGATGGCCTTCGGGTTGCTGCTGCTGCACTCCAAAAAAACGATGAGCAGATAATTCACAGATCGATAAAAAGGTTCAAAACACCACCAAATGTTGCCAATAATCACCAGTGCAGGAAGTCCCATACAAAAAGGCCGGTTACATACTTCAAAAATGAAAATTGTTGTCATAAGTGATTCGAATGCTACAAGCAGTTTTAAGCAAAGATTATAGAGCGCCAAAGGCACAAGATGGGAAACTCTCACTGAAAATGTGAAATCCATTTCAGCAAGTAACTCTATTGATGATACAACAATGGATCAGTGCAGATCAGTGCAGACAATGACCATTGCTATCAATGGGAAGTAAAAACATTCACTTGCTGAAATGGCGCCCATGCCTGTTTCACGATCCTACAATAGATAGAGCTCCAGTTCCCCATCTTGCGCCTTTTGGCGCTCTATAATCTTTGGATTAACCCTATCAGGACCGGGGGGGGGGGGGGGGGGGGGGGCACAATGTGCCCCCCCTACCAAACTTTTTCCTGTAACTTTTAAACGCTACATTCGATTGCCACCAAATTTTCTGACTTTACTTGAAAATTATCTAGGGTCATTTTGTCAAAATACGATTGTTATTGGAGGTCAGTGGTTGCCATGGCAACCGATTGTTTGAACCCATATTACTCGTTTTTTTGTGATTTTTTGTGATTTTGGGGCATTTTTTAGCAAAATGTTATGTTTTAAGTATTTTTAGTGGCCAACAGTGATACCGAAATGTCACATGATAGTTTGAGATGCATTGTGGGAATCCAAAATGGCTGCCATTTTGGCGGCCATCTTGGATTTTATATTTTTAGCTGTTTTTTAGGGGTTCGAACTTTGCAAAATTTTGTATCTATGGAATATTTTCAACATTATAATTTTGAACTTTTGAGGTCTAGAAATACTATAGAGTTGTTAGTAAGGCCTCATAAAGTGGAAACATTTTTAAGTGGAAACATGTAAAAATGTGATTTTTTCCCAAAAATTACATAAAACAGCTTGTTTAGCGCCCTCAACGGTAACTCTGGTAAAGAAAAAGGTGTTTATGTTCTTGAGGATGTCAAGAAAGAAAAATTTGCAAAGTTTTACAGAATTCTGGCAAAAAATATGGAAATTAAGGGAAAAATACGATTTTTGACCAAAAATGGGCAAAAAAAACTACAAAAATTACTTTTAATGCAATTTTTTTGATTTTTTTTTGCACCATCATGTAGAACTCGGTGAAATACACATTTGTGGCAAGTTTCATAAAAATCGGCCCATAACTTTGGAAAATACGGAGGGGGGGCACAATGAGCCCCCCCCCCCCCGGTCCCCGTAAGTCCAAAAAAAGCCCGGTCCTGATAGGGTTAAAGTGTGTGGCAAACATCTGTTTTAATGTCACTTGTTTCTCTGCATCCAAGTTAAGACGACTAATTGAAACCCCTTCCTCAAAGGACTTCCCGGACCCACTTGCCAACAAGAAACCAAAACCCTCCATTCTCTGGTCACTCAATCCTCCACTCTCAACACCAAAATGTTCGGACATAAAATTGATAAGCCTGGCCCA
This sequence comes from Marthasterias glacialis, assembly GCA_911728455.2. Lineage (NCBI taxonomy): Eukaryota > Metazoa > Echinodermata > Asteroidea > Forcipulatida > Asteriidae > Marthasterias > Marthasterias glacialis. The sequence goes on along the minus strand of OU452221.1, from coordinate 27,877,153 downwards.
GTGATAAGCAGTTGTTATTTGGGCCTACACTCCTCAATCCTGCGCAATCGGACAGCTTCCAGAGGAGGATTTTTGAGGATTTGGGAGGGTCAGGTTTTTCAGGCAACTGTCGAATTCTTCTCTTTACCTGAGCGTAAGGATGCAGCATGGCAAAGGAGCTTCTCTTGCTTGCGTAGTCTGAGATGGTTTTATTCAGTGCTGTTATCCAAGAATCTCTTTCTTGTGGTGTACTAAATGAAAAAAAAAACATCCCATCAAATCATGAGAGGATTAGGAAAGCACTGATCTGCCTTATGGGTTGGAAAACAAGAGGAAAAATATCTTACTTTTTAATATTATGAATAATGATCTCACTTGTTTATAGACCTTTCGCACATGACGTCATTGCGGTAGGGCGCCCTCAGCTAGAGGTCAAAAGAAGGTTGCTGATTGGCCCACCTTGGCATAGATGTGCGTTTTCCATTGTTGCGTCTGCGTTTTACCTCTAAGATGGGGGCGTAATGACGTCAATGCATAAGGTCTATTTAGGTGGTGGCTCTGAAAAGCTTGAATTATTGAAAGTTTGTCGAATGTGCTCTAGTTGTCATTTTGGATTTTCTACGAAACATTTTCGGGTTTTTTTTGTTTTACATTTTCTTTCAACAAATTTTGACAGAAGATGCAGTTTTATAAACTTTGCTCGGGGAGTTGTCTCTCTTACCTTGCTGCCAGGGTGAAGGAACGTTGAACACTGATGATACTGAACTCATTCTTGTAATCTTCCTGTGCCGGTTTACTCACCTGCAAAATTTCAAATCATTTATTCCCATCAAGTGTTGTTTAATTCTGTGGCCACTTAAAGCATTTTGGTACAGGCCGTTTGCGGCTGCTATGGGCATTTTGGTACAAGCCGTTTGCGGCCACTATGGGCATTTTGGTACAAGCCGTTTGCGGCCACTATGGGCATTTTGGTACAAGCCGTATGCGGCCGCTATGGGCATTTTGGTACAAGCCGTTTGCGGCCACTATGGGCATTTTGGTACAAGCCGTTTGCGGCCACTATGGGCATTTTGGTACAAGCCGTATGCGGCCGCTATGGGCATTTTGGTACAAGCCGTTTGCGGCCACTATGGGCATTTTGGTACAAGCCGTTTGCGGCCACTATGGGCATTTTGGTACGAGCCGTTTGCGGCTGCTATGGACATTTTGGTACAAGCCGTTTGCAGCCGCGAAGGTGTCTATAGGGTTAAGGGGGAGTAGGGTTGGAGAAACTTACCCTCATGCCAGCCAGTGACAGGACATTGTGTAGCTTGTAGTTGTATTGGCCTGGCGTCAGTAAGAACGGTGTTGTGTAGAGCAGGATATCGCTCAACTGCAATGAAATGCATCAATGGTTGAAACTTGAATTACAATCGTTGGCAATTCATTATTTATGATGTAATGATTGCAATCATGCACTATGAGTATTTGGCAAGCTGGTATTTATATTTTTTTTTTGAGGAAACTATTTACTTCCGTTTTTTTTTTGTCTTGATCGAGAATTGGTTCAAATTCACAAAAATCATACCTAGCTCTGTTACTTAATTAATATTTGTTTTTACCATATGCTGAAAAGCACTGTATACTTGGTGCTGACCCGAGTCCTGTGGAAAAACATTCACAAGCATACTTTTTGGGTGGGATTCGAACCTACGACCTATCTATTCTGCTCGAGAATGTAGGGGTTATGGGTTCAAATCCCACACAAGTAGTATGCCTATGAGTGTTTTTTTTTTCATTATCCCAATGCTAAGAATACATCTGTTTCACACAGTAATTTTTGCATTTACATGTACCTAAGTACTTGGGCCAAGATCAAACCAATGTAATGATTGATGGAAAAAAAATGTCTTCAGAGTTATTTTCAAAATCACTTGTGAAGAAAACCAACTTCATTTAATGTAACAGCCCAATTGGATCGATTAACTCACCAGGTAAAATCTGCGAGTCTGTGGAACCTTTCGAGACAACTTCAGTAGATCTCCTTCTTTGATAAAAACCTGCATCGAACATTGAAAAAAAATATTTTAAAAATATTTTAAAAATCTTTAACAAAGATATCATGTTTTTAACAGTTCCTAAATGTTTTTTCTTCAATGACAATAATTCCATTGAAATTTGCAGCACTTCAAGATGACAGCCATTCGGGTAATATTTCTTTGAATTTTTATTTTTCAACATCATCTACACAGTCTTCCCCAAATATCTATATTTTACTGATGGTTCACCCCAGTACATTTGTGAATAATCAGGCATGCAACTTGGACTTAACAAAAAACGATGAAATTCCAATCTTTGCAAGACTTTGTTCAGTGTTTTTTTTTTAATTTTCAATGGCATGAGAGTGAGGTGAGAAACGAGGAGATCAGCCGATCCGAGGGAAAGTTGCATGCCTGGTAAAATAAATTCATTCCCCAGAAATGCATGTTGGCTTCGATACGCAATCCGACACCAATAATAACGTTCTTAATCAGAACACAGTATTGCGTTACTCAAACAGTTCATGCCCTTGGGACTACACAAACTGTCTTTAGATGGAAAGAAAGATAGATAGATAAAACTTTATTGTCCCACCATGGAAAACTCATGTGGCCTTCTGACGGTATTAAAGCACGCAAAAAAGTACACACAACACAATAGCTGAAAATGAGTGTCACATAAAAACGGCTTGAAAATAGACTAATCCCTTTGAAGATGCCATTTCACATGGGGCATAAGAATGGCTTCATGGAGAATTCATTCCAACCGGCTATGACTCTAAACGTTTTCAAGAAACCTCAGGAATTTGCCAGAATAAAAATCGGCTTACTCATGCTTTTAAAAAAAAAAAACAGATGCAATTTTTTCTGTTGCTTTGCAATGCCACAGATAATAAAAATCAACATCAAGCAGAGTTCATTTTCACTTTAAATGTTTTTTGAAAGACAATTTTTCCCAGATAAAAAGAACCAGTCATAGCTTTTTTACCAAACAAATTTCTAGATTCAAATATCAGAAACGAACTTATACATCTCCACAAAACGTCAACTGTCAATTTTAAAGCGCCACATCTTGGAGTTGCAGAACATCGAGTAAAATTGTTTTTAAAGTTGTATAAAATTGAGACTTACCCGTCCAGGTTTGACAATCTCGTGGTTGCCGACGAGACTGTGCTGTAGCTGCAAGAGCTTATCTAGATTATCCTGTTTCAAGAGAAGACAAACTCAAGAAGTTAACGTCAGTATAAATGCATCCTTGAATCATGACGATGTATTAAAGTCGTATTTTGAACACATCTCGATCAGGTCCAACGTTAATGGCTTTTATTTCCTTGGGATGTTGCATTTGCAACCCATTGAGTTACGGGCTTGACAGGTCGGCGAACGATTTTCCTTATGTCGCTCAGCAAAATTCCACACATAAAAGGTCAGTTGTCACTCAAAAATAATTTGCTGCATAATATTATAATAAAAACAATTCCGGGAGGCTAATCATCCTTACTTTCAGCTGAGAAGCTGAATTGCGAAGGACGCGGCTGAAACTCCAGCCACGTCCACCCAATTAATGACCACGGAGCACAGCCACAGATCTAAAGTGTTTGTTAATAGCATTCAGTGTGCACAGAACATTAATTGGTTGCATGAAACTGGTCCTTGGATGTTTTTAGGAGAAAAGATGGCACAATTTTAATCAAGGACTGAGGAATACTTACGCCTTGTTTCATGCTTTCGTTGACGTGGTTTGCCACCTCACTCACAATGTTCAGAGCAGCTGTCAAAGTACAAAACAAACATCATATATATAATATACATCTAATTCCGTTTATATAAATTATATCAACAAATTGAAACACGAAAGAGAAACATTACTACTGGAGAAAAAAACACAACGCACAGGCTGGCTGTACAATCCACAGAACAAACTCAACAGGCATGGAAAATGACAAACTTAATATATTAAGTAGTTATTGAGCTTTTTTCCACATACTCTTGCAAAAATTGTTAACTGCAGTTCCTAGACAAAATTGCAACAAATGTTGCCAACATTACATGGAATTGGGTGGCCATTCTTCCCTTGATTCTACTGAATCTAATTTACTGATCAATAACTACCTTTGTTATTAGGCTTCAAGTTGCTACTGTGTTTTAAATAGCGCCTGGACTTGGCCGCTGAGTCATGAAGCAATCTTTGAAGTCTCGTGTTTTATTAATTACAATAAATATTACGATGCTTACCCTCAGTGTCCTTGTAGTCCGCTTCTTGGGAAGTCTCATCAAGTTGCTTCAAATATTCTGAGAACGAGAGAAATAAATTCAATCAATAATTAATCAATTATCCATAAACACCAGGCAGGCAATTTGAAGGAAAAAAAGACGAAACAGCCAAACACACATAAGTTTGTACAGTTTTATCCAGATTACTTTGGCATTTAAAGGTCGAGCAGCCCAGGCAGGGATAACAGTCTTTTTTTATTTATTTATTTTTTTTTAAGACATGCAGCAGCAGCTGAAACAGTGCCCTCGTGTGACCGCACTGTGTAAGGCCGTTAAGAGAAAACCATTTGACTTACCAGTTAGCAACAGCTTGTATTGAGGGATTCGTTGTATTGGCTTCAACATGTGCTGCCTCACTGACAAATTCTGACATCTTGGACTGGCCTAAAAACGGCAACAAACAACGGGTCAATCTATCAACTAAATAAAGCCAACACATCTGGCCAATGAGACGTGACAAACTTTTCGTAAACCCTTACTCCCAAAGTCGTACTGGCCCACAGGTGACTCCATTCCTCCCATCATTCACTCTGATGTCACTCCAAACCGAAAAGTTCGGACTTGGATAAGAATGGTGCGTTTGAACCGGCGATAAGCAACTGTTCTTTGGTGATACAGTCTTCAATCCTCCGCCTTCAGCCAACTTACTGAAGAGGATTTTGGATGATTTGGGACGGCCAAGTGTTTTTAAGGTGCTAAGAACGAAGATTTGCTTACCACAGATATTTCCCGATTCTTAGAAGGAATGGTTAACCAGTACAAATGCCATGTAAATAAGTTTGTTGAGACTGGAGCTTAGAATTTTTTTTTGCTTTCTAGCATTTTTCTGCTTAATAGTTTTTTGATTCTGAACCATGATGAAGGTAACAAAGAATATAGCCTGGGCCCAATTTCATAGCACTGGTTACCAAAGAATTCTACACTAACGGCGCCCTGTGAAGCGTGTTCTTCTATGGGCTGTGGGAGGGCGTAAGGGCAGAATTTCACGGTAAGCAGAGCCATGACATTTGGCCTAGTTTAATAGTTGGACTGTAAGAAATTCAAAATTGATTTAAGGCTTTATCGTTAGCCATGAGTTTCTCAACAACTTTCCAAATGACAGGATATTTCAAAAGGTGCGACCACTTTCAAGTAGTTTCGGTGAAAGGTGGTACATTGATAGAAAATCCTCACCTCAAACTCCTTCAGAGCCGTCTGAAACAACGGTGACTTGGTGCTTGCCTCCTCCAGGGCTGCGGTCAGCTTCTGGAAGTCTCGTATGTAAGTATTGTAGAGTTTAAGGTAGGGGCCTTTCTTCAGGAAGATGTCGGCAATGTGGGGTGTCTCGGCCCTGTAAAGCCCAACATGAAACATAATTTAGAGATATTAATTGGCTTACAAAATGGTCCCCTTCTGCTGATGTGATGGGTGGGATGTGAACCTCCTACCTTTATTTTTCGAACTATGTAATCATTCATTTCTTATTTTAAATTGCATGGTTAGCGCCCTCTGGCAGCTTCGCATTTGCTTTCATCCTGTTCTGGGCTGAAGACCTTTTTTTTTACAATCTATCTGTGTTGTCGTCACTCAACAGATTCAAATAAAACAGCAAAATAGAGTCATTCTGAATGCCGTTTATTCCAAGGGTCACACTTCTTTAAAAAAAAATAAATAAAAAATTCGCTGAAGCCCAATCATTTATATTGTCTGTCTGGATCTTTCTTGTAAATTGCCTCGTGTGACACAGGTCATAAGAGACTGTGAAGTTATTTTCTCACCAGTTATTGATGCGGGAGTCGAGGTCGGACAGCAGGTCCTCGTTGAACATCTGCAGCTGAGGTAGGTGACCCAAGATTTGATCCAGGGTCCCCTTCTCTATGATGGGTCGGCCGGCAGCCTTCTCAGCATCATCGATGGCAGCTTTAAAATCCTAAGAGAACAAAGGAGGCACACAAGTTACTTATGGAAACTTTTAAAGCTAAGTTTTGCATCAATTCATAACGGGCAGTTTGATCCAATGGCATAATACAAGCCTGAAGGCTGCAACACCCGTTCAACATCCTAAAACATTTCACTGTGATTAGTGAACAAGCCATTTGCAGGTTTGATTTGAAGTAATCTGCTAAAATTGGAATTCCTCAGACCAATTTGCAACGTCAAATGGTTTGGGGCAAGCTTTTGTATCGCAACCTCCAGATTATTAAACCCAGGTACCATTGTGCCATAGACGTTCATTGAGAATTATGTATGGGTGTTAGCCGTCCTCTTCTGTAACTGCGCAAAAGCTTGCCCCAAATCAAGTGACATAGTAACTGTCAATATAGTCAGAGGAAATCAAATTTAAGCAATAACTTGTGCCTGAGCAAGTCATGGTACCAGACATTATTCAAATCTAACTCGTAAATGGCTTATTGCGAGGCAGGCTAAATCCTAGGCATTTGTAAGGGCACCAGGAATCTTTTACTATGTGTGCTAACAAAAAGTTAAACCACTTTGGACTTGGAATGAATACTACGTCCTGTTTAACCATTTCAGCCTCAATGGCGACTATAGTTGGGTGACTATAGTCGACTGTGCACCAACTCCTTGCCACTAAGCAATCCCTTCAATGGGAGTGGATAGGTATAAACTGCCAAACAGCTATGGAACGCCATATGGTTGTGTACAAAAAAGTGTAATCTCACTGAGGAAACGAAGACCAAGAACTTGGCCATTTAGTGGCCGATCTCAATGATTTGTGGATGAGAGGAAAGGACATTCAATAGGAAGAATTGTTTTCCTACTTATTTTGCTTGAAGACAATATCTTCAAGGTTAAAATAGAGTTTGTAAAAAATGGCCTTTGTACAACAGCTTCCTGTTGTGTGAGAATGTGTAGTTCACGCTTGAGTGGTCAACGATGCGGGCATCACAGGCTGCATGTCAATAAACAATCTGGGGGCTGAGAGGGTTTTATACTTCATGTATAGAGTTCATCAAATAACGGAGCAATAAACAACCCATCGAACTCAAGAAAAAAGTGACACTGGATTTGTATAAGTTTGGGATTGATGCAAAAGCGTTTTCTTGAAATGGTAGAAAATTAAAATAGTGGCTTTTAGTGACACCTTCCTTTTCAAAATTTACTCAGATGGGTTGTTTATAGTAACTATATGTCAATTTTTCCTGTTGGGTTTTCTTAAACATATTTTTTAATAACTCAATTTGTTTGGGAAAAGGGACTTATTTTTTGACTTCTTTCACATCACATTTTAAACAGCAAGTTCCATCTTCAGAGCTTAAAATATTCAAAGTTGAGATAGAAAAGGCAGCAGCAATATCGAGTTTGAGAACACTGACCTCATTGATGAGTTTGAGGACGTCAACAAAGACTCTTTCAGAGTCCCTGAGCTCCTGTGCGACGAGGAACGCCTTGCGCCTCTTCCGTACCTCCGGCTCCACGTCATCTTCTTCATCTTCCTTCTCCACCAGAACGTCCTGATCAAACTTTTCGTAACTGTCTTCGTCGTCGTCGGAGATTGAGGCTTCTTCATCGCCGCTGCTCTGCTCGGCGTAGTCGGCGCACTGGCACCTCCCGCTCTCGTGCATACTGTGCTCGCATGATCTGTAGAATGACGATTAGGAAGAGGGGTAAAGAACACCTTCAAAGTTGATTGGGAAAACTCACTTTTCTTTTCTTTTCCCAAATTGACACTCACTCTGGTATGGCTACAAAAAACATGGATCGCCGTTTTGCCATTCTGCAAAAATCAATCCAGAATACTGGGACAACTCCCCCGAGGTAGATCTTCCTTCAGCTTGGAGACTGAAGATCCTACAACCCGAACCAAACTGCGAGAGACTTCTGGTTTGACATCGTGCATTACTTTATACAAGGTATTTGCCTAATCAAACTGATCCACCAATAATTTTTTATTCAGTTCCTTTTCCGCGTTGTGAAAAAATACACCTTTGTGTTCACGGCACAACTGTTTTTGCAACCCACTTATTTAAAAGGTTTCTGTGTATGTTCGAGGTATTATCACAAGCGGGTGCATGGAGTACTAGGTAGTTTGCAAACGAATGAATCAAGTATCAAGTATTGAGAGTTATACACAAACGTACTGTATCTAATAAATTTTATGTCAATGAGTTCAAAGTGTCATCTTTAGAGGATCATCCTCGAGTCAAGTACTATGAAATATGAATGAAATTCTGCATCACGACCAAATTTGAAATTGACTTGATCTAATCATATCAAAAAGGTACCATATCAATAAAAAATAGTGGTGCTTTTCACACAATGGTTAAAAAAATATGTACTGGGTGGAAAAACATGTTTATTTTTAGTGTTATTTGTTAAATCAATTTTTTGTTCCTGTTCCGAACTGAAATGCATTTTTTATGCGCCTAATAAAAAGGTTATCTATTGTTTATTGACAGACAACTTACTTATTTTTTTACGGGTAGTGGGGTGCGGGCAAGATGCACAGAATATTCTTTTGAGTTGATTTTGCTTAAGTGAACTAAAACATTTCTGAAATGAAGACAAAATTGCCCTGACAATACAATCAATGAGTTAGTTTTTCCTTTTCAAGTTTTAAATGCACTGTACATGATTGGTAAAGCTGATAGTGCAGTGTTCTTACTTTGTCTGATTCAACATATACATTTGTACATGAAAAAACAAACCCTTGTGAAAAATTGGGCTTAATCCGTCCTTAATCCGTCGTCTGAGTCAGGAGAAAATAATATAGGTTTTCCCGGCCAATTTCATCAAAAATCCATTCAAGTTAATACCGGGGTCATTCAATTTCGCTTGAAAATAAATCCTCTGGTACATCAACATTCAACAGTTAAAAAGAGTCATTCAATTTCGACACGTGAGCATTCATTTGACAAATAAAATCATTCAATTTAAAATGGTCATTTGGTTCATTCAATTTCGTCAATGACAGCAGGAACGGGCTGGTTGACTAATCATTTTCGTCAACTGGCAATCGTTTTAGAAATGTTTGCATTCAAATTCGTTTCTTCGGTATGCCCTTTCTGGTACGTATTTGCCTATATATAAAGTTAGGATATTATGATGGGAATTCATTTCTACACTGTTGCCGAGTTATGCCTCTCACTAAATATACGATTTTGAAGCAAAAAATAATGTCTGCCCGTGGTCGTACGAAGATTGAGCACTGTAGATAGAGGAAGTCTGATTGAAGTATTCGAGAGTTAATTTGCAAGATCTAAACATTAACGAATAAAGAAGATGACAAAAAGTGAAATTAAGACCAAAGCAAACATTTACATTGCAAGCAAATGCAAGCAAAATATTGTTTATTGTATTGTTTATTGTTTTGTGTAATGCCATAAAACTTTATTTAACTGTTCTTAGACACATTTTAAAGTTTAATCATGGGGTATACCCCATTATTAAACTTTAAGAGATTAAGAGAGTATACTCTCTTAATGAGTTTTTGATTAAAATTTACTCTATTCGATTGAAACTAGACAAAATGCAAAATTTTTGACTCTGGCCTCAATCGAGAAAAGTTATTTTCAATCTGATTTTTGTAGTGTGTAACAAAGTAAAAGGAAAACATTTGCAATTAAGACCAAATATAAGAATTAAACTAAAAACTCATCAGACAGATTATTCACGCAACTGCCGTAAAAAGAACAATATCGCAAACTTTAATCGCAAGCATAAGCCGTATCATACTCATGTTGAATTTGAACGCTCAAAATGTTGAAATCCGTTACCCATAAACGAAAAAGAAACGAACATTAGGTGCAAAATCGCAGAGCGCTTCGATGACTCTGAATTTGATTGCACCTATTGGGAAAAGGTGGTAGATATTCAACGTAAGAATGACAATCTTCTAATATTGAATGCCTATAAACGAAATATAATGAAAAGAAAGGGATCCTGGGTGCACGAAAACGAAATTGAATGCATTAATACTGAAAGAGAAACCCTAGTTTGACTGAATTAGAGAAATTGCGTGAATTTGAAAGCGCAATAATGAAATTGAATGATATTTTGCTGAATTTGGCCGGGAAAACCTATAAAAAAAACATGCACACTGTTCAACATCTTAACACCTTGTCCTTAATTTTGATTGTTACAACTGAAATTAGCTGTTGTGATTTGTTAGGTTTTCAGATAGTTTTCTCGAAAAAACGACAGCTTTTCAGATGGAAACATTTCACAGAAAAATTGGTTCTTGTATGAACTTCATTAAGAGTGAGCTTTCAGACTTTTTTTTATCCTAACCAATCCTTGTTCAGTGCCTTGAACCATTCCATCTTCGAAATTAATATATTTTTTTCAAGAATGAAAAACTACCAATCATTGATTTATGTTGTACTAATATATCCTACCTAAGTACATCATTTTTTGTTAAAGCTTAGTAACAAGTTTTATCGGCCGTTGAATTTCCAGCGCAAGCAAAAAATCCCCACAAACAATCCGCTCAGCTTAAGTGAAATCATGCGTACCTCCGACCAAACATGATATTTCACAACCAGTGAAGCTTTCAGATTAAAACAACAACATATTTCAGCAATATTTACCCATTCTGCCCACAGACAGCCACACCCCAAAATGGAGACCACAGCCAAGCTCAGTTGATCAGCAAATAAAAGCTCACCATCACCTCACTTCCCACAATGACAACCTTTAACCCCTTAACCATCAAAGCCCATTTAGATAAGCCTCCCACAGTTACGTAACGTTACATAACTCTCCCAGCTAATAAAAAGAAATGGCCAAGGCTCTTCACAGCCCATGGGCATTATAAAAATAAAGAGCTCAGATGTGAGCAAACACACCATTGTGAACACTGTACAGTTGCCTATGGAAAAGCAAAGCTCTCTTCAGAAAATTTGCCAGTCATGGGACTGAATTTGTTTTTCCTTCCCAGTGGCTTGGCTTGGCTTGCCTGAGGTGCTGCAGTCAACAAATTTTTGCAGGCATTTTGGACACTCAACCTGGTTGAGTTGGTCAACCAGCACTTAAATTATATTTTATTATATATATACTATATTATAGCCTTGTTTTCTTGGAAATATTTCTTGAAAAATACACCCAGTAGGCAGACAAATTTATAAATTCAATTAATTTTTTTGGTAGAGTTTTTGCCTTCCTTCTCTATTAGATTTGCAAGTGATTTACTTCCATGTTTATAAACTTGCTATTTTTTAATTTTTTTTAAATTGTCTTTTTTAAATGCACGTTTGCTTGGAAATAACAAATAAATTTACCTTTGAGAAACTCAAAGAGTTGTCTTTGGTGCTACTTAATTATTTAACTTATGCCAGTCTCGTCATAGGGGAGTGTCTGGCGCAGTTCAATCAACGAATCTTAACAACTTGTAAGTTAACTGTACAAGTAGCAATCAATAATCTTGTGTGAAGTCCTCAAGCTCTAACATCCTTTAATCTTTGTCAGCAGGTAGGGTCGCAGTTAATACACAAACAAGATCGGTAACTTTTATCTGTACATGAATGTAACCTTTGAAAAAGACTCTGCTAGGGTAGAAATGCGAGGCCATTAAAACATTTTTTGCAATTATAAAACAGGTCCTTGTGGTTGGTAAGCAGTTTGCAACGGCTAATTTGATTTTTTTCAAGATCTGTAAACTCACGGTCAATTTAGACAACATCTGTTGCTGATTTTTAAAATCCACTTCAAGATAAATTTATGCAGGACAATTTTCTTGAATAAAATTATAAACTCACCTTGGGACTGAGTAGACTTCTGCTCCTATGGAGCTGAGCGCCACCGATGCCAGGGATCCCCTTGACATGTCCTCGTAGCCATCGTTCGAGATGTCCGACTGGATGCTGGGGGTCCTTCTTGGTTTTGGAGGAGGGGCTCTCTTCTGCCTCCCTGGGACTGGCCTCTTTGTCGCTGACTCCGAGGTCTGGGCTGGGCCTGGTGGCGACAGCGGGTCGAAAACCGAAGTGAATTCATTGTTCTCGTAGTAAGGACAATCGGGTAGGACGTACTCATCATCGTCACTCATGATGCTGTTCCTGCTGCAGCCTTCGTTTGATTGCACATGGGAAAGCTCTCGATGGTTTTTGCACATCCCTTGCGAGTTCTTGCCGTCCTCTCGCGACACGCTCTGGACAAGAGTTGCCGGTTTGGGCGGGAGGGCGCTTCGCATGGGTGGCGGCCGCGGGGGAGGGGTTCGTTTTTCAGCACTGCTTGGAGTCGGGCGGGATGATTTAGTGGAGGCATAAGGTGCGGGTGGGGGCGGCGGTGTACGCTTCGGTGGGCCTTCTGATGGCCGTGGTGGGGCCACAGAATGATAACCAGCGATGCCTGAAGCGTCTGGCGACATGGAGAGATCATTTGTTGAGCTGAAGGGGGACGAGCATTGCACTTTGTGGTAAGGGATCGCAGTGGTACTGCTGTGGGAATGTTGGGACCATCTCTTCCTGGGAGGGGCCGCACGGTGTTCACCCTCGTCTGCCATGCCCGACACTTCAGAGTTTGAATTTGTGTTTCGTTCATGACCAACGACATCACTTTCGCTGTTGGTCTCATCTAAGCTGTGGGATTTCTCGATGTGATTTGAACGTAGCACCTCCTCAACAGTGAGACTGAGACTTCTACGAGTCCGAGGTGGAATTATCGGGGATGACTCATGAGAACCATCTCTCATCAGGCTCTCCTTTCTCATCTGAAGAACAGAATGAGACTCTGGGATTAACTGAGATTGAATCTTTCTACCTGATGGCTTTGGCCTGATGGGAGGTGCCAACGGGACAGGTCTTGTTGGAGGAGGGGGCCTCGACAGCTTTGCTTCAGAATTGCCCTGCGGTGTCTTTTTGGGAGAGTTGCTTTGTTTGTGAGGCGGTATAGGAGGGGGACAAGGATCTTTGTCCGTGTTCAGGCTGTCTGTTTCAGTCTGAGGAGGGGTCGTTCTGTTGACTTGGACATCTGCTGGATTGGAAAGACTGTCTGTGGAATGATTGAAGTCATTGCTCGTTGGTTCGTTCTCCTCTTCAACAGCACAGGTGGTCAGATCATCTGTGGATTTATTCAGTTTCGGTTTCAACTCTCTGTTGAGGCTTGGCGGATCGACAACACTTTTAGCACGCCGTGGGGGCGGTACTGGGCTCGGCGGAGCCTTTCTTGGGTGAGGCTTTGGTGGGGAAACCCTCCGATTGGATGTGGCAACAGTGGTCTGTGTACCATCTGCTGGTGGCACTCTGCTTCCTTTTTCCTGGTAGAGAGTTTGTTTGCCTCCATCTTCGTTCGTTGGTTCCTCAGAGATGGACTCCTTGACGTTGATCACTTCGGCAACTTTTGAAAACTCCGCGCTGTCCCTCAAGTCAAAGACACCGGAATCTTCACTGTTCTCCCTATGTCCAGGACTCTGGAAAGTCTTCGCCTTGACCAGGGGGGGTTTGGGCGACAAGGGAGCTGGTGAACTCTGAGTTGTCTGCAGCTTACGAGGCTTTGGTGTCGGGAGTGGAGGAACTGGTTTCTTTGAGGAGCCATGGTTTTGCTTCTGCGGTAGTGGTGGGCTCTTTAATGAAGAGGGTTTAGGAGCTATTGTAGGCTTCTTGTAGGGTGATAATGGTGCTGCTGTTCCGCCTGGAACACAAAATTTCAAGGTTATTGTTAGTTTTCCTTAGAAAGCACAAACTTTGTCAAATCAAAATAATTTTTACCCAGTCCTTGAGTGGTCCAAACATAAAAAATGACGTCAAATTAGAGGTCAAATTAGAGGTTAACGTTGACTTCACAACCAGCTAGATTTTGATTAAATCATGATCTGTCTATAAGTACCTACAAGTAAAAACCAAGGGGCGTATTTGCTAGGTTTTATGGGTACCAGGCTTCATTAGGATTTTGAGGGAGGATTAAAAAAACAATCCCACAAAACTGATACTGGACAATGGCACTCTCTGGGGTTTTTAAGTTTTATCAGGCAAGATAAGTGCATACTATAGAAATTAAGCCTCAAGTAAGCAAGACTTGGGTCATTTTATCAGTTTAAAATCTTTACATAAACCCCAGAGCAAACTGGGCTCCACAGATAACTTCAGTTTTAATCCTCTGTAATAAAAAAATTCTCCCTGGGATGAAGTCAATGCGCATAGGTAAGGAATGATAATGCGTGCCAATTCTAGTTGTACTTTTATTTAGTAGTTGTGCCTCACTCCTTCCCTCAAATTCTCTTTAAAAAAAAAAACAAATTCCGTCGAAGTTGAGACAAAAACATGAGGAGACACTCAAAATCACCACATAAAAATGTTCTTAGATTGCTGCAAGTCGATTGCATGATATTGAAAACTACCGGATGAGAAAGAATTACGAGGCCTCAAATTAACCCACGGCACCTACAGCGATTGCCATGTTGCCCTCTTTTTTTTGTTGCTGTGGTGCCCTTTGTGAAGTTCCAATACAAATTTACATTTTTCCTCATATAGAAGTGCCACTGAAGTGAACATAACATTCTTTCCCGTACCATGCAGCCATAAAGAAGTCTTTATTCAGATTAAGTCCAAAATTCCTCATCCCTGGAAATTTGTGTGTTCTTTTTCCTTTCAGCTGTACATGACCAAAGCATTTACTTGATATCTCCCTGAATGCACATGGAGGGGGTTGAGGGAGTTCCTTTGTCCATTGACTGCCCAAAGTTGCCTCAGCCCTAATAATTATAATTTGCCATGGGATCCCCTCCTCCCCAGTATTACATAACAGTGACCCTGTACATTCCAAAGCCACTTGTTTAATAGAAACACCTGTTGAGGTTTGATTGATCCAAGAGGGGGGGGAGGAGGGGGGGGGGAGACAGACAGTGCATGCAAATGTGTCAGGGTTGATTTTCATTTCTTTGTCCAATCCAAATACTTTTCATAAATGGGAATAATCAACTTCCCAACCAGAGATTAACGGCATACTTAATAATTAGACACTTTTTATGTTTGGAATGTGTTGCCATAACATTAAGGGGCAAGGTATTATTATACCATTTGAGCATCAGACAAGTTTGAGAATTATCTGCTCTTTTTTGTGTCAAAATTTCCACTGGGTTCTTCTCTGATCCCACTCTCAAGAGTGAAAAGGCTCTCAAGGAAAAAAGGGTTCCTAAGCAGGCAGAACAGTTTAAAAAAAAGACTGAAAAAAAAACAATTTTTTTTTATATATTCATGCCTGTTACTTTTACTTAACTTGCTCTTGAAAGCTTCCAGTAGAAATTAACAATTTCCACATAGAGGTGCCCTTTATCAAGAAGGAAATGCCTTGGTGCCCCATATATGGTGCCCTTGCCCTTTTCAAGAACGAAGCAATTACGCAGGTTTGTATTATTGTCAAAATAAAGTGGCTCCTTGTTTTAATTTTCCAACTTGATGTTTTTAAAACACAAGAATTTCTACACATGACACACCCATTTCCGTGGCATTTTACTTCGGGCCAATACTGACAGAGGTTTGTCTTGTATGATGCTTTATATTGAAGTGAAAGAGCACAAACTATTTTTTTGTGCCCACGATCCTTACCCAACAGTTACTAAAATGTATGGTTTCTGTTCACAGTTTCATTGCAATAACGAAACTACTGTAACTCGCCATTCCCTCACCAATCAATAGAACTAAAATCAAACCATTTTATTTTGTTTACATTAGTACTTGGTGGATAAGATTTATTTTAGGCTGTGTTTAATAAAAACAGTGGTGATTGTTGAATGAAATTTTTTTTATCATTTTTTTTTTTTTCTTTACACTTACAATTTATGGCAAAATGAAAATCAAATATTTTAAGTCACTTTTTTTTCAGGGGGTTTGGTCTCCTCTTAGCCATGTTGGCAAAATGTTATGATCACTGTGCCTTAACCACAAGTTGCGACAAAAAATTCTATTTGAATGCATATGGATTAACCTCCACTTTTTAAGGTCGCTTGTGCAATTCACCTTGTTGATAATTGTTTGACTTTATTTCCCCTTCAACAAAAACCTTACGCAACTGGTAGCAAATACATTAACTAGCGACGACCTTTCCAACAAAACTAAGGTAAGAACACCGACCAAGAAATGGTGCACAGGTAGGAAGGCAAGTTTCCGTCAACAAATTTCTTGCATGATCTACATGTACAATTTATTCAGTCACATAAGCCCTGCTAATTTATGTTTTAAATGTGAAACTTGTTGTGTCCGTTTAGAAGAGCTAATCAACATTCGTCCCAAGGAATCACTAATTATTGACCTTTTAGTTATAAAAAAGAAAAAATTCAAGCGGCTATTTCATCGGAACTCTCCCCCCGCACTCATGCCCAAAGGAACTTTAAAAAGCCAATAAATGGCATTTAGCGAGTTGTGTTTTAATCTTTTCGGACTGGTAAGGATATCATTAGACCAAATTAAGGGAGACAAAGTGGCAGTCGGATATGGCATTTTTGCCAAAGGGTGAAATTTGTTGTGTCCGTTTTGAAGAGATTAACAAAACTGTCACACAAACGCCAAACTTACAGATTTCATGGTTGATTATGCGATCCTTCCTGGTCTTATACAGATGTATACATGTGGAAGTCCTTGACTGGACATTACAATTCACTGCAAATTCTTTCTCTGCTGACCATGAAAACTACGACCAGCCATTTCCTAATGGCGTGTCTGGCCAATATGCAAACAACACAAAGGCTCAGAGAGAGAGCTGCAAAGAAACTGACTCCACAAACAAAAATATGCCCATTCCGACCGCCACTGGGTTAAATAAGATTCTATTTTTGGTGATTATGTTCTTATTTATAACAGGCAGTCCAATGGGTTTCGCCTGTACTCTCTTTTACATAGTGAATAAAAAAAAAGTAGCTTGGCCATCCCTTCGTGTGTGATAAGAACGGTGGCGATGTTTGAAGAAAAAGTACAGCAAAAGGATTTCAGTAGTTTCAGGATTTTTACTTTAGTTGTTGATGTACAAAATGGCAGACAGAGTCTAGATGTTACTTGGAGATACAGTTTGACTAGCAAGACTTACCCACTGTGTGGTGTGATTCAGCAGAGAAATATGCACTAGCACAGCAATGGAATGTTTTATGTGGTTCAGAGCTCTCAATCGAAATGTAATATGCCGGATTTCAGCAGCCGGACGACCCCACAACCACACTGCTGGTATAACATCAGGAAACTAACTCCCTCAACCAAGCCTCACTGACCACGTTGTCCATGCTCAGGGCCTGGCAGGGCCACGTCCCGCCCAGAAACAGGGCAACCCCGCCATATGATTGGCCAGCGGGCTAGTTACATGATGCAAAGTGTGTTGGCCGGTCCCAACTGTTAACATAACCAGCCGTTACGTAACAGCTTTAATTTGCTGGCCTGAGTATGCACACAGACATATTCCACCTGATTGCATTACAACACAAGGGGGGGAGGGAGTTCACCATACTGCTGTTTTATGTATGCATCTTCGGCAGCTTGAGCAACTTAACACTGAGAAAGAAAATACCAAGCTATTGAAGGTATTGTGTGGGGCAGGCAAATGGTGGACAGTTATTTTCACTATAAAGGGTGACCACAATGGGACCAGGGAATGCAAGTATGTGTAATTTCATGGGGTGTTCTATAAATGCAAGACTGAGGTATGCCTCTGTTGAGAAGGAAGTACATGTACAATGTTGTGCCAGGCAGTGTAGTTTGACAATACCCACAGAAGTGAAAATCCCAAGACTGTCCCGTGGTTAATTATTATCCTGTACCTGTTTAATTAATAAACAGGTGGATAAACTGTGGGCAGATCTTCCTCTTCCTTCCCAGGTGTAAGAAAGCCAGGGCTTGCTGTTGTTTAAATTTATTTATTTATTTAATTTTTTTTTTTTACTTTTAAGAACTGCCAGAAACAATGAAATTATTTTCTTTATATTCATTATACAAAAGGAACTTGTTATCAAGCAATAAACCACAAAGGAAACTGACTGGGTAAAATTTTAAATCAATTCGGGGGGTTTTTGTTCTCAAAATCGAATAAATGAATTATTGACTCTAAATAAATGAATTATTAATCTAAAATATAATAAATGAATAATTATTTACCCTCTCCAACGACAGCAATAATGCAAACCCATGTTCATATTTATATTAATCAGACTTTTTGCCACATAAATGGTTTCATGACCTACAAATAATTGAAAATCATTACATTAAACATAAAGTATTTTATTTATTTGTTTTATTGGGGGCAGAATTTATTTATAAAAGTTCATTTAAAAACAACTTGTGAACAATTTAGTTTCAACAATTTGCCCATTTTCATGCATTGCTTAAGTTTTTTTTAACATATTCAATTGCTTAACTGAATTGTTGTGCCATGCAGATTTCGTCAAGTGACAACATTGTTAAAAAAAATGCAATTAAAATTTCTCTGGGTAAATTATATGAGAACACTTTTTGCTATATACCATGCTTTCAGAATGAAAATCATTGTTTTTTATATTCACATTTTCCCCCTAATTTCTGCAGTGAATGTTTTGTGTTACCATTTTGTTGTATTTCCTCCACTTTGTTTCCTTTCTGATGGAAGAATAAGATTTGCCAACTTGCAACTAGTCTTTATTTCAATATTTTGGGGTGAACAAAGAAAAATTGCCTGGAGCGAGATTTGAACCTGCATTGGCTGCAACCACAAGCTACACGGACCGCCACTCTACCAACTGAGCTTTCCAGCCCTAATGTTGGCAGTCTCACTATTTTGTCAATATCTTTGTTCGGCGGGGTACCAGTCAGACACTTTCTGACGGAGCTGGCCATTAGCAGAATTTCTATTTCATAAACACTGCTAACCGTAAGCAAAGAAAAAGGCAGTTTCTGTATGCAGTGACGCAACAATGCAAATCCATTGTAGGCGCTGTCAAATCGGCATCCATCTCTTGGCCAAGGCCGAGGCAAAGGAAAGGGCAGTTTCCGTCGACCAATTTTCTTGGTGATTGTCTTTCGGTCAAATCACACTCCTACTACAATAATCTCACCGTAAAAAAAATTGCAACTGATTAAAAAAAAAATAAATATTTGCAAGAGTCCCATGTACCCAAAATTGGCGGGGAAAAAAAAAGCCTGACCAATCACCATCTGCCACAAGCAACCACATGATGTTATAAATACTCTTTTTCTTTCAAGTTGATTAGGCTTGCCAATGTTTGCTCATGGCATGGAATTTTTAAACACAGAGTTGATTTTTTTTCTTCTTTCTTCCAAGAGATTATATAACACTCTTAAGATAGGCCTATCTGGTAATGTATAACCAGGATTTATGTCAACACCGCAAATGCCAACCTGGGTATGCTCGCTCTTAAGAACACTGTTGATTCTATACCTTGAATGGTCTTACATATTAAAATAAATATCAAGAAATAAACCACAAGGGAAACTGACTGGGTAAATTTACAAAAAATTTACCCAGTCAGTTATCCTTGTGGTTTATTGCTCGATATTTAAAAATAAAAAGTCACATCACCCTAAAGGTATATCCCCGTGCTGCTGCTACCCAGGTTATATCGTGCTGCTGCTACCCAGGGTATATCCCCGTGCTGCTGCTACCCAGGTTATATCGTGCTGCTGCTACCCAGGGTATATCCCCGTGCTGCTGCTACCCAGGTTATATCGTGCTGCTGCTACCCAGGGTATATCCCCGTGCTGCTGCTACCCAGGTTATATCATGCTGCTGCTACCCAGGGTATATCCCCGTGCTGCTGCTACCCAGGTTATATCCATAGAGCTAGCTCTATGGTTGTATCGTATATTATGGGGTGCGATCCCTGGCTACACGGCAGTAACAAAGTTGAATGGCTTCTGAATAGCTTTATGAACTTGGGCCCAGTTTATGTGGGTTTCATCACTGAGAAGTGGGTGGGGGGGGGTCTAAATTCTTTGATTTTCCAGGTTTTACCTTTGAAGAAATTCTTTCTTGATTTCTCAAGTCTGCTCTTGAAAAAAAAAACAAGCGTAAATAAAGTTCAAAAATTTAGTTCAGACTCGGAGTGCACTTCAACAATTTAATGTGCCTCATTCTTCGAGTCTCAACAAAGTGGCCCAAAATAATGGGCTGATTCCCCTGCTCTGGTAACCACCACTCCACCCCAAGACCTCCACACCACTTCCTGACCTCTAATAATACTTGTTTAGCAAACAATGTTTACCCCCCTGCTGTTTTGTTTCCTCTTCTTTTCTTTTGCCTCTCAGTTTAGGGGGGGGGGGGAGAGAGGGTATCACATGACAGTCAAAATTTTCTTGATTGTTTGTGAAATACACTTCTGCTTACGCATCTTTTTCTGCTTACGCATTTTTTTCTGCTGTATTAAACACACAAATTTGCCTTCTGGTTGACAGCTTTATGAGATTGGGACCGGGGCCGAATTTCATCAAACTGTTATTAAGCAGAAAATACTGCTTCACAAATTTCTTTGCTTACAAAGCAAAAAAAATGAGTAGGGCACCAGTCACAATACTGTAAAGTTGATGGAATTTTGGCTGATAACCTGTTTCTGCTCGGCAATATTTTTCTGTGCTTAGCTGGTATTTGTGCTTACAATCTGTATGAAATTGTGGCCAGGTCGGTGAGATCAGAACCTATCCCCTACAAATAACACATGCTAATGGTCATCTGTTCCATTTCAGATCAATTGTTGATTCCTGCTAATCCGGAGATTCACGCCCAGACGACG
The DNA here is from genome assembly GCA_911728455.2 of Marthasterias glacialis. Taxonomy (NCBI): domain Eukaryota; kingdom Metazoa; phylum Echinodermata; class Asteroidea; order Forcipulatida; family Asteriidae; genus Marthasterias; species Marthasterias glacialis. Next base: position 27,856,249 of record OU452221.1, on the reverse strand, counting down.
AACGAAAAAAGGGATCAATAAGACTAAGTCGCTTCTGATCACCTGTCCTCATCACGGCAGTTTGATTCACGCTCTATTTATGAAACCTTCCACGGGCTTCGGGCAAGCCTGCACTTCTGCCCCCCCCCCCCCCCCCCCCGATTCAGAGGCTAACAATAAGAACTCTGCCGTCTGGGCTCTCTCTTCTTCGTCCACTCACAAAACACAGTGTCTCAATGGTCGAGTTAAATTTTTTTTCACGTGGGATAAATCGGTGGGTGTACCTACTGGGACAAAAGCTGCCAACCGTTTTACTCTGGACCCCCATGAATAACAAATTCAAATTGATCTTAAAGTCATTGTGACTCGCTTCAATTAAAGGATTATTAAATCATTGGTCTGGGAGTGGGAGGAATTAATTCCTTCCCATCCTCTTGTTTTAAAATAAACACACCTCGAGTTTAAACCACTGGAAAACAGTTTATTATGTATGCCAGGGACTTTGTGCACAATTAAAAACGCTACCCCAAACCCATCGAAATCTGATCACATGTTTTGTTTGATTCTGTTGGACTGAGAACTGCAATAGTATACAAACATTGACTGCTTCGAGCACTATGGTTAAAACTACGCCTCCCAAGGTGATCCCCAGCGCATTCCATTTCCCTGAGGCCAAGCCGAGGGAAAACAAGACGCTCCATGGATCAGCGAGGGAGTCGTAGTTTTAACCATAGCTCCAGTAAAGAGTCAGTCAATATTTGTTTCATAACACCCCATACATTTATGTACCTAGACGTCTAGTTACAAAGAAACTGCTAGTGCTACAGGTGTAGTATGTTGGTTGCTATGGGTATAGTACATTGGTTGCTATGGGTGCGGTACATTGGTTGCTATGGGTATAGTACATTGGTTGCTATGGGTGTGCTACACTGGTTGCTACGGTATAGTACTTTGGTTGCTATGGGTATAGTACATTGGTTGCTACAGGATAGTACATTGGTTGCTACGGGTATAGCGCATTGCGTGGCTTTCTAGTATAAATAAAACATATCATGTGACGTGCTCTAGACCAATCAAAAGGCAGAATCGAAAGGTGCGTTGTAATAAATAGTATGCATTATAACATAATGTCAGACATAACCAGAGTCCAACAGTTTGGGCGCTGAGTGACCATATGGTGTTGTTTTGTTTTTTTGAGTGGGAAGTGAGGAAAGATCCTTGTGAAACACTCGAGGGAGTCTGGGTTTTAAAATATCACGCTTATTTCAATCAATAGAGGCAACTAAGAAAAGCTATTCCTCCCCCCCCCCTCCCCCACTATCTGACAGTTTTGTTTTCAGATGAAAATATTTCTCTGGAGGGTTGGATAAAATATCAGTGAGCTTTCAGATAGATTTTAAACTAATCACATTTTCTTTGAAAATTTTCCCATCCTGTACTTTGTCTAGCATGTTTAGGTCTTTACATGATTCTGCAGGGTCAATTTTAAAGGGTGTGCAACCGTATTGGTTAAGATCGACAAAATAAAAGTGGACAGATTTGCACCTGACTTACATCGGATGAAAGATGGTCATGGTGGAAAATTTCCCATGCTATCATTTTGCCTGAAATGTTATATTTATTTGGGAGATGAGTAAAACGATTAGTTTTGATCTCGTGGGACTAAAGATGCTTAAAACACAAGATAGGATACTTGTGCTGTTTTGCACGGTAGCAGATGTAACGCCTTTATACCTACCAACCGCGTGATGGCGCCCTTCCCCATGTGTCAATTTTGCTAGGATTACTGGCACAATTTATTGCCGAACACCAAATTTTCCATCTGCCTTCACCTTTTTTAGTTGGTTGGATTGTTTGGCCCAAGTTCTTCCATTCGGTATGCCCCACTTATCGCGCAAACGATCTTTGGTTTTACCTGCCAAACGACAGCGGGCGCACCCATTTTGCGTTTCACGTTTCTACACACAGTGTCCTATCATGTGTTTCTAGTATCTTTGGTGAGACCACCACATTTTTTTCACTATTTTCTTGCGACTCCGATGACCGATTAAGCTTAAATTTTCACCGGTTTATTTCATGTATATTTTGGGTCACATAAAGCGCGGATACTGGTCTTTGACAATTACCAATGTTGTCCATGTACTTAAAGAACAAAAAAATGCCACGAGTTATTTGCATCTACATTCTACAATGAAGGAATAATTATAGCCTTCCAAATGTAAACCTTGGAAACAAAACTTTTTCCGCTAAAAAAAAAAAAAACGGTTTATCCAAGATCAAATTCTGTAAAGCAGTGAAGGTACGTCAGTTGTTTTGGGGGGCGTAGAAAAAAAAAGGGTGACCTTAAAATCATGTGGTACCCAAGATAAATTACCAAAGAGGTCAGTGGTTCCAGCACCAGAGAGCGACAAGCAGGTATTTTATGACCCAGCTTCAATTCCACATGGTTGACTTTTGACCAAGGGGGAGTGGCATTAGGTCAGAGGTCACTGTGTGTGCCCCTGTGCTGTGTGTGGCTGCCAAACAAAATTTATGCCCTCTGTATGTAAATACTCTTAAGGTTTACCATTCATTGTAATCTCCATTCCTTTCCCCCATAGAGCAGCCACAGACCCCGAGGAAGGAAAGACAGAGGTGGATTTGTGGAAGGAAGTGACCCTTCAAGTTTTCTATTTGATGGAACTTTCTAAAAAATAAAAAAAAAAAGTGTTACAATTTGATGAATATTTATCAATACCAGCAGACTGCATGATCTTGCCTGCAAGTGTTCTCCAAAGATACTTCATACATAAATAACGTCTCGTTATAACATTCCATGAATGCTCAATTGTTTTGGAGACTGATGGGCAAGGATTGAAATCCAAAATTGATTGTCTTTTTCCTCTGCCCTAGGCTGAGTAGCTGTACCTTGGAGGAAGCATGGAGGAAGGAAGACGGAAATATGCCTGGACTTTCCGTTTGTCAGTTGACTACTATTATTAGGACCGGACTATTAATGGGAAAGTACTTATATGTGAATAGAATAAAACTCTGTGTAGCACTGACAAGTGGAGTAGAATCAAAATGAAAAATTGAAGCAATGCTTACAAAAACAAAATATTTGGATGGCTTGGTAAGCACTGCTTCAATTTTTATTTTGATTCTACTTGTATTCTAGCAGAGTTAACTAAATTTCCATCTTAACATAATCAATTAACTCGCCATAAAAATCAGTGATTTTGCGCACGACCATATTGGGCTTATTTTGATTTGTGCAATTGAAATAAGCAACAGTGATTTTTTTTTTTTTTTTTTTTTTTGGGGGGTGCTCTTTTGATGTTTTTTGACTTTGACAGTACTTTCTTAATCATCTGGGAAATACTTCTCCGGAAGATTTTCTGCTTCTGAACTTACTACTGTGTGTATGGATTAGTTCAGGCCTATTGTTGAATATGCATTCCCTGTTTGCCCCTGTTTGGCATTCCTGGCCCTAATTTCACAGAGATGCTACAAAAAGTAGCTTAGCACAAACAAAATGATGCTTACCAGAATAAGGTTACCAGCCAAAAATGCATGCCACATGTACAATCTGCGACTGGTATCCTGCTTATATTTGCTTAGCAGACAAATTTTAAGCATTATTTTCTGCTCAAGCAGCTCTATGAAATTGGGCCCAGTGTCACACTCACACAATTCAACTGTATCCAATCTATTCAAATTAAAACAAAAAAGAAGAGAGTTTGCCAACACCACGTGATTAATAATCTCTCTCTTGAGCACATGTGGTTCCGAAGGAACGAGTGGCCTCAACTGCAGTCTCCTGACTACTGACAGAGCATACTGCATGCAACATTTGAGGCCACCAGTTCCTGCAGAACCACATGGTGCCACCGGCAATTTTCTAACTTTCATGGTCTTCCCACCATGCAAAGCAGTCTGACATATCATTCTGGGAAATAAATCTAAAAAATGGCCTTGTCTCTTCAACTCAACAATGAATTCTAGGAAAGTAATGCAAAGCTTGAAAAATGCAACACAACCTAAAAAAAAGGAAGTCATACACCATAATTAGTTGATCATGATCTAGGCAGAGCTGAAATTCACATGAAAAGTGTGGACAAGTAAAATTGGTTTCCTGTAATATGTTGACGAACACTAAAGGGAAGAATGTTTTTCGCAAATGCCAGCGGTGTAACTAGGGTAAAATTTTAGGGGGGGGCACGAGGGGGTGCACCATTTTTTTCTAGGGGGGCACTTTTGGCCAATTAAAACTGAAGGTTCTGTTTGTATTTTTCCTAAACAAACCCCTTTCAGCACTCTTGTTATGCCGTTTACTATTTTTTTTGTTAAATAATCTTAGTACCTTAGAAAACCAATAACTTTATAAACTCTTGAGTATGTCTGCAGTATGACTTCCTGGCAATAGAATCTAAAAAAAAAAATCTAGCCATTTCTTGGGAATTGGAATGATCCAACCCCATCCCTTTTCTAAAAATCTCCATGGGAAAGAACACGTGAAAACCCAAACCAAGCCCTATGTAATGTATTAACAACCTCCCCCCCAAAAAAAAAAATAATAATAATAATAATAACAAAAAAATAAAAAATAAATAAATAAATAAATAAATAAAAAAATAAATAAATAAATAAATAAAAAATAAAAATGAAATAAAATAGAATAAATAATTGAATAAATAAATAAAAATAAATAAATAAAAATAAATAAATAAATAAATAAAAAATAAATAAATAAATAAAAATAAATAAAATAAACAAAGAAAGAAAATAACTAAACTTTAAATAAAAAACATAAAAATGAAAACTAACTAACTAACTAACAAAATAAATAAATAAATAAACAAACAAACAAATAAACAAATAAATGTTTTAATAAATACAACAATTCTTCTGGCTTTAATGAACAATCACTGAGTAAAACCACTGGAGTAACATCCATGCAAGATTTTAACCTTGCCCCCATGGATCATGGCTGCATTCATTAGTGGCTTTTTTTTTTGTATCCCTAATGATTTTACCTCAACTCTACAGCTTCTTGTCTCTTATCATGTGATTATGTCTTGATTGTACAACAGCTTATCCCATCCATTGCTTAATCCCTGATAAACCCAATCAGTTAATGTACAGGGACCTTGTTTGAGGTTAGGATCGCAAGCTGGTTTCACAGGGAACTCTTCCTCATCAATTTTTTTTATCCCACAAAGTTTTGCTTCAAATTAAATTTTGTAATGAACATTTGTGATTCAAGGAGTAAAATTTACTTTTTTTTTTTTTTTTTTTTTTTTTTTTACATTATAATGTCTATTATCATTATTGGCAGTACCTTAATTTGTCTTCTTGGAAGTTGGAATTGGAACATTTCTAGAGAGAATTCTGTCCCATTTTTTTTTAAATCCTGTTAAGTTTTGTTTACAATTGTATTTTTTTGATTCAACCTTTGTGATTCAAGGGTATAAATTTGACTTGGGTTTTTATTTTAATTTTCCTTCTTGGAAATTGGGATTGAACATTTCAGAGAAAATTTTAGTTCAAAAATTTTTTTGTTTTCAATCGTGTGAAGCTTGGCTTAAAATGAATTTGTGTGATTCAAGAATACATATGTGGCTTAGCAACCAAATTGGCAGGTTTGAATGGTTGACAAGCCTCTTGCTGCCGGCTTTTACTTTTACGAAATGAAATGATCTTTGCGACCTAATGAATTTGAATGATCGTATTTGACCAGTGAATGCTAAACTGGTTGAAATTGAATTACTCTTTTTAACTGTTGAATGCTGATCCAACAGAGCATTTATTTTTAAACGAAAATTGAGCGAGTCAGGTGTTAAAGTGAATTAGTTTTAGTTGAAATTGGTTGCGGGAAAAACTGTATTAAAATACTTTTTGACCATCAGTTCGGCCATGAATCTTTCAGTGCAGAATTTGTTACTGTAAATGTCCAGTGTTTGTATACCCATGAAGGAAGGAATGAAATGGGGGACCAGATCATGCTGACAGGATCTGTGGGTCAGGAGCTCAGACAGCACAGTCAGTCCAGTCTTTCCCTTCCTCCGTGACAAAGGCATGGAGGTTATTAAAAAGCATTCCCAACAACACAAGTGTACATGTTCAGCCAATCACATGGTTATGGTGCCAGCTTGGTGCCTTGTTCCATGTTTACATAGGGCCAAACATGTTACATAACATTATGGACACTGAGCATGCAGTGTGGGCATGATGACCAAAGTCTCTGTGGATTGGTGTACCAATGGCACAGTATGGTGCCACTCCCTTTGCCACATCTCTGCATGTTGTGTGAATGATGTAAAATTGCACAGCTATGATGCATGCAAGAATGGCCTGCATGATATAATGGCTATCAGAATTGAAAAAAAAAATTGTTAAAATCTTTAAAAAAAAAGAACAAACTATCCCACCAATACCCTAGCCCAGGATATATAAACTTTAATACGTTTTATTATTACATAAAATACATCTACTTCTAAGATTTTACATACATTTTATATTTATTTTTGTAACCTTCTGTGATCAATCATGGTGACAAGAAATTTCATTCCTCCATTCTGGTTCAGTGCATCTCAAATCTGCCTCCTTTTATTTTTTGTTTTGATTTGCCGATTATATCATTTTATTGTTAGGATTTGCCAATATATAATTACAAGTATATATCTATTTCTATGTATTAATTTCCTCATTTGAATTTAGTTTTTGCGGTCAGTGTGTCTGGACTCAAACATGCTAATTTCTCATTTTCTTGCCATTTACATTCAAACAGCGATGTTAAATTCTTACACATATTTATTTGGTCGTAAATTTCATCTTTTATCATTTTACAGGCCTGATTGCTTTGTTCTTGAAAGGGCAAGGGCACCAAGGCATTTTCTCCTTGGTAAAGGGCACCTCTATGAGGAAATTGTAAATTTCTATTGGAACATTTCAAGGGCACTAAGGCAATGACCAGGGGCAACGAAGGCAATAGACCTTTACACACTGCCACCTTCTTGGTCATGTTCCCTGTATCCAATAACAGTAATAGATGCTAATATTCATTGTACAAAAAGGAACCAGACTATTTGCCCTTCCAGCCTCGGTTTGGTTACATTGGGTTTAATGGGAGAAAATCAAGATGGCCGCACCATGATAAAGGTCTATTGCCTCCGTTGCCTCCGGGAAGTATCAGGTCTGGTTTTATGTGCATCTTTCTAGGTTTCAATTCCCAATTTAAAGGGTCTGTATACGTTTGGTAATGACTCTGAAAATTTTAGGCAATAATAACTCACTTGGTAAAAAGTACAGCAGCTTTGGATAGTATAATGCATTTTGAGAAACGTTTCACTTCGAAGTACTGCAGTTATGGAAAAATACATCACTTTTTATCCCCCAAAAATTTGAATCTGAGAAGCGTTATGGCCGTAACGTTTCTCAGAATGTGTATTCCAATGACGGATACTTCTTCTGCGTGAACACAACCGCTCCAGATTTTTGGTGATATCTCAAAAACGCTGCCACCTTTTCAACTGAAATTTACACAGGTTAGTTTTATGGCATATATCTACAACTATATAGCATTAAGGCAAATGTACGGTTCCAAAAACCAAAGGTATACTTTGCCTTTAAAGGGCCATGAAGAGGTATTTTGTCACATTATATTTTTGTGGCTTAATATACAGTTTGAAATTAACAAAACATAACATTGACTATTTTGATGTGTTTGTTATGCACTTTAATTGAACCCCGAAAATGTGTGTCATTTGATTGCGCAATGATACGTGATGTAGACTGGGGTCAAACATTTCAAAGACAGCTCTGGTGCCTAGGGGTCAACAATGCATTGTGTGTTATTGTCACACACATGGCCCTGGTCAGCCGGTCAACTGTCTACGTTAGATTTTATGCTAATGAAGAAGGGTGGGTGGAGCGCGGCAATCCCCTAATTTTAGAAATTGTTATTTCTACGGTAAATAAGCATGTAAAAAATGAAAAAAAAATAATAATAATATAATATGATAGGCATACTTCCTTTTTTAACCAATAAAAAAAATGAATTCATGGGACCTTTAAGATTGACTTTTTATAGGTTTTCATGCCACAGTGGTTAGATTCACTTTGATTATTCATGGTGTTCTTAGAATGACCTTGTCTTGTCAACTCATTCCACTCATGTTGGTCAGTGAAGACATTTTTTGAGTCAGAAGTGCAGTGTAACAAATCCTCCGCTCAGGACATGTACATTATTCATGTATGTACAAATGTATACCATTCCTTCACTTCAGGCTCCAAAACATCACCAAGAACTTTGTTCTTCGCTTGATCTAGGACTGTTCCATTTCATCATCAGTAACGCATTACAATGGAATATTGTTTTAGAAAAGAAAATTTCTGATATTTTGAGGATTGAGCCTAAAAAATTGAGCTAAAGAGGTGTGTTCAGTTCCCTGTTTTTTTTTAAATAGTGCATTCATGTCCTCTAGTTTTCAATAAATGTACCATCCGACCAACCAGGAAAGTGAATTTAGTGTCGGACCGAACAAGTCAGGCCTTTTTCTTGATTAGTCCACCAGGCTAGCAAGATGTTTGTTTTAAAGTTAACTATTAAACTTGCTTCTAGTAGGGCAGGCAGGGGTGGGATTTGATGATACAAGTCTGGGACTTGAAAAGATTGGTACTAGTGTTACTGATAAATTTCTAATCAGTGAGCTTTCAGATTGAAACTAATAGATTAAAAACAATGTTTTCTCCAATCTTGTATATTTTTGTACTTAGTCTTCAAGCGTGTACAAAATTAGTCAATCAATATGGAACTTATTTATTTTTTTCCCCCCACATGCCATGTAGTAATAAACAATGACTCAGCTAAAAATATATATGTTACTTACACTGGTGGAGTAAGGAAAGTACCCAAAATGGCTGAATTTCATTGCAGCCATAGGCACTTACTATTGTAGCAAATAAGCATTTCTTGATAACTCTCGTTCAACTAGTGACGTCATTTAACACGTCATTAGCCACCAGGCTTGCTCTTTTGTGGGCGTTCCCACAGGGCACAATTTTAAATGAAATACATTTTTTGAAAAAACACATAAAGGGGGTCCCAACAGGTTTATTTTCAGCTGATTTATTATTTATTAATTACAAACTTTGACGTGACATACGGACAAGGTAGCACGGCAAACATAGGGCGTTCATGTTTAACTTCAGGGTCCTTACATTCAAAGCGAACTTTTCATATATTCTACAGACAAGAAAGACGTGCATTCTGTTTGCGGCAACACCATGGGTCTGTAGATTGTTCTTGTGAGAACTTGTCCTGTTATTGTTCTACAACCGCGGAGTGGATTGTCGGAATTCGGGAGGACAACTTAGTTCTGAAATGAACTGTCCTGCTCAGTAAGTACTACCTGGGGAGGTAGGAAATCGGCAAGGATTATTACTAGTACTTTAGCTTAGATAGATAGTCAGATAGATAACATTTCATTGTCCGCATTAATAAAAAAAATACAGAAATTCTTATTCCATTGGTTAAAAAAGGAATATAAATATATATTAAAAATATGTTTACAAAATATTAAATAATACACATAAAAAAGTGAACATTAAAACTACACAATAACTGTACATATTACTTTAAAATGAGCAGATCGCCATCCAGCCCCCAATTTTTTTTTAAAAGATCCAAAAAGTGGATCGAAGGGAACTTCCAAATGTACTCTGCAGGAGTAGAATAATAACAGGACATGTTCTCACAAGAACAATCACACAGTGTTACAGCAAACCGAATATACCAGACATGTTACTTTGTATTTGCAAAGCACTGAGGAAATGGTTCAAGCACAGAAAACTTTGTACAGTGTTTTTCAGTTTTCTATGACACTGCTTTCTTTAAAAAAAAAAAAAAAAAAAGAGGAAATCAGCTGATATACACTGACACCTCACTATGCAGTGCCTCAAAACCAATATGAATGACATGGATAATTTAACATCCACTCCTAGGCATACAAACAACCCTCCCCAAACCCCCAATATTTGCAACCTTGTCTCTAGTGTCTGATCAACCCATTGAAGGCCTCCCACACACCCACTTCAGAGGGTCCCCTTTCTGCACTATGGTCTGACCATTGAGCTATGGTCTGACCACAAGAGTGTCTAGTCTGGGGTCTGAGCAGCTCTGAGAAGGTTACATAACACTGCATTCTTACCATCCCACCATTAATTTCAAAGGGGGGGGTGTGGTTTTTTTTTTTTGCATGCATAATGTGGCATTTCATGGACTTGTCCCAGTCCTTCCACCTACGGGATTATCTGAAGTTTTGTGCAGGTCAGTTTGCTGCTCGACGATCAGCTGAACGGGAAAGAAAGTGGTGACCAGGCAAAATACAAGGTGATGCATGATTTCGTGACTGGTTCCCTGCTTTTTCTGGCTTCGCTTTAACTACACAAATATTTTCAGTAAAAGAAAGTTTTGTTACCAAAGCACTCTTGAACACAGTGGAGGATGGAGGGCAGGGGAGGGGGAGGGGAGGGGGAGGGCAGGGGGAGGGGAGGGTGGAGGTGTTCATGATGTCTACCCGTTGAGACTGAGGACTTTAAAAAAGGGATGTGGGTGTTCTACCTCCATGGACAGAGCCTGGACGTCCTTGCTTTGCTTTCGTGTAAACCAACAAGGGACGTTGCTTACAAAATTAAGTTTAAAAATGCAATTTGGGAGAACAAAGACAAGTCCTCGATTTTTTAGGTCGACAAACGTGTGTGGGGTCTTAAACACAATCTTCAGAAAATTCTTCTAAGCTAAAATATCATGCCACAACATGAAGCAACAACCACATTCAGTTTTTCGGATATATTTTCAGTGCAAACAATTGACAAGAATGACAAGAAAAGCTTCATGTGCCTGAAAAAGTACACAGAAAGTTTGCGAAGCAAAACAGAGGTCACAATACGGTACGGACAGAAATCCTTCGTCTTTCTCAGTTGGGCAAGAAACTTTAAGGAGAGGAATAATATTGTTTATTTCTTGGATCTTATTTCATTTATTATTTAAAAACGATAAACACTTCAGGCAGATATATATTTCAAGGAAAGTTTTCTACCATCAGTATCGTTATACCATGTAAGGTATATGTAAATCTGTGCACATTTATGTTTTTCTTGTTGCCAATGTTGAGCTGGGGCTTCGAATGAAATAATCAAATCTAAAAGTTGAACATTTTGCTCCAGTCCATGTGTGGCCCCCTACCTCTACAATGGGGTAAGAGTTGTACTTCAATACCCCCGCCCATTACCCATTACCCATCACCCTGACACCCCTGGCTCATCCCATGTTAAAATGCCATCCCATTCATATGGGTGTAGACAAACACCCATTCAACAGTTACAGAAGCTACCCTGGGCAGACTGCATAGTTTGGCACACATAATGTTTTTTTTCTTTCTTTCCCTATTCTCAAGGTTGTGGCCACCCAGCAATTTGAAAAAAAAACCAAGACTGCTGGATTGGTGCTTGTCTTAAACAGCAACAAATCCCAGTCATATTATAATTTCAAAAGTTATCCCATGAATATTCAACAGCTGTTTATACTTGTTACAATCTAGCGGCATCTCATACATACCCTTGGAATTGGGTTTTGTTTTTTTTCTTTGACTGAAATTGCCCCCCCCCCCAAATTAAAATTGTTTTTCAGAAATTACAAATATGCAAAAAGATCTAACTCGTTTGGACCTTTCTACATTTTCTCAAGACCTAAAATTGTTTTTGGAGGAGATTTGGAATTGAAAAGCTTAGGCCTATAGATTAGTAAAATCTTCAAAGTATGGTACACAAGTCATCACCGTTTTAATGAAGAGCGAATTTAGCCTTGCAGCCAAACTTTCATCATGTTTGGAGTACATGTAATTATTAGTGTAATTAGGAAACTATGACATTTTATGGCTTGAAACTTAGGAAAAATGTTTGTGTAAATGATAACATCCAAACTGTGTAAAAACACATACTTGCCAAAATTTAAGATTTTTTGATAAATTGACTGTTTGTGAAAACATAACGACACGTATGTTCGGAAAAACGCTAGATTGCAGGAGTAGTTCGTTCGGTAGTCTGGTTACTGGCCTAGTGCTAAAATTACTAGACTGTGGCTGGTGGTCTAGTGGGTATTCCAAACCCAGACATAATGTTCTTTCCTTGATGGCGATATACAGCCTTACAAGTCACTCCCTTTTTGTTTTGAAAAGCCACAAAAATATCAACTTGAAGTTATTGTTGATTTCCCGAAATTTGAAATTAAAGTAAATCCATTCATAGTAGATTCCATTCATTCTTTCTTTCTTGAAGCAAGCCACGGGAAAATCCGCGGTTGAAGGAGGGAGGAATGGAGAATGACTCAGGACTGTGGTTAGGCATTCTGTGAGGTTGTTGATCCTTGTGGTGTAGGGCTTTGTCGGAGACTTCCCTCCATGCATGCCTTAGTCAGTATGTTCCGTCCCAACTTCAGAATCGTCCCAACTCTAGTTGGGACCGATCCCAACTTGGGTGTTACAGTTGGGACGGCCCATAAGCTGGGACCGAACTAGCGGAACATTGGGTGGTCCATGGTTGGTCGAACCCTGAGGAGCAAGTTCGACAGAGGACCAATGGTTAACTAGTGGATGGTTAGTGACGCACGTAGTGCATGCGCACTGAAGTTGAAGTGCGAACGATTCTAGTCGAACTATTCATTTTTCTGATAACTGGTCCTCTCTGCACTGTTGGATTAAAACGGCTACTGGTAACCAGCGATGTGAGCAACCTCGATAGGCTAGTCCAACCATTGACAACTAGCGTGCGTTCGATCATAGTTAGTCAACGGGCCAACTATGTTCCTTGATCGTACTTGCTCTAGGCTAATGCTGGCAGATGGCAAGAGTGCGTGATGGAGCACGGACATTTGGAGAGATGGGTTCTTATCTATTTTTTTCTCTCAAGTTTTTCAGTGATAGCTACCAAAATATCACCATACAAGCCCTGTTCTAAGTCAAGATAAACTCAGAAAGATCGAAAACTACTTTGCAGGTCCACTGACTGATTACACTATCATGCAATCCCAGTTATAGTTGGGCCGACCCAACTATAACACACAAGTTGGGACTGGAGTCCCAACTATAGTTGGGCCGATTCTAAAGTTGGGACAGAATAAAAATTCAGAGAAAGATTCCTGCATGGAACACAGACTACATGTACTTTGTATAGGTCTGGAAATTGAGGTACATGTACAGCTGCATCCAACAAATCTGATTTGGTTATGGCCGTGGGCTAGTTCATTGTTCTGCACAGATTTCAACATGGGAGTTTGAGCCGACTGCCCAACTCTCTGGTAGGGTCTTCAAATGCCATTTTCAGGCAAAAATACACTATACACTTCTCTGAAGAATTGACGCTTAAATGGACTTCATAATCAGTGACTTTTCAGATTGAAATTATTCAATGTTTTTTTAAAATAATCTCTTACCCTATACCTCATCTTTCCTCCCCCTTTTAAAAGGCGGGGGGGGGGGGGGGTAGGGGTGAAGGCGGGGTCAATTACAAAGAAGAAATCTAGGGTATTGGTCCTTGAAATGGACTTCATGACACCTCTCCCAGGTTGACCTTATGTAATATTTCCAGCTCAACACAAGAGGGCCTACTGCATGTTATTTTTGTGTTCACCATTTTGCCATCTGTGTCAATTGGTGGCGCTATACAGTTGTGACTACACCCCCAATAATGAATGTACTGTGCATGTGATGTATGCACTACCACAATCATGGATTCACAGACATGTAAAATACATTCAGGCCTGATACTTCACGGAGGCAACGGAGGCAATGTTGCCCCTGGCCATTGCCTTAGTGCCCCTTGAAGTGTTCCAATACCGATTTGCAATTTCCTCATAGAGGTGCCCTTCATCAAAAAGAAAATACCTCGGTGCCTTTGCCCTTTCAAGAACGAAGCAATCAGGCCTGTACATTTATGTATAAGACGCCTTCGTCCCTAGAGTTACAAAATGCCTGGAAGGTTGCGACACAGTCCATACTTAAAGATGTACTTGTGTTAATGAATGATTTTGTTGTTTTATTTTGTGGGGTCTTAACAACACAACAAATCAGAACAAATAAAATTGGTTCATCAAAACATGCACTGACCAGGACTGTGGCAAGCTTTTGAATTCCAAAGGAGTTGCACACTATTTGGTGGTATTTGGTGTTGAAAATAAACACTTATAAATGTAGAGATACATGTAGTTTCATTTCATCAATGTGCAAAAGCTATTGATGTACACATGCACATTATTGTCATTTAATATTATTCATGGTTTATTCACGTTCATTCTGCAGCCCCAGGGCTAAATTTCATTAAGTTTACAAAGAGTTTACAAACATTAAAAAGAGTTTAAAAAAATTACATCTTAAAAGATATATATACATGTACAATAGTAAAAGTGTACATATACATGGAATTAAAAGTTGATATTACAACTAAAAGAAAACAAAAAATACATTACAAAAGAGAAACACGCACTGCACAATTTACATGAAACACAACTGTTGCTATTTCTAATGCGAATGGCACAATGAAAATAAGCAGCAACTTTTCCTGGTTTTGATTTTACAATGGCGTGGCGTGGCCAAGCGGTTCAGAGCACCGGACTGGAGCTCTGGTGTTTCTTATCAGCAGAGTGTGGGTTCGGGACCCGGTCTTGACACTTGTGTCCTTAAGTAAGACACTTAACCATTACTGCTTTGTCCTTCGGATGGGACGTAAAGCCGTAGGTTGCGATCTCACCACCATGCGTTATCTCAGTACCGCCACTCTCACATCATCCCTTTTGCAAATCAAACAACAGAGGGCGCTTTTCCCCCAAAAATTATTTTCAACCAAAAAAGTTCTTACAAAACCGATTGTTGGTGGTTTGAGGATCTGCCCTCTATTGGCAGAAATGTCACGGCGCCGTGTAGTAAAGTCAATGTCACGCGGCCACGTATAGTAGTACAACTTAAATGTAAGAACGTCTTCACCATCGAAGACTAAGTAGAAGCAGGCGTATAGAATGCGCTCGGAGTAGACAAACTGAGCGATCTGATAACCCAGTAATGTACTGACTGAGGAATGTTCGTCATAGCTAAGATGTTATTTAACCTTTCTGAGAAACACTGGCCCCAATGGAGTATTTTGATTCTTTGTTTTCACTGACGGGTACGTGTGTGCATGCAGAAAACATTCTCACATGTACATGTGTTGTGACAGTGAGGTTTTATGATATTTTGCAACTACTGTACATACGTATATGTATGCAGTTTGACAGGAATGTTTCTGTCCAAAAACGTTTGCATGTCACTCATGTGAGATGACAAACTCTGCTCACCATGTTTCCTACAAATTACTTCAATGTGTCAGGATGACTGGAAGAGTGAATTCAGTCCATTCTCTAGTTTTTAATGAACCCACCGTACCAACCCTATGACAAAATTTCACCAAATTTGGGAGTGATTTTTTGGTGAAAACAATGAACATTATTGGTTCAGGTTTTGCCATGAATTTCGCGCACATTCATACATACATTGTACTGTCACTACGAGTGCCACAACTGAACTACCCAACTGTAATTCTGGAGATATTCAAACGCTATCCTAATCATCTAATCTAATCATCTAATCTAATCATCTAATCTAATCATCTAATCTAATCTTGTTTGTAAGTGTGATACATACATGTAACTACACTGTAAGCCACGCCCACTTCACACAAACTGGCTCCACTGATTACCAGAAGCCCACCGGAGTTGCATTGAGGCAGCTTTTATTTGAGGATCTATGCAAGAAAAGTTTAATCCTTGAACTTGGCTTTCATTTATACGTTCTTCAAAGCCTAATCTTCTCAGAATTACAAATTTCTGTCTTAACAAATGCCTAGGCACAATGAAATGGGTGAATTTGAGGTAAAATTACGTATCTCCAACTTCGGAGCTAAGAGTAACAAAGATGTTGGGGCGCAGCAGATACGCACGCGTCTGACGCAATGACTTACCGACAGGATTGCCCTGACTTTTACAGTATTTCGGACGGAAATATTTCTCTGTACGGGTGTGAACTGTATGTAGCGTGTCATGGCCGAGCGGTCTAGTGCACCGAATTCAAGTACTGGTGGTCAAGTCATCCGGGTGTGGGTTCGAATCCCGGTCATGACACCTTGCATACTTGAGCAAGATGCTTTACTATAATTGCTTCTCTTTACCCTGGGGTAAAAAATGGGTACGTGCGAGGGTAGAGGTTGCTGTTGTGTTTGAAAAAGCCTCCGGAGCGCCACGGCAGCTCGGGGCTGTATACTCCCCAGGGAGCTGAGAAAGATTGCAGGAATGTTATTGGCCCAATGACCAGGGCACTAATGTAAAGCGCATCGAGACGTCATTGTGAAATGTGCTACGTAAGAACTAGTTAGACCTGTATGCTTTGTTCTTGAAAGGGCAAGGGCACCACGGCATTTTCTCCTTGGTAAAGGGCACCTCTGTGATGACATTCAAGGGCACCAAGGCAACGACCAGGGGCAACAGAGGCAATTGCCTTCGTTGCCTCCGTGATGAATCAGGCTCGAATTATTGTTATTATTCTACTCAGCGGGCTTTCAGATTAATTAAGACTAATCATTTCTTTTCAACAGTCATATCATTAACAAACCTTGTACTCTGTCTTTAAGTTAATATTGGCATGCATGACCACTGTTTTAGATTCATACATGAATGTATGTGGGGTGACAGCAGGCAGGGTAAGAATGATGAGTCACTCACTCTCAACCTCCTCAAGAAGTCAGTGTCGGGGACACGAATCATATGGGAACAGCTCAACAATCTTAAAGACGTAAGGTACAAGCCAATTGATTATCAGAAATCCAAATCATGGCTGTTATCTTCAACTGAGAGGTTAATGGAACCCTTTGCTAACCATAGGCGACTTTTGTCGACTGCACTCATACCCTCTTCTGGCCGACTTATGTCGCCCAAGCTTACACACAAAAAAGGCTCTCAGGCCTGAGCACAAAGGCCATTTGTTTTAAAGCTTTTGTTTTGTCTGTAATCTCTCTCCACACCCAAATTTACAATGGTTGGAAACAGCAAGATCAGATCTTTTCAATGATAGTACAATAAAATAGGGTTGATAATAATGCAATCCCTTCAAATTGGAGTGGAAAGATTGGAAATGCCAAACACCTATGGAGCGCCATATGGCTGTGTACAAAAAAGTGTCTGAGTTTACAGATAACACTTGAGAAAACAAAGACCAAGAACTTGAACATTGATTGGCCAATCTCAACGATTTTTTGATTATTTGAAAGGGCATTCAATAAATGAGACATTTTTTGTGAATATTCTGCTGTAAAACAATCTCTTCAAGGTGATAATAGAGTTTGTTAAATTGGCGTCTGAACAAAAGCTTTCTGTTATGTAAGATTGTGTGCTTCATGCTTGAGTGGTCAAACAGCGTGGTAACCAGCAGTTGTTCATGTTAAAACAATAGACCGATCCATTAAGCCCCGCCCACTGTGCATGCGTGCCAGTTATGATAAGGTTGTCAAACTTTTGTTGGACTTTTGGTTGTGCAATCACAAAGATATAATAATCATTTAATAGGTACAGTAATAATTTAAGACCTGACCAGTGGGTCTTGAGACTTGCTGCAAGGGACTTCAGACTTGACCCTTGGTACATGAGTCTTGCTGTAAAAGACTCAAGACTTGACCCTCGGGAATTCAGACTTGCCTCAAAGGACTTGAGACTTGAACAAAAGACTTAGAACAGTGCTGAGCCTTGCGGCAAAGGACTTCACACTTGACTCTTGGGACTTCAGACTTGACTCTTGCATAACTTCAGACTTGACTCTTGGGACTTCAGACTCGACCCTTGGCAGTTCAGACTTGACCCTTGGGACTTCAGACTTGACTCTTGGGACTTAAGACTTGAACCAAGTCCAAAAGACTTGGATTAGTGCTGAACCTTCACACTTGACTCTTAGGACTTTAGACTTGACCCTTGGGACTTCAGACTTGACCCTTGGCACTTCAGACTTGACTCTTGGGACTTCAGACTTTACCCTAGGCACTTCAGACTTGACCCTTGGCACTTCAGACTTGACCCTTGGTACATGAAACTTGTTGCAAAGGACTCAAGACTTGACCCTTGGGACTTCAGAATTGCCTCAAAGGACTTGAGACTTGCTGAGGAGACTTACATGTCACTATAAATCTCAGTCTCTAAAGACAGTCTGGGATCAAGTGTTAGCCAGAGGTGTCTTAAAGCATTAGCTTAGACTCCGTTTTCAATCAGGAATTCTAACTTGGACACCCTGTTCTAATTTGGACACCCTGTTCTAATTTGGACACCCTGTTTTAATTTGGTCGCTATGTTTTAATTATACACCCTTTTCTAATTTGGTCACCCTGTTTTTAATTTGGTCCCCCTGTTCTCATTTGGTCACCCTGTTTTCAGTTATTCTCTGTTTGAATTAGTCACCCTGTTCTAATTTGGACACCCTGTTCTCATTTGGACACGATGTTCAGTCAGTAAATTTACATGTAAATTTATAACAAATACACAATTTTAATGCACTGTTTTGCCATATTAGTACATTATGAACCTTGGTCTGGATTGAACTGAATTGAAAGCAAAACAACTCTCACCGTTTTCTCTAATTACAAGCACTTCGCAGAAGCAGAAATTACATGTTACTATTTCTGTACAGTTCATTGCTTGCTTGTTTTGCATCATCACAACCCAGTCTCCAGCTGTACAAACTGACTAACAACAAAATCATTCTGCGGTATTTTTATCCAAAACATCATCACATGAGTAATTGTTCTAAAGGGGTTCCTATGTTTTTGGACATCCTTCCTGTTTCGGCTCACAGTGCTGTTGACGATGGCTGCACATCCTGTTGGAGTAGCCACTGGTTTCAACAGTCATTCACTCCACAGTGGGTTAAACCAAATATACTAGAAACACAAGATAGGATACTTGTGCCGTTTAGCGGTAGCAGATGTAACGCCTTTTTACCTACCAACCCGCGTGGTGGCGCCCTTCCCCATGTGTCAATTTTGCTAGGATTATTGGCACAATTTAATGCCGAGCACCAAAGTTTCGATCCGACTTCACCTTTTTTGAGTTGGTGGGATTGTTTGGCTAAAGTTTTCTATTTTGTAGGCCCTACTTATCAGGCAAACGATCTTTGGTTTTACCTACCAAACGACAGCACACATGGGGACAGTACACAACCCATCATACTCCAACAGGTCTTGTGCCGTTTGATTCTGGCTGACTGGGTATGCTATGACATGGGACAGCTTGATTATTTGAGAAGTACAGTTCCAAGCCCATCACTATCCAACAACTATTATCATAACTACATGTATTAAAAAAAACCACATTTTTTTAGGGGTTATCATAGTACTACTTTCCACACTCCACTTAAGTCCAACACTAGTCCCCTGAACCGTTGGTACTCAACCAGCCATAGTCCAACAGCAGAGACAAGATTCACAGAACTCAACCATCCAAAGTCCAACAATACCCCCTGTTGGATTTTGACTGACCTAGGGCGGTTAGGGTTAAGAGAAAAGATATATACATGTATTTTTTTTACATTTCTTTCGGCGAAAATCAAGCCATATAACTTGAAGAATACTTACATACACATGGATACATAATGATATCTATACATGCACACTTTACGAGTACAAACTCCTTACGCCTGATCAAACTGCAATGTGTGTCTACGGTCAGGCACTTCACCACCAGTCAATCAACACAGGCAGAAGCTCCACAATAAAGTTACGAGCAAATTGTGCATGCATGGGGAAAATCGGGCACATTAATGACTGCACACCGGTGTTTTTACCAAGTCGTTGAACTGATCAGTGGGGTGGTTCAAGTAAAACTAGTGACTGAACTAAAATGAATGTGTATTAAAATGCAATGCGGTAATTGGGTATTTGATTCCATACACGGTAATCTTTATTTTAAAATTATAAAAAAACCTATGACAAATAACCGCATGACGATTTTTATATTTTTCATGTTGGTGAATGTTTCCTTTTAGCTAACTCATTAAGCAAACACATTACACTGGCAAAATTGAGAGTGAATGGGAAACACTAGCATGAATGACGACGTGTATTTTGTCGGTAAGAAGAGACTTAATGACATGCGTGTTTGTGGTAGCTGCTTTAAAGGGCCCATCAAGAGGTATTTTGTCACATTAAATTTTTGTGGCTTAATATACGGTTTGAAATGAACAAAACATAACATTGACTAATTTGATGTGTTTGTTATGCGTTAATACACTTTAATTGAGCCCCGAAAATGTGTGTCATTTGATTGCACAATGATTCGTGACGTAGACTGTGGTCAAGCGTTTCAAAGACAGCTCTGGTGCTTAGTGGTCAACAATGCAATGTGTGTTATTGTCACACACATGGCACTGGTCAGCCGGTCAACTGTCTACGTCACAGATTTTATGTTCATGAGGAAGGGTGGGTGGAGCGCGGCAATCCCCTAATTTTAGAAATTGTTATTTCTACGGTAAATAGGCATGTAAAAAATGTTTAAAAAATAATAATATACTTTGATATGCATACTTCCTTTTTTAACCAATAAAAAATTTAATTCACGGGACCTTTAAATCAACAATGACGCAATACATGTTCGGTAGAGTACAATGACAGATCTCCCCGTGTTTTGTTAGAGGGATGCACTGACCAGGCTTTGAACTTGGCAAGTTTTCCCTGCCGGCCTGGAACTACATGGTGGCCACGGAGGCCATGAGGCCATGGCCTCTGCTGCCCTGGTCTTGGCCTTGGTGCCCCAGCGGCATAGCCAGGATTTTTTTCACTGGGGCGGTGCACAGGGGGGCATTGCCTTTTAGTGGGGGGTCCAGGTACTATATTTTTAATTAATTACATGTATCTACACATTTTTTTTATGGGGGGGGCGCCTTGGCACTCCCCACCTTAGCTTTGCCGCTTCCTTTAAAAATTTTCCAATAGACTTTAAGATTTTCTTATGGAAGTGCCCTTTGCAAAATGAAAAATGGCCTTGCCCCTTCAAAGATGAAATTCCAGGCCTCTCCGTGATACATGTATAAGGGGCATTTCTTTGAACAAAAAAACCCACAAATTTGTATAAAAACTTTCACAAAGAGTGTGCAGGGCAAACCACTACAAACAGCGAGCGGCACCAACTGCATTGGGATACTTTCGGAAAACACAAGGTGGCAGCAGACTCACCAGGTACATGTAAAATTGTTCTTCTCTCAGGCATGCTTAGAAAGTCGTGTCAGTAAACGATGAAACAGTACCTCATATGTCTGCTTTTATCTAGAGTGCCCCGATGGTCTCCCATTCACTTGACTGTCGGTGGTCACTTTAAAGCCTGGGGTGGATTTCACAAAACTAGTCCTGACTAATAACTAGTCCTATAAGTTAGGACTAGTCCTATAAGTTAGGACTAGTTACTCGTCCTAACTCCAGATAAGACTAGTCTTAGCGCTTTGTGAAATCCACCCCAGGCTTTACTCGTCCATATTTTGTAAATTGACAGGGAACAAGGTAAAGAAGTCTTATTCGTTAAATTCTTCAAGCCAGACCTGGCATTTCATTTCTGCAGGGTCATTTTTCCTGAGCAATGGGCGATTCAATTGGCAAAAATTTAATGTCCTAATGGTCACTGCTTGTTGCACTGGTCTTGGCTCATGCCACCTTAATCTTCCTGCAAACTTGTCCAGCTTGTCCATGTACATGTATAGGCCTAAAAAGAATTGGTTGAGTTGCCCTCCACCGACCGACCCGAAAGTGCTGAAATTTTGGATTTTGTTTTTGTGGTCATTCATATTTAATGAAACTTTTCTGTGTATAATATCTCCGAAATCCAAGTATTTATCACAAATAAATTTTAAAACAAACTTCAAAACATAGATTCTGAAGTAAATATTCAGGAGGCCGACATCTTGCTTTAAAATTTTTTAAAGTTAATTTAAGTTAATTTGAAAGAAATGAAATACACATTGTCATTCAAGTAAAATGCATGTGGGACATGTACATGTACATGTAAATTATTGTAAATATACATTATGCACAAAGAGTACCTTTTAGAACATCATGTACTGTACATGAATTCTTGTTTAAATCCAACTTCATGAATTATTTTCCCCCAACTTTACGAATTTATATTCATAGTTACAGAGTGCTTCGTCAGCAGTAAATGAAATGCTACTTTCACAAGTGCAATAAATATTTATAAACACAATTTAATTATTTCCTTTTTTTTGTTTCCAGTCCGGAGTTGGGATATAGTAGGAGTTACTTTCACCCTGTGGTTTGACGCTCGTGACTTCTTCCCATTGTAGTGAAAAATGAACATTGCACAATAGAGACCATCCTACTGATTGTACTATGACTCGGAGCTTTATAGTCCATTTCCATACTGCAGGTTCATTACCCTGGCTAAGTGGCTGCCCCAAGGTCATGGCTACGGCTAATTAATAGACCGATTATGCGACCCGAGTCATGTGACCTATTGTGGGTATCTAATGTAAACAAACACGACATCCTGCATAGGAAAGTGCGGTACAGTATATGATGAGCGTTGCATTTGTTTATTTCGACCGAGGATTTTCTTTCTCGAGATCTGTGAAAGATATTCGAGAGTTTGTACCAGAGACCTTTGAGTGGCTGAATAAAGCCAGAAAGGACAGTTCCAGCAAGTCTTGGAAATTGTACAAGTAACGTATAAATGTGCACGATGGGTACTTGTGCACGACGGAACGTTTGGGGCCAGACGACTGCGATCACACACTTTTCAACACAAGAATTTCAAAGTTTTGAAGCTGAATCATCAAAAGAAATTGTTTTCCAAAAACTGTGTGATTCTAAGTTGTCTATTTGAAATTTCGCAAGGCTAGGTATAAATGCTCACTTTTCAAACGTTCTTTACCTAGTTTACAGTGATTTAGGCCAACATTACAAACAAAATAAACAGGCGGGTGGCTACATAGTCGTCCAACGTCGGTAGTGCATAAGTTAAAATATATCTCTTTTGTTGCAGAATACTGGTAGTTTATGAAACAGTAATGTGATTAATATCAATGTCACAACATACAACTTTAATAAAAGGGCTTTGTCACTGTGTTACTATTACCAAAAGCCGACTTTTGGTGTGAATCTTATGTCGGTCACGGCATGTATTTGCACGTAGTTTGCCATCAGCTCAGATGACGTAGTACCTGTGATGACATGTAAACATTGGTCGCACAATCGGTCTATTATCATTGCTTGTACATGTACAGGTACCTCAGTATAGACCTTATGCACATGACGTCATTTGAGTAGGGCGCCCTCGTCTAGAGGTCAAAATGAGGTTGTTCATTGGCCAATCCTGTGCGCTGCGCGTACAAATCTCTGCGTTTCCATTGTTACATCATCGATTTACCTCTAAGATGGTGGCTTGATGACGTCAATGCATAAGGTCTATTGTGGGTATCAGATTGCTCAACAGGAGTGTGATAATAAACCATATCACACTCCCAGTAGTCTATATTGAACTCTGCGTATTGTAAGTATCATACATTGTACATCACGCTCCGTATACGGACAGTGCAAAAATGGTGTTCTAAACTTTGAGCGTTGAACGTGCTGCTCTTCATGAAACAACACTCAAAGATGCATTACCTTCCAGTTGGATGAAAGATCTTCTTTGTAAATAAAATTGAAAAATAAAGCAAGTGAATAAACTCCACCCCCCCCCCCCATAAAGTGTTTCCCTTTACATGGGAAACACTGTTTCCGTCCTTGGGATCCATTGCCTCAATCAGAATACTGGTCATATTGATAGCACCAACCTTGAGCAACCATTCTGGCCTCCACAGGTAAACCCTCATGCTGTAACAAATCATAAGAGCTCTACAAAAATGTTTTTGTTCGTTATCTCCTGTAACAATTGATGGCATTTAAAGCAAGTGGGCGACCTTGGTACCTGTCAAAGACCGGTATCCGCACTTTGTGTGACCCAATACATGCTTATGAAATAACAAACCAGTGAAAGTATAAGCTCAATCCCTCTTCGGAGTCACGAGAAAATAGTTAAAAACCCTGTACATTATGCTTTCACTGTTTTTCAAAAACAAATTACTGAAAGTTTATCTTTGCATAGAGTACAGAGCAGTTTTACAAAACTTATTTATGTATTATTTGTGTGTTTTTTTTTTTTACCTATACACTGATGTGAGTTGAGCACTGTATACTCAGTACTTTCCCCCGAGTCCTGTGAAAAAAATCCATATAGCCATATTCCTCAGTTTAGATTCGAACCCACGACCCCCGCCATTCTAGAGCAGATGTCTTACCAACTATGGATTTTTTTTACAGGACTCGGGAATGTACTGAGTATACAGTGCTTAATACACATCAGTGTACGGGTAAAAATAAAACACAACTAATATTCTTTATCCCTGATGCAAAATTAACATCTACTTATTTTATGACGTTCAGCAAAACACAGAGTACAAATTTTAGTTTAGCTGGGACATTCGCTCTGAGAGACTGGCGATCCTCTTTTACTGTACTTACTGTACACACTTCATGTACTGTACATGTACTTGGGCTGTTCAAGAATTAAGGAGAGTCCTTGGAGATCCAAAGTAACATTTAAGTTTGCTGCCCTCTGGTGTCTCAAGAGATTCTTGGCATCCGAGGTCATTGGCTTCAGTCATGTCTGCTCCAAAGACACACACTGTATGTATACATTGTACATGTACAATAAGTGCAAGCACTACACACGTACACCTACAGTGTGCATGTCAATTTGTCATACAACATTGTGCAATGAACATGATGTACAAGAATGTCTTCAAGCACAGCCTGGGCCAATGCGCTGTATTTTTGACCGCGTCGGGGCGCTGTCCAATCACTTCCGGGTTACAACGCTAATATTGCCAATAAATTGTACAAGCTCTCATGAGGCGCTCTATGTATGATGACAACTCTCTCTAGGAAAAAATGCATTGCAATGCATGGTCTATTAAAAAACATTGACGCTTCAGTCTTCAGGCCCTGAATTACCACGGAGGCCTTGCCCTCTGTTGCCCCAGTCTTGGCCTTGGTGCCCCTTCAAAACCTTTTCCATAGACTTTAAGATTTTCCAATGGAGGTGCCCTTTGCACAATTTAAATGGCCTTGCCCTCTCACAGATGAAAGTCTGGGCCTGATTCTTGCACTTTTCCTAATCGCCAGAATCTGTACCCCCAGAAGTAAATTAACGCGCCCTCGTGCCGTCAAATAAACAGGGAACTGCATTCAAAGCCTTTGAGCAGGACTCTTGGGCAATATTTCATTTATAACTACTATTTCATAGGCCTGATACTTCACAGAGGCAATGGATGTAATCGCCTCTATGCCCCCTGGTCGTTGCCTTGGTGCCCATTGAATTGTGGATTTAAATTAAATTTTCCTCATGGAGGTGCACTTTACCAGGGAAAAACTGTCTAGCCCTAATACAAGAAGCCTGCCAATACCATAAGCGAAGAAATTAAAGGCACACAAGCCTAGCTTGCCGGTGTTTTTGACCGAATGCGCACACGATGCCGTCCAATCTTGATCTTTTATAAAACGCACTTGTTCTTGGGCACGCACACTTCTGTTTTACAGCCAGCTGAACAGCTGCTTATATTAGCACAAAGGTAGTTGAGCACAACCAAATTATTCTTCCCAGAATAAGGTTACCAGCCAAAATACCATGTCACCTGTACCATCTGTGACTGGTAAGCTGCTTAATTTTGCTCAGCAGAAAAATGTTAAGCAATATTTTGAAATTGGGCCAAGATGTGTACGACGCACACAGTGTACAAATACAGTGCTTACATGACATAATACTGTATTTTGTGTAAAAATCTTAAAATCTTTAAACACCTTTTATTCAAGTCGTACTTTAATACTCTTTAGTAGGAATATGAAAGCGTTGAAAAATTGGACGGTACCAAATATCCTCTTGCATAATGCAAGAGCAACAGCTACACATGTACAAGTGCCACACGATGATTGGGAGTTTCATAATGGAAGTAAAATAATGGTCTGTGACTTTGCATTTCGACACATCGGCAGCTCAGCAGAATTGCAAACACTTCTGAACACAAAAGCTCCTTTTTAGGAATTGGAGCGATTTACCTCGCACGTCATAGTACATTATTTCAGACGGAAATATTTCCCGCAACAAATGGGCACTGGTACCAAGTAAATATAAAGAGCAGAGTTTCAGATTAAAATGTTTTTAAACAATCCTCAGATCACAACCGATTATGAATCATGCCCGTAAAGGCAAATTGATCGGCGATTCTGACCTCATTGCTTGGGTCATTCCCCTCGGGCACTTTTGTTTCTTGTCTTGCTTTATGTATAATGCGAAGAACATTTTTTTGATATTTTTCTTGAACTCCTTTTTGCAAAATCCTCCAGAGGCGATCTTTTGGGGGACTTTTGACTCCAATGCTATTTCCTGACGGTTCTTATCTCCACAGTACATCCTGGCGTCATTTCCCCTCTGCTTAATTCTCTATGCAGTTGAATATATTGCGTCCGCTGAACGCATAACAGAACTTCAAGATTTGGCAGCGTCTGGTCTCACACGCTTAGGTTTGAGGATGTCGGATTAGGCTTAAAAAAAAAAAAAAAAAAAAAAAAAATGCTATTGATCGATGTTTTTATTTCTATGGCTTATAGACCCCTTGCATGACGTCACAAGCTTAAACAGCGCCCTCACTGAGGCCAAAGGGAAGACCTACCATTGGCTGAGAGATGTGCGTTGCAGTACAAACAGGCCTGTTTGATCCCAAGATGGTGGCTTATTACTCTAGTGGTCTATGTAGATCTTTGATCTAAATCAAGTGATCTCTTTGTGGCATTAATTTAGTTTTGTACTTATTTACAGGGAAAATACATGCACAGTACATTATTGGTTTTTGGAAGGGTAAATTAATGCATCCTCTAGCTTTTTAACACACACAGATGACAGCCAAACTGAAAGAGTCATCAAACTTGGAGGTCACATTTCATATAAAAACAAAGAGAGAGAAAAAAAAAGAAAAGGAAAATGTGTTTTTTTCATGGATTTTTTTGCATATATATTGATATTAGGCTTATTCTGAATGCGGCATTTGAAATACTGTAAGCAACAGTAATTTTCATGGTCTCCAGGAGCTATTTTCTCAACAATGACAATATTTCAGACAGACTTATTTCTCTGGAGGATCGGCACTGGTATGAAATTTATAGTCAGTGAGCTTTCAGATTGAAAGTAAATCTACATTTGTCTTCCCGATACATTACCACGCCTTCTCTTTGTCTTAACGGTGATTATGAAAACACTTTAAATGATTTTAATATTTTAACACAAACTTGGAGCTTGATAACATTACCAAGTATTCAGAGAAATAAATTTGCATAAATTTGCACAAATTTACATCTGAATCAATCACAGATACACAGGCCTGATATTTCACAGGGGCAACGGAGGCAACTGCCTCCGTTGCCCCTGGACATTGCCTTGGTGCCCCTTAAAATGTTCCAGTACGAAATCTACATTTTCCTTGTAGAGATGCCCTCTACAAAGGAAAAAGTGCACTGCCCTTACAAGAACAGGTACCTGACCTGGAAATGTGTCCAAACATTTTCATGGTCCGCCTTAGATTCTGGACCAACCTTCATAACCAAAAGCTTCAAATCCTTGCGATACAAGAGCAGACTACAACACAAGCGTTTGCGGAGGTGTTGTACAATGAAAATGCCCTTTGTCAAATTAGAATCTTACAAAAACACACAGAGCAGACCGTTTCAAGGTATGGCCTGCAAATCTCTTTTAACCAGCATGCACCATTGGGTGGAATCCTTCACACGGTACATTTAAGAATGCAAATGACTAATTCTGCAATCTCGTTTGACATACACTTGTCAAGTACTGTCTGGACCGATGGGTTCAGGCGCTGTACACACCAAGCATTAGCATCAGATACTGAACATACTTAATGCACATTAATGTTCATATTGTCTAGAGCGACTGAGTCTGCATCTGTTAAAAGCCTATTCCCTCCCTGAGTTTCACTTACAGTTTTACATCGGAGCTGGGATTGTCTCCTGGATCGATGTTTCCACAGCAGGGCAGACACAGTACGCTCGGATTGTGTTAATATTCCTCAAATTTCACTCCACTTTCTTCGGCAGGATTGTCCTACTAGAATGAGCCATGTATGCTGTGGATTACCCCGTCCCAACATACAGCACACATAACATCCCTAGGCACTATATTGCACTTTGTGTGATACCATAATGAGACTGCTGAACATGTGTAGTGCACGGGTTGACCTGGATGTGACCTCTAGGAGATGGACTTTTTTTTCTTTCTTTCTTTATTCTCTCTCAGTCTGTCTAGATCGCTAAGAAGCGACTGAATGTTAGCGTAAGGTCTGTGTGTCCGGAAACACTTATCCCAGAGGTTGTTTTAAGTCACCAAAGATTGGGACAATACATGAAACGTCTATTTATAACTCTTTATTTCAGGACTTACTGTATTTGGTAGATGTCAATATTTGCATCGGGGGAATGAATATAAATTTCAATTTGCCTTTCACCTATGTGTGTCAAATTGTTTGCGGTACCTGCCGCCAATAATACTGGATTCGAACTGGCCCCTTGTCACCGGGCGTGCTCGGTGGTCTAGTGGTTAAGACATCTGCTCTAGTCATGCGGGAGTCGTGGGTTCGAATCCCACCCGAGTTGCCTGTGGATTTTTTTCCACAGGACTCGAAAGCACTGAATATACATTGCGTAACACACATCGGTGAAAGGCAAATTGAAATTTATATTACTGTATTTGATTATTAAAAACAAAATGCCAAGGTATTGTCTGAAGATAAATTCGATGGGTACATTTCATCAGTCACGCCACAAACCGATGTACGGTGCTCCACGGCCAAAATTCCATGTTAGGAGAAAATCCCCGCATAAGTTGAACTATTTTCCAAACTGCTTCAGAGACTGCTTACTATTTTTATAATTTTTATACTTTTTACACCAAAACAAAGCTGACTTCTTCATTCGTACAGAACTGTCAACGTGTTTTCAATCCTGCAACTGTTTTGATGAGTTATTAATTCCCAAACATACGTCATTTTGTGAAAAATGAACAAAACAAGACGTGCAAGCAGAGCGCTACAATGTATAGTACAAATCAGTGCATACATGTACGTTTAGACAAAATGTGGACTATTTCTTTCTCCCTTCGGTGACTGCTTTACTTCTTTCAAGAAACAAAGGTGGTTTTAAGAAAATTCCTGAAATCAGGAAAACTCCTGACAAATCACACGCCTGATTTTTTTAAACTGATTGAGTGGAAAATAAAACCAGGCTTGGTTCTTCATGGAAGCAACGGAGGCAACTGCCTCCATTGCCCCCGGTCATTGCCTTGGTGCCCTTGAAATGTTCCAATAGAAATTTCAAATTTCCTCATAGAGGTGCTGTTGTCAAGATGAAAATACCTTGACACCCTTGCCCTTTCAAGAACGAAGCAAGTAGGCCTGTGAAACTGAACTGAACCTTCATCAATGGGGGAGGGGGTTATTGCAATTTCGTTCCCCCCTCCCAAACCCTTCTCGATGTATCCAAGATGAGGCTGGAAGGGAGGCTGGCCAGCTTTCTTCATCTGAGACTGGAGAGCCATTGTTTCCGATTGTCATTGCAAAAGACAAAGATGGCGTGTCGTGGCCGAGTGGCCAAGTGCACCGGACTCAACCTCAGGTCTTTCTAATCAGCAGAGTGTGGGTTCGAGTCCCAGTCTTGACACTTGGCCATTATTGCTCCGTCCTTCGGATGGGATGTAAAGCCGTAAGTCCTGTGCGTTGTGTAATTGTGCCGCAGCACCTTGTAAATTGTTAGAAGGTGCTACGGGTCTTATAAGTCCAAACATAGTTCCGCACTGTCGTAAAAATAATGAGCACTTTAACGCCTTCCATCTGTCATAAAGAGCGATGCTGCGTCTTATTAAAGACGGTGACAGCATGATGTGTGAGTCTGAAGTAACATCAAACGGTAAATCACATACAGCAAGCGTCCTTTTTCTGACTACATGTATGTTGTCAAGCGCCAAGCTACATTACAATGCTCTGTTCATCTAATATCGAATTTAACAACAAAAAACTGATGAAATCTAACGAGTCTACTCCAGGTTTTCACACACACAATTACCCAGGCTGAAAAAAAAAACCCTGTATTTCAAAGATTTGTGAGAATAATTCTTTTGTGTTTTGCAGCATTCTAATGTAATTCCCAATTTGACTGTCTGGAATATCCGCAAAATCACCTTCGCTGCAGACAAAACTTTGGTTTAACATAATTTGCATCGACGTGACACTGTATACTCAGTGCCTTCTGGGTCCTGCTAGAGAAACCCCAAGAACACAGCCAGCTGCTCGGGTGGGATTTGAACCCCTAATCCCCATATTCTAGAGAGAGAGGTCAGTTCGAATCATGTTTTGAGCAGCAGCTATTATTTGTTACTGGAGTCAAACTGGTGAGCTCTGAAGCTTGGTGGCTTACTGGTGGTCAAGAAATCAGCGGGAATGGGTTAGAACCCCACCCGATGTGCCTCAGGTGGATTTCTGGAATTTCATCTTTGAGAGAGCAAGGCCATTTTCATTTTGCCACAGGTCACTTCCTCTGGCAAATCTTAAAGTTTATGGGAAACTTTTGAAGGGGCACCAAGGCCAAGACCTGGGCAATGGCAGCCATGGCCTTCATGGCCTCCGTGTAATTCCAGGCTTGTCACTTGCAATCGGGGACCTGCTATTGTCACTCTTTTGTTTGTACTAAGTTTTTGGTAACAGCTCACATGACCTTCAACCAACGGGGTACCCATCGTTCTCTATTGTTCCAGGTCCCTTGTTTGAATGTGTAATGTACATGAACACACAGGTAGTACAGTACCTGTAATTTAGTCACATAAATTTGAACCACGTTTTGTTCTGAGGGAGAGAAAAATAATAAAAACAGCAGTTTGGGGGAATTTGTTCATGGTTGGTGGGACGGTAAGCAACGAACATCGCCTTAACTGGTTCCCCCCTCCAAAAAAAAAGATTCATGATGTGGAAAGGGGGTGGGTGCATCAATGTGAAATTCGAAATCAACTTATATTGTTTGTGTTTTTGCCCATCCACTCATGTGTGTTTAAGCACTGTATACTCAGTACTTTCCCCGAGTCCTGTGGAAAAAAAATCCACAGGCATATTCCTCGGGTGGGATTCGAACCCACGACCCCCACCAGTCTAGAGCAGATGCCTTAACCAACTAGTCTACCGAGATTGCGCGGTAGCTACAGGCAGTTCGAATGCCTGTAGTTTTTTTTTTTCACAGGACTCGGGAAAGTACCGAGTATCTAGTGCTTAACACGCATTGGTGTATGGGCAAAAAACACAAATATTCTTTTATCCCAATGCAAAAATTAACATCTATTACATTGTAACTTGTTTGTCCTTTCCCCCCCACTTGTCCCTACAGTAGGTAATGTGTATTTATTTTCAGTGATCACATTTTTTTCAGTGTATAATGTGTCTCCTGTATGGTTTGCAAAGAAAACAAAATACGTATCATGTATGTACATGTAGGTTTACTACATGTACATTTATAACAAGGTTCCCTGTCATGGAACGGTGACTTTTTTCGTTTTTGTAAAATTGTGGGCGCCCAGCTTTGTGAAAAACCCGGACATTTCTGCATAAGCTTGCCAACCTTATATTACATGTAACTGTACATGTACATATGTACACAATGTACCTATACACAATGCACTACATATTTCAGGATTAATCACATTGTATAGAGTTTCACTTAGACATGTCCTTCACCCTAACACGTCAATTCAATGTCTCATTTCCTTTTGATATGATGCAGATTTAATGGGTTTGCATTCATTCAGAGAAAAAAAAAAACACCACGCTACCAGTCCACATTTATTGCTGTCCATCTCACCATATCCCATTAATCCGGTAGCAATGTGGTGATAACGCAATCTACTGTTAAAGGTGAAGTATAAAACCAACGACTCGTTAAAAACGAAACCTGCAACCTTCTGAAACGGAAAGTCATTGTTCAAGGTTACCATACAGTACAATGTATGATGCAGCCATAGTACGATGTGTACAAGCTCATTATTAAAAACAACAATGTGAAAAGCCAGAACAATAGGCACAATAACTTTTAGTGAATTTACATTTTATGAGCCACTACGCGTTCATGTATTAACTTAAGGGACCTGGGGTGGATTTCACAAAACTAGTCCTAACTTAGCACTAGTCCTAACGTTGACTATTCCTATAAGTTAGGACTAGTTACTCGTCCTAACTTGAGATAAGACTAGTCCCAGCGCTTTGTGAAACCCACCCCAGGTCCTGTATTAAGCCTCGAGGATTTTCCCTGGTGCCCTCCATTTATCATCTGTACTATCTAATTCATGTATGAACAGACTGTCTAGTTGTGATAATGGAAATAAACAAATAAATAAACAAACAAACACCCTAACGTGCTCATACATGCACACAAGTGGTTCATGAAATGGTACAAGTTGAACTACATTTACGGTCTGTTTTAATGCCGAGGTTCTTCCCTGATGCACAAGCTAGCGGATCAAACCGGTACACGTGAATTGCGACCAAAAACAAAAAATAACAATTTGTTAAATTATTTCTTTATTTTTTATTGACAGATTTTAAACCTCTTACTGCCGTGAATCCTGACATTTTTTCGTGCATATTGGCAAGCAATTTCTTTTAAATAAACACCGTACAAATTTTTAATTTTTTTTTGCATAACACAATTTGCACATTTGTGCAATCAATTTGCATGTTTGACTGCGAATTATTCTTTATTTTTATTTTATTTTTTTTTGCATATTGGCCACAATTTGCACATACGGCAAGTAATTTTTTTTACTATAAACACTATTAAATATCATATTTTGTTTGCCTAACAGCCACAATTTGCACATACGGCAAGTAATTTTTTTAACATAAACACTCTTAAATATTATATTTTGTTTGCCTAACAGCCACAATTCGCACATATCGGCAAGCAATTTGCACGTTTGGCTGCGAAACTCCAGTTCGTGCATGGGGAGAATCCTCAATTTGACATGACCGGTGTTCGGTCTGGTGCCTCAGCGAACAGACACAGGCAATTCAGTGAAAGCATGCCCCCACAGTGTCACAACCTCAGACACCTTTTAGAGTCGAAATTCAGGTTAAGTCCACAATGACAATACAACAACAGGCGCCCTCGATGGCTTGACTTGTACAGAACATGCCTACATGACACAGCAAGCGTTTAGCCATGCATGGGTGCTTGGCTACAATGTAAAAAAATAATAATAATCAGGAATGTGTCAGGAACTTTATAACAATAGTAAAAAAAAAAAATTATAACAATATTTATTTGATCTCAAATGATTTATGACTTGTACAATTTGACAAGGTTAACAAGAAATGCTGGCTTTCAGCACCAAGCACCTCGCACCAAACCACTGCAGTCTGCAAACATAGTATTACACTTAACCTACATGTACATGCGCTACTTTCTTTTTGTCCAAAAAATGCTCGAGGCACAATGTTGGAATAATTTTTCAGTTTTACAATGTATGTATGTCTCTAAAAAAAAAAAAAAAAAAAAAAAAAATGATGTTTAGTAGCAATGTTGTTTCATGTTTCAAGCCCCCTTATCGTCTCAAAATAGTTCTTGACTTCTAATATGTTCTGTTTAGAATTTCTGTAAAACTGTGGAAAAAATAAATTACCAAAGTCTTATATATGTGGCATACGTATAGATCTACATGTACCAACAATTAGGTACATGTACTCAAGGCCCTTATTATATTAATTTTTAGGACAGGTTTTGAAGTTTTTGAATTATGAGAGCCATATATTTACCTTCTCATTAGGGTTTAGATTCAGCAGCCACTGCCAGAAACACCGGGGCGAACCCCTTCTCTTAGTGATAAGTGGAACTGGGTTCGTTGCATTACACAACACACGGGACCCATCCAAAGGACGAAGCGATAACGGTTTGGAGCGTCTGGCCTAAGGACACAAATGTCAAGACCAGGACTCGAACCCGCACTCTGTTGATCAGAAACACCAGAGCTTGAGTATTGACTTGACTATTTGTTATAAGTTTACACACAGACCTATGAGTGACATGTACATCTGGAATGATTAAACTTATCCAAGAATTTTGCTCAGCAAAGTATTTAGACTGAACGTTTAATGTGGCACTGAATGCTGATGTTGAGTAGTGACTCAGGCATTTTGTGGAGCATTTTGCGACACCGATATAGGATTAATAATAATAATAATAATAATAATAAGCTTTAATAACATAAAGTCTTCATGCATGGCCTGAAGGCGCTTAGGATTTAAGGTAAAATCTACGGATCGGTAAAGCTGATAGTGCAGTGTTCTTAAAAGTATTTGTGTGATTTGATATGTATGAAGAAAAAAAACCCTGTGAACTTTTGGTTCACTCCGTCGTCAGAGTCTGGAGAAAATAGTGAAAAAAACGTGCACACTTTTCAGAGTGTAGGCCAGAATACACTGATCTTAATTTCGATTGTTACAACCAAAATAATACACTGATCTTAATTTCGATTGTTACAACCAAAATTAAAATCGAGGTCTACAAATTCTATTTTTTCGACTTTGTTGACAGTATTTCAGACAGAAATATTTCTATGGAGGATTGGTACTGGTATGAACTTCATAATCAGTACACTTTCACTCAGACCGGTACTGATTTTAAAAAAATAATAAATTGGACGAGTACCAATCCTGTATTATACCTTTAAATAAATTAAAATTAGATGACCAACTTACATTTAATGCATAATTGATAAGATCTGTGTTTTTGGTTGAGTACACAGAGTGAATAACAATGTCTTCATTGTTTGATGCACAGCAGGCATCCCTTTTACTCTCTGCCAGTGTCTGGCCACAAAACTAACTCCATGTGCATAGTGCTCCTATCAAATTTCACGGCGCAAACACCAGGTCTACAACATCTCCAGAGGCAACAGAGGCAACTGCCCACATGCCCCTGCTTTTTTGCCTTGGTACCCCTTGAAATGCTTTTCGTAGAAATTTAAGTCTCATAAATAGAGAAGCCCTTTGCCAGGGAATAATTTCCATGCCCAGCTTGCAAGAATGAAGAAATGTACGTACCCTATCAGTTGTACATGTATCATCAGACCATGTATGCTTCGTTCTTGAAAAGGTACGGGCACCAGGGCTAATTTTCTCCTTGATAAAAAAGCACATCTATGAGGAAATTGTAGATTTCTGCTGGAACATTTCAAGGGCACCAAGGCAATGAGCAGGGGTAAGTTACGCATCAGGCTTGTGTCATGTTTTATTTGATGCAGGGTTTAGCCAACATTTTGGAAACAGGACGTCCGAATTAGCTGCAAAATGAAAAAAAGGGCACCCGGATTGCTAGCCCTCTCTTTTACAGAAAATGAAGCCAGTGGTGTTTGGGGGGGGGGGGGGGCGTGTCCTAAAAAAAACCATCAAAGTGCCCCACTGGCTTTTTGTGCAACACATAGGGCGGTCAGGTTGGCGTAGCGGTACTTTCCTCGCCTTTCACCTCTGGTGTACCCGGTTCGAATCCCGCCAGGGGTCACTATGTGGATTGGGTTTTCAGTCCCTACCTGATCGCGTGGGTTTTCCCCCCGGAGTATTTCTCTGGGGTTTTCCTCCCACATCTAAAACTGAATATTTCTTCATCATCTTCTACCCAACAGGTTTCCCCAGGCTTGCGAGCTACAGTGCAATATGCGCTTTTGAGGAACCCTTGGTTTCATCACCAGAAATATATATAATAATAAAAATAATAATTCAATACTTATTTTGATGTGTATTTTACTATTTAAGTATTACTCTAAAAAGAATCTTGTCCCACATTGCTATGCAGCTGAGATGCAAGGACCCTTTTTCTCAGCTGCTATTTCAGCCGACAGCAGTGACATTTATTATCAGGGGAATCAGTTTTGATTCAGAATATTTCACCAGTGGTACATGCATACAGTATGCATACATAATTGGTTCAACAGGTGCTGCCATTCTCTCTATAAAACAAATATCAGTTGAACCTTTTATGATTACAAACTGCACGAGTGCAGGCCATCATGGATGCAAAGTGACCTGCAGAATCAGTACGTCCAGCATTGTAAAACTAAAGAGGGACTGCGAGGTCAAATTCAGTTTTGTGATGCACTCACGTATAATTTCAATACATGCAGATAGCGTCCTTGTAATGAAGTCGGGAAACAAATGTGCAAGTCTCCAAACTCATGTTATTAAAAATGGTGTAAATTGTCATTTTGTTTGATACTCTGTCATGAAACATGATGTCATTGGATATCAATAAATGGTTTGTACATTTGAGTGAATATCACCGCCATTCAGGAATGAACTGAACAAGCTGCTGTACACAAAATGGGAGAATTTGAGCATGAATTCCAGTACCATCTGTCCTCTTTGTGTGGGTGAACAAACGAAGCTACATGTGAGCATGGTGAGTGCATGCACCGTGCACATTTCGTAATGTCCAGGCGACCTTCGTTCCGATATTTTGATTTGCTTGACAAGTTTCATGTCATCTGATTTCTGGCAGGGAAAATATTGGCGTGTAAACACGTCGATCCAGCAAAAAAAATGGTTGAGGAAAAACTACTCTGCCCATACAGGAACAAAGTTATCAGATACTGTACATTACACTGCACGTGACAACTGGGGGGAAGGTGTAAACTTGTCTACACCGAATGGGTCACATTTTCATTAGTTTCAATTAACAACTGAACCACAACTTTAAATCATGCGTAGCAGTGCAGTTACAGTATCATACTATATGCCATACAGTTCGTACATTATGCTCAAGCAGGGTGGGTATTATACACTATGTCATGCCACCTAAAGCCCAGGTGCTAAAGCCCTGCAGAGCTTTTCTACTCACATTTTTAACTAAGCCCGAGCTGTGGCTGTCGTCTGTTTTAATTTCGGACATCCTATTTTTCAGTTTGCATCAAATTCTGACACCCTAGACGCGCATGTATGTAATAGGTGGTACACATATTGCCAGATCCTGGTTAATGGCTTTGTCTCTATTCCCCATCCCCCACCTTCCCCCTCCCCCATCCCTACCCTGGTCCCCGTGTGTGAATCTGTTTTATATTTATGATGGCCAATCTTGGCACCTGGATACCCTTCTTGCATCCTGTTCATGTCACGATTTGATATTTAGTGTTTTTTAGCCATTCATTTCTATACAATCACCACCATATGGGTATCATGTTATTCTTTCTTTTTTTTTGACACAATTTATTCAGTAAAAATGTTTCGGAGAAATTCAGTAAAAGTGTTTCGGGGAAAAAATTCAAACAAACAGTTTGCATGGTTTTAGATTATATTTCATGACATGGAAAAACATTAGAAGTACATGTATGTCAATTACAGGGCATGACCTTTATTTTGACCTTTCAGTTCAGTGAAAGTAGGCCAAATCGTGCGGCCGTCTGCAGCTGCAATGGGCACCTTTGGTGCAAGCCACTTATGGCACATGTGGCGTCTAATGGGCTAAAAAGACAATCATTTATTCATACTCAATTGAAACGTAAAATGGCTGGCAACAGCTTTATAAGATGGTTGCCGTACTACCTTGTCCATATGCCACTTATAAAAGTTAATAATTAATAAAATCATGAACCAGCTAATACATGTATACCTGTTACAATCCCTGTACATGTATCAAAAAAATTAATTTCAAATAATGCACCAATTAACTGTTTTAATTGCCTCAATTGCCATGTATCAAGCCTCAGGGTCGATTGCTTTATTCTTGAAAGGGCAAGGGCACCAAGATGCATGATACAGGGTCCACCTCTATGAGGAAATTTAAAGGGCACCAAGGCAATGAACAGGGGCAATGGAGGCAATTGCCTCTGTTGCCTCTGTGAGGTATCAGGGCTGAGGCCTGCGTTTCAAAAATGAAGTTAACTATTATTTAAAAAAAAAAAAAAAAAAAACACTAGACAAAATTGTACTACAGTTCATGAATACAATGCGTGTACAATTTGTTCATTTTTAGCAAAATGTGCTGCCAGCATTTTTATAGTTTTTTGTCATGGTTACAACATCAGATTACAAAATGTTGGACAATGTTGTTTTAGACAAAACAATCATCCACCATGGTAGACCACTAGGTCTTGTCGATCAGAATCTTTCACTGTACTAGAAATATTTTAACAAGACCTTATGTCTACCTTTTAAACAGAAAATTTCTTCGCATGTTTGCTGATTTCTTAGGAGGATGTTTGAAACTGAAGAGTTTGCATAAAGGTAAAATGTATTTAAGATTGGTAAAACTGAAAGTGCAGTGTCCTTTACTTTGGTGTGATTCAATATTATGAACATGAAAAAACAAACCTGTGAAAATTTGGACCCAATCCATCTTCTGAGTCAAGAAAAAATAGTGAAAAAACATGCACACTTTTCAACATTGTAAACACGTTGTTCTCAATTTGGATTGTTACGAACGAAATTAAAATTGGGGTCTTCAAGTTCTATTTTCTTGACTTTTACAGTAGTTCAGATGAAAAGATTTCTATGGAAGTTTGGTACAGAAATGAACTTCATCATCGGTAAGCTTTCAGACTGATACTAAGATCTAAAAAAATCGGATAAATACGAATCCTGCACATGTAGTTGTACCTTTAAATTAGTTAAAATCTTCAAAACTACAGTATATGTGTTTAGAAAAATAAATAAAAAAACAAACAAACAAACAAACAAACAAACAAACAAACATTAGACCATGTAGACTGCAGAGCTTGTTTTGGTTGTGGGGTTATTTCTAAATATATGCTAAAATAACTTGACTCTGGTCAGTTTTCCTGTGGGTAGTTCAAGGCCTGATATTCTGACAACTATTAATCCACTGTGCTACGTTCCAACTTCATCCAAAATATTGTATGGTTTACCACACACTTCTTCACAGACAATTGACATTAACAAAGTGTCTGGAGGTCTGCCCAGTGACGTGCCAGACTGGATAATGCCAAGAAATGGTCGGGTTCCGGAACTGTTAAAGAGGTTCATACTGGATCATTAAGACAGAAGGTAAGGTTATGACGACTGAAAGTTTCATGCATTGTTCAAAACCACAAGGCATGAAAGAGTTACTCGTTATGAAAGAGTAAATTAAACCCATCCTCTAGTTTGTAGTGAACACACCATTCAACCAAACAGTAACAATTTCATCAAGTATGAGGTGGTCATATATGTACCAGCACATTTGTGTGAAAAACAAAAGCGGTTTTTGTTTTGTCAGGGATTTGCTAGCATTTTGTCGAAGAATAACAAAATGAAAAAAAAAGGGACTTCCTATAGAGAGGTTGCGTGACCCCAGGAAAATTCATTTCGCAGCCATGTTGGGTCCAGCCATGTACAAACTCAATGGCTCGCGCGTCGTCTGCTGAATGATTTCCAACGTCTGTTTGTGCATGCAGCATTGGAAAAAAAGGTTTCCGATGATGTCACATGAAACCTCTCTATACCGCTGTAATCGCGCGTAGTGTAAACTGCTGCAACCACGTTGTTCCTCATGGCATCTCAAATACTGTACCCTCAGAAATCCCAACATTTACCAAAATCGAACGGTAGACAGCG
Organism: Marthasterias glacialis; assembly: GCA_911728455.2. NCBI lineage: Eukaryota > Metazoa > Echinodermata > Asteroidea > Forcipulatida > Asteriidae > Marthasterias > Marthasterias glacialis. The sequence goes on along the minus strand of OU452221.1, from coordinate 27,816,488 downwards.
CATCAAAATAGCACGCCAGGTGAAAAGTATGGCGTGTTTTCTATGCGTGTTCTGCAGCTATAGCGAGCTGATGTCCAGTGCAATCATGAAAGTGCATGGCGCAATCGCGGTGCGTGTGTTCATGCCATTCCACTCACTTTTGTTGTTATACGCACTCAAAGCGATGGTGACCGAACGTTTTTAGGCACAGCCGATGCATGCCGAGGGTACACTATTTTGTGCTCTATAGACAACAGCAATGGCGGCGAAATCCCAGTTCTCTGGTATATTTCTTCATGATCTTTGTTCACCCATGGCTTATTTTGAATACACTACAGGTGACAATCAAAATTAGCGAAGGTGATTTTGGGGGTCTTCAAATTCCTTGACTTGGACAGTATTTCAGATGGAACTATTTCTCTGGAGGATTACGATGTCCATGCATGAACTGTAATCAACATTTATAATCAGTATGTTATAAGATAAAATGTAATCATTAGGCCTAACCTTTTCAGAACACGTGTAACTAGTCACCTATTTTTTCTTTCCTTCTATTTTCAAAATAACCAATCCTGTACTATGGTCCTCTTTAAAAACTAGCTTTGAATTATTATTGTACATTAATAATATATAGGGCTCGAATTTTACACTGGACCACAGGCCTGAGGCCAGTGATTTTAGCATCAGGCCAGTAAACTCAAGACTGGACATATGTCCCGCAGTCTTGTGTCTTTCAATTGAATAATAATAATACCTCACTGTGTAGTATCTTAAACAAAAAGAAAAACACGAGAAATGATGTTCAAAATTTTGACTTTGAATCTGATCATCTCTCATTTCTGTTGAGTATCACTTATCCACCACAAGACAAACCTTCTTTTGAGTGCAGTTTCCATTTTAAACTTTGTAGAAAATTCTTCCTCATTCAGATTCTGGTCTTGTAAAATAAATTCTGGTCCGGTAAAAATTTTGAGCTACAAGCCCTGGGGTCTTGTGGAATTTTACCCCAAATTGGAGCCCTGTAATAGTACATGTATTCACAAACAGCAGACTACCTGGTCTTGACCTGTGAAATGCAGTGACCTACATACATCCATACGACATTGTGGTCTTATGGATAGGCCTACTGCACCATGCACAGAGTAATGCGAGTTCAAAAGTTTATTCGTGGTTACGCTGAATACAGTTTGTTTTCTCTTCTCTTCATGGTACATAATGCAAGGGAAAATGTCCACAATATCTGACTGCCACTTTCGAAAGATTTTTTTCCAGATTTTTTAATGGATGTTGGACTTAATTTCTCTTTTTTAAAAAAAAACATATTCCTCTCAAGGTAGTGGTAGCTTCATCGCTAATTATTGACACTTACAAAAGAAAATTCAAGTGGGCATTACACTGCCCGGCTAGAACTCTCACACACTCATGCCAAACAAAGGAACTAAAATGTTGCTTCTGTAGACCCCAAAATGACTTATTTGTCATGATTTTGACACTTACGTCTGTTTAATAGTTCAAAGTGCCTGTTCCTCTCTGTAGGCCTATACATTCTGTCTACCCTTTTTTCAGGTATGCAGAGCTACAGGAACTAATTCCAAAAGGAACAGTGTACCTTTGAATTATGAGACCCATTTTACACCTTGAAAAGGTTTAAAAAGGTACAGGGCTCAAAATTTACACTAGACCGCATTATAATGACATATATGGAATCGGAAAAGTTGTTTGAACTGTGGAAATAACACTCGGATCTGATTAACTTCACTTTGGAAAGTCTCCAAAGAGACAACCATCCCCAACAAAGCTTTTTACAGTAGATAACCTGTTGATGTCTCCTGGAAAGTGATTTTAGCATTGGGGGGGGGGGCCAGTAACCTCATGACCGGACAAGTCTAGCAGTGATAAAATCTTTAGTTTTCCCCCCCTCGCTAGGCGATGACTGTTCTTAGGCCAAGGTCAAGGAAACCGGAGCATTGGCACTTGGACCTTATTAGAGAACTATGACTGCCTACTGACATCAATCCATTATTTCCCTATTTTGATTCACAGACGCTGTTGTCATTGCTTTGAGACATTGAAGAAAATAGTACAATACTTATTTATGACAACAGCGTCTTAGTTTTGTCACATAGATCTCTAAATGTCTCCAGACTCAGTTCAAATGTTCAAATCCTGTCCATCCACGCTGATAAAGCCACCATTTACTTATAGCAAACAGTGGACCGCAAGGAATTATGGGATGTTTTTTGGGGCAACAGTGCCATCCCACTCGACATTACAACAACAAAAAACTCGATAACAGACAAAACTGTTTTTGTTACAATTACAAAAAATACCAGATAATGGAGTAGATCCTTGACCTCCATGCTGTATCATGATCAGACCTAGTTGCGATAATCGATCTGACTGACGGTCATAGACATGACCGAAAGCTACGATTGTCAAAGCATCATTATCAGACCTACATGTAGTTTGCGATGACAATTAATTAATTAATTTTAATTACAATTACAACAGACCGATCCATTAAGCCCCGCCCACTGTGCACGGGCCCCATAAGCAATGACGTGTTTGTCGGACTTTTGGTTGTGTATCACATCTGTGATTGGTCAATACAGCAAGGGCGGGTCTTAATGGATCGGTCTATTCACACTTTCAGCAACAAACGAAGGGTGTCCTGCTGCTTGCACAGAGTCACAACGTTTTAGGGTAGAAATGCTGGATCTAACATTAACTTTACACACAAAATGGATCAATAAGATCCTAGTTTTTGGTGGTCATGAGATAAAAAGTGGCGGTCTTGTTTAGTCACGATGATCGTATTAATTCCATCACAAATGGCAGTCCTATTTCTATATGTCGGCCTATGATTGATAAACCTTATCCTGCTGATCCTGGGGGGCGGTGGCTGGTAAAATCTTGATTAGATGTAGACCCAGTAACTGGGCCTGGGGCGCTGTACTCCTTTTTTTGAGATTTTGACATTATCGGTTGTACTAGCTAGTACGACCGATAATGTCTATTACAACTAAGAACTAACTAGTAAGACCGATAATGTCAAAATCTCAAAAAAAGGGGTACAGCGCCCCAGTTACTGATACTGGGTCTAGTTTGGATGCAACTGCCTGCTCTGCTTTCTTAATATTGACTCTTCTTCTTGTAATGTATTGTGGCCAACTGTACAAAGCACTTCTTATAAACTGTCAATACTCAGCTGTACACTCCATAGCCATGACGTCATTTTTAAAGCCAGTCTATGGTCAATGACACACATTTTATACTCTAAAGTCAATACGTCAACAATGCATTTTAAGATCCACATTACATTAAAAAGAGATACTTACCGGTAGTATTCATCTTGCTGGGCCATCAATTCACCACCAAAATTTCCAGACGTATTAAATCTCCGGAATGCACCCCCTGCGAACCCCAGTGCCGTTCCCAGGCGCCGTCACACCCCCCAACACCCGAGTATTTACAAGCCGACGTGTGACGGGTAGCTCGGGCAGGGCAACTCCGGTTCACCGTGGAAGGTCAATCACGACGAGCCACCCAACACCAACGACAGTATTTTCTTACAGCTCAAATGCATCATTACCGAATGAAACTATATCATTTACTCCTCCCAACAACTGGACAAAGCTCCTTGCAGCGGTAATCATTTTAGAACTACGGGTTTCAACGTCCTTTTAGGGTGACTATCAACGAATATAGAATGGGATATAAATTTCCGGAGTTCACATTTTCGTGTAACTTCGTTTAGAGGTAGTTTTGAACACTCTCCTCGCCTCGCTAGCCACATGAGTCACCCAACATCTGGTACCACTTTCAACGAACGATGAGAGTTGTCTGTTTTTGATCAGGTACCAGTCTGGGGGTAGTCATAATGACAGATGATCCGTTTTGTTTTGTTTTTTTACCCGCTGTTCAACCTGTTCTGCATAGGTAAATAATATGTAGGCCCTTACATATAGGCCTACGTGTACATTTAAAAAAAAAATCTGACTAAAATTTAGTACAAAAACATCGAAACTGAGATATTGTTCAAGAGGTTTGTACATTTTGTTTATTCGTATTGTTTTTTATTTATTATTCATTTATTTTTTGTGATATTCACAAATTGTTTTAAACCCAACCACCAAGGAAAAGTTGGTATTTGTAATGCTCCGTGGTTATAATAGAACACCCGTTGATCTATTGAACGAATCAGAAAGGGCACAGTTCCTGTGTAGTTTATTTATTGGTCTTCAGTCACCAAAAGGTAAAACAAAACTGTAGTCAAACTATTATTATTATTTTAGTAGTATTATTATTATTATTATTATTATTTAAATGGCACTCAGGGAAACTACCACCCCCCCCCCCCCCAATGATTTGCCTGCTCACCCCATAACACCCCAGCAACCCCATCTTCAATCCCCACACACCTGGCCTACACCCGGGTGTGGGTGATGGAACCGCTTGTGTGAGTTGTTGCGGACGTTCAGTCGGTTTCAAATGTTACACACAGTAAATCTAATCGAATAATCAGGTGTTCTGCCCTGCCGAACAACTATTGTCTTCGGTTTTGTTTTTCTTCTTCTTCGTCTTCTTATTGTTGTTCTTCTAGTCCCGAAACCTTCTTGACAAACTTTCTTATACAAAGCTTGGAGTGAGACTCAAAACCCTATTTTTAAAAAGTTTTTTAGTTAATATTTTTCCTTTACGCAAGTGGGGGCTTACTGGGTGAGAAACGCCAATTGAAAAAAAAAAAATAAATAAATAAAATAAAATAAAACTATCGCAATTTTTGAGAAGCAATCTATGATTTATTCTTTAGAATTACTTCCCACATTGGATCTCTCATTTTGTAATCAGCTCGGTGTGGCTTAGCTTGTACAGTTTGCATCTCATGTAAAGATCATTTTTGGACACACGAAACTAATTGTTCCGATATTTGTTTGTTTCGGAATCAGAGGCAAAGTCTGAAGTTCGCTGACCCACGATTTTTTACAGACAGGGAGAGATAGAAATTAGAACCATTAGACGAAAAATGAGAAACTGGATAACGGTAGCTCAGAAAAGCAGGGTGTCCCTCGCGGGCGAACGTGATAGCGCCCTCTGTCGATTGTCCCACATCGAGCCAGAATCCGTAAAAACGGTCTTTGCCGATCAAGTTGAAAGTCCGAGCGGAGAAGACTTCTTTACACTGGTCCCCGTTGCACTGCATGATCGCAGACGTGGCACCGGAGCCGTATGCCACGACGACTCGGTAAATCTCCTTGGTGTTCGGTTTGTTGTCGTTGAAGATATTAACGGTGACGTCAGCGTCTGAGCTGATGTACAGAAAGAGACTTGAAGAGGTCGGTTCTGCTACCGCAGCGGGAGGGTTTTGGTCGTCCACCGTTACCACGGGTGAGCAACCAACGAATTCTGGAAATAATAAATATATTCAAGAGTTGACTTGATCTTGTCTGAGTTGGATGGAGATGGACCAGCAGCGTTGCCAAGGAAGAGCCTGGGGCACGTCCTCCACAATTTTCCTGGGGAAAAATCCTGGTATGGTCACGCCCCCACGTGGCCCTACCCCACCAGTCTTCTATTGTAAATCACTCTTTACACGATGGGGGGGGTCATAGATTTTCTTCCACTTTAGAAAGGTTTAAAATAAAATAAAATAATTTCTGGGAGCAGAATGTAATGAAATAAACGATGGGTAGAGTAGCTGTGTGCTTGATCATTTTCACAACTGCATTCATCTTGTGACATCACTTGGCTCAGTCGTCGGCTCAGAACAGAAAGGACTTATTTATTTTCGTATTTTTGGGACAATACAGTATACGAGCAGAGGCCGTCCAGTGGAAAACAAGAGAAGTTTAAAAAAAATATGTCATCGAAAAATATGTGCCCTGCCAGACCCCGCTCATTTTAGACAATATAAAATAGATAACACATAATAGGGAAAACTAACCATTAAGGTTAAACGTAGCTGAAATGGCAAGTAAAAGATTATGACAAAATAAAAAGAATTCAACGGTACTAAAAACCTTCAAAGCAAAAAAAAAAAGTTGAAACAATAACCAGGAAAATTGAAATAATTAAAACAATATTCCACTAACGGCAATAAAAAACAGTTTTAAAAATCTGACATCAAAAAGATGTGCCCTCACAAACCCCGTACACTGACAATAACATAAAATTGACAGAATACAAACCCCGGAATTTACAACTTATAAGACATTTACACGCACACTGGGTATAAGTCCTTTCTGCTCTGAATCACTGTGCGTAGGTGTGGTTAAACTTTACCTGTGTTTGGTTCGAAGTTCTCGCTAATGTGATGAAAGGCGTCTGAAAAATGAGCAAGTGAAAAGGTGTTAATTTTGCGTGTATTGATAAAATTCGAACGATAATCAACTGCACTTTGGTCCCATAGAGGCCAAGGCTACAAAGAGAGAGAAAGAGAGAGAGACTGGGAGACAAAATGTTGCAAAAGAGACAAAACCGGCTCCCAGGAAAAAGAGATATGAATAGCATTTTTGCAGAATTATCGTTCTCAAGATTGCATGCATTGTAAAGGGGCCGGCAAAACAAACTGCGTGGCCAGGAGTTCGGCTATCTAAAAGGCTATCATTTTAGTCAAACTATGAGATATAAACCTTACGAATTATGCACGGTCACATGACCACTGAGCTCATGATCAATGACGTTTTACCCAGAGGTACTTACCAAGGTCTCGAAAAGTAAACTTCCCCATGCTACCCAGCCTGGTGGTGACCCCAACGTAGTGCACAGGGAGAGGGTCCGGGTCTCGATACTGGAGGAAAGACGGCCAGCCCGAGATGCCAACTGCGATGACGCTGTCGTCGAAGCGAATCCAGAAATACTGGGCAATCAAACTGGGGAGAATATCTTATCGAGGGAAAACAAAATTGTCCCTTGATTCGTTTGTTTTTGTATAGACATAGTGAGTATTATTATAGACAATTCTACCCATGTTTACAAAAGAGCTGAGTCGAGTAGGTGCACTGTCTTCATGCACGCCGTCATGGAAGGAAATACATTTTTTTATGGAAAAACGGCAGCGTATACGATTCTTTTATCCACGTTTATTGATCAACTTCCACTGACGTCACCATCACAATAATCTTGGTTGCGCCATTTTGGGAGTCAATGTCCTGACACGCTTACCATAACGATGCAATTCGACTAAAAGAAAATGACGAAAGTGTCTGGCAGTAGCCGTGTGTGACGTTTGGAGTCAACATCTCAAATCTTATTCGGTTGGTTTTGCAAATTGATTTGATGCAGGAACAACTCCATATGCAAATGATGCAGTTTTCATTTTGAAATGTGTTGAATCTTGCCTGAGGAAATACCATTGAATACTCAATTTCACTGTTTACTTTAAATCCACTGCTGAAATGTGCGCTTGCTCAGAACTGTGCTGACACCTAGCGTTCCAAACTCTCCCATTGCAAAACTAGACAATGAATATTCAAATAGTGAAATCAAAAATAATTCCTGAGTAAATTCGTATGATTTCTCACCGGCAGTGGTAGCCCAGGCCAGGATTTGGCACTGTTTGCATCGCCTGATCACACAGTACCGATTCGCCCATCCACCAATAACGATCTCGTACATGTTCGCGAGATCTCGCGGCTCTGCTGATAGCGCTAAATAGGCATCGTTGGTTGCGTCGATGTGGACGAAGATCCGGTTGGTTGCCAGGGCAACTGGATGATATTGATAATAGTAGCTAGACCTCGTTTGGTAAATGTGCATTATGAATGGATCTAAAATGAAAAAGAGACCATCACGACTTAATAATTTTCTTTTATAGTGCACTCTAAAAAATGAAAGTGCTAAATCAACAATTAAAATGTTCGGTCAGTGACAACACTTTTATAAAGTTAGATTCAACTAATACAAGTGTCAAACTAGCGTTTCAGAAGCTGGGATTGAACTATTAATCGTGTAAATTCAACTCTTCAATTGAGTTATATATCTAACTATTCAAAGTGTTGTCACTGACTGGACTCTTTAAGTGTCGATTTTACACCGTGGTTTTTAGAGTGTGTTGTGTGACTATTATGCATCATTTCATATGACCATACAAAGAAAATGTGAGAAACCCAGTGATGAAATTCACTTGGTTCGATACCTTTGTAGCAATAAGGGCAGCCGCATTTAGTCCACAACGTCGAGGATCCACTGGGACAGTCCTCCAAGCGGTTCTCACACACTTTCGCATACGGGCAAAAAATCTCTGCCGCCCGGCCCCGTGCCGGCGCGCGGCACACGCACTGATCCATGCAGTCTTCGTAGCTCTCCACCCTGCTACCAACCTGGTAGTGAGCACCCTGGAACTCGCAGACGGATTGAACATTCAAATCATTCTCTTCAAACGTCTGGGAACCGCTCTTATCAATTCGTGCAAACACAATAATTACGCTCAATACAAGAGGCAGAGTAAGTTCTCGTGATATCTTAGTATTTGACATGATTGTAGATAGTTGTTAACTTTATACTCAGAGACATTGAGATGATAAAGCGACAGTTCGCCCTAAACGTAATACGTGTATATTGAAAGAATAGTGTAGACACTCAATAGGTTTCACTGTTCATAACAACATATTGAGTGAACCAGATGTAATTATTGTTTACAATTTTGAAGTGTTTCAAGGATTTTTGTTCGATGTAACAAGCCTTGAATAATAGACCTTTCTTTTGGTGCAGCTATCTTATTGCGAAATTTTCATGCCGGGCACTGTTTAAGCGATAACCGGATTTGCGAAAGTCATCAACTGGGAATTCCAAGCTACGGGAAGATGAACTGTGTTCGTCTTTCCAAAATCATGGGCCAGACCCTGATGGAGAACAGTGACGTAGCGACTGCTGCTGATGATCTTAAGAACTCATCTTTTATGCGTCGGTTGAGGTGGCGCCCTCCACCCTGTGTGGATGTGAAGAGACAGCTACGACCGACCACATTGACGACTCGAATCACCGAATCCTTTAGCAGTGGATACCGCAACGATTTAATAGATGTTATATTTTGCAGATATTCACAATAAGTGGGTCTCTAATGGGAGACTTTGGAACGATAGGTGGCAGCAGACCTACCCAGGTAAACTGTCATTGTTTACGTAGTTATGGGCGTGCCCATATAGAGAGGTTTCACGTGACGTCACCCGAGACCGTTTTCTAATGCTGCATGTACAAACAGGCGCTGGAAATCATTCAGCAGACGACGCGCCAGCCATTGAGTTTGTACATGGCTATACCCAACATGGCTGCGAAACGAACTTTTCCCGGGGTCATGCAACCTCTGTATTTCCGAGAACAATGGATTTACCTCGTAAGTCTGCTGCCACCTAGTGTCGTCATAAGTCTCCCATTTTCCATCCTCTCAAGTTTATCTCGGCGTACAATGGGGCTCATTATATGCAGTACTCAGAAACTTGAGAAAAACTTGAGAGGACTCAATTGTTTCTCCATCACGTACACGCAACTGAAGTCACCCATCCAATGCAATGTATAACTGCCGCTGGTTCCCTGCGCAGTGACAGATCTGAATCCCAGCGATAGTTGGGCCGTCCCAACTAGTTGGGGGACGGCCCAACTATAGCTGGTCCCAACTTGAGAGTATACAGTTAACTGTACTCTCAAGTTGGGACCCGGGCACGAATCTAGAGTTGGGACGGAACATTTTCATTGTTATCCAGACTGCCAGCTCCGTAATGCATAATGTATGGTTGGTTCGGAACATTGTAAATAATTGGTAAAACATATAAACACTCCAAATTTTTTATGTTTGATCTCGCCATCCCCACGCATCCCTCACAGTGAAATTGTCTTGTTATGCCACTGAGGATCTGAGTCTGAATTATAGTCGGCAAAGCGTCCTATTGCAACATAACACTTATTTTTTTTTAAGAAGACAATGTATAAATTTTAGTTTTAGACGTGGGAGGAAAACCATAAATACTAATACACTGGGGATTACTTCGTTTTGCTCCCTTGTTGTTGGAAGTTTGCTGGAGATGCATGTAAGAAGAAGCCAAGTCACATCCGTATAAAAAGCACAAGTTTTGAAGTTTGTAATATTAGCATAAAGTAATGTACATGGTCCCCAATACATCATAAAAAATTAATGCACGACTACACTGTTTGATGGCAATAACATGTAGCGTAATACAGAAGCAGGAAAGTTTTTTGATGAGTGTTTCAATAATTGATTGGTCACATTCGTATCCAATGGCATCATACCACTCAACCGATTGACCAATCACACCTCCGCTTTGATGCACCTGTAAGAAGTACCCGGATGTGCAAACATTCCGTCCACATTGCAGTGAAAGTACAGTTTGCGTGGCAACGTAAGTACATATTACTTGTTATTACTACGATAACACACAATATTTATTGTAACAAGAGGTGAATTGAGTTGTTTGATATATGTTTACAGAGTGGTATGTTTTTTTGTTCGTAAAATTGCCGTGAAACGGCAAAAATAGGAGAGAATGTGCGTTCATCAGCGCGTGTGTAAACAGACTGGTGGTGGTGGTGGTGAATGAAGGTCGATCGTGAACGTGGGTTTTCAGACGATTGATCGGTAGCGTCATTAGAATTAATTGCACCATGAAACCAGCTGAAACGGAAGATCACCGTAGCCTAATTAGCCCAATTTAAGGGCCAATGCACCGGACCTTCTCATTAGCAATGGAAGTCCAGTGGTTCGGCCCTAAAACGTGGGCTAGCACGAGCAGTATTTCGTAGCCCACCCCTCCTCCCCCGACGACGGTGGCAGACCGTTGGGAGGATGAAGCAGCAGTAGGCCTAAATTACAAGTTGTTAAAAATAAAAGGATTGCATAGGCGCGCAGTCACCATTTCACTATTTTTCACCACCGTTGGCCTCCACAATTCAATTGATGCCATTTTCAGTTGTTCTGTTCTTTTATTTTGATTAAAATTCTTCCATGATATTTAAACACTCAGGAGGTGATGTGATTTTTTTATAATCATTCAAATGTATGATCAAGATTAGACCCAGTAACTGGGGCGCTGTACTCCTTTTTTGAGATTTTTGACATTATCTGTCGTACTAGCAGATAATGTCAAAAATCTCAAAAAAGGTGTACAGCGCCCCAGTTACTGGGTCTAGATCAAGATTAGCCCCATACATTGTGCCAATACGCTGGACTCCCTCCGCTTCTTGAAGCGGAGGGAGTCCAGCGTATTGGCACAATGTATGGGGCTAGATCAAGATGTACATTTATTTTGGTTTTACCCCCCACATAATCAACCCATGATCCTCCTGTTGATCGTAGACTGGAAAGTTATGATAAACCTAGACCCAGTAACTGGGGCGCTGTACTCCTTTATTGAGATTTTTGACATTATCTGTCGTACTAGCTAGTACGACAGATAATGTCAAAATCTCAAAAAAAGAGTACAGCGCCCCAGTTACTGGGTCTATGATAAACCATAGGTGGAAATTTTTTTTTTCAACAAATATAAATGTTCCCAAATTGCTGCATTTTAAATGTTGGGGAAAGAAACAAAATTTTAACATGGTTTGTGTCATAGCTCTTGGGTCTAGGAGTGTGACCTAGAGGTCAACAATTATTGCAGTTAGGGAAAAGGTCATTAGCTGGTAGACCCAGTAACTGGGGCGCTGTACTCCTTTTTTGAGATTTTGACATTATCGGTCGTACTCAGATTTGGACAGTATCGGTCGTACTAGTACGACCGATAATGTCAAAATCTCAAAAAAGGTGTACAGCGCCTCAGTTACTGGGTCTAATTAGCTGGTAACTTGTCTTAGAATAGGTGACGCAAGATGCAAAGTGTGTGAACAAGTAGGCATGCTGCAAAATATTTTAAAATATTTACGGATTCTACTAACATATTTTTTTCTGACAAATAAGCCGAGCTTTAAAAGTTGCTTTTTAAAACTGATGAAATTAGGCTCCCAAGACAATCAGCGCAATCGTAATTACTGACAGTATCTTTGAGGGTTAAGTAAATTGTAAAGAAAAAAAAAGAAGAAAAGCATGCACATCGTCAGTACTTTTCAGAATTGTGGAGTAGTCGTTTATTATAATTGATTCCATTTGCAAACTACCGTATTCAATAAATTTATTTCCATTCAAAAATTTTCAGAATTCACTGTCATAAACTGCCGTAGATGGATCATTTCAATTAACATAAGGATTGCATGATAATGCCACCAGCTGGTTTCTATGACATCTGTTTCCAAGGTTTCTTACGATGTTCCCATCGCTGGTGAGGACGATTAAGTGTTGATAAAAAATGTCCCCTGGAGAAATTATGCATTGTGAGAGAACAGGAACAGGTGGTCCCTAATCACAATATTCAAGAGCTTTGCATAAATTATGCTAATTACGCGGGAGGTGTGGGTTCTGTATAGTTTATTTTTTTAATTCCCAGGAAATTGGGTGGGACTGTTGATAGATTCAAAATTAATAAAAACTAAACTCAATAATGTACTTAACTGGGATACAGTGTGTGCAGTGGGCCAATTTTAATGGCTCGGCTCATCTGCCCAAATCTGCACTTATGGTCACAGTTCTCTTACAAGATTAGCGACAAATTTCAGCAGGATCTGTGAGTGAAGATTACTCAGTAGCATGTAAGCAAACACATTCACATAAATTCCTTGCTAGTCTTTGAAATATGCTTGAGTTAAGCACATATTTTTTCTGCTTGGCTTGCACTAATCTTTGAGAAGATTTTTTTTACTGAAAAAGTGTCATATATTTTAAAAACGATTTGCAGATATCGATGTTTTGTAGAACCTTGGATTTATTGTTTTTTTTTCTGAAACAGGATAATTTGAAATAGACACTGTATACAGCAGATTTGGAACACAGCGAGCAACACCGACCACATCTAAATTACGAGGAGGAACAAGCGCTCAGCCATGACCAGCGCCGGTCATCGTCTGCGCTCCCTGGCGCACAGACACCTGAAGGAGAAAGAATGTGCCTCCCTCAAGCAGGCCATCCAGTCGTTCAGGGAGACTAAGTCTGTCCTAACCCTCTGCACCACGCTGAGGGGCATCCTGAACACCAGGGAGAAGCTCACCCTCCTGGTTGCTGTCTACCCGATGATCCCCGCCGACCATCAAGAGGACTTTGATCGACTTTGCTGCCTACACTTTGACGGGTACCAACTCCACATCAGGCCGCAGATACTTGAGAGGTATGGCGCCCCGGTGGCACAAAGAAACACGGCGGGTAAAGCCCCGGGGAGGCAGAAGCGGAAGTCGGCCAGGGTGTTGCTGCCTGTAGAACAGCTGAGAAATGCCATGAGCCTGGAGGTCCGGGGGAAGGCAACATCCGAGGCTCACCACAGGGTGAAGCAGAAGACCGGAGACAGTGCCAGGAGGGCTGACGTCATAAGGGTGCGTAGGGACAGCTCACGATCTTCAGAGGGGAGGAAAGAACACAAACGGAGTAGGACTGTTGAGGCTGACGTTGGGAGAGGTGATGCCCAGCAACCTCAGGTAAATATCACATCCAAATGCTATCGGTTTTTATGCTAGTATTATTTCTCAAGCTATCAAAATATAAAGCCATCTCTTTGGCTGGAGGCACTCCCATATTTTACAAAGTCAGATGACCTCCTGAAGGATTAAAGAAAACTATTTTAAGATACACAATTTTAAATCTGACAAATAATATATTCTAAAATCTTCATTTCTCTCGTTCACAGGTACCACCTCTCGCCCTGAATGCCAGCAACGAGCGAGATGATGAGAGGACAACGCCAAGAGGGGCGCCCTCATCCGTGAGGATCAGGAAGATCAAGCTGGATCATCGAGAGAACGAGAGTTTAGGATTCTGCATTCGTGGCGGTAAGGATCTTAACGCTGGTATCTACGTCTCTGAGGTGGATGCTGGAGGCCAAGCTGAGAGACACGTAAGTCATTTAAACCTCGCAAGGCCCTTCTAACACTCGGGATGAATCACGTGGAAAGTTTGGTAGGCCTGTTCACACCTGAACTGCTAACCCTGGCAAACTCCCAGGACATACATGTAGCTACCCCCCGCTTAGGAATAGGGTAGACTTATGTAACCCTGGGATTGATTAACATGTGAACTGGTGTCAGCGTTTCTTGGTGTGAAGTGAAAAATGGGTTGGCCTCTGTGTTCAGAATTCCATGGGTAATTCCTGGGGATTTTGTCAGCAGTGTGAATTAAGGGGGCTGTTAGTTTCTTTCAAATTATCTGATATCCATCAAATCCAATCATCACTCTGCAGCAGCCAAAACACCCATGATAAATCAGTGAAAGGCATCGCTAAAATTTCTTATAAAACCAGAATTGGCCCATTGCTCATGCCTGCCCGGGGGCCCATACAAGCTTCGCTTCCTTGTTGAGCTGCTCTGCAGTATCACCCATTTGCCATACTCGGTCTTTACTTCAGCTCCATTTATAAATGTTTCTACCTGATTATTGTTCCCATTAAAATTGTAATTGATTAATTGATTGATTGATACAGTTCAAATAAACTGAATTGAATTGAACTGAACGTATCAACCTGAACTTTACAAATGGCTATTAATTCTTCAAGTGATTACCACTATGGTACATAGTTTACTCTTAATGGTAGAACATAGGATTATTATTATTATTAATTATTTGACCTCAACAAAGCAAACAGCGATACAAAAAGACAGCCAAAAAAAATAGAATTAAAAAAAGAAATGAGAATTAAAAAAAAAAAAACATGAAATTGAGGGCGAACACAAAATAAATCTTCACAGGAGCTCACACACCAACGAATAATCCAGTATGCAGATCAGACATGCCGGCAAGCAAGCTACAGTATTAATACTGCACACTCGCCGGCCTGCCAGATCCGCAGTGTGGGTCACCGGCCAGTATGTCAGCTCCTCATTGAAAGCACAGCCAGGCTTCCCTATTATTGGTAAAGCTGATAGTGCTGTGTTCTTACATTTTATGATCCAATGCATACATGAAAAAACAAAAACCCTGTTAAAAGTTGGCCTCACTGAGTCTGGAGAAAATAGTGAAAAACCGTGCACACTTTTCAACATGTGAACACTCTGTCCTTAGTTTTGATTGTTGCAACTGAAAAATCGGGGTCTTCAAATTCTATTTGCTCACCTCTGACAGTATTTAGGACAGAAACATTTCCATGGAAGATTGGCACTGGTGTGAACTTCATAATCAGTAAGCTTTCAGATTGATACTGTCCTTAGTTTTGATTGTTGCAATTGAAAAATCGGGTCTTCAAATTCTATTTGCTCACCTCTGACAGTATTTTAGACGGAAACATTTCCATGGAAGATTGGCACTGGTGTGAACTTCATAATCAGTAAGCTTTCAGACTGATACTGTCCTTAATTTTGATTGTTGCAACTGAAAAATCAGGGTCTTCAAATTCTATTTGCTCACCTCTGACAGTATTTTAGACAGAAACATTTCTATGGAAGATTGGTACTGGTGTGAACTTCATAATCAGTAAGCTTTCAGATTGATACTGAAATTTGTTGTTGTTGTTTTTTATAAAAATCAATCCAGTATTCTATCTTTAAAAGAAACACTGCACCAACTGGCTCTTCACATTCCCTGAATACATTCATATATGACCAGTGTAATAACACAATCTAAATAGCCCCATTATGTTGATCAATACAGTTATCCTCACATATTTAACCTACATTCGCTAATCCCCACCAGCCCTTGGATTAAAATACCGCCTGTGCCGTGACGTCAATGCCATAACTTCTCGTTGTCACACACAGGGCCTTAAGGTTGGCGAAAGGGTGTTGAAGGTCAACGACCTGCCTTTCAAGAACATCACCCACGCACAGGCTGTGGTGGCTCTCAAATCCTTGCGTCGGCTGACCCTCTACGTGGCCCCACTGGGACAAATGCCAGGATCCACACCGAATGGAACACCCAGGTGAATGCCGTCATTGATTTACTATTAAAAATATGTTCCAAATCACGCATCAGGCTGCTCGGGTGGGATTTGAACCCACAACCCCTATAATAGTATTTCTATACTATCAATAATCCCACTTCTGACACCATGTAATAGTGTTTCTATCAGACTAGTACTTTCAATAATTCTGTTGGAGATGTTTATATAGGCTTCTTAATATTGTGTCGTCAGCTCATCAAAGTAATATGTGTAAAACAATGTGTAATATGTGTCGGGACACCTAGATCCCACAGCTGAAGGATCTGTCTCATGAGGGCACTGTTTAGTTATTCATAGTCTTGTCACAACCCCCACATCACATTCTAGAGCACATGTATTAACTGCTAGACCACCTAGAGCAAGTTCGAGTGCGCACTATGGTTAACTAAAGGTTGACCATCTTGACCCGAACCCAGGCTGGTCCACCATTGGTTGACTGCTGTGGTCGACCATTTGGAACCAACCTCAGGACCTTGGTTTCTTCCCTGGTCCCGGTAGCCTTGTTTTATGCCAACCTGTCTGAAGTGCAGAAGGGAACCAGTGACCAAATTGCAGAATGGCGGAAAGTCATGGAAGTGCACGTATCAGTGCCGACAAAGAATTGTGTTTAAACTAGACTCCCTAACGGGACGTTCAAGTGTTTACGTCACTGCGCATGTGCATTGCTAGTCAGTGGTCAACCACAGTTCGACCAAATGTGCAAACTCGAACTTGCTCCAAGTGTGTCCTGTGAAAATAGGCCAGTTCAGAAAAATATAATTGATATAACAATTGACAGGTAACACAATAAGCCTAAAGGGGGACCACTTTGCATCCGTCACCGTTAGCAGTATTTCCCAATGGTTGTAACTTTCAAGTACCTGAAACCACCCAAAAGTGTTTCAACATAGGAAGGAACGAGCAGGCTTATACTAAAAACAATTGGAGTTGATTCATTTGATGTTCTTATTTATTTATTTTTTAAAATCTCTCTCAAAATTTCATCAAAATTGGATGGGAAAAATCTACCTGCATGTTCATTTTTTTTGAATGAAATTTGAGTGTAATTAAAAAAATCATAATTCTATTCGACTCAAATTATTTTCAAATTAAGCCTGCATGTCCCTCCGCATGTTGAAACATTTTTTGGGTTGTTTCAAGTACTTTAAAAAAACCCAGCTACACTCATCGGAAAAAAAGATGCTAAATTGACGGTAGATAGGTGGTCCCCTTCGTTGTGTTTCGGTCATGTATTTGGATCAATTTAAAAAAAACGATTTAGGTTTCTTTTATCCTTACACCGATGTGCACTGTGTATAATCGGGGCTTGCCAAGTTCTATGAAAAAAAAAATCCACATGCTGCTCAGGTGGCATTCGAGTCTGAGACCCCCTCATTCTAGAGCATGTCTTAATTCACTAGAACACTGAGCATCCCTAGTTGTTTTAGGGAAGTTCATCAAAATCTCGCCTTCAACTTAAACATTCTTGTTCTCGAATGTTTCCAGGAGTGAAATGAGCAGTGCAAGATCGTCCAGCAGTCAGCACTCCACTAAGAGCTCGGCCAGCAGTCGTCATGGTAACGGTAGTCAAAACAACAGTCAAGATGAGGCGGCACTGTCAAAGGTCCAGCAGGTGACGATTATCGCTGATGATGACGGCTGGCTGGGTTGCAGTATCAGAGGGTAAGTGAAGATTGAGGGATTCGAACCAGTTGGTTTGTACAGATCACAAAATGAGTGGGTTGCAGTGTCGGAAAATAAGGGACTTCGTCAAAATTAGTCCGCGACAACCAGCAGGGAAAACGGTCCTGGACGAGTTTTATCACCCACTGTTGATTTGCTTTCTTTGCAAAATTTGCATTATTGGAGAAACCGGGAGAACTTCAGAGCGCCCGGCTTCCTCCAGAGACCAATTGTTTACAAACTGCAGAAACTTCGCTATCTATTAGGGCTGATTTGCGGTTTTGTGTAGTTTGCCTACTTGACATGCTTATATAGATCTCAAAATGAGGGGGTTGCAGTGTCAAAGGGTAAGTGTGGAGGGATTCGACCCAGTAAGGTAATGGTGTGTTTATTGAAAACTAGAGGAGAGGAATTCCTTTGCTCTTAAAAAAAAAAAAAAAACAGAAAAAAGTACTTTCAATTTTTAAAGCCTCAACTTTCAGAAGGGATCAGCGGCGGTTTTTGATGAGCCTTCTCATGGTAACAAGGTATTTTAATGTTCATTTATTTTTCAGTGGTGTTGATTTTGAAATGGATGTGACGGTGGCCAATGTGGACCCCATGTCTCCTGCCTACAGGGCTGGGCTGAAGAAAGGGCAGTTCATTAATAAGGTACGTTATTAGAGCTATTGGGTATAGGCCTATAACTTTGTGTCTTGTTGTTAGCGGCGGCTGGTGGGGGTTCTGTCACATCTCAAGAGACAGTCGTTGCCTACCAATGTGACCACCGTGGTGCATATTGGAAAATCCTTTAACACTCAAGAACTGAGAACAAGTGCAGTATTAAATTTTGTTTCCAAAACTTTTTCAGCAGAATGGATGGTGACAGATGGTTCCCTGTACCCAATATTCCCGGAGAAACCTGTACCCAATATTCCCGGAGAAACCTGTACCCAATATTCCAGGAGAAACCTGTACCCAATATTCCAGGAGAAACCTGTACCCAATATTCCAGGAGAAACCTGTACCCAATATTCCAGGAGAAACCTGTACCCAATATTCCAGGAGAAACCTGTACCCAATATTCCAGGAGAAACCTGTACTCAATATTCCAGGAAAAACCTGTACCCAATATTCCAGGAGAAACCTGTATTCAATATTCCCGGAGAAACCTGTACCCAATATTCCCGGAGAAACCTGTACCCAATATTCCAGGAGAAACCTGTACTCAATATTCCAGGAGAAACCTGTACCCAATATTCTAGGAGAAACCTGTACTCAATATTCCAGGAGAAACCTGTACCCAATATTCCAGGAGAAACCTGTACCCAATATTCCAGGAGAAACCTGTACCCAATATTCCACAAGAAACCTGTACCCAATATTCCCGGAGAAACCTGTACCCAATATTCCACAAGAAACCTGCACCCAATATTCCAGGAGAAACCTGTACCCAATATTCCACAAGAAACCTGCACCCAATATTCCAGGAGAAACCTGTACCCAATATTCCCGGAGAAACCTGTACCCAATATTCCCGGAGAAACCTGTACCCAATATTCCAGGAGAAACCTGCACCCATTATTCCCGGAGAAACCTGTACCCAATATTCCCGGAGAAACCTGTACCCAATATTCCAGGAGAAACCTGTACCCAATATTCCAGGAGAAACCTGTACCCAATATTTCAGGAGAAACCTGTACCCAATATTCCAGGAGAAACCTGTACCCAATATTCCAGGAGAAACCTGTACCCAATATTTCAGGAGAAACCTGTACCCAATACTCCAGGAGAAACCTGTACCCAATATTCCAGGAGAAATCTGTACCCAATATTCCAGGAGAAACCTGTACCCAATATTCCACAAGAAACCTGTACCCAATATTCCAGGAGAAACCTGTACCCAATATTCCACAAGAAACCTGCACCCAATATTCCAGGAGAAACCTGTACCCAATATTCCACAAGAAACCTGCACCCAATATTCCAGGAGAAACCTGTACCCAATATTCCAGGAGAAACCTGTACCCAATATTCCAGGAGAAACCTGTACCCAATATTCCAGGAGAAACCTGTACCCAATATTTCAGGAGAAACCTGTACCCAATATTTCAGGAGAAACCTGTACCCAATACTCCAGGAGAAACCTGTACCCAATATTCCAGGAGAAACCTGTACCCAATATTCCAGGAGAAACCTGTACCCAATATTCCACAAGAAACCTGTAGGAGTCTGCTTCCAGATTATTTATTGTTATGCATTGGGTTTGAAATAATTCAGTTTCAATGTCTCAAATAAGAAATGTATTCATGTTTTGCCATCAGGTGAATGGAGTGAACGTTGCGACATTGACACACGATCAGATCGTTAGCCTAGTCACAGCCTCTAATGTAGTCGTGCTTGACTTAGGACCAGGTAAGATGGGTTTTCCCAGGCTTGTTCTGTCGTTTTAAAAAATAAGTCATATCAAAAAGTGAAGGATGTTTGCATTCACTAAAGCAGACTCTTGAAAATCATTTTGAAATAAGTTTTTGATCAATGTTGTACCACCCCTTCAAGTTGGAAAATTTATTTTGAGGCAAAGCTGATGACAAACCCTATTTCGTCAATGTTATTTTTAATTTTCTTTATTTTTTTCATTATTTTGTTTCAGTGCCGAAGAAAGTTGCTCCAGTCCCAAAGGAAAAACCAATCCACAGGAGAAGCCAAACCGCAGAAGCCGTTTTATCAAGTCCAAGACCTGCTGGTAAGAACAAACTTCAGTTATTATTATTTATTCGACCTCAGCAAATAAAATCCAAACATAGAAACACAACATAAAGCTAAAAAGTGGCTGATAAACGACAGAATAGAAGTAACTAAAAGCTTACTTCAAGTCGCTTGCTTGGTTTGTTTACCTTGTATACCCACTATGAGTCACGTGACTCCGGTCGGCGATTGTGTCTATTAAGCATTATGTATTCCACTACACTGGTCCCCTCTCTTCATCAGTAAGACAGGCACTGGTATTGAATTTAAATGATTCATTGTGTTAGATGTATCGCTTGCGACCAATAACTGTGCGTGCATGGCATAACATGCCCGTGATCTTGTTACATTATGAGGGCGCTATGCACTGCACATCCTTTTCAAGGGACGTGACCATGGATCCATATTTCGCCCTCCATACATGAGGATTGTCTCGACTGCTGCTGTGAAGATTCTGAAAAAAACGTTTCACTCTATTCCAATCCTGCAAAAATGATTTAAAAAAAAAACCAATATTTTTTCCACCCTAAAACACAGGTAAGCCACCAAGGAACCTGACCGTACCTCAGTCGCCAAAACAAGCTGGAAGACTAGCTGCAAACTTTGCCGAGTTTGAATTGGTGAGTCACCATTGGGATAATATAATATCATAAAAGACACCAGAAACAGAATACATTTAGAAAGAAAAATTAACGTTGGTGTCATCTTCGGCCAACTTGACGTAAAGAAACAGTAGCGTTGGTTTGTAGCTGACTACATATGTGCACAAATGTTCTTCTGCTAGCTGTAGTGCATGCCTGTGCACTATCTATCTAAATAGTGGGGCTGACTTTTGCATTATGAACAGATTTGCTTTCAGCTTGGACCAGAAACCTTGAATTCCTATCATGTTCTTTTCCCAGTAGTCTTATATCACTGGCATGCTTACTGAAATATAACAGATGAGTTGACGGAATGGTAATAATAAAATGGGCATTATTGAGTAGCATTCAAGGGTCACGGTGTGAAGTGACATAGGAGAGGAGGATAGTGGATAGGATCGAGGTCACCAGTTGGCGAGTGGGCCTGGGAAGTAAGGGATAATGCCCCATCCAAAGGATGAAGCAGATATGGTTAAGTGTCTTGCGCGAGGAAACAAGGACAAAGAAGCTTGTTCAGATGATCAGGCGTTATCGGATTTGATTTCTTTGTTGCGGTGTTAGTGCCGGTCGCAACATCAACATTTTAGGAACTGATAAAGGAGATTGTGCTTCTACAGTTCCCCCTAAAAATAGGTTGCACTTGTGCCATTTATATATTATGTATTTATATTTGGGGTCGTCTTTATTTTACTCCAGGAACTGCAGTCCACTCCGCCCGTTTCGACCTCCACCCCTCTACCGCCAGACAATCATCCTGCTCTTCTTGCAAACAGAGGTAACCAGAGAGACAACCTGTCGTCCCAGGCGGAGGATGAGCTCCGGGCGTCCTCACCAGACCCAGATGGCAGATTTGTGACCATACTCAATGACTCCCGGGAGCTGGACTACTCCATCGTGGAGAACACCCCGAGGGAAGCGGCACCGTCCAAGTTCGACATGGGCACCATCCGACTGAACTTGGCTTATCGTGACGGCAAAAACACAGATGAGGCCAAGCTCATGAATAACATCTTGGGGGACGGTGATCGCACGCCCACAAAGAGAGACCACGTGAAGGACATATTCCACTTGAACGCCAACGTTGAAGAGTACCGGACCCCTGTGAGTAGTCCCAAACCTAATCGGAATTCCATCAGCGGACTGAACACGCCAGAAAAGAACCCCTATATCAAAGCCTCGATGAACATCCTGAGCTCACCGTACAACAACGTGGAGCAGGAGATCCGTTTGGCAAATTACAGACCGTCCACGCCGTCGAAACAGCTCCCAATAATGAAACCCCTGGTCAACTCACAGCTGCACCATGAACTGACCGGGAAGAGGGCAAAGCCCCCGATCTGCCCGAACATACCCGTCGCTCAGACGTCCCCCGTCTCCAAGTTCTTCAAGAAGATGCTGCGGCGGAACAGTGGAGGCAGTCGCCATGGGAGTAGTCTTCGGAGCAGCAGCAGCGTGGAGAGTTTGAATGAGGACAGGATAAGTCTGAACTCCCTCGGGGTGTCTTCGGGAGGCGGGGCGGCGATGCACCGCTCTGCATATGATCTGATGGTTGAAAGCGACGGCGACGTCACGTTGCTGTGATGTGAATACTTAACCAATCCAGCCAATCCTCAGTGTGCGTCTGTATTGAGAATGTTTGGATCTGGCTAGGGCTTGTGGCTATGGCTTTGTGGCTTCAGTTTCTGAATCTATGCCCTGATGTAAAGGCTGATGAACTAGGTTAGCCGAAGCCGAAGCCTGAATGCTAGCCAGAATGTTGAAAAGAGGTGTCCAATCGTTGCTGTAGTTGAACAAAAAATATGGCATTCAAATTACCCGGTTACACTACTCTCAATTAATTGAAAAATTTCAATAAGGTGTCTTTGACCCAAGATTCCCCTCTGGTTAAGACCATCGGCAGAAGGCTTTAGTTTGTCAGACATAGAGCCCTAGCACTGATGTCACATGCGGTTTACTAGGGGAGGGGAACTACTGCGTATACAGTGCTTAACACACGCCAGTGTATGGGTAAAACACAAATAATATTCTTTATTCCAGATGCAAATTTAACATCTATTACATATTGAATTCATGTTGGGTTTGTTGCTATTGATACATTGTAACTACAGCTTTTCCAAGAGCATCAATTCACTTGTTTTAATTGACTATCGGAGAAAGTTACAATCAGGTTTTGATTAAACGTTTTAAAAATACATTTCTTAAAAACTAGCCGGTCATTGACCTGACCAATCTGGCACGTGCTTGTTTCTAAAAAATGAGGAAGCGTGCTCTAAACGTCGGCAGGTAGTCAACAAACAGTTCAAATTTCTCCATTTTCAAAATTACTGGTTTTAACTTCCTATGTTTATATGGTCGTCTTTATTCCTAAAATCTACCACAGTTTAATCATCACATGGCCATACCCAATTCACCCCAAAACCACATTATGGTATTCTTCCCAGACTTGACTCACAGTCCACGAGAGGGCTGTTGAGGTGTCTTAATATACATAGTACATGTACATTTTGTCAGACAAACCCGTAAACAATTTCATTTTCTTTTTGCAAAATTATTTTGAGATTAGTCTATTAATTTAAAGTTGGTGAAGTTCCTGTGTAATGAACAAGAGAGTAATATAAAAACAGTTCTTTCAAATTTACAGTTATCTTTATATATATGAACAATTTTAGAGAGTTTTTTTTATTAGAGTTTGTAAATTTGTAACTGACGAAAAGGCTTCCAAATCCATGCAGTAAATTTTTCTCAGTTGCATTGTTGGTAATCAACTTTTTCTGGTGGTGAATTTGATGCTGCATTTGACCGTATTTTTGACTACATGAGGGTGCTTTTCAACGACAAAATTTCCTTGCATCACAATAACTGTTTTATCTTATTTTTTGACTGCCTGTTGGTTGTTTTCTTGTATCAATGGTCAAATAAATAATAATAATAACAACAATTAAAAAAAACCCAGTTTTTATAACTTTTTTCGCTTCACGTAAATTTGGTTCACACATGCCTTCCTCACGCGGTCAAAAATACTGCAAATTATTAGTACGGATTTTGTGACATTATTTTTAAGAACAACCCAAATCGATCTAAGAAATGAATGACGAGACCAAATTAAGGCACTTTATAAATAATTGGAGATGTTGAGATGCAGTAGATAAATGTATACAGTAGATAAATGTCCATGGTTTACATAGTTCTGGGCAGGCAGAACGTTTTTGAAACACACGATTTTCCCAGCATTCTGCCGTCGACCAGCATCTCAAAAGTTTCCAGTTAGACTTAAATTCATACTGGAATACATAATAGTGAAATATTCTGTAAATTTATTTAATTGAAAATGTGGGAGTCCCATGTTTTTTTGCTGTTCTTTACTTGGACGATTTTGTGAGGGGTTTATGGGTCAATTCAGCTTTTTGGGGGAAAGAAATAAAAAATATACTTTTAAGTTAAACAATTTATCGAAGAAAACTTTTTTAAGCATTATTGTACTTTCTCAAAGAGAGCCGTTTTGTCTGTACAAAATCATCCAGTGTGCTTTCAGCAAACGTGAACTTCAAATAAATGAAAAGTTTCTGAAACAGCTTTGGAGTCTTTGTTATAAATTCAAACAAATAGTCACACCATAAATGATAATGAAATATGAGTCAATTTGGTAGGAAATAAATAACAGAGGTAAACGACTAAAAATGAATGTACTTTTGAAAAGAAAAAAATTAATAGGTACGCGCCAGACAATTAATTACAACATAGTCACGATAACCATAATCAAGTTACGGCTTTTTTCAATTTTTTTACGGGGACATGTTTCCTCCCGATTTTACAAAATTATTGTTTTGGAAAAAAAATAGATGTCATTTACAAACATCTAGGCCCTTGTAAAGCCTTAACACCGTACATGTACTGTATTTTGACTGCACCGTCTACATTTAAACACGGAATGATGTCATTGATACGAGTTATGGCGTGGTTGGTAGCCACCAAAACCTCCACAGGTGTTTCGTGTATTTTTCATTTTCATCCACTCTCATCCCTGCTCTTATCTGTTGATCACAATTTTTTTAATTGTGTATGTTTATTGTTTTAACGCCAGGTTTACACAACTGTTTATTCACTACAATGTAAACCACACTTTATTTTATCTACATTTTTTTTAGTATCAATCTACACAATTAAAAGACCTTTTTTCAGTATAAATAATGGTTACAATAAATAAAAGAAAACCTCACGCTTTTACAATTGAATTTATGAAAAATGATGCTGAAAATACTGATTTTTTTGGCTTTAAGGATACTGATTTTGATCAGTGAAGATTCGCAGCTTTGATTTTGTATCTTGTATCTTGTATCGTATATTGTTGTCCTCTCCTCAGAGCATTGCTTCTGTCCTGGAGAGGGTGGGTTGCAATTCCATGAGTGCTCTGTGTTTGTGTTGTTAAAGTGCTTATCAGATGGAGAGATGGTAGCGCCATCCCTCTTATCGATGGCAGTGCGTCTCTCTCATGTAAGAACTAGAAGGGCGTACAAACCATGCGACACGGCCCGACAAGGAGCATTTTTTTGACCATTGAGAAAATGGCGCGGACCATTCATTTACACTGGTCACTCATCCGTTCACACGGCAGCCATTTTCTAAGCGCACCTTCGTATGCAATTTCCCTGTAGGGATTTTCGCCCATGGTGAGTCAGTGGAGTTCCGTGGGTGGCATAGCGAGTGCACCCTCTAGTTCCATTATATAACTCTATGGTCTCTCTCGAACCCTTTCAAACTGGTCGCAGCCACCGGCAGCCACCGGCAGCCACTGGTTAAATAGCCTGTCATTATTTACAACCATTTTGCTCCACTGATCTAAAACTGGTAGCAGGAACCCCTTTAGCCGGCCATGTTGAAATGAGGTCGAGTTCGATTCAGTTACACTTTGTGGTCAGAAAAGCTCAGTCACATGCAATAAAACCATTTTGTGGTCGGTGGAGGTCATGAAACGGATACAACAGTAGCAATGTTCACCGCAAGTACGTGAAATCGTGTAGGGTTTTTCTAAAATGAATCAGTGAAATCCAGAGAAGTGCTAACTGATGTAAATGGGTTTTTCTCTCGTCATTTGAAGAGGATGGCACACTGCCAACATTGGTAATTGTCAATTATGTAGGCCAGTGTCCGCACTTTGTGTGACCCAAACTTTGTGTGACATGAAATAATAACAAACCTGAAAGTTCAAAGGTAGAAAACAGGATTGGTATTTATCCAATTTTTGAACAATTAGTATCAGTCTGAAAGCTTACTGATTATGAAGTTCAAAACCAGTACCAATATTCCATAGAAATATTTCTGAAATACTGGTAAAGTCAAGAAAACACAATTTGAAGACTCTGATTTTAATTTCGGTTGTTGCAATCGAAAATAAGACAATGTGTTTACATGCTGAAAAGTGTGCACGGTTTTTCACTACTTTCTCCTGACTCGGACGACGGATTGAGCCCAAATTTCACAGGTTTGTTTTTTCATCAGTGGCTTTACTTCTACTTCTACTTTGTTACTCGGCAGGATCCTCAAGTTAGGATATAAACGCCAAGGAGCAATCATAGTTAAGTGTCTTGCCCAAGGATAGCCCCACTAGTGTGGCAAGGATTTTTGACATCGGTCAACCGATGTCAAAAATCCTTGCCACACTAGTGGGGCTAGCCCAAGGACACAAGTGCCAGGACCGAGACTCGAACCCACATTGTGATGACTCAGCCACCAGAACTTGAATTCGGTGCGCTAGAACGCTCGGCCACAACGCGCTAATCGTTAAATTTAAGAAGTTCAAGAAACTGTATCAAGCAAACAGTGCAGTATAAAATGGATTATTTTTGTTGGGAAATTTGAACTTGTATATAGCGCAAAAAGACCCTAAACAGTGTTGTAGTGCTACTCACTCGAGTACTACACGAACTGTTTCGATGGTACTCGAACTCGGCTATAGTAGAGTACTCATGCTTGAAGTCCATACTGAATACTTGACTGAAAAATACTCCGTACTCGAAGGCATGTACTCGATACTCGATTGAAAATGTACCTGGACTACGGCTGTGTGAATTGTTTCAAGTTCATGTAAATTTATGCCATCGCTATCAAAGGAGTAGAAGAACAGCTGGAAAAAATAGAATTGAACTTACCTTTGACGTATTCATGTTTAAAGCCCCAGCTCAACATTGGTAAACTGACTGTAAATGTTTCCATTCTCTGCACAAATCAAGATGTTTGTAATAAAACCAACCTGTGAAAATGTCGGCTCATTTTGTTGTTTCATTTGTGAGAGAACGATAACAATGCATTCAGTATTTTTGTCCGCATTCCTATAGGCAGATTTTTCGTCTCACTGAGACGAAAACTAGTTTTGGATCTTATTTCATTTATTTAGAAATGATAACACTTCAGGCAGAAATATTTCAAGGATAGTTTTCTACCATCATTCTCTTTATACCATGAAAGGTATATGTAACCCTGTGAACATTTATGTTTTTTCTTTCTCACCAATGTTGAGCTAGGGCTCTAGGAGATAGTTATAACAACAACCACACATTGTTGTCCAGAAATAAGCCCCCAAAACATTAAATGTGTTGATTCCTCATTTTGCAGTGGTTGTTTTTTTTATAAACTACTCGTACTCTTACTCATATTCGGACATCCAAGTACTTGGAACTCGGCTGTTGGACTCGGTACTCGGACACTTGTACTCGACCCCGACGGCCCAAGTTCTCGCACTCGAGTTCTACTCGGCCACCCTAGTAGTAGTACTCGGCAGTACTCGATACTCGACTTGAAAGCACTTGACTACAACACTGGCCCTAAATATAAAAAAAAATAAGGTCTACGTTTTTGGGGTTGAATATTTCATAATTATATTTTCTGATTGTTGGAACAGGTTGCCCTCACTCCAAAACAAAAGTAATGCTGCCAGTTCCGGTTGAAAATAATGTCCAAATTGTTCCTGGTCAGGGCCTTCTGCTATGACGTGAGGTCACGAGGTCGTGTCGACTTCCTGTTAAGATAACTTCCTCCTAAAGTCGTTCTAGAAAGTCCAATTGCTTAAAGGGAACATTGCCTTTTGATTGGGCGCTTTGGGCTGTAAAAAGCGTGTGTTATGAAATGAATTTGGTTGGATAGATATTCTAAAAGTAGAATATAATGACTCACATATATCCCATGAAATTGTGTATATTTTGTTTAATGGAACATAATACTGTCCGCCATTTTGTAGGACCAATTTTGTTGTCTCCACAAAATGGCGGACCATATGTTTCCATGTAGAGTGTGGGTTCCACTGGATGTATTTCCGAGAGGCAAATTTATGTTTTTTGAATCACTGCTCACTAATTACAACACACTGTAGGTGTTTTATTGCACGAATAACTCTTAAAAAAGGATAAGGAGCAGTTCAACACAGCACCAATTTTAGGAGATTTGAAGGCAATGTGTCCCTTTAATTCTGTGCTGTGTTACAATGTGGTTGCAAGGCTAAGTCATGTAGTTGTACACCAGTGTTAGTTTGAACTTAATGGGTTAAAAAAATACAGAAGAGTTTTAGTAATACGACGATTCGACATTGGGGCCAAATTTCATGGCGCCTTTTACCGCAGAATTCCAACAGTCCATAGCATTACGTGCTATACAGTGCGCCGTACATGAGAATTTCATGGTAAGCAGCGCTGTAAATTTGGAAACTGGGTCCAATTTCATAGAGCTGCTTACTCACAAAAAGTAGCCGTATCCACAAAGATAAGATGCTTACCAGAATACAATTACTGGTAGTCTGCTTATTTTCGCTTAGCGAAAAAAATTTGAGGCAAAATTTTCTGCTTCAAGGGAAAAGTTTCCATATCCGACTGCCACTTTCTAAGGGATTTTTTTTTTAATATTCCTCTCCAGGTATTAGTAGCTAAAACGCTAATTATTGAACTTTTAAAAGGAAAAACCAAGCGGACATTTCAGCGCTCGGCCGCACTCATGCCCAAAGGTATGGGGCCTTTTTGATGTATGTGAATCTGTATTCATTATTGCGTGGTGCAGGCAGGGGGCACAACAAGAAGTGATACTTGTGAGCAATTGTACCAAGATTTTTAGGCTGATCACAGGCAACAAAAAAGGGAACATACAAAAAGAGATTATTTAATCAGAAAGTTTGAAAATCTTAATAAATCACTTCTTTTCCAGATGGCAAAGATGATCCAGATAACTCTAAGTCTAACCCTGACCCTAACCCTAACCATTTTTATTTTGATATCATGTTATTGTTTCATCCCTTGACATTAATAAATGAAATGATTATAAGTAAAAAAAAAAAAAAAAAAAAAAAAAAATAACCCTGGCCTAACCCTAACCCTAAAACCCTAACCTATCCCTAATAATTTTATATTATGTTACTGCTTTATCCCTTGAATTAAATAAATGCATTGAAATTAGTAAAAGAAAAAAACCCAGCCCTAACCCTAAAGCCCTAACCCTAACCCTAATAACCCTAACCCTAACCCTAAAAATGAAGGCCAATCGTGTCATTGAAGTGCGCTTGCTATTCCTAAAAAATACTAACCCTAACCCTAACCCTAACCCTAAAACCCTAAAACCCTAACCCTAACCCTAACCCTAACCCTAAAATCCTAACCTTAAAACCCTAACCCTAACCCTAAAACCCTAATCCTAACCCTAAAACCCAAACCCTAACCCTAAAACCCAAACCCTAACCCTAAAACCCAAACCCTAACCCTAAAACCCTAACCCTAACCCTAACCCTAACCCTAAAACCCTAACCCTAACCCTAAAACCCTAACCATAAGACCCTAACCCTAACCCTTAAGCCCTAACCCTAACCCCAAAAATGATGGGCCCAATCGATCATGAAATCGCGCTTCCTATTCGTCTAACCCGAAGACCCCTACTAACCAATCAGGTCACGAAAAGAGGAGCGCGCAACCTAGCCGTCTTGACCATTGGTTGCACGCAAAATAGTAGCCAATAAGAAGTCGCAAAACGAGGAGCGCGCTGCACAATATTATAATTAAATCTGGGCCGTTGAGGAGGGCCACCAGTAAGAAATTACGAATTATGAGCCGTGGGAAGGGGGTCACTGGCAGAACGACAAGGAGGGTAAGACCAGAGGGCGGGCGCCGGGGGAGGGCGGTCGTATATGTTTTTTAAACTCTTGTAGATATATTACCGCGGCAGCTGCTGTCACATTTGAAACGAAGATTGTTTACACAGGATGATTAATTTTGGGGGTCCTTGCTCTGCGACCATGAAAACGTTTTCAACCCTGTAGAATTGTTCAAACTTCCTGTTCCTAGCTGGATACATTCTTCAACTCTTCTAGATAAGTAAGGATCAAAGTTTACTTACATTCCATGGATATAAAGTGGCAGCCGGATACGGCATTTTAGCGGCTTCAAGCAGCTCTAATGAAATTAACCAGGGCCTAGTCGTAGAGCTGCTTAGACGCAGAAAATAGCTAAGCGCAAAACAACTTTACTTGCAAGGATAAGGTTGCCAGCCAAAATACCTTGGAACATGTACCGTCAGCGAATGGTTCCCTGCTTATTTGTTTACCGAACAGAAAGCTGCTGAGCACATGTTTGGGGTCTGCATAAGATTGGCAGAACTAAAAAAAATTTAATGTTCGCAGACTTGCACATGTGTCAAATGGTGCAACAGATTTGCACGTGTGTCAAATGGTGGAAAACTTCCCTTGAAATTTTGCCTGAAAAGTTTTTGTTTTTGAGAAATTAGTAAAACGGCTAGTTTTGATCTTGCGAGTCTGAAATTTGATGTTTGAAAACAGTGAAGACAGTGATTGTGTTTTTGGCTATTTACGATTGAGCTTAAACTTTTCACAGGTTTGTTATTTCATGTGTATGTTGGGTCATGCAAAGTGCGGATACTGGTATTTGACAACCTGTTACCAGTGTTGGTTGCAAGGACTTTAAGACTGCATTGGGGGCTTAAAGGCATTGCATACGTTTGGTAATGACTCTGAAAATTTTTGGCAATAAAAACTTACTTGGTAAGAAGTACAGCAGCTTTGGATAGTATAATGCATTTTGAGAAACGTTTCACTTCGAAGTACTGCAGTTATGGAGAAATATATCACTTTTTATCACCCAAAAATTTGAATCTGAGAAGCGTTATGGCCGTAACGCTTCTCAGAATGTGTATTCCAATGACGGATACTTCTTCTGCGTGAACACAACCGCTCCAGATTTTTGGTGATATCTCAAAAACGCTGCCACCTTTTGAAATGAAATTTACACAGGTTAGTTTTATGGTATATATCTACAATTATATAGCATTAAGGCAAACGTACGGTTAAAAAAACCAAAGGTATACTTTGCCTTTAAAGACTCTTCATAGACATTAATTTCATTTCAGCATCCGTTCGATCTTTTCAGAGAAGTTTTTACTCTTGAGAATAAACTCTCCAGTCAAGTCTCAGATTGTGTTCTCGTGAGAAGAGTGGAATCGGCTGTGGCAAACTGGGCCCAGTTTCACGGCTCTGCTTGCCACAGAATTCTGTGCTTATGGGGCCCTGTAAAGCACTTGCTTCTATGGGGCTTTAAGAGCAGAATACCACGGTAAGCAGCTGCCATGAAATTACGTCTTTCGCACCAACTAAAATGATCAGTGGTAGCAATAGAACAAGTGGTTAATGGACTCCCCTTCCAACACTAGCAGTGTCTTTCTGAATGGCTTTTATATTCAAGTGCGTGTATTATTTAGGTACATGAATGTATTACACCAGTGTCCTATTAATACATACAATGAGATTGATAATGTGGTTGGAATGCATCCAAAAAGCTAACGTCAAACCTCCTATAGCTGGTTTTATAAACCACACAGGTCAAGTTCGCTGAAAAAACAACCCTTGGAAATGATTTTGAAAACAAAAGTATTGCAACAATGAAAGTGCTGGCAAGTCGAAAAGTCCCCAACCATAAACAGGGTGCAAGTAAACATTTGTCAACCAGTTTGTGATGGTGCGAGATAAATGATTCATGAAAAAACGGAAATTCCCTAAACGGAAAGAAAAAGCCCAACATCTGTACTGAGGTATTGTTCCCATTGTCATGTTACGGGTTTCCCTCTTCTGTGAAAAAACAAACCACCACCTCTTGGAGAGTTTAGATTAAATCAAGGTCGATGTCAGTGTGAACGTGTTAGTGCTTGGAACCTCAGACCAAAGAGAAATAAAATTCCGTAAAATCGTAACATGAGACATTTCAAGGGTGGGAGTCTATGGGTGACAAAGAGGTTTGAAAACTAGTATACTAGTTTTAGAATGATGACATTTCCACCTTTTGGTAATCCCTGGAGAGACTATCCTCAGAGCTAGATAAGTAGATCAGAGAGCAGGATTTCTTTCATTTCTTTTTTTTATGCAATTCGATCATCACAAGGCCCAAAGGCCACTCGAGGTGTGGGCTACTTTTTTGAAGGGACAGAAACCTACCCCAATGCCCAGAAACAAGACATGGAGGATATAAAACGCAAGTCTCTTCGCAGCACAGCTAAGAACAGGGAGGGGTAAATGAATCCGTTGCGAGACAAACATAACTGCCTCTTCCCCTATTTGAAGCAATTCTAGTCAAGTGTCTTGCTCAAGGACACAAGTGTCATGACTGGGATTCGAACCCACATCCTGATGACTCAGCCACCAGAACTTGAGTCCCATGCACTGAACCACTCAAAACACGCTACAAAATTATCTGAAGAAAATAACAGCTAATTTTCTTCTTCTTGACCAGGCCGACATGAAAGGTCTGAGTTTAGATAAGTCAGATTTGTCTAACCCTGAATAATTTACATTTGTCCCCGAGCCCCTCATGGAAATCTTAAGGTTGAAAAATTCAGGCAATATGCAACCAGAGGTATCCAAAAGCTAAGATTCATCTTAAGATGAGTTGTCAATATTGCCCTAGTGATTTGTATTGTGACATCACACTTTGCTTAGCGATTTAGATTGATATGCAGGGCCCATTAAGCACAAACAAAATTATGCTTACTAGAATAAGGTTAACAGCCAAAATAGCATGTCATGTGTACAATCTGTGACTGGTATCCTGCTTGTTTTTGCTTAGCAGAAAACTTTTAAGCACTATTTTCTGCTTAGGCAGCTCTATGAAATTGGGCCCAGTTAAGATGAATCTTAACTCTTTGTGAAATCAGCCCATAATCTTTTTCTGTTGTTTGGTATGAGCTTCATTTTTGAACCTTTTCCCCCCCGACTATCAATGGACTATACAAACAAAAAAATAGATTACAAAAGACACACAACTCGTTCAATCAGTTGTATATAAATCTTTTTATTTTCTCATGAAGTAGAAAAAACACACCAACATGGATTAAAAGAGAATTGACACCAATGGTTCGGGAAGGGTGTCTTTAATATTAAGTAAAATGTTCAGGATTTTATTGAGGTTCGTTTTGACTTTAAAGGCACTGTACATGATTGGTAAGGATAAAAAACATTGTTTTGTTTCATTCTGAAAGCTTACTGTTTATAATATAAGCTCATACTACAACCAATTTTTTTCTGTGAAATATTTCTTCCTGAAATGCTGTCATTATCAAGAAAACTGTATCTGAAAACCCTAAAAAAACATGCAACAGCTGATTTCGGTTGTAACGACCGAAATTAAGGGCAATGTGTTTTACATGCTGAACAGTGTGCACGGTTTATCACTAGTAATTTTCTACTGACTCAGACGGCGGATTGAGCCCAAATTTTCACACGTTTGTTTTTTCATGAAGATATTGAATCAGACATATGTGTTTGTTTAAAAACAAAATATCCGTAACAAAATTTGATAATAAAATCCACCGGTTTAGTTTCTGAGTCCTTCCCATCATGTAATTTATTGACTTTGTCGGAATACTGCTAAAAAGGAAACCAATTGAGAGAAAAAAACAAAACCCAAAACAAACAAAAAAAAAAAAACCAAAAGGGGGACTTGGCACTTGCAAAAATTTTTCATTACGGTAACTTTAAATTCACTTTTTTCAAATGTTAATAAAGCTATACATAATTTACATAATATGAAACTTTTAAATCAAAGCTAAAAAAACGATTACAAAACAGCTACAATATCAGCAACAAACCCCCAAAACAAAACGTTTTCCACATCAAACAGCTCATATAATATTTCTTTTAAACTACACAAATATCCACTGATTTTGTAACAAGTGGATACCCACCACTAAAATATCAACTGATTTTGTAACAATAAGTGGATATCCACCACTGAAGTATCCACTGATTTTGTAACAATAAATGGATATCCACCACTCAAGTATCCACTGATTTTGTAACAATAAGTGGATATCCACCACTCAAGTATCCAATGATTGGATTGCAAACAATGGAAATTTACCTGGTAAGTTTGAAATAACTTACATCAATGCATAAAATATTTGGTGAATATATCATCAAAGTGGGTAGGTATTTGTTAGTAAATTAATCCATCACTAATACAATGATTTGTTTTACAACTCAACTCGTCAAACATTTGTTGGATGAATTAAATCCAAGCAAATTAGTAGTTGACAGTGTCGATAATATACATGTGAACTTCCATAAGACAATACATTTGTCTGTAAATTTACACCCGAATGACTAATTTCAATGTTCAAAGGCAGTTTTTGCTGACAGAAACTTACATTTCTCACAGGAGCCAGAGACTCTGCAAAACCTGTAAAAGCCAAGTCCAGTAATGGACCTTATGCATCAACGTCAATACGCCGCCATCTTAGAGGTAAAGTGATGTTTTACGCACTAAGCCACCCATGAATAAGAACAAACGAACATGCGCAAAATCCCTTCAGAAAACCTAAATAAGCTTTTGCTATTTTCACTTCAAACAGCATCCTCTAATTTGATCAAGTTTCACAGGATGGTTGTCGGTGCTTTCAATAAAAAAATACAGAAAGGAATTTCATTTACTCTTCCAAACTCCTCCTCCCCCCCCCAACCCCCAGCCCGCCGATACCTGTAAAATTCAGTCCACTATGATCCATTTCTCGTAGAGTACAGTCAGTATGTCCATCCTCCCCATCGTCGTACATGCCAGATACTTGATCAGTAAATCCAGGGTGGAGTTGGCAAAACGACCCCAGTCCAGCAAGAGGGAGTTGCACGGGTCGTATTCACTTTGCCGTCGGGTTTTAAATACTGTGACCTGAGAGTATGTGTAGCCAAGTACACCTGCCGAGGAAAAGTGATCGAGAAAGGCTCTTAGACTTCTTTCTATGTAAACCATTAGCCACTATCAAATAAGCCATATGCACCTTTAAACTAGGAAATCACAATACAGACGTGTTTGCTTGCAGTAAACAGGTCATGAACTATCTTTGAAAAGAGGGTAAGGGTAGTAATCTATGCAGACCTGAAATGGCATAAACAACGATGTCATTTCCCAGGAATAGCCCCTTCTGCCAGGCAGACACAAGCACTGATTTATTTTGCTCATAAAAAAAAAAAAAAAAATAAGAAGGGAAGGATATTACAAACTGGTACCACCCCAAAGGGGAAACGCCGGTACTGATTTCATGAATAACTGTTTGCTCGTTGTCTATGGAATATATCTGACCGTTAAATGCATTGAGCGTGACGTGCCAAAAAACCCACAACATGACAGTGCACGCTAGGCAATGAGTAGACTTCCGAGTTGACGTAGCTATGTCCAAAAATGAACATGATCCATGAAGCAACTGAAATGAATGACGGCCGATGCAGAAGGACCAATAACCCCCAACCTAAAGGGCTGTGCAACACGTAGGGAAATTGACTCCCAAAATGGGGCACACAAGATTAATCGTGTCATGACGTCAGGTGAATCGGGTCAGTATGGTGTTTACTAGTAAGAAAATGCGCTTGAATCTGATATTTGTTCTCTTGCCTTGCAAAGCAGAGTTAAAAAGGAACGTACACATTTTAATATCTTTACATGTACAACAAAAGGGCACCAAGTTAAGGAAATGTTCATATATTTATTTATTTATTTCTTCTTTATACTGGGTGTCCCATTCATGGCTTACAAAGCACTGGATCTCCAATGGGTCCCAGTAACATGATACAAACTGTTTAAAAAAACATGAAGAAAAAAACCCCGAGAAAATTAGGTTATCATTACACAGAAAGAATAAAACATTTATTAATGTTACCTGAACAACGACCTTGACTTTTCAATCTTCTATTTACCTACTACCTGTCACTCATTTACATACAACAAAACAACATCTGATGGCATGTAGAAATGTTGGGAAGTGCAGAATCCAAATCTCCTTGTCAAGTTAAAAAAAAAAAACACAAAAAAACCCCAGACGACAATGCCTAAATTTTTGACTGGTACTCACCTGCCAGGCCCTGCCAGTCTCTCCCCACCGGTGGGGCGTTCAGTTTGTCACAGATCCAGTGGACCATCGCAGGGGGCAGCTGGGAGATATGGCTCCGTTTGCTCACTCGCAATTTATGAGGACTCCATGTAGTCGCTGGTGGCTACAATAAATGAAGACAATAATAATGGATTAACCCTTGACCATGCTAAAGACAAGAAACACAACAAAGAGTACCACTTACATGTACCTACCATCTTGTTCGCCCTTTTATTCCCAATGGTTGTAGCTTTTTGTTAAGTACCTGAAAAACCACCCCAAAAAATGTTTGAACATGTGAAAAAGTGTCCTGGCCGTGTGGATAAGAACACCGGACTCAAGCTCTGGCGTTTCTGATCAGCAGAGCATGGGTTCGAGTCCCGGTCGTGACACTTTTGTCCTTAAGCAAGACAATTTAACCATTATTGCTGCGTCTGTCGGATGGGACAAAAAGCCGTAGGTCCCGTGTGTTGTGTAATGCACATAAAAGAACCAAGTGCACTTATCGCA
Organism: Marthasterias glacialis; assembly: GCA_911728455.2. Taxonomy (NCBI): domain Eukaryota; kingdom Metazoa; phylum Echinodermata; class Asteroidea; order Forcipulatida; family Asteriidae; genus Marthasterias; species Marthasterias glacialis. The sequence goes on along the minus strand of OU452221.1, from coordinate 27,779,623 downwards.
AAGAGAAAGGGTTCGTCCCGGTGTTCCTGGTTTGATCGGCTGCAGATTGCGCCACAGCACCTTGTAAACCGTTACATGGTGCTATGTAAAGAAACAGGTCTCATACTTTATAATGTAACTCATCATACCTTGCAGGAAAAAATACTGAACGCTTTGAGACGCCCATCGGATAAAACACAGTGATAAAACACTATAAGAACTGCCTATTATTATTATTAAAATTATTAAGGGACACGCAGGTTTATACTGAAAATAATTTCGAGTTGAATAGGATTAAGAATTGTTTAGTTACTCTCCAATTTCATTAAAAAATGGGGGGAAATGCAGGTATATTTTTATGCCAATTTTGATAAAATTTTGAGGGTGATATTAAGTATTTATGTAATAAATAAGTTCATGGAACTTGTACCAGATTACTCCCATGTTTTCTATACACTTTGTTTCCTGAAATGGATATATATAGTATACAGACTCTGAAATTCCCAGAAAAGGCAATAATTGTGGTTAGCTTGTTGATTACTAATTGACCCTCTCCCAGTTTTGCACGAAATATCTGAATTTTTGGGAAATGTAATGTGATGTAATTCAAGAAATGTCATGGCAATACTCGGAATTCTAACCATACAAGCTGGGCCCTAAGCTGGTAAGTGGGGACATCCATGTAAATATACTTTGCATAGCGAAAACAGGTTACCAGCTAAAAAAACCCATTTAGTTTACATTACTGCGACTGGTGCCCTGCTAATTTCTTGCTTAGCCAGGAAATCTGCCCATTGAAGAAATTAGGCCCTGTTGGTCTCAGGTCATGTTTGTTTGTGCCAAAAACATCTTATAATGACTTGCGTGTTTCCAAATGAAGTTAAATTTCAACAGACCTACATGTTTGTAATATGTGGTATTGTACAATCAATGCACGATTCATTTTTAATAATGAACGAGGTTACTTTGTGTCATCCCATTCCTTTACAGGGGTTTTTCCCCTAACTTTTTCAGCAACAAGTTCAGCAGGGCCATTTAGCCTATTTGTTTCTAACGCCCATCAGCTTTTGAGCTGGTCCATGAATCAAAGGTTGCCTTTCGACATTGTCATGAACCTTGTATAAATGGAACTTGAATTGTTGGCGTGTCGTGACCGAGCGGTCAAGCGCACTGGACTCAAGCTCTGGTGTTTCTGATCAGCAGAGTGCGGGTTTGAGTTCCTGTCTTAACACTTGTGTCCTGAAGCAAGACATTTAATCATTTTGCTTCGTCCTTGGGATGGGAGGTAAAGCCGTTGGTCCCGTGTGTTGTGTAATGCACGTAAAAGAACCCAGTGACACTTATCGCTAAGAGAAGGGGTTTGCCCCGGTGTTTTTGGCAGTGGCTGCTGAATGCGCCACAGCACCTTGTAAACCCTATAAGATGCTACATAAATGGCTCTCATAATTAAAAAAAACCCCTCAAAAACCAGCCAAAAAATGATATAATAAGCCTCTTGAGTACCTAATTGTTGGTGGATATGTGCGCTATATAAGAGTCCGGTATTATTAATTCTTAGCCGTATAAATGTACTGTGGAGGCCAAGGCACAGGCTTGTGTGTATTATGTAAAGTATTGACCTCTTGCACCAACGTCACATGCGGCTACTGTCGTCTAGGCTCGCCATTTTGAACGTAAAAACTATGGTAAGCGTGTCACAGCTGTGTCACCTAAAATACACACTACAATGTACAGGTTTAACACACTGGGACATGGACTCCCAAAATAGGGCAACCAAGAGTTTTGTGATGATGACCTCAGGAGAATTGGGTCAATTGCATTGGAAAATGCATGTAAACTGTCCGGTCGGACCACCGAATTTGTCACTGGTAGTCTGACGTTTAGAGACCAATCATTGCTGTACAGACATGACTAATGTTGTTAATTATTTAACTTCAACATGTTGCTTTTTTTTCCAGGAAAAATGGAAATATAATTTTGTTTCGGAAGTGTTGTTTTTTTACATGTTAAAGGCACCTGGCACTGGTATTTTGTCAAAATAAAGCTTTTGTCATTAATATATGCATTTTTATGAGTGGAATGTGAATAAACAATTAACTAAGGTTAAAAAAATTGTGTTCTTATTTTATTTCCAAATTTAAAAATAGGCCCCCCTTTACATGGCGCTGTTCGTGACGTCATTCGAGGCGGGATATTTGAAGAGAATGCAATCCTAGTACAGTATACATAACGTCGACTCTCGTTATTACGAGCTCGGATGATACGAGACTCCGGTTAATACGAGGATTTTTACTGGTCCCTAACTGTCCCATGTGCGTTTCTATGTCTTAAAAAACGGAAGATACGGGCACGGTCATAACGAGAACACGGATAATACGAGGTATTTTAGCGGCCCCGTGATGAAAAAATGTATTGTTTTTCCTACTTTGCCAAACTATTTATCGGATCGGCGCGCCGCGGTGTGGCCTCCCCCTAAAGTCGATCCGAACAGAAACATTTCGCTGGTAACCTACGCTTGAACTGCTACTTCCCTTGCACACTTGGACAACTACCAACGAAAAATACTGTACAGCACAGGCGCTACTCAGTAGAATTTTCACATCATGGTCACATGAACGGCAAGTTTGACATCACTTTCCTATGATTTTTATCTTGAGTTATACAAAATATTAAATTTATATGATTAATTAGTCAATAAAAATGCATTTATCAGTGATGTTTTTGTGTACAGGATGCTCCGAAACCGAGGAATTCATTACATGGCACATCACATCACAACAAATTTTGTCATGTAGCCACGATCTTATTTCAAGAAATTATATCCACATTTAGTGCCAACAATGTATTTTCTTCCTCCATGCTTGGCGCAAGCTAAAAACATACCCTCAAAGTTCAAACTTTACCCGAATTTGTTCACGTTTGGCAAATGCTCCTCTGGGATGGCATCATGTTTTAGAATGACTTTTCTTTTCAAGTAAAATGTGTGGTACATCCCGGATTCGAAGCACGACGGCTCGAAGTGTTCGATGCATAGCGCTGAAAACGTCGCCGGACCGGACCACTTTGCCCTCGTTAGCCTGACTTTCGATGCCCGTTACTGCCTATATTTGGGATCTGCAGGAAACAAATGCTGTCTGACCCCATCTTTAGTCGTTTTGCTGCATCCAGCAGCGATACACCTGGTCGGCATTGCCGGGAAAATGCATGAAAAATTCCTTTTTTGGATATCCAAACGAAACATACAAGCTCACTACCTGCACGTGTGTATACAACGTAAATGCAGGCAACTTCGAGGGGGGTCGATGTTCGATCGCGGCGAAGTCTGCCTCGATTGACGTCAAAAAAGGGGATGGGCGGAGCCACCCCCCAACAACTTTATCTATTATTTTAACATATAAATAATTACAAACAATTACTCAAAAAATTGTTTTATTGTTAATAAACATACAATCTTATGTTTAAAAAAAAAAAAAATCTATTTCCTGGTGCCTTTAACACAGGAAACTTTTGTAAATTGTCAATGCAGGACGTGACCTTACCGTGACCTTACCGTGACCATTTTGTCGAGTAGAAGTACATGTAGGTCAAGTCTAATGACATGGTTTGTCGCCTAAATTTCCCACTACACTGTATAACACAGGGAGTGTGGGTTCGAGTCTCGGTCTTGACAATTGTGTCCTTAAGCAAGACACTTCACCATTATTGCTTCGTCCTTTGGATGGGACGTAAAGCCGTAGGTCCCGTGTGTTGTATAATGCACGTAAAAGAACCCAGTGACACTTATCGCTAAGAGAAGGGGTTTGCCCCGGTGTTTCTGGCAGTGGCTGCTGAATGCGCCGCAGCACCTTGTAAACCCTTATAAGGTGCTACATAAATGGCTCTCATAATTAAAAAAAAACAAATCACAAACCTGCCTTAAAAATAATATAATAAGCGCCTTGAGTACCTAATTGTTGGCAGATACATGCGGTATATAAGACTCCGGTATTATTATTATTATAATTATTATTATTATTATTATTATTATTGAATGGGGGGATTTTGTGGCATTTTGTATGCATGTAAGGGAGGTTTTATAACAGCAAAATTGTTTTTTTAAAATGACTGCCTACCTTATCCGCCACTCTGTAAAGCCAACGATTAACCCCCGGGTACTCGTCAACCTGTAGATTTCCACACCTCAGTGGCGTTCCCGTCCGCCCTCCTGCCACATCGATCACATGAGCTTTCCAGGGAACCTGCATCCTCGCCCTGCACTGCTCCTGGTACAGGGGGCACGGGGGACCGACGCTGATGCGGAGGTCTGAGTGAGAGGCTCCTTGCGGCTTGAAGATTCTGTTCAGCAGGTCCAGGAGATGACGATGCTGGTAAGATACGCTACATCTGCAAAGAGGTGTTCAAACAATGTACGAGTAAACTTTCTGCTGATTATATTTTTGGCTTCACCACACACTGATGTGTGAAAATAAGCACTGTTGTGTGAAAATAAGCACTGTATACTAGGTGCCCCCCCCCTCCTAGTCCTGCGGGGAAATACATAATCCACAGGCATATTACTCTGGTGGGAATCGAACCCACAACCCCCACATGGTTATTAAGTTTTATTGTATAAAGATTGCACACTATATAAATCTGTATATTATGCCTGATGAATGCATTAAGTCTAACCCATTTACCAACACATCCAAATCCAACTGCATTTTTTTAATTAAAAGCTCCAGCTCAACAGTGGTAAACTGACTGTAAATGCTTCCATTCTTTGCACAAATCAAGATATTTGTAACAAAACCAACCTGTGAAAATGTCAGCTCAGTTTGTTGCTTCATTTGCGAGAAAAACTGTAAAAATGCATTCAGCATTTTTGTTCCCATTCCTATAGCTGCCTATAGGAATGAGACGAAAACTAATTTTGGATCTTATTTCATTAATCATTTAAAAGCGACAACACTTCAGGCAGAAATGTTTCAAAGACAGTTTTCTACCATCATTATCTTTATAGCCTGTTAGGTATGTCAATCTGTGAACATTTATATTTTTCTTTCTTACCAATGTTGAGCATAGGCTTTAAACAAAGCACCAACAGATGATTTATCAACAGAATTAAAAGATATTTTTGAGACTCAAAAAAGCAATTTTTTAACATCGTTTATTATTATTTACATGGCAAGTTCACATAAAAGTACAAAAATATGTACACCACAGAAGATACTCTAGAAACATTAAAGTGTTAATGTTCTAATTTGGTCACGCTGTTCTAATTTAGTAATTTTGTTCCAATTTGGTCACTTTGTTTTAATTTGGACACTCTGTTTTAATTTGGACACCCTGTTCTAACTTGGACACTCTTTCAATTTATTTTTGAGTTTACAGCAAATTTTGACACAGAGTTTCAAGATGCTGGCTATGTTTAATAGTCACCGATTGACTTACCTAGCTGAAACGTTAATCACACTCTGAACTTCATCACAATCGATGTCTAGCTCGCAGTCGATGCCCAAGCTCAGGTGAGCTGATGTGGCGCTGTCGATGCTCCATGTACCGTTGGTTTTCTCAGCTTCCTGGACCAGCTCTAGCAACCCGGACAAGAAGAACCCGTCGGGTATGACGCCGTGGAAATCCACGCAGAGGTTGTACAGCTTGGGGTCGTGGTTGTGCGCTTGCGTGCTGGGCATCGTCTTGCCGGGCAGGAAGAACGGCACTATATAGGAGGTAACTGACTGGGACTTGGAAGGCGATGATTCCAGGCAGTGGATGAGGTTCATCTGGCCGAGTGTGGCGAGGATGTTGGGGCTCTCCAGGTCGTTGCCGAGGAGGTACTTCAGGAACATCGAGGATGCCCTGGACTTCTCCTGCAGGTCGTCCCAATGCCGAATGGAATCATTCAGGCGGGGATCCTGCTGCTGAGAGCGGTTGGGGATCGTCGTTAGACGTTTGGTCAAAGTTATCAGATGTTCGCGGTCCAGCAAAATGATATCACTGTTGGAACTATACTCCAGATAGTCTGTTGAAAGGAGGGGGAAGGGTCATTTTAAGTAACCCTTTCAATGAATGAGTCCTTCTACATGTACAATTATGTTTATAAATGGGGTGTGATCCCTGGCTTTATAGCGGTAACCGATTGAATGGCTTCTGACTGGCACCCCCACCCTTCCGAACAAAGATATTGAAAAAATAGGGAGACCGCAAACATTGGGGCTTGATAGCTCAGTTGGTAGAGCGTCTGTACGTTAAGCCGGTGGTCGCAGGTTCAAATCCCGCTCCAGACAATTTTTCTTTGTTCACCTCAAAAAAAAAAAAAAAAATGAAAAGAGCTAGCAAAAAGTCTTGACTGCTTGTGCGATAAAGCATGGGGGAGATTGTGCGAAAAAATAAAAATAATTTGATAACAATATTCTCTTAGTCTGGAGATGAAGCTCCCGGAAGATATAAGGATGTTATGTTTATAGGACTCTTCACATCACCACGAATAGGAAACTACAGGTATGGTCATAACATACATGTCCCGTTAACCCTAGAAATGCCTTGTGTTAAAAATGTTTTTGTTTAAATACATGAATACCCAAATTTGCTTACTGGTAAACACATCAAACTGGGCGCTGATCATGAATACCCAAATTTGCTTACTGGTAAACACATTTATCAAACTGGGCGCTGATCATGAATACCCAAATTTGCTTACTGGTAAACACATTTATCAAACTGGGCGCTGATCATGAATACCCAAATTTGCTTACTGGTAAACACATTTATCAAACTGGGCGCTGATCATGAATACCCAAATTTGCTTACTGGTAAACACATTTATCAAACTGGGCGCTGATCATGAATGTCCAAATTTGCTTACTGGTAAACATATATTATCAAATCGGGCGCTGATCATGAATGCCCAAACTTGCTTACTGGTAAACACATATCAAATTGGGCGCTGATCATTATTTTTGTTTGTCAAAATGGACTGCAGGGGCGTGTTTTGGCAACCCTGACCAGAGACAAGTTTCGAGACATAAAATTCACGGACGGAAACAAGTTCCGAGAGCTATACAAAAACGGGTCGGTAACCAGAAACAGTTAGCGTAGTAAATCTCTTGAAAATGAATGTTCTCAAAATATACAGGCTTTTATTTCATTTTCAAGTAGTGGATCTCAGTTCTGTTTATATAAATTTATCAAACGTTTTCGACTAGTGTGCTTCAAGGGTTTTTTTATTTTTAAAAAGAATTCTGTGGACATTATTTTCGTTAGTTTGTAAAATCCACCATCTTGAAACCAAGCCCAACCGAGCCAACCGCTTGGTAATGGTGTGGTCAGAATAGTTGTTTCAGGCTGAACTGAACATGCAAAAATTCTTGGAGAGTGATCAAACAAACATTTTCTGGTCCGGGTTGCCACAATGCCCCCCTACCCCCCTCCCCACCCCACCCCAAGAAAAAAAAAATCAATCCTGCCAACACTCCCTTACCTGCACAGATAATATCTCCATTGTCATGAAGGAAGCGCAGCAAGTGATCCGGGTCAAGATTGTTTTGTTTACCACCACAAACTGTCATGATCCAGGCTTTGGGTTCGTAGTGAAGACTGTTCCCTTGTTGCTGCTTCACCCTCTCCCGGTGGAGCATGAATCTGTAAGGATAACTCATCCGGATGAAGTCCTGCTTGAACGCCGCCTTGGACAGATGCTCCCGTAGCTCCCGCACGTCGTACCTGTCCGCTTGGGCGTTGATAAATTCTGTACTCTTGGCGTAGTAGCAGACATCCAAACTGTTGTTATCCCTCGAGTATAAGACGTGGGACTGCCCTGTATCATTATTATCCTCTCGGCTGATCTGGCGGCCGAGGTTTCCGAATGGGGACGGGAGATTCTTTGGCTCTCCCCCTGGGTGATGCGTCACCGCCGTGAACAAGGGATAGTCAGTGGCAGGATTGTACTGAAGTTGGTTCTTGAAACCTTCGTAAAACTGGCGGTCCAGACTCTTGCTGATCATGGCGAGTTGCTCTGCAGAGAGAGCCTCTTCGGATGTCATTACAAGATAGATAGGGACTCTTTTGGAAGCGTACGTGCGGATTTTATTCAGTCTTTGCTGGATGGACATCAGGACCGACTGTTTGTTGTTGACGAACGCTTGGCCACTGAACTGGACGATAAAGATAGAGTGGGCAGTAGCGAGAATGTGATGGCAATATGATGAGAAAGGTGTGTCCTTGAGAGCTATGACTTCCAGCTCGACTTCATCAGCTGACTTTCTATTCTCGCACAAATCGAGGAGGTTAACAATCCATTCCCTTTGTTCAACATTCTTTGTGTACATGGAAAACACAGAGTTCTTCTCGCTCACAAAAGCTTGATACGAAACACCGAGTTCAGTCACTGAGCGTCGACGTTCAGTCGCCCCTCGCAAGATGGAAGTTGCTATAGGTTCAGCCTCACTACCCGATATCAGTACCCTCAACTGGGGCAATCTGGGCATGATCTTATCGAGGTTCAGGTGACCCTCAAGCCTCTCAATGGGTATAACGCCTCTCTTGATCGTTTCTCTTACTTTATCTCCTCGACCGTCTTTAACCCGACTTTCCGGTTGAGATGCGTAAGATGATTTTTTGGTCTTTTTTCTAGCGCATAAAATCCTGTGAGGACTCAGTACCATCAAAGTCAGAGTGTCCGATTTATTTGCACGAATGACAGACTTCAGAGTGATTCCCTGATTGTGTGGAGGAAAACAAACAAGCTTTAATAACAAACAAATGCTTGTTTAGAATGTACAGGTATAAAAAGTCAATGGTGGCATGAAGCATCAGCTTCTCCAGTGGCTGACTCTAAGCGCAACCAAATGACTCACTTGTGTGTACAATCTGCTGCCCTCTCTTGTCACGCACAGATTGGCGCATGGCCTGATTTCACACATGAGATCTCACCATTGACGTGTCAACCTCTGTGACTGGAAAATAGTCTTTCTCGACAACGAGGGCCAGCCATAATCATAAACGCCAGTGTGTGTAGTGCTAAACATGAATTGGTCTTAAAAAACTTTTGTCAAAGAGTCGGTGCAACAACGTTGTATCAACAAAAGTACACTTTTATTAACAGGGGCCCGATTTCATAGCTCTGCTTAATTCTACGCGTATGGTACCCTCAAAGAAAAAAAGATTCCGGCAATTGTGCCAAAAGAATCTCGGCGGCAACTGATTAAAACACTGCAATGCAGTGGCTGAGAAGCCGAACAGTACAGTTTACAAAAACAGTCATTTACATATATACATTACACACAAGAAAACAACTGCATTAAACTACATAAAAACCTCAGAGAAATAAAAAACACCCAAAACCAAAAAACGACTGACAGACTGGTACGTGTCTACCCCGACGCCAAACAAGTTCGAGCAAATCTATTTGATTCAAGGTAAAAACACCAGGAAATGAGGCTTGTAAAGATTTGAAGAGGTTCAAATAAAACAATGTCCTACACACCTGTGAAACCTGTATGGGCTGCCCATGGGCTGAAAGGATGCAATCGCCGATGTTGATTCGACCAGCGGCAGGGCCTTCGGGAAAGACTTCGATCACTATCGTATTCCATGTATCAGGGTTGTCCTCTTCCTGTAAGGATATGTAGAAAACAAATAACAACAGCGTCCTCTTCGAGTTTGCATTCGACAGGAAACAGGGTACAGGGGGCCACTGCTGCCATTTTGCAGCCATCACGTTAGCAATAAAAGGGCCGTAACTTTTTTCTGAAGTGCCCGGAACCAGCCAAAAGTGTTTCAACATGTGAATGGACTCGCAGGCTTAATATATACAGAAAACAATTTAAGATGATTCATCAGACGTTTTTATATTTTTATTTTCTAAATTATCTTCAAAATTGGATGGAAAAATCTACATCCGCATTTTCTGTCCATTTTTTTGGAACAAAATTTGAGAGTAATTAAAAAAACACAATAGTCCTATTCCACTCCAATTATGTTCGGTGTAAGCCTGCATCTTCCTTAATATGACGAAACATTTTTGGTTGGTTTCAGGAACTTAAAAATTACAACGACTGGAAAAACTGCTGACAGGATGGTAGATAAGTTGTCGCCTTTATAGACCCTTATCATGCTGCCACCGTCTTGGTCATGTTCCCTGTATCCAATAACAGTAATATATGCTAATATTTATTGTACAAAAAGGAACCAGACTATTTACCCTTCCAGCCTCGGTTTTGTTACATTGGTTTGAATGGGAAAAAAAATCAAGATGGCCGTTCCATGATAAAGGTCTCATGTGTTTCTTGTCACTCATCATGTTAGAGGTACAGCATGTCAATAATTATGGGAAGACCACACATTATGCCTGTAAGTTATCACACAAGCGTGAATGGAATACGGAAAAGCAAAAGTGCTTTTGTGTCCCATATGGGACATGGGGCCGCAGATGCGCTATATTTTTCTGCAGTTCTGCAGTTGAGAGTTAGAACAGCACATAAGAACAGGGTGTGACATGGGCCATGCAATATACATGTTATCACAATCTTGTTACTATGGATCGAACAATCAGAAATGAGGATTCAAGTTTGCTTGAAGATAATACACATTAATACGGGAGGGCCAGAAATTTAGATTCTTGCATATCAATTTTAGAAACAAAACAAAAAGTTGTTTATCGCATTTTCACAATCGATGAAGCCACTATCAATGAAGTGTTCAAAGTGTGCATGGTTACAGTGCCATTATTTAGTGGCAATTGCCCGTTTTCGTTTTGTAAAGGGCCATCCATCCAACAAGTTTAAAAGGTTTGTTGGAGTATTCTGAAGGGAAAATCATTGCCTTGGCCCCTCCGTGGTCTCCACGTCAAACTCACAAAGAGGGGTTGTGAAATGCTCCCACACGGGTACTTACTCTGACATCTCTGTACCGGAACCCAAATGATGCTCCTGGAATGCGGTTTATTGTGACCTTTTTAACCCCTGCATTCCACCTGATCTTGTCCGGGAATCTCACCGCAAAATTTCTCAATTCCTTTTCACTGTGCTTGGGCTCGTGGCACAGCGCGCACATATTGCACTGCGACTGTCCGGCACACTGACTGTTGTTATTCTGATGCCAATAAGGCGTCGTGTCAATATTTGGAGCGAACCTGTTGCTGCTACTGTGGCTGCTGCCCGAAGCGCTACTCTCCCACTCCAGGCTTCTCCCGGGGCTGCTATCACATGAGAGGAGCACAGAATCTTCGCTGCTGTGTGACTGGAGTCTTTGGCGAAACATCTCCCCGTTGTTGGGCTCTTGAACGTCGGGCAGTCCCATTGTCCGTCCCACGAGACAGTGCCGCACAAGCTAACCGTGCAGTTGGAATTTAGGCTGATTTAAAAGCGGATGACTACGAGGACGTCCCAAGATTGAGATTTGAGAAACGGCTGTCCAGCAGACTTACGAAAGTGGAGAACATTGTAGGCCAGCCTGCTGGGACGAGTTGCCATCTACTTGTACAAGCAACACCAAACTCTCTGGAGGGAAAAAAATAATGACATGTATACGTGACAGTTGAACGGAAATTAATTTTCTTTCAATGTAAACGTGTCAACAACAAAAAATTATCCACGAGGGGGAAACACTAAATGATCTATTTGTTATATACCTCAAAATGGCAAGCTGACGATTTCCATATAATGTACACTGAAAAGTACTGTCGACTCTCGTTAATACGAGCTCGGATGTTACGAGGTTCCGGTTTATACGAGGTATTTTGCCGGTCCCGAACTGCCACGTGCGTGTTTTAATGCATTTAAATACGGATGATACGAGCACGGTCATAACGAGAACACGGTTAATACGAGGTATTCTTGCTGCCCCGTAACGAGCAAATGTATTGTTTGTCTTACTTTTATAGCGAGTTTGGGGAATGAATTGTTGGGCATCGATAGTTTACCTTCATTGAGGTGAAAAAATTGACTTCCCAGCCTTTCAAAACATGTGCTACCGCTCCGTTGATCATGATCAATAGAGGTGCTATTTGAGCGCTGGCAATGGTACCAGTCTATTGAATGGTAGTACAACGCAGATGAGAGGTGGACACCAGACCGTTTATTGTTCGCTGGTATCCCGCCTTAGCAATGAGCTACCTTGCATTACTGTGACCTTACTAAGGTGTAAAAACCAATGAAAATCAACATTCAACTTGTCATGCATGTTGGCCGTTGCGACTGAAACTTGGCTGCCAAGAACGGCAAGTTAAAGTCATATGCGCTCTTTTTTTCAGTCATGAAAAATGTAAATTGTTTTCATAAATTGACTTTCAAAATAAATTAATTAAATCAAAACAGTTTTATTTGCCCAAAATGTTGTATGTTTGTATGGTACATGTACATGTAAATCATCACAGTTATGCAGTGTCCATTGCAGTACGGGTGCATTTATACACGTGTGTCCATTATGTGCATTGTTAATACCGCGCTCGGATAATACGAGGTTCGGTTAATACGAGAAAAACGAGCCAGTCCGGCGGACCTCGTATTAACGAGAGTGGACTGTACACAGGGATGAGAATGGATGAAAATGAGAAATCCATGAAACACCGGTGGAGGGTTTGGTGAATACCAACCACACCACAACCGGTATCAATGGCAGCATTCTGTGTTTAAATGTAGATGGGGCAAGCACCTTGGTGTTGTAAAAATACAGTACATGTACTATTTTATGTATTTGAATGAAAAAAAAAAAAAAAAAAAAAAAAAAAAAAAAAAACTTTTTTTTAAGTAAAAAACTTCCATAACAATAATTTCATAAAATCAGGAAATCTCATCCCTGAATCCCTGAGTACAAGTACATGTACAACAGGAAAATAGAATTCCATGAAAACGGGAAATGGGGAATGCTGCACATTCACAATACATGTACAGGCCTTAATCTTAACCGAGGCCACCGAGGCCATTGGCCTCATGCCCTGTCGAGTTGGCTAGCATGCCCTTCAGAAAAATTGCACGTCACTACCAACTTGGCCAGCATCCCCTTGTACAATTTCTATGATTTGGCCAGCAAAGGCCTGCCCCCATTTTTCTTAAGATCAAGGCCTGCATGTAACACATGAGTAAAACCAGTGTTGAAGATGTACTTGTAGGTCTCGAGACCAATCTCAGTATTGAGACCAGTCTCAAGACCTAATAGACCTTTGTCATGCTGCCACCATCTTGGTCATGTTCCCTGTATCCAATAACAGTAAAAAATCAGATTTTTCTAGAAGGTCTAAGAATTAGTATAAATACAGGCAGAGCAAATCTGGATTCTTTTAAGGACTAGCATTGAGAGAAGTTCGACATATGCGTCCCCAGAGAGTGTTAAGAAACTGCATAGGGTGTAGCTGTTTCTTAGTCAAAAAGTGACTGAGAGTTGTTTAAGCTGAATTGTGTATCGGGAGAGACATTTTCTTGTGAGCTGAGGGCAGTTCAAGTTGGGATCATCGGTTCCCTTGCGACGGTCAAGCCTTAGCAGCGTTTATTCGTCTCGAGACCGGTTGTTTGTGGCAGCTTATTTTTGTGCACCGATTTGTGGACTGAACTGTTCCAGTTGGAGTCCGCCGTTTCTTCGATGTAGTGTAAAGCTCTCGCCTGTAGAATCTTCTGTTTTTTTTGTAAGATCATTCTTGATTGTTTACTCTTAGCCTTGTAAATTAGTTTTGATCCACATTTATTTGTATCATTATCTTTAACGGCTTAAGAGTAATATTTCATTAAATCTTACTTGTTTTGTGTTCTTTATATCAGTGTGATCTTGTTTGATCTTTTGTTGCGTCTGAGAAAAGTCAAATTTTTCGGATAACCGACATTCGGATGGTTTGGGGATTTTCGGATCGTAACATCTTCAGAACCGCTCTGATGCCCTACAAACTTGAGGAAAAAAAGGCAAGACAGTTATTGCCCCGCCCTTTTGAACCCCAAGTTCGAGGCCAGCTGGTGTGATGATCAATTGAGAAGTTGTAAATTTTCCTCCAAGTGAAACTAATTTGTAATTTCAGCATCAATCAATCAAAGCAAACAATACCGACATTAACGTTTTGAAAGTCACACTTCACAGTAACTGACACCTGACAAATATATCGAGACTCGATTAAAATGTTTACTTTGGTAAAAGTACACTTTCAATTCCCCTGAAAGATCTTCTGGAGAGAGAAACTTCATATAAATCAAGTTGTACTGTGTTCTGCTCATTTGAGCACGAAGTCGAGCACCCACATAATGTGAACAGAAATAATCAAATTATCCACAATGTTCCAGTGTATACATCTTGTACATGTACATGTACATTACAGTGTTATATGAATCAGCGATTTGGAATATATGTATTTCGATATCAATGAACATTCCAAGAAGGGTACTTTTGTTCATCATCCGAAAACTACAGGCTGTGATAAATTAAAAAAAAAAAAAAAAAAGAAGAAGAAGGGGATTCAAGTTTATTTGTTGGGAAAATATCTCTTGAATATCAGGATACAGAGGGTATAAATTGTGAGAACAAGAGATAAACTGACATTTGCTGGAGGGGAGGCTCCCCAGAAAACAGCATGAAGGTACATGTAACCTAATAAACCCGGTTTGCTTTAGAAAAACAATCAAATTAACATGAAACTTCCAGTTGAGTTTTTGAACCGATAACGACACCAATATATAATTGGAAGGAAGATACATAAGTACATGTGACTTGCCAGAGGAGCATTGCCCAAGTTGTAGAACGTTGCTTGAGAATCACAGGTCCCTGAAAGGGATTTCATTTGTCCATCATTATCGTCATCAATTGACTGCAGCTTGTGTTTGCATCTGGCACATTACTTAAATGATGTACAATACATGCACACATGTAAAATGTACATGTTGCACCAATGTATAAAAAAAAATCCCAGTCAGCATCCTGGAAGGCATAATCATAATGGGAACTACCCTGGTGTTTCTGCTTCATACATTAACCCGATAATCTGATAACCCTTGTTCTAACCTGAAGCAATAAATTTCCCTTTTGAGATAAAACATCAATGGTTCCCTTCACTTTTAACGGATGCAGTGTCATGACCCAAGCATGAACTACATGTACATGTAGCCTAGTGTGAATATAATGGGTGTGTTCGATTACATGTAGCTTGCCCAAGTCGACCCCGGTGTGCTCACCAACAAGAGCTACTTATTTGAATGCAAACTTCCCCTGGCATTCATACCAATGTGCATCATGGGACGGCCGACCCGAACTACTTTGGTTGTGTGCATTAACTTTTCGTGGCTTCAATCCTCATGATAAACTGCAACGTTAAGTTATTTTACAAACTCAGGCTAAAGCCTCAGCTCGACATTGGTAAAAAGAAAAACATGCATGTTCACAGATTTACAATGTACCTTACATGGTATGAAGATAATGATGGTACAAAACCTTCCTTCAAATATTTCTTCCTGATGTGTTACCATTTTTAAATAATAAATGAAATAAGATCCAAAACTAGTTTTCGTCTGGTTTCAAATGCGCACAAAAATGCTGAATGCATTTTTACCGTTTTCTCGTAAATGAAACAACGAAATGACCTGACACTTTCACAGGTTGGTTTTGTTACAAATATCTTGATTTGTGCAAAGAATGGAAGCAACTACAGTCTGTTTACCAATGTTGAGCTGGGGCTTAAATACAAAAGTACACGCCTTCCAATAAATGCAAAAAAATGTTGATTAATGGCCTCACTTTTTGACCCTAGCAGAGTCAATAAAAAAACACTTATTGCTCACAAAGTCGCTGTTATAGGGTGAAAATGTGTGTTCAACTTCCTGAAAGTGTCTCGCTGAATAACTAAAAAATTGCATCATTGAGAAAGTTTTTTTTCGTCATGACGTCATGCATCCTGGTCCGACCCATCATGCAACCCTGCTCCACGAGCAGGTTACTTGGGGCTGACCCGGTTGAGCCATGACAATGACGTCAAAGCTACTCGAACTCACTGGGGTCAGATCTGGGTCGACCTGGGGAAGCTTATTAACGGCGCCCAATGTTGTTACATAAGATAATAATAGTGTAGGCCTACATTCCATTTTTACACAAATGGGACAATACACACAAACAACATGTGTAGTACATGTAGGTTCTAACGTTCAATTGACTGTACTTTTTTTGACCACATGGGGGCGCTTTCAACGGCTAATTTCTTTGCTTTCACAGTTTCTTAGTTTGTGTGCCTGTATTTTTTCTTGTAATACAAGCAATGGCCGAATAAATAATAATGATAACAACAATTGATGGCCAAATAAATAATAATGATTTAGACAACAATGGAAAAAAACAGTTCGTTTTTACTTTGCATCACAGAGATTTGGTTCACAAGCGCCCTCACGCGGTAAAAAATATCACTAATGTGCAGTTTAGGCCTGAGAAGCAATTCCTATTCAAAACACAGAAGGCTCCGTCAAAATTTTAACAAGTTTGAAGACAATGCCGGGATCTCCCCACGCAATAAACTAGCATATTGGGCCAATATGCAAGAATTGCTGGCCGGTACGCAAAAACAGACAGAAATTTACACCACAAAAATCATTTAAAAAAAAACCCCACATTTCAAATGCTCCAGATTTCAGAGTACATTCATGTAGAAAACATTCTGAAGACCTCGTTTCAATTCAGCGTGCCTCAGCCAAACTTGCCCAATTTGGGTCCAAGAACAGGGCTTGAAGTTGGTGGGGGGAAGCCCACAAGACCACAGGGGCTTGTCCAAAACTTTTACCAGACCACATTTCCCTTTTCAAGACCCAGAATCAACACGAGAAAAATCTCTCCAAACAGTTTAATAGGTGTGTAAACTGTTTATATCTGAACAAGCACCGAGAGAAGATTTAAAATCTTATCTGTCTTTTGGGTAAGTATACTTCGATACTAAACATGCTAAACAGGAAGTGAAAGGTATTCATCAGATTCAAAGTCATCATTTAAACATCATTCATTTGTCTAACTTTTCTTAATTGAAAGGACAGTTTTACATCAGGTACATGTCCTGTATTCCCCCAATAATTCTATTTCATTGCTCTATGATTATCCATGTATGCAAGCCTTGATCTTAACCGAGGCTACCGAGGCCATTGGCCTCATGCCCTGTCCAGTTGGCCAGCATGCCCTTCAGAAAAATTGCACTGTCACTACCAACTTGGCCAGCATGCCCTTGTACAATTTCTCTGATTTGGCCAGCAAAGGCCTGTCCCTGTTTGCCAGTCAGAAGCCATTTAACAGGTTATTGCCGTGTAGTCAGGGATCACACCCCATAACATACGATACAACCATAGAGCTAGTTCTATGAATATAACCTGGGAAGCGGCAGCACGGGGATCTATCTACCTTTGGGGTGATGTGACTTCTTTCTTTTTTAAATATCAACCAATAAACCACAAGGGAAACTGGGTAAATTTTTAAACCAAGATTGATTAAAAAATTCCCCAGTCAGTTTCCCTTGTGGTGTATTGCTTGATAAAATTATAAATTCTCAGTGAGGTACATGCACTGTACACATTATATGTATTGATATTCAATTGAAAAACACAAGACTGGACTTGTCGAATAGGTGAGTTTACTTGCCTGACACTAAAGTCACTGGCCTCCGCCCTGCGGTCCAGCGTAAATTTTGAGCTCTGTAGAATGCCCCCAAAGTTTGGACAAAATCCTTGTGAGGTCCGTGCAATGGGAACCAATAGGGAGGAACCATGCCCTGGATTCTGAACTGTACATTGTACAGGAGCATTATTTGCACCACCTCTTTGTGTGGAACTCAAACACTACATGTACAGTACATAAATAGTCTCCATGACAGCACTCTATGTATTACCTGTACACAACAAATTTAGTGGTCGTGACTTGCTGCGAAGGGAGACCCTTGGCATTTTGCCAAACCGGATCAGAAATACCCGGAATCCATCCAATTCCACAGCACTCAAGTATCCCCAGCAGATATAAAACAGAAACAGTTTTCGGATTTAAGGGCGGGGGATATTTTTGGTAATTACTCCGAAAAATAAATGATCATAACAACTTACTTGGTCGTCTAAGGCCCAACGGAGAGCTGTTGATAGTATAAAGCATGGTGAGAAACGACTCCCTTTGAAGTAACATAGTTTTTGAGCGAGGTGATTTCTCGCTAAACTATATATGAATCTGAGAAAGGCTTCAGGCATGAAGCCTTTTTCAGGCAATGAAAAACATGCAGTTTCAGCATTTTCGGATCCTTCTGCGTGGAATTGCTCCAGATTTGTGCCGATATTCCAGGTTAGTCTCATGGTATCAAAATGCCAAAAATATCCTGCCTTTAAGGAATCTATTTTCATCCAGCAAAACCAGAATCCATTTACAAATCTGGGAGATAAATAAACAATTGGAATAACAATTTCCTTTTCAGAACTTTTCCTTGGTATTTCATGAATCAAGGTATTTTTTTTTTTTGCGGCTTCCACACAAATTTTTAATTTGAGCATTTCTGTTGTGTTTTAATGAAACATATAACAACGATCAAAATTTGTTTTAAAATTACTCTGAATGGCCCCTACGAAATAAAGTAAAAAAATCTGGGAAATGTAAAGCTCACGTTAATATGCACGATCAGGGCTAAATCTAGACTTTTAATCTCACTCTTTGTTAGGATTTCAACTTTGCAAACCATCGAGAAGACTAAGTACATTACAATTTTCTTTTTCCACAAAGCTTGAATTTGGCCGCAAAAAACCCCCAATTAATTTCTTTTGCACAGGAAGACAAAGAAGAAGTAGAGATTGAATTGGGCGTACCAATTACACAAGTCGCTTTAATTGTGTGCGCCTGCAAATAATAGGACATTTTACTTTCACTACATTCACAAGCAAACAAGGCTGCACCATGTAAATTTGAATGCACTGTACAATTTCCAGCAGCTTGGAACCTTTCAATGCACCTTGCACCCAGACAAAGGAACTGGGGGAAATCCCCTGGTGTCCCATGGCAAGCCATACATGTACATAATGCATGAAGAGCAAAGATTATTATAGAGCGCCGAAGGAGCAAGATGGGGAACTCAGGCTGAAATGTGAAATCCCACTGGATGCCATTTCAGCAAGTAACTCTTTTGATACAACTATAGATCAGTGCAGACAGTGACCATTGCTATCAATGAGAAGCAAAAACATTCACTTGCTGAAATGGCGCCCATGCCTATGTTTCATGTTCCAACAATAGATAGAGCTCCAGTTCTCCATCTTGCGCCTTTGGCGCTCTATAGTCTTTGATTAAAAGAGTACAAAGTACAGTATGACGTGTAAAGAGTGGAGGCAACTGCCATGGTCATGTAATCAAAGTTTGGACAGCAGAACAAAGGAACACAGTGGGAACAATCCTGTCCTCACATTGGATGGCTTTGTATTTTATAGTCACATTTTATTTCATTTAGTCTATGGGAGAGTGTTAAGTTAAAGGAACAAAAGAGAGTCCTGACATTAATGCAAATACACAAACATGACGAATGTATACACAGTGTACGTAGTGTTACATACAGTACATGACACATGTATACAAAATGCAGGGTTCTCCCCAGGATTTTTCAAAACTGTGGGGCATTCTGGACCCAAATTTGGAAAGTGTAGCCGAAGCACGCTGAATTGGTAACAGGTCCTTGGAATGTTTTTATTTGATATTAATGTCTAGTTTGAAAAGCTCTACTGTGCAATCTGGAACATTTAAAATGGTTTTATGTTAGGAATTTTGTTTGAAATTGATATTAAAAAAAAAAATAATAATAATAATAAAAAATAAAAAAAATAATTTTTTTTTTGCGTATCGGCCGTAATTTCTGCGTATCGGCACGTAGGTCGCGCGTATCGGCCCGATACGCTAGCTTGTGCATGGGGAGAACCCTGAAATGTGTAATGAATAGTGTAAAACAGAAGTTATTATTAACTTGTTTTTACTGAGAAGGAACATGGAAACGCAACCCCATGCATGGATTTACATGTATTACATGTAGCTCTTCTGAAGAAATGACTGCACATGTACAGTGTATGTACATGTACTGGACACATTATGGGTTGAAAAAAAACCCCAAAAAACGCAAACCGAAATGAGAGGAAAAAGTGCATTTAAAATGTACATGTACATGTACTGTAACATAATCCAATTCCAACTTGGTAATTTTATGCATCAGTTCATTACCGGTACTGTGTGTTCGTGTTCATGTACGTACTCTTCTTGTCGGTGACATTTTCCAGCAAGGTGATCCTTCGAAACCTTTGTACTGCACAGACCGACTATAAACCAGCCTATGCGTGTGAACCGGATGTGGTATTTTAATGGCCGGTTTTACCGGGACAATGTGTCCGCACTGGACTTTTTTGGCTCGGTTAGTTTGGCTCGGGTCAGTTTACCTAGGGGCAGAAAGTGGCCGGTTAAAATACCCACTGGACTTTACCTGGGTGGAATTTTACCGGGCTGTTCGCAGCGGACTTAAAATGGTCCAAAGTAACCCATTTGCTTGGTTAGTTTACCCTCCAAAGAAGCCCCGGCCACGCAAACACGGCTTAACATACATTGTACATCATAATAGTAACTCAACACTCAACCAAAGTAACTGTTGAACTCTGATTATCCAGTAATTACCTCTGATCCCATTTAAAGCAAAACCAGTTTGTGGTGCAGTCCGCAGCCCAACCATAGAGGAAGGACCCACCAGAATCAGACAAAACATGCAGTTGGAATTTTAAGTTGCATGGCCCAGTTTTGGCCGAAAGAAATGATCTGGTAAAGAATTTTTTCCTCTGAATGAATTTTGACCGATTATGCAGTTTCAAAACGAAAAACATACAAAAACTTTTGCAATGTGCCGCGGACAATGCACAAACAACAAGATATGCAAAATGGTTTGTACAGGGCAGTCAGGTGTAATTAATGTTGGGATCCTGCCAATAATGTTTAAAATGTTTTTTTTAACTAACTACCACTTGTAATATCTGGACAGATTTGTTTATGTAATAATCTTAAAGGGGCTGTGTCGTCATGATTATAGCAGTAAATGGAATAACCCAGTTACTGTGAGTGCATACATGCCAGCGGTCACATCACAGTTTGACAAAGACGGCATCCTTTGTGATTTGACCGCAAGCGCGCACGTGTGCAGTATCTGGGTGAGAGTTCATCTTTCCATGCACAACCACAGGCCTGCTATAATCATGACAACACAGCCCCTTTAACTTAAAGCTTACAACTGTCTTGAATCTATAAAAAAAAAGCTATCTAAAAATTTCATTCTATGTAAGTATAGATTTTCTGGTCAAATCGGCTAAAAATCGGACCTTGCATCTTCATTAGCTGGTTAGGGATAGCAATAGAACATGGAGAATGCTGGCAAACTAAATCACTGCAGGCAAACTGATAAAAATCAACTTCTTAGAAATATTAGAACATGGTTTAATAATCAATGTTAAAAGCTCACATCCTGTTCACAGGTCCACCATGTACGAAGAGTTGGCACAGCATTGCCTTCCCCCCCCTACATGTACAGTTGTACATTTCCCCAGTCTCCACCCTCGTAGTGTTTCCGTCTTTGTCCAGAAAATGAACAAAAAGTTGTCTAAAAATACAACAGGACACTGGTACTCTGGTTTTGAGACAATTGCCCACTCATAGAGGACCTTCACAGGGAAGTCAATGGGAAAATCACCAGGGCCAGGAAAGTTACATGTACATTGTGATTGTGAGTGGAACAACAAATATATTTCCAGACATTCAAATTTATACATGCACATTGAATGTATCTAGCAGGATACTACATGTATGTGGGTAGAATGGTATAATTTTTAAAACAGCTCTTTGTTTTTACAAAACATTTGTGCCCACATTTGTTTAATAAATACATGTGCAATGAATGTATCTAGCAGGATACTATGTGGGTGGAATGGTATGATTTTTAAAACAGCTGTTTGTTTTTATAAAACATTTGTTCCCACAACCATTGTGACAAGTTAGTGTAACTAAAAATTAAATATAAACAAGAACCAAAATAATATAGATATTAATTTTTGCATCGGGGATTAAGAATATTTGTAATTTTTACCCATACACCCATGTGTGTCAAGCACTGTGTACTCAGTAGTTTACCGAGTCCTGTGAAAAATACTCACAGGCATTTTCCTCGGGTGGGATTCGAACCCACGACCCCCGCCATTCTAGAGTCAGATGTCTTACCAACTAGACTACTGAGACTGCCCAACACACGTGTTAACACTGGCGCCAA
Organism: Marthasterias glacialis; assembly: GCA_911728455.2. Classification (NCBI taxonomy): domain Eukaryota; kingdom Metazoa; phylum Echinodermata; class Asteroidea; order Forcipulatida; family Asteriidae; genus Marthasterias; species Marthasterias glacialis. Next base: position 27,757,419 of record OU452221.1, on the reverse strand, counting down.
CTGGTTAAAGGTAAGTGAAGTCCGAGGTATCCTTAAATTGAACGATCGCGCGATCGTGTGCAACACTAATTTGAAGAAGTAAAGCAGGGTGTAAAACTTGAAAAAAGCAACAAGGGCATGATGTGGAGTGTGACCTACTAGTCCTAAGCATGCTAAGTGAGTGTGACCTAGTTAGTGTTACCCATAAATCAATAGCCCTCAGACCCATTTTCGGAGTAACTAAATAGTGCGGACATTTGGACTAACAGAGGCAGAGGTAGGCCTAGTCCTTGACCCAGTAACTGGGGCGCTGTACTCCTTTTTTGAGATTTTGACATTTATCGGTTGTACTAGCGCCCCAGTCCGTAATGTATGTGGGAACTGTGTCGAAGAGGATTTTTTACGAATCTGACATCAACTACTATTTCCTAACAAAAAGGTGTTCGCTGATGCCCTGGCTCACATATTGTTTTGTGCAGTTAAGACAGGATACCAGTCTCTATATACGCCAACATGCAATCCACACTGTATAGAATTGGCCGAGTGCACGGATAGCTGGTATCGTGCGTTGACTGCCCTAAACAATGCAAGTCAGGGCATCAGCGAACACGCAATCCTTTTTGTTAAGAAACAGTAATTGATGTCCGTAGTAGTAAAACGCAGATCGTAACGACTGCATTTTTAGTTGGCCTAAAAAAATCATCGATTTGGAGGACAGAAAATAATCGTGAGTACAATTAAATGCATTTTATTTCATCTTTGACACCTTGAGAAGCCAGTAGGCGATTTTCCAGCACTTTTGTTGAATCTTTGTCGTAATTTGGACAACTTTTTAACAGATTCGTAAAAAATCCTCTTCGTCACAGTTCCCACATACATTACGGACTAGGACGCTAGTACAACCGATAATGTCAAAATCTCAAAGGAGTACAGTGCCCCAGTTACTGGGTCTGTAGTAGTAATTTAAGGCCAAGGATTCTTGATATCATTATCAGTTCGGGTTTTATACACCCGATGTCAGGAATTCTTCGCCACACTAGTGCCTCGTGTGTGATACGCTACGCAGTCTTCCAGTTCCCCCACCAATGTCCACTCTGCTGCTGGTGTGTGTGTGGTGGTTTGAAACTTACCATGCCCACCAACTTGTTGGATATTTCCATAGTCCGGGGGACGAAGGAAAGGTCGAAAAACAGCAGAATGAAATGAGCTGTCGTGGTGTATGGTGTATGGTACACACACAGCAGGCAGGCAGTACCCTTTCCGTGCTTAAGTTACGGACGGTCTAAAATTTACATTAACAATCAACATACCTTGTTTGTGGTGCATATGCTCAGCTTGCTTGTGTTTGTTGAGAGAAGGCCAGGAGGGTGCTGTGCCAAAATGCCATTCCCGTGCTATATTATTGATGTCATGACCATGGTTTCGAGTCAACAAACAACACACAGTAAATTCACAGTTTACCACTAGCAATGTTATCCTGCAATAAGAACTCTAATGCGGATCTCTCTCTACTCTCATCTCTGCAGCACATTTCGAGCTAGCTTAAAGCACTTCCATATTTGGTAACCGACGATCACGTGTGTACACTACTTACTGAATATGCATGAATTAATGCCTGTGTTCGTTGAGAAACAAATGGTGGCGCCCATCACTTTATGGCGCCCTGACACAGGTGAATCCTAACTTGAAAAAGTGACAACTTATTTACATGAAAATAACAACGCGTAAACGCCGGTAGGCCCTAACATTCTCTGTTATTATTCAGCTACAATTGTTAACCAGAAACTCAAGATATTTAACAGTCCTCCTCTCTTGTAGAGTGCCCTCACTGTGTGAACGGAGCAATAATACTCGAATCTACTGGAATGTTCATCGGGCACTGTGGGCATCTGTAACGTGTGGGTCTCAACGTGTCAAATCCCATCATCTCCAAAAAGTCTGCTCACAATCATAACACTGAAGGTTGTTCATGTCGGTGTCTGGAACAGAAGAAACAAACACCAAGATTTTTCTTCCTCTTCTAGCGGGATGCCGCGCCTAGCGCGGCACCCGTTATGAGATGGGCGCGTATCGGAAATGTTGCAGTCAATATAATGTTGGGTAAGGGGGTGTTATTTGGATGGGGCACGCAGGGGTCATCATTTTCCAGAATGAACTCTCTAGAATTATGTCTAACTGGCTAACAACACCATATCTCTGTATTTAAAGGGCATTATTACGTTCTCTCTTATTGATTGTCCAAACTCATATTTCACCTGGTCCACAAACCTCCTTTTGTTGAGTTAGTCCATATTATGTAAAAAAATGGCTTGACCTAGAAGTAATTGCAACAAAATTTATTTCAACACAAACCTTCAAAGGAAGTATCACCTTAACACATCTGAAAAGTCCTAACGAATCGGTTGAGTGAAATTTCCACCCTTTTTCTACGATCAAAATTCTTGAAACTTTCTTAAGCCAAAAGAAGAGGGCGCACTCTATTCAGGCTCTTGTCATTCTAGTCTGTTCCCTGACCAAAGATTCCCTGACGACTCCTGTTAAAAACATTAGGTCAGGCATCATCAAAAGCTAAAAATAGAGCAGTCGCAATAATATAAATATTCACTACTTGTCACCAAACGGTGGACGATGCCATTTTATAAAAATTGGAGCGCTGATGACGGGCTTTGTTTGTTTATTTTCAAAAAGCCTGGGATAATCACAGTTAAGAAAACTGTTACAATATTCAAATATAGTGTTGAATTTGGTGGGAAAAAAAGAAAAAAAAATCGATAATGGAAATTTTTGTCAACAAAAGAAATGTCCAACCATCAACGGCACTGTTCGAATGTTGACGACAACGAGTTCGGAGCATTTCGGATATTTTCGGAAAGGAGGAATTCCTCCTTTTTTTTTGTCACGTGAGCTTCGGGTGATACCGGACGCAATATTGTTGTTTTTTATTCCCTTTTTGAATCGATTCAAAGAAAAAAAAAATTCCCATTGAAAATCATAACGGCAATTTCGGAGTGCAAAAAAAAAAAAAAAAAAAAAAAACCCCTAGAAATTTAGAGTTTGTGAACAAACTCACGGTGTTCGGCTCAATTACGTAATTGAAAATTTTACGGTCAATATTGTGTGCAAGTTTTTCGTCTATTTGTGCTATGCTGACGGGCGAAATATTTATTTGTACTTTTTTAATCTTTATGCATGAAGGTTTGTCATATGAATCTTTAACTTCCGGTTTGACAGGAACTAAAGGTCAAATGGGGTCACACCTTGTGCATGGTATCTAGAATTGTCAGAGAGCTTTAAATTGATTTAAGGATTATTAATGTACCATGTGTCATTAATAAGATACATATTTTTGTTGTACAAACTTATAATTCCGGTTTCGACCGGAAGTGAAGGTCAAATGAGGTCACACGTTGTAAATATTTGTAGAATCGTTGAGAGGCTTTAAAACGAAGGTATTATATTAATACACAAACTTACGTTATTCAGATATGATTTTTATGTAAAAAACTACTACTTCCGGTTTCGACCGGAAGTGAAGGTCAAATGGGGTCACAACCTGTGTAAGATTTATTTAATACTTTATGACCTTTCATATGGTGTAAAGATCATGTATGTAGCATATCTGATTCTGGAGATATGAGTATTTTAATATAAAACTTCAATTTAATGTAATGACGTCATCGATGACGTCATCATTCTAAAAATTTTTTGTCATGTACACACTGTGGTCTAGGTATGTAGTAAGATTCAAGTCCGTACATGCTTTATTTTTTGAGATAGCAAAATAAAAATTTTTTCGACCTCGTGTACCAATTTCGTTGTGACGTATCTATGACGTCATATATAACATTTCTAGAATGCCCTTGAGCTAAAGCCCTCTAGAGCCCTCTAGAGCCCCAAATAACATGATTTGTTACTTTAATTTCCGGTTTCTACCGGAAGTAAAGGTCAAATGAGGTCACGGTGTGCTTACAATTTGTCCAACATTACAAGACCTTTCAGATGCACCAAAGATTTTGAATGTAGCATTTGCTGTTCTTGAGTTATGAATGTTTTTAATTATTTAACGTTTATTTAACGTCATGACGTCACCAATGACGTCATTATTCCGAACAAGTTTCATCAAATTATTCCGGAGTTTGTACCAGAGACCTTCGAGTGGCTGAACAAACAAGTCTTGGAAATTCTACAAGTAACGTTTAAATATGCATAATATGTACTAATTTAGTTTAGGCCAGACGACCGCGACCACACACTTTATTCAACACAAGAAGTTAAAAGTTTTGAAGCTGAATCATCCAAAGAAATTGGTTTCCAAAACTGCGTAACTCCTTTCCTTTTTTAAATTTCGCAAGGCTAAGTGTAAATGCTTACTTTTCCAGCGTTCTTTACCTTTTTTTCTTTCCTTTTTTTACAATGGTTTAGGCCTGCATTACAAACAAATTAAAAGGCGGTTGGATACATAATCGTCTGATGCCGGTAGTGCATAATGCAAAATAAACCTCTTTAGTCTGTCGTAGAATACTGGCAGTTTATGAAATAGTAGTGTGATTAATATCAATGTCACAACATACAACTTTAACAAAATGGCCTAGTAACTTTGATAGTAGTAGCAAAAGCCGACTTTTGGTATGACTCTGTCAGTCATGGTATGTACTTTTTGCACATAGTTCGCCATCAGCTCAGATGACGTACATGTAGTACTCACAATAGGTCACGTGATGACATGTAAACACTGGTTGCGCAATCGATCTATTGGAAGCTGAATCGAAGTGAATTTTTTCCCACTCTGATTGATATGTAAATGTACCGACGCTTTTGTCTCACACACCCCTACCTGATTGGTTGAAAGTGTGTGCCCTACTTATAGTCAGGATTTATAATCTTTCTCACTGATAAGAAAAAAAGATGAAGTGCACCCAAATAATCTCATTTTACAGATTACCAGACAAAGTCATTTGAAAAAGCCTACATGAAATGCACAGCACTATACACATGCAAAAACTTGTAAGAGTCACGTTTCAACCTAGCAGAGTCTTTCTCAGGGTCTTTTTCTTTCAGCCATTGACAAAGACTCGGCTAGGGTCGAAACGTGAGGTCATGAACAATTTGATTGCATTTATACAACAGGTCCTTGTGTTTGGGAAGCAGTTTGCAACAGCTAATTTTATTATGTCAGCGACAGGCCTATGTATATTTTTATAATTTTTGCCTTTTAGTTTGTGAAGAGACGTAAATCAATTTCTGGCTAATTTTATACCATCAGTGTATAGGTAGGCCTATTTGTTAAAAGGGAAACACAACATTGGAAATCTGAATTCATGTTAGCTCTTTTTTTCAATGAACAATATTATCCCATAAACTTTCATCAAATTATACGTTCTTTTATTTTAGCCTTTAATAGACGTTTACTCCTGGGCATATAACACTGGAAAAAGACAATAAACAGGAATCTGTATTGTTATGGTGTGTCTGTACCATCACCTTTGCACAAGTTTGAATCATCCACTTCTTTAGTTCAATGAGCGGAGGAATGTAATGGGCATTTGCCCAAACAAGGGAATTAAATTAGCTTTATTTTTTATATGACACATAGAAACAACCGTACACTTTGAATTGACTTTTTGGTACCAGCTTTTAAAAATGGTGTGTTTATTCAAACCACATTGGTTTATTACCAATTGGGGGGAAAATCAGGAACTATTTCACTTCAATAGATTTTATGCGAAAGTAATCCCAAAAAGACATACACACATACCGGGCCCAGATTACTTGTACTTGGCAACCTGCCATAAACAAAGGAGGGGCACCACACTTGCCTGCCCAACTTTTGTGTTAGCACAATAGACTTATTGTGCGACCCGCGTCACGGGACCTATTCATTGTGTGTGTTAAATGTAAGCAAACACGGCGTCCTTTATAGGAAAGTGCGGTACGATACATGGTGAATCTTGCATTTGTTTATTCAATCGAGGCTTTTCTTTCTCAACATCGGAGAAAAACATTCCAGAGTTTGTACCAGAAACCTTCGAGTGGCTGAATAAAGCCAGTAAGGACAGTTCCAACAAGTCTTGCAAATTCTACAAGTGACGTATAAATATACATGATATGTACTAGTGCACGACAGAACGTTTAGGCCACAGACGACCGCGATCACACAATTTATTCAACACAAGAAGTTAAAAGTTTTGAAGCTCAATCATCCAAAGAAATGAATAAAGCCAGTAAGGACAGTTCCAACAAGTTTTGCAAATTCTACAAGTTCTGTATAAATATGCATGATATGTACTAGTGCACGACGGAACGTTTAGGCCAGACGACCGCGACCACACACTTTATTCAACACAAGAAGTTAAAAGTTTTGAAGCTGAATCATCCAAAAAAATTGGTTTCCAAAACTGTGTAACTCCTTTCCTTTTTGAAATTTCGCAAGGCTAAGTGTAAATGCTTACTTTTCCAGCGTTCTTTACCTTTTTTTCTTTCTTTTTTTCACAATGATTTAGGCCTGCATTACAAACAAATTAAAAAGCGGTTGGATACATAATCGTCCGATGCCGGTAGTGCATAATTCAAAATAAACCTCTTTAGTCTGTCGTAGAATACTGGCAGTTTATGAAATAGTAGTGTGATTAATATCAATGTCACAACATACAACTTTAACAAAATGGCCTAGTAACTTTGATAGTAGTAGCAAAAGCCGACTTTTGGTATGACTCTGTCAGTCATGGTATGTACTTTTTGCACATAGTTCGTCATCAGCTCAGATGACGTACATGTAGTACCAACAATAGGTCACGTGATGACATGTAAACACTGGTTGCGCAATCGATCTATTGGAAGCTGAATCGAAGTGAATTTTTTCCCGCTCTGATTGATATGTAAATGTACCGACGCTTTTGTCTCACACACCCCTACCTGATTGGTTTAAAGTGTGTGCCCTACTTATAGTCAGGATTTATAATCTTTCTCACTGATAAGAAAAAAAGATGAAGTGCACCCAAATAATCTCATTTTACAGATTACCAGACAAAGTCATTTGAAAAAAACCTACATGAAATACACAGCATTATACACATGCAAAAACTTGTAAGAGTCACGTTTCAACCTAGCAGAGTCTTTCTCAGGGTCTTTTTCTTTCAGCCATTGACAAAGACTCTGCTAGGGTCGAAACGTGAGGTCATGAACAATTTGATTGCATTTATACAACAGGTCCTTGTGTTTGGGAAGCAGTTTGCAACAGCTAATTTTATCATGTCAGCGACAGGCCTATGTATATTTTTATAATTTTTGCCTTTTTTAATTTGTGAAGAGACGTAAATCAATTTCTGGCTAATTTTATACCATCAGTGTATAGGTAGGCCTATTTGTTAAAAGGGAAACACAACATTGGAAATCTGAATTCATGTTAGCTCTTTTTTTCAATGAACAATATTATCACATAAAACTTTCATCAAATTATACGTTCTTTTATTTTAGCCTTTAGTCGTTTTACTCCTGGGCATATAACACTGGAAAAAAGACAATAAATAGGAATCTGTATTGTTATGGTGTGTCTGTACCATCACCTTTGCACAAGTTTGAATCATCGACTTCTTTAATTCAATGAGCGGAGGAATGTAATAGGCATTTGCCCAAACAAGGGAATTAAATTAGCTTTATTTTTTATGTGACACATAGAAACAACCGTACACTTTGAATTGACTTTTGGTACCAGCTTTTAAAAATGTTACGTTGATTCAAACAAGATTGGTTTATTACCACTTGGGCAAAAAAACAGGAACTACTTCACTTCAATAAATTTTATGGGAAAGTAACCCCAAAAAGACATACACACATACCGGGCCCAGATTACTTGTACTTGGTAACCTGCCATAAACATTACTTACAGATGACGTACATGTAGTACCCACAATAGACCGATTGCGCGATCTACGTCACGTGACCCCTGTTGGGTTAAAAATGTAACGAACTCGTAATCCTCCATAGGTAAGGGTGGTACGGTACACGAAGATTAATGCATTTAATTGATTTGATCAAGGCTTTTTTTGCTCGAAATCTGTGAAACATGTTTCAGAGTTTGTACCAAAGACCTTCAAGTGGCTGAATAAAGCCAGTAAGGACAGTTCCAGCAAGTCTTGAAAATTGTAAAAGTACCGTATAAATGTGCACGATGTGTACAGCGCACGACGGAATGTTAGGCCAGACGACCGTGATCACCACACACTTTTCATCACAAGAATTTCAAAGTTTTGAAGCTGAAATCCTCCAAAGAAATTGCTTTCCAAAACTGTGTGATTCCTTTGCCTTTTTGAAATTCTGCAAGGCTAGGTATTAATGCTCACTATTCCAACGTTGTTTATCCTTTTTTTTTTTTTTTTTTTTTTTTACAGTGATTTAGGCTACCATTACAAACAAAATAACAGACGGGTGGCTACATAATAGTCGTCCAAAGCCGGTAGTGCATGGCTAGAAAAAACCTCTTTTCGGAAGAATTCTGTTAAATTATGAAACAGAGATGTGATTTAAATTAATGCCACACCATACTACTTTAAATAAAGGGGCCGATTAACTAATTCATCGCTTAACGAAAGTACAATCGACTGTTTTCGAACTCACTCTGTGTTACGGCATATCTCTTTACACGTATTTTTTCGCCAGCTGTATGACGTCATACCCGATAGGGGGTCACGTGACCGCATGTAAACATTGTCGCGCAATCGGTCTATAGGTACATTGGTCTCGCAATCGGTCTATTGGAAGCTTAATCGAAGTGATTTTCTTTCCCTCTCTGATTGATATGTAAATTGACCGACGCTTTTGTCTCCCACAATCCCCACCTGACTGGTTGAAAGTACACCGTATGTGCCCTACTTATAGTCAGGATTTGTAAACTTTCTCCGTGAAAAGAAAAATGATGAAGCGCACCCAAATAATCTCCTTTTACATATTACTAGACAAAGTCATTTGACAAAAAAAATCCACATAAAAAACACCGCTCATTATATACATGTATATTTCTCTGGAGGGTTGGTAGTGGTATGAACTAATCATAGAGCCGTCAGATTGAAATCAATTTTGAAATTTGTAATGACTTAGGACCCATTAATGCTGTATTTAGTCATTCAAACTGGAATGAGTGTACTCTTCCCAAAACTAAAGTTGTACTAGTCCTTCGATGATATTTGTTCTTGTCATCCTACAGATAAAACCCCAGGTTGAGAATGCAGTTGGAATGTCTCTTGATATTTACCAAGCCAAGACGTACAGAACTGAAGTTGTAGCAAAATTGAATTGAAAATTTTAAGGTCAATATTGTGTGCAAGTTTTTTGTCTCTTGTGCTATTTTTTTGTACCTTTTGTTGATCTTTATGCATTCATGCATGTATTATGCATTTTTCATCAGTGTAAGGAAATCCTTTACGTTATTTTCTTTTTGGTGACAACAATACTTTTAGTAAGAGCTCGAATACCTTCGCCTACGTGGATCGGTCAGAAGTCAATTAATGCAAACAAATGCAAAATAGCACTGCATCATACAACACTGACGTATCGTAGAGGGAGTGCCACTTTGTAACAGTACTAGTCGGTAAGTGCTTAAGTGAGCTACAGTATATGTGACTCAGCCTGTGTAAATGAGGCACTTTGAGGTAAAAATTTAAGTCCAAATTTCATCATGTAGGGCATCTTCCAAGGATTAAAAAGACACCACACAGACCTCTACAGAGTTGACTGTTCTGGATTGGAACCGTAAACTCTGTAGAGGTCAGTATGGTGTCGTTTGAATCCTTGGAAGATTTTTACATTTTTACCTCAAAGTGTCTCATTCGCACAGGCTAAGTCACATATTTCAGTAAACTATGACTTAATACTGTTTTCTAATAAACCAATCCTGAGCCAAAGGAGGAATTTTTGTTTACGTGTTCTTGATTTCAGAGGAAAAAAACCCACAACAACAACAGGTAGGCGTGGTCTTGCTATTTTGGCCAGTCTTGATATCGCCATGGGCCTCACCGTGTTTGGTCACCCGTTCTCGCCACCGTGTCGAAGTGTCTATTTATTCTGCAAGGTCAACGGTATCCCGTACACAGATAAGGTTTTAGAAATGTTAAAAGGTGAGTGTATTTTAGTGATAAAACGACGGACACAAATATATTTGATAATAACTAAACATTCAGTGGCAAATTATTTCAAAACGAACATTATTATTATGAATGCGTCATCGAATGTTTTTTGAATCATAATACTCTCTAAAAATGTAAAAGAGTGAAAAAAAACACCACTCGTTTTTTCCGTCATACCACTCTTGCAAAGAGCCATATGCTGGAGAACTCTTATGAGAGTGAAAGACGGGCATTTTCAACTTGAATCAGAATAAAGTTCACTCCTTTTTCACTAAAAAAGGTGATCCACAGTGAGTTTCGCTCTCAAAACAGTCAACATTACACTACTAACATGTTCACTCTGTTACGTTTAAAGAGTAGGTCTAACCTAATCCGCAAAGCTTAAAAATAATTAACTTTTCCATTCGATGCAATTTTAGTTGATAATAGTTAACATTCAAATACCAGCAAATGTTCGCCCATTAAGTGGTCAATATGTGTGTGTTTTTGTGTGTGTGTGTGTTTTTCTTGTAATTTTCAAATTTGGTGATGTTTGTGTTGTGTTGTCTTCATAACTAAGGCAGTGTTGTTTCCACAGTGGCTTTGGCTGAAACGTCAAGTCCCAGTCTTCAACTTTGTTGTCTGCAGCCGACGGCCATTGCCGGAGTCGAAGTCGCTTAATATTTAGACCACTGATCTCTAACTGTATATTCATAAACACCTGAGACAGTTTATCCATTCTGATTGGCCGAGAGGGCATCACGTGGCCATATTTAAACGGGCGATATAAACACGGTAAAAAGTGTTTAAAACCGGCTAGATTGCGAACGAAAAATATAGCCCCTGTATCAGATTAAAGAAGTATACGTGTTTCCAGCTGTTGGGTTTCTGATTGGCCGAGACGGCAACTAGTGCCTATAACAGCTGCAGAGACATGAATATCGACATTCCGTTCAAGGAATTGGCCTGTAAATATGGATAAAAATTTAACGAAGAGTCGAGCTGAGAAACTGTCAGATTTGTTCCCAATTTTTGAAGGTTTTTGCATGTTTTTGACAGAAAGGCATTTATGAATGGAAATAAAGGTGTGCTGAATCGGTTTTTAACTATTGTTTAAAACATCTGAGGGGCCTGGTGGCCGATAATTGCCTTCGGCTCGGGCAATTATCAGCCACCAGGCCCCTCATCGGTTTTAAACAATAGTTAAAAACCTCTTCATCACACCTTTATTCCCTTAGTACAGATCGGTGATTTAGACACAGCTTCCGAGTAACCAGAGATACCAGAAAAACAAGATCGGAAATGGAAAAACTCAGGCCAAACGATCCCACCAACTGAAAAAGGTCAAGGCAGATCATAAATTTGGTGTTTTACGCTGTAGTTCAAGTCTTGGCGAAAGTAGTGAAATACAGCTTTAAAGCCTTTCAAAAAATTGACCTCAAGTCTTGGCCATGGCAAATGAAGTCCGAAATGTAAAACAAAGCCCGCTTTGGACCAAACCTAAACTGTATTTGTTTTTATTCGATAGACAGACAGACAGACCGACCGACCAGCCCGCCAGCCCGCCAGACAGACAGACAGACAGGGAAATAAGACTAAAACAAAAAAAGCATGGAAGGCTAAAAAAAAGAAAAAACGATAACAAAAATAAGTTGTGAAGAATTTAAAGGGATAATAAGGGTTAAGACCTCTCAGGAACGAGATGAAACGCTAGCAGAAAAAGCTCAAGAAACAAATTGCAAAGATCTTATCAAAATTAATCGTTAAAAAAACCTACCGAAACAAATTTGCCCGTCATACCTGCATAGCAGGGCTCTCCTCCCTTATCTATTATTATGAAAAACTATTACAATATTAAAAAAGATTATTCAAAAACAAACTGCTTTTTTGCAAGCAAACTGTTCGGGAAAAAACGTCCTGTTTGATGCAGAAGTTTTCACCGGTCGGTTGCACTGTTTTGTTCGTTGAAATTTTAAGGGGCGTGCCCTTTACCTGCTGGTGAAATATGGCCGATACAACCCTCCGGAGACCAGTGTGGTGCCAGTCCAGATACTCATTCACTTTCGCTCGGGCCTTCAACTCCGCCGGGTACCAGTGATCGGCAACCTTGTGTTTATCCGCAAGATACCTTATGATCGAAAAACTGTACAGCGGAAAACATGAAATAATTTAAAGTCTAAAAAGGGGGGGGGGGGCATAGATGTTTAGTGATAAGAGTGGTTTTCATTTATAATTATCATTTATTTATTTATTTTTTTTTTTTTTTCAATTTCAAATGCACGCCTTCTGCCAGACATGAAGATCGACATTCCGTTCAAGGAATTGGCCCGTAAATATGGATAGAAATTTAACGAAGAGTCGAGCTGAGAAACTGTCAGATTTGTTCCCAATTTTTGAAGGTTTTTGCATGTTTTTGACAGAAAGGCATTTATGAATGGGAATAAAGGTGTGCTGAATCGGTTTTTAACTATTGTTTAAAACATCTGAGGGGCCTGGTGGCCGATAATTGCCTTCGGCTCGGGCAATTATCAGCCACCAGGCCCCTCATCGGTTTTAAACAATAGTTAAAAACCTCTTCATCACACCTTTATTACCTTAGTACAGATCGGTGATTTAGACACAGCTTCCGAGTAACCAGAGATACCAGAAAAACAAGATCGGAAATGGAAAAACTCAGGCCAAACGATCCTACTAAAAAAGGTCAAGGCAGATCATAAATTTGGTGTTTTACCGTAAATTGTGCCAATAAATCCCAGCGAAATTGAAACATGGGGAAGGGCGCCATCACGCGGTAGATAGGTAAAAATGCGTTACATCTGCTACCGTGCAAAACGGCACAAGTCCCATATCTTGTTTTTCTACTATCTTTGGAGTAACTAATTTGCTTTATGTTGTTTAGTCGCAAAATAGCGCCCTTATATATCAACACGACGGGGGGGGGGGGGGGGATATAATGATCAACGAAACTATCCAGAAGTGTGTGTCCGAAGAACAAAATAATTGAGTCTAAACCTTGCGTTTCACATAATAGTGTCTTATATGAAAAGGTGTGAACGTTTTTTGTTTGTACACGCAGGTGAACACAAGGAAGAAGCCTACCTGAAAATCAACCCTGTAGGGAAAGCTCCCTGCATCCGTGACGATGACTTCATTCTCACTGAATGGTAAGCAACATGAACAACGTACATTGTCATGGACCCCACTTAAAGTCCCAGCTCAACATTGGTAAACTGACTGTAAATGCTTCCATTCTTTGCACAAATTTAGGTATTCGTAGTAAAACAAACCTGTGATTATGTCAGCTCATCTTTATTTATTATTATTACTATTATTTATTATTATTGATATCTTTCTGGTGATGAAACCAAGGAACCCCCAAAAGTGACTAGCACTGTGACCCGTAGGCCTGAAGATACCTGTGTAGAGAAGATGTTGAAGAAATGTCAGTTTTACATGTGGGAGGAAAACCCCAAATAGGGAAAAAAAACCATGCCATCAGGTAGGGACTTAGAACCCAATCCACGTGCAAGAAACCAGTCCGGGATTCGAACCGGGGTCCACAGAGATGAAAAGCAGGGAAAGAAACCACTGACCCAACCTGAGTTTTGTTGTTTCATTTACGAGCAAACGGTAAAAATGCATTCAGCATTTTTGCACGCATTCCTACAGGCAGAGTTTTCGTGTCACTGAGACGAAAACTAATTTTGGATATTAGTTCATTAATTGTATTATTTGAAAACGATATCACTTTAGGCAGATAAAAGTAAGGACAGTTTTCCGCCATCATTATCTGTATACCATGTAAATCTGTGAACATTTATGTTTTTCTTCTTGCCAATGTTGAGCTGGGGCTTAAAAGGCAATGCTAAAATAGAACAAAAAAGTACAAAAAGTGAAATTAAGAAACTTCGTCATTAGCAGGAACAGTTTTGGGATTAATCTGAGCACATCAGCGCATTGCTTCTTGGCAGAAGGCGTGCATTTGAAATTGAAAAAAAAATAAAAAAAAAAAATAAATAAATAATAATTATAAATGAAAACCACTCTTATCACTAAACATCTATGCCCCCCCCTTTTTAGACTTTAAATTATTTCATGTTTTCCGCTGTACAGTTTTTCGATCATAAGGTATCTTGCGGATAAACACAAGGTTGCCGATCACTGGTACCCGGCGGAGTTGAAGGCCCGAGCGAAAGTGAATGAGTATCTGGACTGGCACCACACTGGTCTCCGGAGGGTTGTATCGGCCATATTTCACCAGCAGGTAAAGGGCACGCCCCTTAAAATTTCAACGAACAAAACAGTGCAACCGACCGGTGAAAACTTCTGCATCAAACAGGACGTTTTTTTCCGAACAGTTTGCTTGCAAAAAAGCAGTTTGTTTTTGAATAATCTTTTTTAAAATAGTAATAATTTTTCATAATAATAGATAAGGGAGGAGAGCCATGCTATGCAGGTATGACGGGCAAATTTGTTTCGGTAGGTTTTTTTTAACGATTAATTTTGATAAGATCTTTGCAATTTGTTTCTTGAGCTTTTTCTGCTAGCGTTTCATCTCGTTCCTGAGAGGTCTTAACCCTTATTATCCCTTTAAATTCTTCACAACTTATTTTTGTTATCGTTTTTTCTTTTTTTTAGCCTTCCATGCTTTTTTTGTTTTAGTCTTATTTCCTTGTCTGTCTGTCTGTCTGGCGGGCTGGCGGGCTGGTCGGTCGGTCTGTCTGTCTGTCTATCGAATAAAAACAAATACAGTTTAGGTTTGGTCCAAAGCGGGCTTTGTTTTACATTTCGGACCTCATTTGCCATGGCCAAGATTGGAGGTCAATTTGTTGAAAGGCTTAAAAGCTGCATTTCACTACTTTCGCCAAGACTTGAACTACAGCGAAAAGCTTTTCTCAAAGAAGATGTTTTTTCACTTTTCAAGGTGTGGAACTCAGTGATTTTTGGAAAGCCAACGGATGAAAGAAAACTCATCAAAGACTACGAGAACTTTGACGAAATACTTGGACAAATGGAAAAGATGTTTCTTGGGGACAGTGCATTCCTAGTAGGTGGTGAGATAAGCATAGCTGACATATGTGTCATTACAGAGGTGAGGAACAAAAAGGACTGTGGCGTAAGCCTGGGTGAAGATTATACAGTACACACGCAGCTTACTGGGAAAAAACCTATTCAAGTCAAATTTTGCGACCGGGGGAAAGTCGAAGATTTTGTCTTCCGTGCTTTAACAAAAAATTTCCTTCGGTGCCTTTTATTGGTCATGTTTTTTTTTGTTTTTTTTTTGGCTTACTTTCTTTTGGATTTTACTTGAATCAAGGTAGAAAATTAGACGCAATTCCATCTTCTGATTGTGATTTCCTTTTTAATTTTGTTTTGTATAAATAAATAAACCATTTAAATTATATAACACATGAAATCTGACGTCAAATTTCAAGACTTTGGGGGAAAATCGTAAAGTTTCTTTATGAAAATTGATGTCAATATTGAGTGTCCCTCGACAGGGCCACTATAGAAGATCCTAGGAGATTATTTATGTATGTGCGTGTTGAAGACTGAGGCATTATATGGACATTTATCTCTCAAGCTTGTATAAGGTGGTTCCTCATAACCCGTTGAATTATATTTATTACCACTTTTTTGCAACTTTATAATCAGCGAGCTTCCGGATTGAAATTGCTCAGTCTGTTTTCGACAATTGATTTCGATAATTCTCAACTTTGCCATAAAAATTATAATGAAACAATTTATCATGACTGTTTTCATGGAAAGAGTCCTTGATTAATAAGACCTTATCTGTTTCTTTAGCAGACAGTCTTGTTTTTTTAACGTCTCTATTGGTCACAGATAACGCACATTGTTTCCGTTCAACGGACTGACATACTGGCGAGTCATCCCAAGCTTGCGGCATGGAAGGACCGGGTGATCAAACGTCTCAACCCGGTGTACGACGAAGTTCACCAAGCTCTCTTAAAATTCGCTCCGTCCGTGACCTCGAAAATATAAATCCATCCGGGATATATAATTCAGAGTTGGGAAACTGGAAAGAAAATTAACTGAGGAAATGGAAAATATTGATAACGTTTAGTGAATCTATGGAAAAGAAAATTGTTGAATACTCCGTGTTACAGATAACATTGATCGTCATTGATCGACAGTGGTCGACATTAATCGCCATTGATCGACAACGATCAACATTGATCGACACGATTAATCTTAATAATAGAAATTACCTTTGTTTCGGTTATTTGTGACTTGTTTCATGTTGCATATCAATGGAAAGCTTATTCCTTCCTCTTTTTTTCACCAGGATACCACATTTTCCCAACAATCACTTGTTCTAGGGCTCAGCAACTCTGTTGTGAATGCTGTCGGGCTAATCTACTAAAAATGGAAAAGAACAACCAAGTTTCATTGTCAGCAAAATATACATTTGATTTGATTTCAAGAGTTTGAGAGACTTATCATTTAGCAGCATGGGCTGATATGGGATTTTTTTTCTGTGGCGCCGTCCATAGACCGATCTACTAAGCCTCGCCCCAAACATAACATTGACCAATCACAGCATTGGCTAAATCACCACTGTACACGTGAGCAGCACCATGTGGGTCTCTTCAATACCACACTGCACGACATGAACACGCGCGCTATAGCTACGCACGTATGTTTAGATTTTCTCACAGGAATTTATCGTGTCGGACTTTTGGCGGCGCACCCAAGGCTGTAATTGGTCAACATGCAATGGGGGCGGGGCTTTAATGACTTTGAAGGGGTTTGAAGACAATGTGTCCTTTCAATGTCAGAAAAAACTTATTTCACTAACTTCGTAGATTGGATTTACACAATATTGTAGACAGCAAACCTCCATTGGATAAATTGGTTCTGATGCAAGTTGAGCCATAATTATACTGTGATGGTTAGGGTTTTCTTTTGACCAACCATCCCGGAATCTTACTAACGTACATGACTAGGAATGATACACGTTTTAAATCAGCAAGTTTGTGTTCAATAATTTATTACTCACACCAATGACTAAACATAGTTACAACTGTAGCCAAATCTCAACTCATGATATAGTGATGAGACCAAACGCTCACCGGTAAAGCGTTCGACTCAATTATAGAATAGCGATGTTGATCGGCACACACGCCTCTGGACAACAGACCACGAGGGCGTGTGCCCAGTGGGTTTTTATACACAGGAAGGAATTCGATTGCATAATAAAACATTTCAACTTAAACCACTAGAGATTCGGAATTCTTTAAAACCTATTCATCACATATGCCCTTCCTTTAAAGATTGGCCCCTGCCAATCGTAGGACATTTTAACAGTAATAATCAAATAAATAATAATCAATTAATGATAATCAAAAATATTTATATCACATATGCCCTCCCTTTAAAATTGGCCCCAGCCAATTGTAGGGCTTTTCTTAATACAATGTAAAGTCTGTAATTAATTAATGAGTTGTCCAATAGTTGCTCATCGAGCCACAGGACATCATTCTGAAGCATTCGGGGAAAACTGGATGCCGCGCGTAACATCAGTTCATCGTCCAACTTCAAAGATGTGATTGGCTCGGGCGCTGCTCCGGATCCGATGTTTTTGTAGCTACTTGGGGAGACGGACATCGCTTCCATGGAAGGTTTCATTAATTACTATATTAAAATAATACAATATCAATCTAATACAATGACAAATTACTATCGTCTTGTTTTACCGGAAATCCTTACTGGATTCTCTTGCAAATAATCTCGAAGAGTTTGATTTAAGTTTTCTGCTGGTTCCCATGTATTCTTTGTATTGTCAAAACCTTTCCACTTGATCAGATAATAAAGTTTGTTTTTTACAAACTTTCCTCGTAGTACTTTTTGTACTTCGTACTCCATAGTTGGATTATGCAATCCTGGTACCAAAGGGGGTTTATCTTTCACGCTTTGGGTTGCTTTGAGTGGTTCAAAGGAGGTCGTAGGACAATCTGCGTCCCCTTGATCCTCAATTGGGTTTTGTTGAGTAGGATCTTCTGGTTTTTGACTGTTTGGTGGTCGTAGAAACCTGTCGTAATTAAATTTAAATCGATTCACATGGATAGGTGTTTTTACCAGTTTGTGATTTTCAAGATTCCTGATTCTGAAATTGACCGGGCCTGTCTTTTCTATCAACAAATACGGGCCACACCAAAATTGTTGAAGTTTTCTTGACAGCCCTTTCTGAGTAGCAGGAATGTACACATACACAACATCACCTACTTGATACGGAACACTTTGAGTGCGCGTATCATAACGTCTCTTCCTTGACATTTGGTTTGTTTCAAGATGTTGTCTCGAGATCTCTCTAGTTACTTCCAACTGTGAAATAAGATCATGTAAATAATCTCTGACATTACGATCTTTATATTCAGGTTTTGGACATAATGATACATCGATAGGTAACACTGCTTCACGACCATAAAGCAAGAAAAATGGGCTGAACCCTACAGAGTTATCTGTTGGTGTACTACGGTATGCAAATTGAATTGCCGGAATAAAATTATCCCAATTAGTCTGGAATTTGTTCACATAGTGGCTGATTGTATCGAGAATAACAGAATTGAATCGTTCCTGTACAGCGTTACACTGAGGGTGATAAGGACTTGTATTAACTTTGTCCGTTTTCATGATGTTACAAACTTCACTAACAATTTTACTGAGAAAATTCGTGCCTCTGTCACTAAGTAGCACAAGGGGGCAACCATGGTTACATATAACATCTCTGAAAAATGCAGTGGCAATGGTGGCAGCATCCATCACTGGTATGGGAACTAACATGGGCCACCTAGTACAATGGTCTGTAAAACACAACACATATCGATTTCCGGATGTTGTGACCGGAAGTGGTCCTAGGATATCGACACTCACTCTTTCAAATGGTCCAACAACATTCATATTTAGCAAGGGTGCAATGACCTTATGTTTGGGCGTTTTCCTTTTAGAACATGAATCACATGACCTAACCCAATTATCGATATCTCTGTGCATGTATTTCCAAAAGTACCTTTGTTTCACCTTACTGTAAGTTTTATGGAATCCAAAATGAGCTGACAATACATTGTCATGACAGTGATAGAGAATATAGTGTCTACCAAAGTTTCTGGTATATACAACTGAATAATGTCTTGCTCTGACATTTTTCCTTTACGGGGAATATGCCATACATGATACAAAATTTCATCATACGTCATATACTGATTAGCTTCCAACAACAGTTTTCGTGCTTCTTTGTCATTATCTGGAATTACATTGTTTTCGAGCAAGTCTATGAGTGATTTAGCAAAATCATCATTGCGTTGCTCTTTTCTGATGTCATTCATATCAATACTTTCATGCACTTGTGGTATATTCTTGACATTTTTATCTGTCTATGAATACCTACGTTTACCATACTGATACTTAATATTCCGAGGTTCTTTTGTCTGACTTGGATGATCGGCATTATAACTTGTTACCATGTCCTCTGAAATATCAGAAAAACATGTAAGTAAATACTCAGTCGGTTTTGAGGTGTCATAATCTATGTCATCACTCCGCTTGTTAGCTTGGGTTTTGTGGTTCTGAATTCTACTTAATGCATCAACATTAGCTTGTTTCTTTCCTGGTCTGTACTCTACATCATAATTGAATGACTGTAAGTACAATGTCCAACGGGCTAAACGACCAGATGAATGTTTCTCATTAAATAACCACTTCAATGCCTGGTGGTCGGTGAGGATTTTAAATTTCCGAGAACCAATTAGATATGACGAAAATTTCTTCACTCCTTCTACAACAGCTAATGCTTCTAACTCAGTAATTGTATAATTTCTCTCTGCTGAAGTTAACGATCGACCACCATACGCAATTACTCTTGTTTTACCATCCTGTTCTTGTGACAAAACAAATCCAAGACCCTTAGAACTAGCATCAGTTTGTACAATGAATTGAGAACCATCAAACTGTGGATAAGCCAAAATGGGTGGCTGGAGGAGATGTTGCTTCAATAGCTGAAATGCATTGTCACATTCTCTAGTCCATTCAAATGTTACACCTTTACGAGTTAACATTGTCAGTGGATAAGCTATTTTACTATAGTTCTTAATATAGCGTCTATAATATCCTGAAAAACCTAGGAAGGTACGTAACTCAGCAATGTTCTTGGGAGTAGGATATTCATTGATGGCTTTCACTTTATCTGGGTCAGTGGCGACCCCGTCTTTACTGACAATGTGACCAAGGTATTTGATTCTGTCTTTAGCAAATGCACATTTGTGAGAACTAAGTTTTAAATTGGCTTCTCTGAATTTGTCAAATACCTGCCTCAAATGTCCAATGTGATCGTTAAATGAGTGACTATAAATGATCACATCATCCAGATATACGAGGCATATTTTCCAATGTAAGCCTCTTAATACCTCTTGCATTGTCCTTTGGAAAGAACACGGTGCATTATGGAGACCGAAAGGCATCACATTAAATTCAAACAACCCATCTTGCGTAATGAATGCCGTTTTCTTTTTGGCATTTTCTTCCAGGGCTATTTGCCAATAGCCGAATGCCATATCTAAAGTAGAAAAGAATGATGGCTTTTTCATTCCAAGATTGTCAAACGTTTCCCCTATATTTGGCAAGGGAAATGTGTCTCGCTCTGTGATTCGGTTCAGTGCTCTAAAATCAACACAAAATCTATAATCTCCTGTTTTCTTTTTTACCATGACGATTGGACTTGAAAATGGTGAAGTGGATTTAGAAATAATGTTATCTTTGAGCATTTTCTCAACATTGTTCCGTATGGTTTCTTGTAACAAAGGAGAGTGCTTGTAAGGTCGAGATCTGACTGCATAATTATTACCAGTATTGATATCTTGTTTTACTTTGTCATAGTAACCGATTTTGTTACCTTTAGTATGGAATATATCGGAATACTCGTCAATGAGAGTTTCTAGTTGAACTTTTTGATTTGGTTTCAAATTCTCTGCTATGTCTACCTTACTAAGAATTTCACCAGTTTCTTTTGAATGATAAGTAGCTTCGTTTTTTGTTTCTAGCTCCTCTTGTTTCAAATCATTGAAATCTGAAAACTTAGTTAGGCCTATGTCATTTCCACTAACAATGGAAAAAGTTCCAATCTTTGTACGAGGATACAATACCACAGGATTTTCTGATGGATTCATTGCCGTAACTATAATTTCAGTTCCCACTTTCGATTTTTGTGTAGTAGAAATTGTATTAGCAACCAGTATGCCCAAATTTTGGACAGTACGTCCTGCACGACAATGACCATATATACCAGCAGGTAAATCGTTCTTAACTCTTACATGAAAAACAGTTTGTGATCGTGCAGGAATTTCAATTTGTTTTGACGTACGCAACTGATTTTTTCTGTGAAACTTCATTTTTGACCTTCCAAAATCGATTGTTGCCTTTTGATTGTTAAGAAATTCTACACCAAGAATTATGGAACAATCGAGTCCTCTGGCAATATACAATGGTACAGTTAACTTCATGTTAGCAATGACAATTGGGGCATGTACACAACCCGTAATCTGAAGATTCTCTCCATTGGCTACTTTTGCCGATGTAACTCCAGAATTACTAACATATTGCTTTTTCAAAAATTTACTTTTCTGGAAAAACTGTTCAGAAATCAAGTTCATGGTAGCACCAGTATCGATTAAGCAATTTACGGTGTCTTGGCCGATAGAAATCACAATAGTACTCCTACTGCTCAGGTCAATTTCAATGGGGTCATTCGCTTGAAAAGTTTTGCCATCTACATTTTGTGACATCCCGTTTTGGCATGCAGACGGCTGTATTCGTTTAAAGAATGTCCGTCTTTGTGAAGTTTAGAAAAACATACAGATTTTCTGTGACCATACTTCCCACATCTATGACATACACCGTTAAATCGATCAACCTGTGAAAATGGTGCTCGTCTATTGTATTGACTTGGACGGTTATAGTTAGATTCAAATCGTTGTTTAGAGTAGTTCCGCTCTGGTTTGACTTGTTGTTCAATTTTGTTCAACTGACATTGCATTTTTTTCCAAATTGTCTTCCATCTTTAGGAATGGTTCATCTCGGTTTACAATTGTTTCAACCCGATTCACTGGAGTAGAAATTTTGTCAATGCTCTCACCCAATCTGGCAAAATCAATCGCTTCAGCCAAACTTGTTGGCTGTTTTGAAATGACAAATGCTCTTAATGAGGATCTTAATCCTCGAACAAATCTGGCTATTTGTTCATCTTCTGAGCGATTTAATTGTCGACTCCATCGAATAATATCAGTCAAATAAGCATCAATTGATTCTGTTTCACCTTGTGAACGATCAGCGAGTTTTGCCTAGCGTACCCAACGGGCGCTGTCACCTTCATAAACTTGTCTAAGTGCAATGACTAATTTTGAGTAGTCATTTTTATCGCTGTCTGGCAAACCAGAATACCAAACGGCAGCGGGCCCTATTAAGCGTAGTGCCAATGCTAAAACTCTTTTGTCATTAGCAAAATCACGCAATTTGGCATAAGTTTCAAATCTACCCAGGAAGAGATCTAAATCCTCAATTCCAGAGTATGTGTCCTTAAAATGACACTCATATTTACCAGCCATTTTTGACTACCACACCACAAAATAAAACAGAATCTGAACACGAAATTTGTATATGCAAAATACATCAATAAAATACACTGGCAACATAATATAATACATACCAAAACATCAAGCCAGCGGGGCTGTGTCCGCGTGTGTGCCAGTCAGGCTAAACTGCGGATCTTCCACCATATGTGATGGTTGGGGTTTTCTTTTGACCAACCATCCCGGAATCTTACTAACGTACATGACTAGGAATGATACACGTTTTAAGTCAGCAAGTTCGTGTTCAATAATTTATTACTCACACCAATGACTAAACATAGTTACAACTGTAGCCAAATCTCAACTCATGATATAGT
This sequence comes from Marthasterias glacialis, assembly GCA_911728455.2. NCBI lineage: Eukaryota > Metazoa > Echinodermata > Asteroidea > Forcipulatida > Asteriidae > Marthasterias > Marthasterias glacialis. The sequence goes on along the minus strand of OU452221.1, from coordinate 27,734,385 downwards.
GATGAGACCAAACGCTCACCGGTAAAGCGTTCGACTCAATTATAGAATAGCGATGTTGATCGGCACACACGCCTCTGGACAACAGACCACGAGGGCGTGACCACGGAACAGCATGACAGCAGGACAGCAGGACAGCAGGACAGCAGGACAGCAGGGCAGCAGGACAGCAGGACAGCGTACGCTGATAAGCATGCGCGATAGTGATGCGCAGTGGTATGGCAGGTGGATAGACGCGAGCCACGCAGTGGTGAGCCGTCGCCTCACGGGCAGTGTACGGGATGCACGTTTATCTCGCCAACTCGGCGATGTAAGTCGAAGTCAAATCGCTCTTGTATCGGTTTAAGAAGATATAGATAGCACGTAAGGGTAAGGTTATTCCGATAAGACCGTGACGATACCTCTCGTGAACAAACACGTCCGATAAAGGTCACTTTGGATGCCGATTTGTTTAGTATTTTTTATTGTTATTATTTTTTTTTGAACTTTTTTTTTAAATCGTTTAATCTTACATTTGTCGAGATGGTATTTAATTTTACTCTGTAAAGTGTTTCAATTGTTTATACCCTTGTACTCTCAGACAATACAAGGTCGTGTGCCAGGCATAAAGTAGTTTGTCCTGGTAACAAAAGGACGTAAGCAACAAAATGGCTCCTGACATGAAAAATATATCATTTTTGTTAGTTTTTTTTGCTAGAATTACCCTGAAGACATGTTTCCCCATTCCCCATGCAGAATTTAACCTCTCTAGAATGACTTTTGCATGGCAACATGTTTACCAAACTTTCCCGCTCATAGTTCTTGAAACACAAATTTTAACATAAACTGCTTACGTCCTTTTGCCGGGAACTTTCCCTTACGTCCTTTTGCCGGGCACAAGACAAAAATCACAGTCTCCACATTTGTCTAGCCTTAGAGACAAAACCGGCAGGGTCGTGGCCATGATTGTGATGAAGGACCGAGCCGAAGTCGAGGTCCTTTATCACACGATCACGACCCTGCAAAGTTTTAAACGGTCGTTTAAAAGACCGAGTCACTACTCTTTCATTCCCATTCATAAATGCCCTTTTTTGTTAAAAAGCGTAATAATGTAGAAAAATCCGTGAAACTTTTTAAATTTAATTTTCAATTCTTGCCACGTCCTCAGGCTCCATTTTGCGAAGGGTCGGCGCTCAACGGATGCGCGTACGCGAGCGTACCAATGGACTTAAATATTTTTCCATTAATTGCTCTGCCATTATTCGTAGATGGATTTTTTCATTCGATATCTCATTTGAAAGTTAACAGCTGTGTTCATCCAACAACAATGACAATTCCAACATTTGGATTCATTTTTCAAGATAAAATCGGCTTGAGCACGGTTCGTACATTTTTTAAGTGAAAAAAAAATCAATGCTTTACTTAACTTTAAATCTTAAATCTTCTCTGGCGTATAACAATTTGTATAAAACTTCCAAAGAATTTGGTATTTTTGTCATACAATTTAAATCAAGACGGGTTGCACCATCAGCGTATTAAACCATGAGAAGCATAAAGAAATGATAAAAGAAGAAAAAAAAATCACTGGAATATGGAACATACTTATCAAGCCTTTGCTTTGTCAAAAAGAAAATGTCCTCTGCATAAGAAGTACTAAGAGCGTCTTCTCTATAAAACTTTTAAAGTATATCTTAAAGGGAATGGTATTTTACAAAGTTCCATAATCATCGAAAGACAGTCCAGTCCCTTTAAGCTTTTCTCTGCAAATGTTGTCCAGAACTTCTCTTTGGGCCGGCGAGAGAGTAGTTTTCCAGTCACCAACGGTACCTATACACCGACAATAGAAAAGAATCGTTTTTAGCCACTTTGTGTCCCCATTCTTTATAATTCATACTTTAATGGTAGTTTCGTTTAACGTTCTAACCTCATAATGGTATAAACCGTTTGCGCGGGGTCTCATGCAGTCGTGTACAGAGTTGGGGTCAGCGAATTCTCTAGAAAAGTTAGATTTTAACATCATTAACAAAGTTAAATTAACAAATTAAGTTAACATAACATTGTCAAAGTTAAATCTAACATAATAGAATGTTATAACTCCTTTTTTTAAAAAGGTGGATTTAACTCTTTAAAGATTAGCCACTCATCGTTAAACTCAATTCTTTAAAACGTTTAGTGAGCTCACTAAACATTTTAAAGAATTGAATTTAACAATGACTTTTTATAGTGGACTTAAACGTCGCCATTGGACCTAAATGTGGCAGCTCATACAGGCTTGCAGATCAGCATGTTTTTTTGCTTTGCTTACGTTATAACTATAACAAAAAGGGTAAACCTGAAAGAAGACAACTTTTGCTTCAGACTTTGTGAACTCGATCATTGAAGGTTGAAACTGACCTTTTCTAATGAAGGACTGCCCCTCGGGTATCTTGTCTCCAAGTAACTCACGAACAAGCGTATCTGGGTTGGTCATGGGGTTCTTCTTCATGCTCTCGAAGCTGCAGTGATCGGTTATGGCGTCCAGGATTTCATCTGGGAAGGACTTCCCAAGGAAGTCGCCAATTTGCTTCACTGTCCCGCGGAGATCCTATACACAAAAACCAATGTTTGATATTACAATATTTATCTTATTCTTATTTATTTTTGGTTATTATTTCAAAGAATACACAGGGAAACTGTGTTAATACTTCTGTGTGCTTATACTCTATAGTGACCTTTGTCTACGTGAGCAAACGAATCGCCTACTAACGTTTTTTTTTAACGAATTGCTGAGATGTTCAATATATTTGTTGAAATTGAATAATATTAGAGATACAGCTTAATATTAAGATGACAATAATTGGGCTATAGAAAGATCCGAACTTGAGTGAGAGTCTACCTTCTTCATGTCTTCAAACCGAAGGAATAAGATGTGATCCTCATCTCGTCTCTGCCAGAAGTACAAATAGTGCTCCCACCATTTGCCGTATTGATCTTTAAAACAAAAATAGAACGTTATTTTAAAACGTTTTTATTGCTTATAGTTGTCAATGAAAGATAAACAAAAACCACACACACAAGTGTGTATTTACCTCCAATCGGGGACCTCCTATTGTTCCTCTTTTGTTTGTGCTCTAACTTTTTAGCAACAGCTCCCATTGGTTTTGAACGCGATTTCCAACTGGGGACCTTTTCCAACCGGGGACCCTATTGTCCTCTTTTGTTTTAAGTCCCCGGTTTGAATGCCTAAACAAACTCACACACACAGTCGTAAATTACCATTACGTCCAAGGACTTCTGTTGTTAATTATATTGTTCCTGTACTGAAGCAATCTCCATTGGTTTTGTACACAAATGGCGTCTGAGGACCCATGAAGACAACGAACTGACTATTGAGGACCTATTGTCCCTTTGAAAAATGTCCTCGGAGCATAAAAAATGGTCAAACATGCCCACACGCACAATGTTCAGACAAAATCGCTAATTAAATAACAGTTTGGACTCACTCGTTCCCTCCATGAACCTCCCGAAGAGATCGTCAAATTGCAAATTATCGCGAGCAGCGAATAATCTATAATGATGAAAGTATGACACGACTACATCTTTCGGGTCCCTTATGAGGTAGACAATCTTGACCTTCTTCTCCCACACTTGAGGAGGCAAGAGTTGACCCGGAAGATGACACTTGATCAGCCGCGGGAAGCTCATGGGAGCTTTTGCTAACATCTTATGCACTCTTGGGAGCTGCAGCAGTTTTTAAGAAAAGAAAATACATATCGGTTCGTCTTAATTATGCAAAAACCTGTTTTATGAAATCAACTCCCTATTGCAAGCTTTGACGCAAAGTCTTAGTATTAAAAGCTGAACCTATAGAGCAACCATTGGTAAAAGCATCCATTGCGTAACACCTTTGAAATGCCTTCACCCAAAACTGACAACAGAAGCATTTGAATTCTTTAACATGATTGATAGTAGAATGTCTGAACTTACATCTCTGTTCGCATGTCCTCCAATAGTCATCTCCAAGAATGGCGCCCTCTCCCAAGAGTGGGATTTATTCAATGTCTCTATGTCACCATCATGCAGTACAGCAGACACAATCTCTTGGGTCCACGTAGTACCTGAAAGTACGGAAGCATATTGCCGCCACATGAATAAAAAAAAAAACAAATCCCACTCTTATCGTGTACGTACACAATAGTTATCTTGTACGTTCACGATAGCTGTTGTGTACGTACACGATAATTATCGTGTACGTACACGATAAAAGATATCTTTTTTATTCACGTGGCGGCAATATATATATGTGTCATTTAGAGGCGAGTAGTTTCATTTCTGAAATACCCGATGGCTGATAAAGTTGCTTGAGCATAATTCTGTTACAGAAAACATGGGGCTGAACACTTCGACAGATACAGTATTAGTTGTTACTATAGATATAACCAATGTATAACACAATATGTAACTAGAGCACAATGTTTGAGTTTCACAACGCACAACTATCAGCCGACCTTATGGGGCTCTGATGGTCAAGATGCATAAGACCAATTTTTTTTTTTTTTTAACGAACTGTTAAGCAATTTAATTTAATTTGACACTACATTAAACTTTATTTATTATGCGGCATATTTTCTCTTCAAATTTCTTTTGTAACTTATCAATCTAGTTTACTGGTCAAAAACAGAACATTTTACAACCTTCAAATCCACAAATCTGCGTTAAAAGTAGGCCTACAGTATATCGTTACTTGCATTTGGAAAAAACATACGTGTGGGCAGTTTTTTTTCAAGTCTTGTTTTTCTATAAAAAAAAATTGGGACATTGCACCGTTCCTTCAAGACTTTTTTTAATTTTTTTTTTTTTTTTTTTTTTTTTTAAATATATATCCCAGGGATACTCATTTATTGTTCACTTATCTCTCACTAGAACAACATTGAGAAAAACAGAGATTGGAAGTAATAACAATCCAAATTATGAGGCGAAAACAATGTAAGTAAAACTCGAAAAGGTACAGTACCAAAACCATTACTCCATACACAATGTGGAGAGAGCTCCCCAATTACAAAAGAATTTAGGAATATTGCAATTTTTTGCGTACATACATTTTTCCGTTAAGAAGTATTTTTTAAGATCACGTTTCAGAAGAAGTAAAGATGGATGTTTCTCATTCATTTTCATTTTATACACATGAAAACGGCAAATCAAAAGGAGATTACATAAGACCAAATTTGGCTAACTTCGGCAGGACTGTGGGAAAAAGTGCATTTTCTCTTTGTTCAGTTACGTGACCAGTAGGTGACCTTTGACCCAATACCTTGTTCAAACTGTTATGACCCCTATGTGACCTTTGACCCAATACCTTGTTCAAACTGTTGTGACCCCTATGTGACCTTTGACCCAGTTCTTAGTCAACCCCATCATGAAGTATGGCCCAGGGATAGTACTGACAAAGTTTAGCTTCGGTCGGACGAAAACTGTGGGAGACGAAGCATTGAGCAATTTTCACTAAAATGTCCTGTAACGACCCCTACGTGACCCCTATGCGACCTTCGACCCACATCTGTGTACACATAAAATATGACCCAGGTATGACACAAAGTTTGGCTTCGATCGGACAAAAAACTGTGGGAGAAGAAATTAGTAATTTTCATTAATATGTTCATTCTAATGACCCCTACGTGACCTCTAGGTGAACTTATGTCACAGTTATGTTACAAACGGCTGAAGCGTTGGAAGTTATAGCCATTTTCATAATGATCACGTGACTTCGTGAGAAAGAAGAATAAGAAGAAGTTACAGCAGGACTACAATATAAGGAGACACAGCAGGACCTTGGGCCGTCGGCTTAAATAACAATATTTAGGTTTGGGTCGGATCTCAGGAATGACATTATAACAAACTGACTGTACCTGTTTTAGGGAAGGTAACCACGAAGATATCATCTTGTCTGACATGAAACGTCTTCAGATCATCCATGGTAGATTCAAGTACATCGTGTGGTAGGGGAATCCCATCGTACTCATAGGAATCAACAAGTTTCACATCATCAGCATTCATCTTGTTCTTCTTGGTCAAGGCAACCTTGTTAATTAATATAAAGGAACATTTTTTTCTTCTGTTTTCTCCTTGTCAAATGCAAATGTACCCTGCCCATTTATTCGCTATAGTTCACAGAGCCGGTCTTTATATCACACGTTAATACACCCCAAGTGACCAGTCTTTGACTAATCATAGTGCATAAACTCTCCGAGGTATTTATTATTTGTAATATAGGTTTTTGAATTTTTTTTTTATGAGAGCCATTTATGTAGCACCCTATAAAGGTTTACAAGGAGCTACTGAGCATTCAGCAGCCACTGCCAGAAACACCAGGGCAAACCCCTTCTCTTAAAGTGTTTATTCTTATTTATTCATTTCATTTATTATTTCTTTTAAATCTTCAGACATTAATTTACAGACGTTAAAAGTTGGACAGGGGTTGTCTAGGTTATTCCATAGTATGAAAACTGTCATCAAAAGATGTTTATAACCAGACCCTTGCCAACAATAAAACATTAAACATTTAACATTAAGATACATAATAACAAAAGATTGCACTTATAAGTCAACATATATATACATAGCAATAAAACACAAACCATGAAAGTCAACAACAGATAGATACAGATCAAATACAAAACAAATTGCAGACAAAACAAACAAACAACCCAACAACCCAACAAACAAACAAACAAACAAACAAACAAACAAACAAACACCTAAAAAGCATGACAAACAACTAACAACAACGTAACAAACACCCCGACAAACACAAACAACAGACAAACAAACAGTTAACCCTGACAAACAACCCCAAAATCATACACACAAGCAACCAAAAAAAAAAAAAAAAAAATTTTTTTTATTCAATTTCGTTTTCGTGCACTCAGGATCCCTTTCTTTTCATTCTATTTCGTTTATAGGCATTCAAGATTAGAAGATTGTTATTCTTATGATGAATATCTACTACCTTTTCCCAATAGGTGCAATCAAATTCAGAGTCATCAAAGCGCTCTGCGATTTTGCACCTAATGTTCGTTTCTTTTTCGTTTATGGGTAACGGATTTCAACATTTTGAGCGTTCAAATTCAACATGAGTTTGATACGGCTTGTGCATGCATTTAAAGTTAGCGATAATGTTCTTTTTACGGCAGTTGCGTGAATAATCTGTCTTCTGGGTTTTTAATTTAATTATTATATTTGGTCTTAATTGCAAATGTTTTCCTTTTACTTTGTTACACAAAAAAATTAGATTGAAAATCACTCTAATCAGATTGAAAATAACTTTAAAATAACTTTTTTCGATTGAGGCCAGGGTCAAACATTTTGCATTTTGTCCCTAGTTTCAATCGAATGGAGTAAATTTTAATCAAAAACTCATTAAGAGAGTACCCCATGATTAAACTTTAAAATGTGTCTAAGAACAGTTAAATAATGTTTTAAGGCACTACAAAAAGCAATAAACAATACAATAAACAATGTTTTGCTTGCATTTGCTTGCAATGTAAATGTTTGCTTTGGTTTTAAATTCACTTTTTGTCATCTTCTTTATTCGTTAATGTTTAGATCTTGCAAATGAATACTTGCTCTCGAATACTTCAATCAGCCTTCCTCTATCTACAGTGCTCAATCTTTGTATGACCACGGGCAGACATTATTTTTTGCTTCAAAATCGTATATTTAGTGAGAGGTATAATTCGGCAACAGTGTAGAAATGAATTCCCACATAATATCCTAACTTTATATATAGGCAAATACGAATCAGAAAGGGCATAATGAAGAAACGAATTTGAATGCAAACATTTCTAAAATGTTTGCCAGTTGACGAAAATGAATAGTCAACCAGCCCGTTCCTGCTGTCTTTGACGAAATTGAATGAACTAAGTGACCATTTTAAATTGAATGATTTTATTTGTCAAATGAATGCTCACGCGTCGAAATTGAATGACTCTTTTTAACTGTTGAATGTTGATGTACCTGAGGATTTATTTTCAAGCGAAACTGACTGACCCCGGTATTAACTTGAATGGATTTTTGTTGGAATTGGCCGGGAAAACCTGTATTAAATACAATTTAAAACACAATTTCGGAAAACAGTTTAAGCGCTCACTATGTTTTATAAAAGCATGATTGAGAAAACAAATTTCCTACTCTGAATTACCTTGTAGCCGTAAACAGGCGTGTTCCTGTGGCAGTTTATATCATAAACCAACAGAAGAGTGGCTGCTATGAATGTGTGAATAATACTCTGATCTATGGGGGAGCAACCCACTGTTTGATGGCTTTCAAAGGAAAAGTTCAACATTAATTGGTAGGACTTTAATACTGTGACATTGAACCTCGCAAAGACTAGCAAAGCATAAACGAACATACATGCGAATGAAGTTTTGACACGTCATTGTGTGCGTTTTATTTGTGACTGCCGTTGTGACAAGCTTGATTTATCAAAGGTCATCTATAAAGGAGAACATTTTAGTGAAAATTACTAAACGCTTCTGCTCCCACAGTTTTCGTCGGACCGAAGCCAATCTTTGTCAGTATCATCCCTGTGTCATGCTTCATTTGGGTATTTACGCAGAATTGGGTCAAATGTCACGTAGGGGTCACTACAGTTCATTTGCTGATGTCACGTGATCAGCCTGAAATTCGCTATATAAAGTTCCAAACACTTCAGCCAGTAAACTTGGGCATAAGGACAACTGACCAAAACTTGTACTAAGAATTTGGTCAAAGGTCACCTTATACATTTTAGCGAAAATTACCAAGTGTTGCTTCTTCCGCAGTTTTTTTGTCGGACTGAAGCCAAACTTTGTCAGTACCATCCCTGGGCAATGCTTTAGATTGGGGTGGGTTTACACAATTGGATGGAAGATCACCATACGAAAGTCGGTACCACCCATGTACTCGGGTCAGGATTGAATGCGCCACCTGCGAACGCACTTGAGCTTTGACTTTTGCTCCAAGCTCAGAGATAAACGAATGGGGGGGGGGAAAGAGAAAAAATAGTTTACTATTGAGCATTTTTAAGGTTTTATTGTTTTTTGTTCATTGTACCAAAGGTTAGTGATGGATACGATTTCAAATTTCAAAACTATAAAATAATCTCCATATCATAAAGTATATTTGTGCCGAGTCTCAAGTCTTTAAGCCTGTTGGTATGTGGAGTTTTTGGCCATTTAAGATTTTCGTTTGTTTTAGCTATAGTTGCCCCATAACAGTAGGTATTTCCTAAAACATGATATTTTAACAAAATCTTCCGTATAAGATAAAGAATACATTTCCGCACATTAAAAAGCTGTACTTGTTTTAAGTTTCGGGAACTATGCCATATTGAAAGTTTTACAAATCTCTGGGTTTTTCTCCCACATCAAGCTAAAACTGAAACTTCCTTGTCTTCTCTCCATGGGGCTCTTGCCTAGTACAGTGATTAAGTTCGCTTTTCTGAGAATCCTTGGCTTCACAACCATAATTAATAAAATGAAATGAACGGAAACAACAAAATGGACACCTTGAAACTTGAAGTCCCTCCGTTTTATCAAAATAAAGAAGCGGTGAACTCCTTTACAATTTAATAAAAAAAATCACGCAATGTAGTATACAACTATGGGTTCTTGTGCATAAAAACTTATCCGGATGTCAACAAATTGTGATTAAAACTACACAAATAATCAAATAGGTTTACAAAATACGATTATATTAGTGGCAACTCCCCCCCCCCTCCATAAAACCCCAAGAAGAGACTTTTGAACGGTCATTTTTCACCAGTACTACGCACGTTCAGAACTATAGACCTTTCTTTTGCAACGTCACAGCCCGAGTTTTTGCTAACCAAGATGGAGAAACTACAGGAAGCCATCAAGGCAAAGCAAAACCCGATAATCACAGATAATCTGCAATCATGTTACGCAAATATTCAAAAACTGTTTGGAGCTTGTTGGAAACAAACCAACCAATAATGAGATGCATTTTCTTTAAATGGAAAGTTTGCAAAAAGTTTGAATTTGGTCATAAGGTCTGTCAACAAAACTTAGAGTGTTTTGCTACATTTGGCCGTCCATGCCAACCAGCGCGGTTTGTTTATCAACAACAGAAAGGTCTATACATGCTGTACTGAGCATGTACGCGCACGCTTAGAACTGTCAAAAATTAAGGACCGCTGTGTCTGCTGCCGCCAGCGTCTCAAAAAGTCCCCCATTGAATTGCCTCATTCTTTAATGGACCATCTAATCATTTAAAAAAAATGTATAAACAAATTAGAGTTCAAATGGCTTCGACAGAATGATGGATACAAATATTTCTGAAAGTTAAGTACATGTTTCTCTTGAAAGTTCCACCTTAATAAACCCCCCACAAAACTTTTGGGCAGCATTATTAAAATGGTAATAACATACTTTAGGCAAGGACTCCCATCTTCTGTGAGCAAAAAGTTATTCAAATTATCTGTGAGCATTTCGGTACAGTACCAAAAAACATACAAATAAAATAAAAATTGTTAGACAGGATGTCGTGTAGGATTTTGCCAATAGATGTTATAAAGGGACACGCTGCCTTCAAATCTCTTAAAAGTTTGCTGTTTGGAATTTCTCTTTATCCTTTTTAAGAGTTGTTCATGCAATAAAACACCTACAGTGTGTTGTAATTAGTGAGTAGTGAGTAAAAAAACCCCATAAATTTGCCTGTCGGAAATACAACCAGCGGAACTACACCTTACATAGACATTGATTCTACAAAATGGCGGACCGTGTTCTGTCACGGAAAAAGAAAAAGAAAAAAAAATGTACATCAAATTATTTTTACAACAATATTTTAATAACAAACGCTTTGCATAGCCCCAAAGCGCCCAATCTGAAGGCAACGTGTCCCTTTAGCCCAGGCTCAACATGAACTGAAGTTCTTTGCGAATTGCGCAAATCAAGATTTATGTAATAGAACCCAACCTGTGAAAATTTCAGCTCATTTCGTCGTTTCATTTGCGAGAAAATGCATTCAGCGTTTTTGCACGCATTCCTATAGGCAGAGTTTTCGTCTCACTGAGACGAAAACTAATTTTGGATCCTATTTCATGTATTATTTAAAAACGATAACACTTCAGGCAGAAATATTTCAAGGAAAGTTTTATACCATCATTATCTTTGTAAGGTATATGTAAATCTGTGAACATTTATGTTTTTCTCCTTACCAATGTTGAGCTGGGGCTTTAAAAACAACAGCACTATCATCCCATAAATTGTTTACATGATGTGCAACCGGACCTTAAAGGTACTAACATAAGTTTTTAACAGTGGTGTAAACTGAATTTCCTTTAAGGGAAAATAATAATTAACTTCTTTATACAACAAAAACCGAGTGCACACACAAAGCATCTTTCAAAGTGCAAACTTTTTTTGTACATTAATTCAAGCCCATCTATTAATGTCGATATTCAACATGCAAGTATTTTCTAACGTACTTATGTAGCCAATAATTCTACAATCGCTTCTTCAGTTGCGTTATGTATACACAGTCCGTAATTTGTACAGGTTTTTTTTGATACTTTTATTTTTTACAGAATTTACATTGGGTCCTACAAAGCGCCCTCTGTTGACATGCAGCCACCATGTCCAAAAATATACATTTCTTGAAAGCTTCACTTCCGACAAAAACGCTAAGACTTGGCCCCAAAGTCTGAGATCATGGTGTTCACTCCCATGAAGCAGTTGTTTTGGGCTAGTCTTTTCTCTGTGAGGCTAGTACAGAGCCATGACATTTTTTTGTGCGACAGATGCAGCCAATTACTACGACCTCAGGCTTGAAATCAAGACTAATGTCGACCATTACATGCGCTTCAGAACTTCTGTTGCTCCCCTAACAATAGAATAATAGGCCCAACTATATTTTGTCCCGGATTGAACAACTATAGTTGGGCTGAACCCAACTACAGTTAGGCCGATTCTACAGTTGGTGGAGGAACATATCCGTATAAGGAATAGGTACATTGCAATACTTGAATTTTTGTTTGTTTCCAGCCCTGTTGTAAAGAAATTTGTACTAATATAACTTCTAGGGCCATGTCACACGGGGCACTTCTTACTGGCAACTTGCAGGCAACCAACTGTACCTTGATGCAAAATAAACACTTTGGTAGCACAGGAGTTATTTTTCTAACGACGACTTACACATTCTTCAAGAAAATGATGTGATAACTGCAACGTGAATGCCTTTTCTTCTTGGAGATTCTTGGAGCTGGTAACCTGTGTGACATGACCATAGAGTTATAATCCATGTATACGAACTATAGAGGGAGCACTCGCGATGCCACGCATGAAACTCCACTGACTCACCATGGGCGAACATCCCTATGGGCAAATTGCATACGAATATCCACTTAGAAAATGGCTGCCGTGTGAACGGATGAGTAACCAGTGTAAATGAATGGTCCGCGCCATTTTCTCAATGGTAAAAAAAAGCTCCATGTCGGGCCGAGTCGCATGGTTTGTACGCCCTCTAGTTCTTATATATAACTCTATGGACATGGCCCTCTAGGGAGAGTGTCTGAATTCAGCCATTTTGGGTCCATGATTAATACTGGTGGCCGGCTGTAGCGACAATATTCGAGAATAGATCTTACACATTGATCTACCACAGCCAAAGACACTGTTTAACATACATGGTCAGTCAGTGAAATGTGTAGCAGTCGTTACACTTTATATTATTACGGATTGAAAAAAACATCAACAGTATTTATGGTGGAACAGCCTCAGTTAAAAAAGCTTACGTTTTCTCACAGAATTGCGATGGCATTATAACAACTTCAACACAACACTTTAGTGCTCCCGAAATAAGTTTGTCCTGAATTTCATACATCAGTTCAGCAGAAAACACTGGTTAACAAATCCCTAAGCTTGGTATAGCATATTAGCTGGGCACCAGTCAAACAACTTATTTTTCATGTGGTGTAATCCTGGAAACCTTTTTCTGCCAAGATTTTTTTGCCACCTAAGCAAGATTGTATGCCTAGCTGCTCTACGAAAAAAATGATTTTATAGATGTATTTAATAAAGGCGATGTGTGTAGTTGACCTTCATGTACGTATTTGGTTACACACATTTCTTCTGACATCCCTGTTTCCAACGTTCCAACACCCCTAGGTTCCGACACCCCTTTGTACCACACCCCTATGTTCCTACAAGTTCCGACACCTATGTTCTGACACCCCTATGTACCACACCCCTATGTTTCGACACCCATATGTTCTGACATCCCTATGTTCCGACACCCCTAAGTTCCGACATCCCTATGTTCCGACATCCCTATGTTCCGACATCCCTATGTTCTGACACCCCTATGTTCCGACATCCCTATGTTCCGACACCCCTATGTTCCAACATCCCTATGTTCCGACACGCCTATGTTCCAACACCCCTAAGTTCCGACATCCCTAATGTTCTGACACGCCTATGTTCCAACACCCCTATGTTCCAACATCCCTATGTTCCGACACGCCTATGTTCCGACTCCCCTAAGTTTCAACATCCCCAATGTTCTGACACCCCTATGTTCCGACATCCCTATGCATACAGATTACCCTAGACTTTCTTTAGGCTGTCAACAAGAAAATGTCATCATTGGTTCACCCAGTTGTGCTTGACACTCAGAGCAAATTTTACGCTCCCCAGCTTACTGACATTTTAGCATTGTATTACTATAATGCATACAGTCTGAAGACAAGTTAACCCAATCACTATCTGTTCTTTACTCTGCAGTAGTATTCAGCCATCGTGTAATCCAGGGATAAGTTGGGAAAAAAGAGCGGAAAACTCATAGGGGAAGTGCCTTCCACAATATCAGTTCTCAACACAATTACTACAAATACTCTTCTTCCAATATCTGGTGTGTAAATCTTGATTTTGTGGGAAGCAGGAAATGAATCGTGTTCCAAGGTTTTATTGAGCGTGGTGTTCCTCTTTCCTTTTCCTATAGCATGTATTAACCCCTTGCACCAACGTCACACGCGGCGCGGCTACATGTACCTTCTGCCACGCTCGCCATTTTGGAAGTCAAATTGCACGTATGATGCGCACTACACGGTATACCACACCAAAGAGCGTCCTTGCTCTATGCTCACACACAGGGACACCGACTCCCAAAGTGTTGAAACCAACTGAAACTTATGGGAGACTTTGGAACGCTAGGTGGCAGCAAACTTACCAGGTAAATTTCCATTGTTCGCGTAGTTCTGATCGTGTGCACTTTTCCCCGAGAACGATGGATTTACCTGGTAAGTCTGCCGCCACCTTGTGTCCTCAAAAGTCCCCCATTATGATGACGATACCAGGTGAATTGGGTCGATATGTGCATGCACGTACATGTACTCGACCAGAATCACCAATGTTCACCAATTCGTTCATGTGGTCGACCCCGAAATTGTTTGACATGGTATGGTATAGCACCGCTGTTAAAGTACAAAAAAGCAAACTACAATTCACTGTTTCACACTCAGTGTCACATCTGCCTGCATACAGATTACCCTAGACTTTCTTTAGGCTGTCAACAAGAAAATGTCATAATTGGTTCACCCAGTTGTGCTTGACACTCAGAGCAAATTTTGCGCTCCCCAGCTTACTGACATTTTAGCATTGTATTACTATAATGCATACAGTCTGAAGACAAGTTAACCCAATCACTATCTGTTCTCCACTCTGCAGTAGTATTCAGCCATCGTGTAATCCAGGGATATGTTGGGAAAAAAAGAGCGGAAAACTCATAGGGGAAGTGCCTTCCACAATATCAGTTCTCAACACAATTACTACAAATACTCTTCTTCCAATATCTGGTGTGTAAATCTTGATTTTGTGGGAAGCAGGAAATGAATCGTGTTCCAAGGTTTTATTGAGCGTGGTGTTCCTCTTTCCTTTTCCTATAGCATGTATTAACCCCTTGCACCAACGTCACACGCGGCGCGGCTACATGTACCTTCTGCCACGCTCGCCATTTTGGAAGTCAAATTGCACGTATGATGCGCACTACACGGTATACCACACCAAAGAGCGTCCTTGCTCTATGCTCACACACAGGGACACCGACTCCCAAAGTGTTGAAACCAACTGAAACTTATGGGAGACTTTGGAACGCTAGGTGGCAGCAAACTTACCAGGTAAATTTCCATTGTTCGCGTAGTTCTGATCGTGTGCACTTTTCCCCGAGAACGATGGATTTACCTGGTAAGTCTGCCGCCACCTTGTGTCCTCAAAAGTCCCCCATTATGATGACGATACCAGGTGAATTGGGTCGATATGTGCATGCACGTACATGTACTCGACCAGAATCACCAATGTTCACCAATTCGTTCATGTGGTCGACCCCGAAATTGTTTGACATGGTATGGTATAGCACCGCTGTTAAAGTACAAAAAAGCAAACTACAATTCACTGTTTCACACTCAGTGTCACATCTGCCTGCATACAGATTACCCTAGACTTTCTTTAGGCTGTCAACAAGAAAATGTCATAATTGGTTCACCCAGTTGTGCTTGACACTCAGAGCAAATTTTGCGCTCCCCAGCTTACTGACATTTTAGCATTGTATTACTATAATGCATACAGTCTGAAGACAAGTTAACCCAATCACTATCTGTTCTCCACTCTGCAGTAGTATTCAGCCATCGTGTAATCCAGGGATATGTTGGGAAAAAAGAGCGGAAAACTCATAGGGGAAGTGCCTTCCACAATATCAGTTCTCAACACAATTACTACAAATACTCTTCTTCCAATATCTGGTGTGTAAATCTTGATTTTGTGGGAAGCAGGAAATGAATCATGTTCCAAGGTTTTATTGAGCGTGGTGTTCCTCTTTCCTTTTTTAAACCCTAACCCCCCCCCCAAAAAAAAAATAAAATAAAATAAAATAAAAAAATAAATAAATAAATAAAAATAAAATAAAAAATAATGCAATTAAAAAAAATATAAAAATAAAAAATAAATAAATAAATAAAAAAATAATAATACAAAATAAATAAATAAGTAAATAAATACATTTAAAATAAATGAATAAAAAATAAATACAGAAATTTAAAAAATATATCAACAAAATAAAATGAAAATTTAAATAAATAACTAGGTAAAAAATAAAAACAATTAATTATAAAAAAAAACAGAAGATCTAAAAATACTAACAAAAATATATAAATAAATAAATATGTAAATAAAGAGACAAATAACAAAAAAATAAATGAAGAGAAATCAATCAATTAACAAAAAAAACCTAATGAACAAACCCCAACCAAAAAAAATATGATTTAAGAAAAAATGAAGAAAAAAAATCAACTTCTAGAAGGGATAATTGTTACAACCGTTCTACAAAGTCATACTCCAGAGGAAAACGGAACAAAAGCACCCTTAAGACAACCTAACCCATGACACCTTGTCTCTAGACTGTACGTACGACACCTTTACCACCTATCATTACATTATTCTGTGCATTATTAGTTGCTATTAACATTTTTCACATTTTCTTTTTGTACAATATTTACATCATTAATATAAAGACTAAACTACAACAGAAAATTAATACTGAGAACAATTTAGAGTAAAAAAACAAAAGCTATGAAAAAATCACACAGTGGGGAATACTATCCTAAAATAATGGTAAAACACGTTTAGTAACTAAAATATCAGTTGTTAATTAATCACAAAACTGCCCTGTTTTTGTTTCGTAAAATACCCCAGAACCTTATTTTATTTGAATCACTAATCGTAAATTTATTTTGATGGTTCAAACTCGGCTTTCTTCATACAAACTTATATGGACAAATAGAAAGGTTATTTGGGAACTGTGATAAAAAAGTTAATTGTTTGATGTATCAGTATACATGTGTGTATTGCAGATGCATTCACCACTTGATAATCATAATGCAGGCTGGCCTAGCTTATCTATCATTCAGAACACAGTGGATGATACTGAATGGTCAGATAGTAGGAGGGTTGACTGTACTATGTGCCACGTGATCTCATTCAAAACCACAGTGGATGATACTGAATGGTCAGACAGTAGGAGGGTTGACTGTACTATGTGCCACGTGATCTCATTCAAAACCACAGTAGATGATACTGAATGGTCAGACAGTAGGAGGGTTGACTGTACTATGTGCCACGTGATCTCATTCAAAACCACAGTGGATGATACTGAATGGTCAGACAGTAGGAGGGTTGACTGTGTGCTGTGTGCCACATTGTATCATATTGCATGCTGGCATAGTTCATCTCTCATTCAAACCCACACTGGATGATTTTGAATGGTCAGACAGTAGGAGGGTTGACTGTGTGCCACATGGTATCATATTGCATGCTGGCATAGTTAATCTATCATTCAAAACCACAGTGGATAATACTGAATGGTCAGACAGTAGGAGGGTTGACAGTGTACTGTGTGCCACATTGTATCATATTGCATGCTGGCATAGTTCATCTCTCATTCAAACCCACACTGAATGATTTTGAATGGTCAGACAGTAGGAGGGTTGACTGTGTACTGTGTGCCACATGGTATCGTATTGCATGCTGGCATAGTTTATCTATCATTCAAAACCACAGTGGATAATACTGAATGGTCAGCCAGTAGGAGGGTTGACTGTGTACTGTGTGCCACATGATATCCTATAGCAGGCTGGCATAGTTTATCTATCATTTAAAACCACAGTGGATGATATTGAAATGTCAGATAGAATGAGGGTCATTAAGTGATATGATTATTTTTTTCAAACGCATCACCATGAATTTCTGAGTCGTTTATACGTTTCAAATTTGCAGCAATCATTGAACCTAAACAAGCCTCTACATCAAATCTATCAGGTAGCTTTTGTTACATCTATGTCCAATTTCAACCAGCTGCTTAAGCAAAAAATAAACAGAATACCAGTCACAGATCATACATGTGACATGGTACATTGGCTGGTAACCTTATTTTGGTGAGCATATTTATGTTGCGCTTAGCTATTTTGTGTGCTTAAGCAGTCCTATGAAAATTCAGCCCAGGGCCCAATTTCATAGAGCTGCTAAAAGCATAACAAGCAGCTAAACACAACTAAAACCTGCTTACCAGAATAAGGTGACCAGCCAAAATACCATTTCACATGTACCATCTGTGACTGGTATCCTGCTCAGTTTTGCTTAGCAGAAATGGTTAAGCATTATTCAGTGCCTTAGCAGCTCTATAAAATTGGGTCCTGGGGTGAGTTTACCAGGCCTATAAATAGATAGTTCCCGATAGACGCCATCTTTACGGGAACTTGGGTCTTGACCTTGAGCGGCATCACAAGTGTTAATTTCTTACGCAGCCACCAAGTGGCTCGCAACCAATCATTTAAAGAACTTGTTCACACAACCGGAGGCTGCGCATGGTATTTTGGCAAAATGCAGAAGTTGTACGTTCAAAAAAATTGATCATTTATTGCCCATAAAGATGGCTGACGTCACGTGGGAACTATCTATACACCAATACCGAAAAAGACACCGTTGTGCCAAATTTGTACACAGACATTCCAATTTCTTAACACAAGTGCCATTTCCTTCTGAAAAAAAAATGGCCTCACCTCTACAGGAAAAATGTTTAGTCCCATTTCAAATAAAACAAAAAACGTACAAAAAAAAAACTTTCGGATTCATATTCAGGCAAGTTCATCTGCATCTTGGTCCATCAACCTTGAACAAATTCCGTTCGGCCATTTCTCACATCAACCTTCAGGAACTCGTTTTATCGTTGAAAGAATATGGGTACAGTCAGTCTCTGTATTAAAAAAAAACAATAACCCCCAAAACTCCAAAGCCGTTTTCTTTCGATTTTGTTAACTAAACAAAGAGTAAGAAATTCTAACACCAATTCTAAGTATCTCGATAATCACTGAGAACCTCCCCTGAATCTATCAGATTCCATTAGCTTAAAAAAAAAACTACAAAATCTTAAATATCACATGAAAAAATGTAAACAAAGTGTCTGGAGTGCTGCGCTGTGAATTTTGTTCGTGGCGCAGTTTCCTGGTTTATGTTGGCTCAATGATCCAAGGACAGAGGGACACATGTTGTTAGAAACTTGAGCGGCATTGCAGGGCAGTTGCCATGGTGGGTGAGTCTCAACGAATAGGTCTATTTAAGTGTCTGGGGTGGATTTCACAAAACTAGTCCTAACTTAGGACTAGTCCTAACATATGACTAGTCCTATAAGTTGGGACTAGTTACTCATCCTAACTCGAGATAAGACTAGTCCTAGTGCTTTGTGAAATTCAGGTCTCATGCAAAGCACTGTTGATTAAACTCTTTCCATGCCAACTTGATTCTCTTACAACAAAATGACACATTCTGATGGAGTTAGAGTAGCTGAGGTTTTTTTTGACAAAACCTCACTTTAAACACCATCTGCGTTTCCCGGCTGACTGCTCCTTTGTATGTCTGTGTCACTGCGATAATATTCTGGCGCTACACCTTAAATGATTTTGTCCTTACATGACAAGTGAATTCCTATAACAAGCCAACAAAACCGTACTGTGCTGCAACCTGGAGTTCCCGTCAAATCTTAGTCTTAGCCGTAAGTGTTGAACAATTCTAGCAGCGGGTTTCGCAACAGATTCACCGTCGGGAAAGTTCGAGTTTTAGAAGCGGACTCGTGGAGGCGAAGGGGCGGAGTGTAAATGGCAGTAAACATGAAATTTATCACCAATACAGGCCAATTTTTGCATGGCCTGTACCATTGTTTGCCGCCATTACTGGGACGCTTTTACGCTCGAGTTTGTGCTAGGCAACAAACGTGGACTCGCGTCATGCTGGTCTTTTTGTACAGTTGGGCCACTATCATTGGTCGGAGATGCCCATGGTGTGCAAAGTGAAAAAAAAAAACAACCCTAAACATCGGCTCTCAGCCCAGCAATGGCAAAAAAAAAATTACAAGACAACTCCAAATAGATTTGTCTACACTCTACTGCCTGCTACAACAACGTATCGAACAAATAACTGAGGTAGGCAGTTGCTGCAACTACGTTATCAAACCTCACACTGCCACTCTTTGGGAAACACACGAAGAAAAAAAAAAAAATTTAAAAAAAACTTGCTTGGTTTTCTCTTTCTTGATCCACGACAGAGCTTCTTTCACTTCTAGGTGCCATTGTTGCCTTGGAATTAGGTGGAGGAACTCGGCCAGTCTCAAGACAAAGTCCTGGTGGGGGGGGGGGAAACATGCTCCCGTAGAGGTCCAGCATCCATGTTCATAAATTTAGCACACAACGTTAAAGAGACGCTATAGCATTGTACTCTTTCCGAGAGGGTCTCAGTCTTATTTCTTTTTCTCAAATGCGTGATGCTGTTGATGTGCTACAGAGAGGTAAATGAGATGGAGAGAAAAAGAGTGGGAACAAGTTCCGTTTAACGACTGATTGTTTTCATTCTGAAATTTACCTGATGTAATGGGAGACTTTTGAGACGCTGCCGGCAGCAGACACAACAGTCCTTTTTTGACAATTCTGAGCGTGTGCGCACATGCTCAGTACTGCGTGTGTAGCTCTGAGAGTGCATACTACTGATAGAACCGTCAAAAAGGACCGTGAAAAAGTCTTCCATTATTACATCATGGATAAAGAACAATAGGATTTCAGACTTGCCCGGAACCTATGTATTTGATAATAAAAAACTGTGATAGACACTTGCCACTTGACCTCACACAGTGTAAAGTCAGCCACCCCTACAGGCCATGATGAGCGTGTCGTGGCAGAGTGGTTAGTGCGTCGGACTCGAGGTATGGTGGCTGAGTCATCGGAGTGTGGGTTCGAGTCCAAGTGTGGGTTCGAGTCCAAGGACACTTGTGTCCTTGAGCAAGGCACTTAAACCATAATTGCTTCATAAAAGTTGGGGAGGTAGAGCCTTCTGCTCTACCAGCCAGGCTTCTGATGGATAATACCCAAGCCTACATCCTTACAGACTTTACTTGGGGTAACCCTGTTTCAGCCCCAGGAGTAGGTGGCAACGGCCCCTGGAAAAAACAGTTGATTTGTAGCCCACACCTTGAGAGGCTTACTGGCCTTGTGTGTCTGGCGACTTCCGTTAAAAAAAAAAAAAAAAAAAAAAAAAAAAAGAATCATAATTTTACCGCACAACTATGCGTTATACGTAAATACCGCGTGCAGTACCAGGGAGCTCTTCCAAACTCCTGGCATGACCGATGGGGAAACCAATAGAGATATTCCCCCCCCCCTCCCGAGACCTTTTTCTAATTGTTGCATGCACAAACAGACGCTGGAAATCATTCAGCAGACAACGCATTAGCCATGGAGTTTGTACACCTCTGGACCCAACACGGCTGCGAAATGAACTTTTTCCGTGGTCACGCAATCTCTCTACAGGCTGCCTAGACATAATTAGACTTTGTGAGGCAGCTCTCAGCCAAAACACAACATGGCGTCAGCCGAGGGGACTATCTATACCTAGTGCTCTGCAGGATTCAGTAGCCACAGTGTATACAGCATTTATAAATGTGTGGTTAAACTAAGTCATAAGTGAAGTTGCCCCCCCCCCCCACATTCTGGGTGAGAGGTCATCTTTCCATGCATAACCATAGGCCTACTATAATCAGGGCCACACTAGACTTTATTACCAACCATGAAAGTGGAGATCTTAAATCATGCAAATCTGTATTTTTTTTGCATCATAGTAAATTTAATTTTGGGTGAGAGTTCATCTTTCCATGCATAGCCAAAGGCCTGCTACAATCATGACGACAAGCCACTTTTAAGGCACTCCCATTTTTATCATACTTACATTTGCAGAACTTTTGACTTTGCGCTAACATCTCCCATTCGATCTTTTTATCATAAACTTTTTTAGAAGCGAGTTTTGAATTGGCTTGAAGACCTTCCATTCGATCGAGGTAGAGGATTTTAAAGGCAATCATGCTTTTATCACACTTACATTTGTAGAAGTGAGTTTTGACTTCGATGCCTTGCAGAATGTCTTTGACCATTTCCACCACCCGTCCGATTTCCTTTTCGTCTAGCGCCGCCTTTTTGTTCCACACTTGCAGAATGTTGACGTCCATGTTTCGTATACTGACACTCACGCCGCATATCTCATCCTCTGTTGAAGGAAATAAAACAAATTCGTCATCAGCATAATAACAAAAAAAGTCATTTTATTGTAAAGTTTGAACATTTAAGGATGTGGACAATATTGGTAAATGTCAGAGACCGGGGGTGGATTTCACAAAACTAGTCCTAACTTAGGACTAGTCCAAACTTATGTGACGAGTGCGATGCGTACCCCCACCTTATTTTTGCATAAATTACGTAATCATCTGTTTATTATTTAAATCGCATGGCTAGCGCCCTCTGGCAGCGTCTCTTCTTGTCTTATTCTGTTCTGGGTTGAAGACCCTCATGACGTGTCACTGTTTGCTGTCTTCACCCAACAGGTAAAGATATACTTTGTTTATTTATTAATGCTTAATATTTCATAGTTATTTCTTAGATCAATTAGTATTTAGTAAAGGCAATAATATCCTTAACTTAAGTTGCATTTGGTCTAGATTATGGTCTACTAGCTTTGATGGATATTTTGGTAAGACGAAACAGCGTTAGCAATCCACTGACTAGCGACATTTATATTTTAGGTATTTTCCTTGTCATTATTACCTTTAAGTATAAATGATTGAGCCAGTGAGGAAATTGTTAGTTTGTTTAATCACTACTTTTAAGATTGGAAATGACTTATGTTTGTTAGATTTCCTCATTCGTTTTCCTAAAATCAAAGATGTCTGCCGCGTCTGGATTTTTGGCGCCAACCGCGGCTATTGTTCCTAACTTTATTTTAATGTTAACTATTTTTAATATATTAGTTGTTATCTTGTCTTATTCTGTTCTGGGTTGAAGACCCTCACGACGTGTTACTGTTTGCTGTCTTCACCCAACAGATTCAATAAACCAGCTAAAGAAACAGAGAACTTGCCGTTTAGCCTGTATTCTTTCTAAGGGTCACACTTATGACTAGTCCTATAAGTTAGGACATCGTTATTACTTTTTAGACTTATTATTTTATGTTTAACTAATGATTTCTACGTAACTGGGTGTATTTATAACGATGCCCATGTTTTAAAATTCTGTTTAGCGCCCAGGAACATGTTTCATGGACAGGCGCTATATAAATGTTCATTTTATTATTATTATTATTATTAGTTACTCGTCCTTACTCGAGATAAGACTAGTCCTAGTGCTTTGTGAAATCCACACCTGGTAAATCAACTGTTCTCAGAAAAGAACACGTACCCAGAACTCAGAAACAATGGAAATTTTTTGGTATTAGCTGCCTGCCCATTGTGGAGTGTCGTGGCTGAGCGGTTAAGATCACCGGACTCAAGTTCTGGTGTTGTTGGCAGCGGGATGTGGGTTCCAATCCCGGTCGCGGCACTTGTGTCCTTGAGCAAGATACTTTACCATAATTGCTTTGTCCTTCGGATGGGACATTAAGCCGTAGGTCCCGTGCACTAGGATTGGTAGTGAACGTAAAAGAACCCAGAACACTTATGGTGAAAGAGTAGGGGTTTACCCCGGTGTTTCTGGTTCAGATAGCAAGCATCCTTATCTACAGGTTTCTTCAGGCTTGAGAGCTACAGTGATTAAGTTCACTTATGAGGCATCCTTGGTTTTATTACCAGAAATATATAATAATAATCCAAAAGATTTGAATTCCTTTAGGTTGTGGGGGGAGGGGGTTGCTTTTGGGGTTGAAATTACCTGGTGAGATGCAGTCTGAGAACCGTTCTCCTATTGTTGCTAATAGTAGCTCCTTCCATGCTTTTCCCTGTCCGATTAAACACAAAAAGACATTCCTTAACCACTTTCACACCGGTGACCATGTTGAGACACTTATTTCGCTGGAATCAACAATCAAGTTCACGCTTTGCCGCGGATATTTGTGTACTCCCCAACTCCAGACTTTCGTTCCTTCCTCTGACATAGCAGGATTTTGATAGACTGAATGGCTGTCACGAATGTTTTTCCCATTGCTCTCAGTACCAAGGTGAGTGCAAGGTAAGTGCCATGGCCGATAATCGGCCATGGTTTCCGGCCTAGAGACGATGGAGTCAAGCCAAACAAACGCTGACTTCAGAGCAAGTTTTCTTAAAAGAGAACTATAAATCCCAGTGCCAACTACCCAAATGTTTGTTTTTCTTTACTTCTCTTACTCAGGGCTTCATTTTGACAACAATATTCTACTAAAAAATGTTTGGTTTTGGGAATCCAAAACTTATGACCGTGGGTGGTACCGTAAAATTTTTAGGATGTCGGATCAAACTGCCCAAAAGGGAAAGTATTAATAATTAAGCCAAATCATTTTCACAAGGTGCTATAAATCATACAACAAAAACTAACCCAACCTGTAAACTCACTGGAAAACAGCACAGTTTTGTGCACACATCGATCACATAACGCCATTGTGAAACTCATTTGAAGTTTCATTGACAAAGCAAATGAATAATGGCTAGAAAAAGAAGTTGCCTTTTTGACTGAAAATAATCTCAGAGGGGTTAACGGGAAAATGATTTTTATCCCCGAGGTGAACTAGTTAAGGGAATTTTCTCACCGTCTGGTCCTTTGGAATCTTGAATTTCCAGTCACCTCCACTGGCATTGCACGGATCCTCCCTGACAAGAAAAGAAAATAAAAGCACAGGGATGAGATTTGATGAAAGTGAAAATTCCTGAAACTGGGTCTGGGTTCCTCCTTATTCTAGACCCAGAACCTCCCAGATGTTACAATTCAGGAGGTTTACAGACTCTGTGCATCACCAGAAAATACAACACTACAGGTTTGGACACAATGTGGACTATTTCTTTCCCCCTTTGGTGACAGCTTTTACTTCTTTCTAGAAAATTTGAAGGCTCAAGGTGGTTTTGAATCAATCCTGAAATCAGGAAGAATCCTGAGAAATCACATACCTGACAGAAATGTCAGCTTTGAGTCGCCCGTGTTAGTTTTTAAAATTCACTCATCCAAAACTGTCTCATTCAGATGTGATAATAAAGAAATGCAATAACATTATTAAATCTATTACAGAAATACTATATTACTGCTTTTCCTTAAATCAAAATTCAGAAGAAAATGACACATTTATAAAAGAGACGGTTCCTTTACATTTGTAAAGTTAGCGGTACAACAGGAGATTCACACTATAATGGGCCCTCTACAGTTTGCTCAGGAGAGGCCGGTTCTCAAAAACAAAAGTTTGCTCTGGGTGTTTCTGAAAATGTATCCCGCAGGTAGACTCAGAATTCTTTTCTCTCAGAAATCCCGAAACCAATCAGCTAAAGAGACAACTACACAGTATAACTGCAAAGTTAGGTTTCAAAAAAAAAAAAAAAAAAAACCCAAAAAACAAGACATAATTACTTTGATTCCGAAAAGGTATCCAAAATTCTCGTATCAATATAATGGTCTCCAAATTTAGTATACAATGTTTTGAATCCAAACGGTGTGATCTTTTCAAGTAATGTATTTTTGGCATTCAGTTGGTGCTGTTTTGTTGTAAAACTGTAAGTAACTGTACTTTTTGTTTTCAAACGTGTGTTCTTGTATTTGCTGTTTGTCTGTGACAATAAAAAAACAAATAAATAAAAAAATAAAAAAATTAGTATACATGGTTAAAAAAACCGAGACATTTGTCACTCACCACATTGGCTTCACATCATTTCTCATGAGATGATAACTAAACCGATACGCAAGTTTGTCAACATCAGGTATGTTGTTGTAAACCGCCCAGAAACTCTGAAAAGGAAATTTAAACAAAACTCACTTAGTGGGACAGAGAATGAAAGACGACATCTATTCATTAATCGGACACACTTGGTGGTCTCATAGACATCTGCTTCAAGACTGGTCGGGGTCGTGAGTTCGAATCCTACCTGAGTAGCAAAGCATGCCTGCGGATGTTTCTTTTGCGTGTACCAACGGCCGGGGCATGTGTTGTTTTACAATGGTACTTCGTGGCTTCCACACGGGTACCCGACTGTTACTCATTTCGGGTCCTCAGTTTTAAATTTACCCGCGGATGCGCAGGCTTACCTCAACTGTAGACACTTTGTAAATGTTCTGCAGATTAGCCTCGACATCAGCAGCAGTAGAACCAGGAATGGACCTGCAGAATGAAAACATTGGCTGTATAGTGTCAGGGGTGTTCAATCAGACAATGAACAGGGCACCAGACAATGTAGGGGAACCAGTTTCAGCAGTGTAAAAATAACATGATCATCTAGCCGTTTGTGTTTCAGCAAGATTATCGCAAGTGGCAGGCCTCGATCTTGAGAAAATCGGGGGCAGGCCTTTGCTGGCCAAATCAGAGAAATTGTACAAGGGCATGCTGGCCAAGTTGGTAGTGACAGTGCAATTTTTCTGAAGGGCATGCTGGCCAACTCGACAGGGCATGAGGCCAATGGCCTCAGTGGCCTCGGTTAAGATCAAGGCCTGAAGTGGGCATGTAGGATCCCTACTGCCTAAATCCTTCCAAATTCAACTGGAAGGACCAAGTTCATTGTAGGAATGATCCCTGCTGCCTCAATCAAAGATACTAGAAACACAAGATAGGACACTTGTGCCATTTTACACGGTAGCAGATGTAACGCCTTTATACCTACCAACCCCGTGATGGTGCCTCGCAAATATGACCGCAAAGATACTAAACACAAGATAGGAACGCCTTTATCCCCTACCAACCAGGTGATGGCGCCCTTCCCCGTGTGTCAATTTGGAAGGATTATTGACACAATTTATTGCCGAACACAAATTTTTGATCTGCCTTCACCTTTTTTAGTTGGTAGGATCATTTGGCGTAAGTTTTTCCATTTAGCAGGCCCTACTTGTGCCAACGATCTTCGGTTTTACCTACCAAACGACAGCGGGCACACCCATTTTGCGTTTCAGGTTTCTGAACAGAGTGTCCTAACTTGGTTTTGTAGTATCTTTGCCTCAATCCTTAGAAATCAACAGAGAGAAGTTTACATAGCATCCCTACTGCCCCAGGGACTGTATGTAGCAATAATATAGGGCTAACATTACGCCATAAATAATGATCAGCTGATCTGTTCATTTGATCAGCTGACACACATTGTATTGTAATGCTCCTTGATCTGTTTGTATTGTAATAAATTTGAGTATTATTTCGCAATGAAAGGTGACAACGATTTACAATGTCTTACCGATTATCCTACTGAATCCTATGTACATTAACAACATTAGGATTACTCAATTTTTCGATGAATTTCTCAAGACTGAACTGTTTTAGTTAGCACCTGCGGTGAGCCGGCCTAGCTAGGTTTTTAATTTTAGGTAACGTTTACGCGGAAATACCCGTCCACTTTCAATTATTGAGTTCTACACACACAAAATAGTCTCAGAAAAACGTAAATTTGCAACAGACCTGTCCAGCCAGAACGTCCAGGGCGTGTTGAGGGGGACCCCTGTATTTTCCAGGTCCGCTGTGGAGGGAATCGAATCAAACTGGACATCTTCTGAGTTGTCTGAGAACATACCGAGCTCAGTGTCTCGCAAAAGACCAACCTCCGATGCCGCCATCTTCGACCAGCACAGAGTTGTTGTTGTGTCATTTGACAGGCTGTTTCCCTGATCACGTGATCAAAACAGAAAACGTAAACACACCGGCGACGTGACGTCGTGTTCTCGACCGACGTACTTCATGAATGCGTAGGTCCTAATTAATTGACTTTAAAGGGTATAGTAATACACCGTGAATATTTTGGACCTTTTGGAACAGTAAACTAATTTCTATCGTCGTGTTTTTTTTTTAACAAACACAACATCAACAGTCCTTCCCCCCCATCATGACCCAGCTAACCTGCGCATGATTTCATAAAATCAGGTGAAATTTTGTGACGACGGAGGAGGGAGTTCGGTACACAGGGGCGGATCCAGAATTTTCAAATGGGGTGGGAGCCCGCAAATTTAAGGGGGCTAATTTAAACATTTTTTTCGTTAATTCAAAAGTATAAATACAGTTGACCTTGTTTGTTTTGAACGATAACCTATGGACGAGGTGTTATTTTACCGAGGAGATAATGAAATCAAGCTAGTATACAGGAAGAAGCTCCAAATCTGTGGTCAGTCTCACCATCTCATAAACGGCTAATGAAAAGGCAGGATTTATCACAAAATTTCTCCCGTCGTAAATGCGAAGCGCGAAGCCCTCCGGCGTGGGGTCCGGGCTCGCTTAAGGGCCCCGAAAAAAAGTTTGATTCTTGATGAGTCTCGATCGGTCTTATACAGTTTCTTAGTGTAGGCCTACCGTCTTCCCATCTTAAAAACAGGGGCATTTTCTGATGGACATTCGATCAACTGGGCAGGATGAATGATTGCTTGGGGCACTATTCTACGTAAACGAGGCCACTTCATTAACTTCATCACTGCCGATCGACAGTACAAACTGCATCACTGCATCACGACATCCTGAACAAGAATTTGTTCAACGGTCTTGGATGAGGCCAGTGGGAGGGGGGGGGGGGGGGGGGGGGGGGGGGGCGAGCGAACCGTTGGAATAGAATGTTTCATTTCCTAAACACGACTGGGCAATAGAGGGCGCCATTACTTTGCGCAAAGGACAATCAGATCACGCGACAGTGACTCTGCGCCATAGATATACGGCATTGCTAGCTACACCATTACTGATAATAAAGAAACTTAAACTGCGCGATAAAAGTAGCCAATTGTTAAACGTCAAATCGAACCATTACAAAACAAATATTCAAATATAATTACAATAAAAGGACAGCAAAATGTGTAGTAAAGTATAGGTTATGTACATTGTAGGCCTATTATACAACTGTTAAACATTACAAAGTTAATTGGTAAATGTCTTCTATATAACTCGCACCCCGACCCGTGCAAAGATAATTGCCTATAATAATTCATTCGGGTGAACGTCTGCATCTTCATAGGCGTAGCATCTTGTTATTGGAGTGCCTTTTTTGTTTTGGAGTGCCCTTTTGAAAAAAAAAAAAATAATAATAAATAAAATTCAGGCAAACCTCAGTGGCAAGTGGGTGTTTAACGGTGTGTTTAGGTGGGGGAGATGTTTAGTGTACCGTGTAGCCTACCCTGTTTGGTTTTGACCCTCACCCCTATCACCAGTGCATCACCTGCCCCCCCCCCCACCCCCACCCCCCCCGCTTATCAAAATGTTTGGGGGCGGAAAAAAATTCGGGCAACAATGTAACATTCCCCCCCTCAATAAAAGTGACGTTGCTACGCGCCTGTACTTCGTAGAGCTGGGTAGCTCAGGAAGAGCGCTGTTATACTAACCCAGATGTAACCCAGATGTTCAATGTCAAAATATAAGATTTGTTAAGAATTTACAATTATTATCTGAATATCAACATTTTATATTGGGTAGGATACACTGTTCCAATTCAGTCCGAAGCAAAAATACAACCATTTTACAGTATCAAAACTTACCTGTGAAATGTTAACACTGACGGTAGTTAAGTTGACTCCGCTCATGCATTTGTCGGCTGTGAAAAATTGCGGCTGCCCAACATCATGAACTTGGCATTTTGTTTTTGTTTTCTACAGGGAAAACATGCTGCCTACCGTCAAAATACGCTATGTAAAGCACAGTTCGTACCGTCACAGCCCGCGTTTGAATTTTGAAGCACCGGCACGTGACCAATGTCAGCGCCCAGTCAAAACCCGCGTACTGCTGAACGCGCGTCCGATCTAGTTATTACGTTCTATATCTATGTTATTGATCCTTTTTGCTCGCACGTCACGTGCAGCGACTCTGCCACGTTCACCATTTTTGAAATCAAATACGTTTAAACGCCTCGTCGCCTAAAAAATGTACACTACACTGTATAACACACAGTGACACTGATTTCTAAAATGGCGCAACCAAGATTATTGTGATAATGACGTCAGGTGAACTGGGCCAATACAAAAGAAGGCGTGTGCATGACAAACTTTAGAGGAATAAGTGCCGACACAATTTTTTTAATTGAAATTGATCATGGAATATAATTAAGTATTTATTACATCAACAGTTGTGAAATAAGTTGAAGAGATACGATGCCCTGGGATTGTACGCTTTGGGGCTATAAAAAGCGTTTGTTTTGAACTGACTATGGTTGGTAAGATATGTTTAAAGTAGAAATATAATTCACATCAATATCACTTGAAATCGGGTGGTTTTTGGTTTAATTCCGTGACAAAACACGGTCTGCCATTAAGAAGAACCAATTTTTTGACTCCACAAAATGGCGGACTGTATATTTCTATGCTTAGTGTGGTACCGGTTCCTCTGTTGTGTTTCAGTGGCAAATCTGTTTTCGTTTACTGAATCACTACTCACTGATTACAACGCACTGTAGGTGTTTTATGGCATATTATAAGGAGCAATTCCAAACTGCAAAATTTTACCAGGTTTGAAGGCAACGTGTCGTGTCCAAGGTCCCTGGTGTAAAGCGTGGGATCACGAAGGCGCGGGGTCAATGACTATAAAAAGTACAAGCACGAATATGTCGTGAAATGACGTGAATTTTTGAGCAAATCAACATGAATACATAAAGAATCATAGTACATGTACTATGTCAACACAATTGCGCAGACTATTTCCCCTCGTCACAATACCTCATAATCTTGGTGATGATCATGCCCAGTCAATGGTGCATGCCTCTCCTATTCCTACCGATAGGCGGCGCTCTAAATGAGCCACTTTTCAACTCGATACTGTTTCTGTAATGTCCTCAGTACGTAGCTACGTGACTTTCCTGTGTCCAAGAACAACACCGCTCTGGAACTCGATCCTGCCACAAGTAAAATCAGCCGCTGAAATATTTGTAAGTCACTTCGTGAAAATATAAAATTTATTTAAAATTCTAAATAGGAGTTTGCATTCATGAAGGTCTGCACGTTCATAGTCCAGTTGGGGCGGCTTGTGCAGTATTGACAAGCCAAGACAAGACCGAAACCCCCAAAACTGTGCGCCCATTATTGACAAAGCCATTCAAAAAGTTCACGAATCACTCAGTCACAAACAACCCTCCATTGCAATGTGACACATGTGACCTCCACCTTTATAGCCTTCTGCCACAGTTACGCACGCATAGGCTGGCTGGTGGAGAGGTCAGGTCCGTTTTGAAGTAACTGAAATGCAAATTTCAGTGGTTGTTTTAACAACTTCTGGTATCCAATCAATCAATTAACCATATTTTATTCCAACTATTCAATAAATACCTGATAATTACAGTAATCAATTTACGATACAAGGTCATCGTGTGGCCGGGAATCCTCAAAAAGCAAGCTTGTCGAGTGTAGACCGTAGTTGTTAGGAAATTGTGTAGGTACTCCTCTTCTAGTGATAATGAAATGGAAAATTTTGCCAAATAATACACCATCAGAATAATAGGAATATGTGCCCATTCCAACAGAACAAAGTTTTATGCAGGAAACTGAGATATGTTTTTGTAAGGCAGATGTTTATTGTAACGCTGTAATGGGCGCCCCATGGCAGGATCAGTGTTTACGCGCACTGCGGCCAGTCAGGCGGATAGTTATCATCTGTAAGGATGTCAAGGTTGACCTGCTGTCATGATCACTGATCATGGCTATAGATATGCTGCGAGACCACTGTAGCTAAGACCAAGTCAGCACCCATGTTGGCGAAGCCACGAGGGTCTTTTCCAACTTGTCAGGAATTTATAATGTTTTTCTTTATTTCTCGATGTTTGCTACACTAGGGTGGCAAAATTCCCTGCCAATCAGAAGCAATGGGGTCAGCATGCATTAACCCCATCCGCATTGTGAATGGTTAACCTTTCAGCGCTTTTCTTATTTGCGTTAAAATTATAAATAATTTGTGTTTGAAACTTCATGAATAATTCAACAACAAAACCGCGAAATCAAAGGCTCTTGTGGCTTCGCCATGCGATCGTGCGCACTGACTAGTATTGGCGCCCACTGGCTTTAAAGCCCCAGCTCAACATTGGTAAACTGACTGTAAATGCTTCCATTCTTTGCACAAATCAAGATATTTGTAACAAAACCAACCTGTGAAAATGTCAGCTCATTTCGTTGTTTCATTTGCGAGAAAACGGTAAAAATGCATTCAGGATTTTTGTACGCATGCTTATAGGCAGAGTTTTCGTCTCACTGAGACGAAAACTAATTTTGGATCTTATTTCGTTGATTATTTAAAAACAATAACACTTCAGGAAGATTATTTTTAAGGAAAGTTTTCTACCCTCATTATCTTTATACCATATAATGTCAATGTAAATCTGTGAACATTTATGTTTTTTCTTCTAACCAATGTTGGGCTGGGGCCTTAAAACAAACAACAACTCAGATTTTGATCTCATTGTACACTCGAAACTATGTAAACGCTTTTGATACCGATATCGTTGTTTTAATACAAAAGATTCAACATGGAAGATGAAGCTAAAACGACCGGTAATCACAGCGTGGAACCTGGACATGGAATAGACGCTGTGCTTGAGAACTATCACCATTTTCGAAATCTAATTTATACTTATCCAAATGGCGGACCTGAGCTGGCCAAGGTGTATGACGACTGGGTGGACACACACTCTGAGGTAAGGTCTCGACCAAAGATACAAGAAACACAATATAGGACACTTGTGCCATTTTGCACGGTAGCAGATGAAACGCCTTTATACCTACCAACCACGTGATGGCGCCCTTCCTCGCGTGCCAATTTTGCTGGGATTATTGGCACAATTTATTGCCGAGCACCAACTTTTCGATCTGCCTTCAACTTGTTTAGTTGGTGGGATCGTTTGGTCTCAGTTTTTCCAATAAAGTAGGCTTAATTATCGCATAAACGATCTTTGGTTTTACCTACCAAACGACAGCGGGCGCACCCATTTTACGTTTCATGTTTCTGAATAGAGTGTCCTAACTTGTGTTTCCAGTATCTTTGCTTGCACCAACCACGTAATGGTGTTCGAGAACACCCTTTTATGAAAAATCGCCTAACACAAGGCCAAAGGACCACTCAAAAAAGAAAAAGAAAAATCAATCCACTTTAGAGAGAGAGAGAGAGAGAGAGAGAGAGAGAGAGAGAGAGAGAGAGAGAGAGAGAGAGAGAGAGAGAGAGAGAGAGAGAGAGAGAGAGAGAGAGAGAGAGAGAGAGAGAGAGAGAGAGAGAGAGAGAGAGAGAGAGAGAGAGAGAGAGAGAGTGAGAGAGAGAGTAGAAGGCAGTTCTGTTCACATTCCTCAGCTCAACATTGGTTAAAACATAAATGTTCACAGATTTACATATATCTTGCATTGTATAAAGATAATGATGTTAGAAAACGTTCCTTGAAATATTCCTGCCTGAAGCGATACCTTATTAAATAATAAATGAAATAAGATCCAAAATTAGTTTTCGTCTCAGTGAGACGAAAACTCTGCCTATTATCATAGGAATGCGTACAAAAATGCCGAAAGCAAATTTTACAGGTTTCTCGCAAAATGTAACGACGAAGTGAGCTGACATTTTCACAGGTTGGTTTTAATTTGTTACACATATCTTGATTTGTGCAAAGAATGGAAGCATTTACAGACACTTTTACCAAATGTTGATCTGGGACTTTAAACTGGAATAGATTTAAAGGTGGAGGAACTTAACAAGATACAGTTTCACAGTGGAGCAGTATACTGAGGAAAGGCTATTTGAATATCTCACATTATTGGCCTTTGGACCAAATGCCAATGGGGGCGCAACACAATGATTGCCTGAAATATCACCATCTCCTTATTTGTGTGTTTTTCTTTTGATTTATATTTCATTATTGGCCAGTATTTTATACTATTGTTTTCTAAGGGCATTATTTTCGTTTGTGGAAATATTTATTTGGCTTCGGCCTTTTAATTTCAAACTGAACGTTTATTTGGTAAATTGTCTTCAAGTTTTTTATCTCACACTGTCTATTTTTTTTTGCCCTGATGGCCGCCCATAAGATGAGGAATTTGTAAGCGTTTATTGCGGGACAACTTGTCGCAGCATCTTGAACTGGGACGGTCGGGGAAGAGGTGAAAATATTGCTTTGTTTATTTGACTTGCTGTTTTATGTTACAAAATAGGGATCGCGCCATCATGGCTACCTTGGTCCAATTAGCCTGGCGAGCGTTGCAGCTGACGTCATCCTTGATAAGACCGCGAGAGTCTTAGATGCAGCATCCGGAACTGGGATGGTCGGAGAAGAGGTAGAGTACTGATTTACTTTCTTTTACTTGCTGTTTTATTTGGCACTTCGTGCAAAATGCAACAAAAAAAAAATGTTCACGACTGGATTGTGTCATTGGGTTAGAAATTTCATACATTTCTGTAAATTTTCTCTAGAATCATGCCATTTACTGTAAAGGAATCAGAAAATTGCCCGCCCATAACCACATAGGAAAGATTGTATTTTTGTCACAGGTGTTGGACGGCAGCAGAGATACACTATCCGCAAAATGTTGTAGTAGATAAAGTAGACTGGTTCCCTATCTTTATCCGTGAGGATAAAGATAGACAATGGTCTTAAGATACAAACCCCGAATGGATTCACTGGATATCTGGCGTTATTCACACGCCTGGAAATGTGACGTCGGTTGAAGTTCATGCTATACTTTATGCGTATGACCTCATTGAAGTATGGCGCCGTCGGCTATAGAGGTCAAAAGAAGGTTGCTCATTGGCCCATCCTGTGCGCCGCGCGTACGTAGAAGTACGTTTTCCATTGTTTCATCATCGTTTTGCCTCTAAGACAGTGGCGTGATGACGTCAATGCATAAAAAGGTCCACTGGTAAGTCATTGCATCACATTAATCACGTGTGTGCATCCCCTGTACACCCAGTTTTACCAAGAAAACGCATTTAATCGTTCAAAGGCAATTCTTATGCCAGAAACTTTTATTTCTGAGAAGACCTCGAGAGTCTTTGAAGGGCGTATATTGTATACAAGCCAAGTTCAACTTTTGAACTTTTGTTACATCAATCGTGTCATACAAAAGCTAGCTCAGTGCAGTTCCTGTGGGCTTCTGGGCCCAATTTCATGGCGCTGCTTACCA
Organism: Marthasterias glacialis; assembly: GCA_911728455.2. Taxonomy (NCBI): domain Eukaryota; kingdom Metazoa; phylum Echinodermata; class Asteroidea; order Forcipulatida; family Asteriidae; genus Marthasterias; species Marthasterias glacialis. The sequence goes on along the minus strand of OU452221.1, from coordinate 27,699,329 downwards.
AATAATTCTGCGCTTACGGCGCCCTGTAAAGCGTATACTCCTATGGACCATGGCAGGGCGTAAGCGCAGAATTCTGCGGTAAGCAGAGCCATGAAATTGGGCCCAGGTGATCATTGGATGGAACCAGTTTGTTTGAAGTGGGCGTAGCTTTCAATAGAATAACGTCACACACTTACGCACATGAGTCAAGACGCGGAACGCACCTCTGTACAATGAGCATCTACCATTTCCGCCATTTTTGGGGTCATTCCCTTGGGCACAATTTTTGTCTCCCGAATTAATGGCGAATAGGCTATAGGATATAGGCGCTTGTAAGTGCGATGCGCGCCCTGAAATGGGTCAATAGATGAAGTAGATGTGCTGTAAGTTGATGCAATAATCCATAGACCGATCCGTTACGGCCCGCCCCCGTACGTGTTGACCAATCACAGCCATGGCTACGCCATCGAAAGTCCGACACAATAAAATCCTATCGGAAAAATTTGTGTGCGCGTACTTATAGCATGACTGTGTGCGTTCATGTCATGCAGTGTGGCATTGAAGAGACGCACATTGTACTGCCCACGTGTTGATGACGTAGCCAATGCTGTGATTGGTCAATATGTTTAGGGGCGGGGCTTAATTGATCGGTCTCTTGTCAACGCAGGTCATGCAAATAAGGAACTATTTTTGAATCCGTGTATTATCAAAATGGAAGACGGACCTTCCGCTGTTCCGAAGCCCTCGCTTTTGAACAATCAAAAGGCTTGTTTGTAAGTGTACCAAAATGGACATATCATTTTATCTCAACAGTTGAAAGGTCATGGGTTCACCAACATCGACGCCTTGGACCCATCTCAGGGTGCGCTTGACTACAGTAAGACACTGGACGTGTATACTAACTACATATGGGACACTTTAGATGAGCACCAGACTCAAATCCCGGAAGGTCAGTCTGGATCAATGTACAATTTTTTCTGCAGTTTATTGAAAGAATGTGACAATGTTTTTGGCCCTCAGTGGATGCCTCAGATTCTCCTATAAACATTATTCATAAAATATACCTGGGACAGTTTGTCCATTCTGACTGGTCGAGACTAGGAGATCACGTGGCCATGATTAAACGTGCGATAGAGTCGTGGCACAACACTTTTGTGCCGCACAAAGCGTTCAAACATGGACTGAGGAAGAGGGCGCTATCAGGCAATTGCGCAGAGCGCACAAATTGCACAGCCCAATTGAAATTGGTAGCCCCCATTGATCTCCAGAGATCAACGGTAGCCCCATGGAGGAAGATGGTAGCGCGCAAATTTGGCTTGCGCAAGTTTGAATCTTGTGCGCGCAATTTTGAAGCTTGCCCGAGACGCTCAACATGGTTACAAATTTAACGCAGACCTGAGCGAGGTGTGAGCCGGGATTTGTTCTCAACTTGTAAAGGTTTTTGGATGTTTTTAACAGAAAGGTATTTATGAATGAGAACAAAAGTGTGAAGAAGACGTTTACAACTAGTTGTTTAAAAACACATTGAGTCCTAGGTCTCGAACTAGTTGAAAACCTCTTCATCTTTATTATTTGATCCATACTTCTATATGCTACGATGCTCTTTTCACCCAACTTCCACCATAGATTCTTATGACGCTGTCTTGATGGGCGGAGCTTTCGGACTACCCGGTCACGTGTCCGATGCTTGCTTCCCAGAACTCATACGTATAACAAAACCAGGTGAGAAACCAAGGTGTTATTCTTTTTGTTTACACATGGAGTAGGGGTAGGATAAATTAGGGTTCTTGGTCCACACGCAAATTTGTGATTTTTGATTTCCAACTAAAGCAAATTCTGGATTTTCAGAATGTTCAAATTACAACAATATCTACCACCAACATTACTTGGTAAACGTTAGTTTCCATACAATTTTTTTTTCGCGTAATGGTACTTCTTGTGCATTGTCGTCCTATCTTTAATATTAGTTTGAGGCCACGGGAAAATAACTAAACATAAGATGGTCTCTAGTGCAATCTAGGATATTTCAGAGGCGTCGTATACATTATTTTCGAAACAGACCCAATTTGAAACAGACCTTATGCATTGACGTCATCTAGCCGCCATCTTAGAGGTAAAACGCTGATGAAACAATGGAAACGCATTTGTACGCGCGGCGTACAGGATTGGTTAATTAACGTACAGGATTGGTTAATTAACAGCTTCCTTTTGACCTCTAGGCGAGGGCGCCCTATTCAAAATGACGTCATGTGCATACGGTCTATTAGGAATTTGCTTTATTTGCCTTTGGTTTTTGGAACCGTACATTTGCCTCAATGTTATATAATTGTAGATATATGCCATAAAACTAACCTGTGTAAATGTCAGTTCGAAAGGTGGCAGCGTGTTTGAAATATCACCAGAAATCTGGAGCGGTTGTGTTCACGCAGAAGAAGTATCCGTCATTGGAATACACATTCTTAGAACCGTTACGGCCATAACGCTTCTCAGATTCAAATTTTGGGGGGATAAAAAGTGATGTATTTTTCCATAACTGCAGTACTTCGAAGTGAAACGTTTCTCAAAATGCATTTATACTATCGAAAGCTGCTGTACTTCTTACCAAGTGAGTTATTATTGCCATAAATTTTCAGAGTCATTACCAAACGTATACAGCCTCTTTAAGTCATTTTTTGTTCAATCAGTCAGCGAAAATATTAAGAGGGGTCACCCACTGCGTCCACCCATAAATCTGCGCCTGTATCTACACTGTGTTTTGCTGGTAAACCCTTTTCTGTTAAGCTTGACTTTCGTTTCCTTCCTCGATCTAGGAGGTTACATCATGTTCACTGTGGGCACTTTAGTAATTGACCAATGGAAAGACAAGTTGGAAGCAGCCATTGAGGCAGATCGCCGAAAGGGATTGTGGGAGCTGGTGGAAATGCGCTGGTGTGCCTACATGAAAGCCACTGATGAGAAAGCCATAGTGCCAATACTGAGGGTTACTAAAGGGAAGATTTTTTGAAAAAATTGTTTTAAAAAATGACTGTCATTATATTTATTTTTTTAACCTATATTTGATCGCCGAATCCTTTGTTGGTTGTGTTTCTTCAAAGATTACAATTATTATTAATCTGCTAATGTCAAATTATTGAGTTTTGGTTATGGATCAAATATTTTTGTTTTTTATTATTGTGTATTTGGTAAAAATAATTTGCTTTGATTAGATAAGATGGTCATGCTTTTAATTACGGTTGTTTTCAATCAAGATTATTTTGATAGTTATTAAGTTTAGTTTTGATAAGGGTTTCGGTCTGAGAACTGAGGTGCTATTTCTTCATCGGGATTTTTGTCCATTTTGATTTTCTTCTTGTTCCAACGCCGCATCAAAGTTTTTTCTAATAACTTTCTAGCTATGATAGGATTGTAATCTTTAAGTTCTGTATGGAAAGGTAAAGTAAGGACAATGTATAAATACAACCCTCGGAGCAACCACATTAATCAACAACTTCGCTGGATCCAGGAGGTTAACATTTCGTCCACCCTGTCTTTAAGGTCAATAACCCACCCTGCAAGCCCAAAGCCATTATAAATCACTGTGGGGGTGAATTGGAGTGCCAGTCAAGACTTAGACTTGTGTTATTTAGGACCAGTGTGCGGCCCAAGTTGTTTTCACAAAGTGCATACCGCCCTGTACCAAGGGAATACTTGGCACAGGGGTCAAGCAATTACTGCACTGAGACAGGTGGCTGCTGTCTTTCAACACTCCTTACTCCGCAGTGGTTAGGGTCTGGCCAATGGGAGTCTACAGGCTTGTGGGGTATATCAGGGGTGAGGATTACGTGGAATCTTGGCCTTATTGGCCCATTAAAAAAAAATTATGACCATATTTGGTAACAATTGGATTATTTTTTAACCCTGACACCAGGGTTTTAAATGATTAATTGGTAAATAACTATAACTGACCAACTATTATCCTCCACATGATAAGCCTTATGTAGAAAGTACAGTTGGGAAAAAACCCTTCCTTTTAAATTTGTGGAGGCCCACTTCACAAAGTCTCACGTGACGTCATCATTACGACAATCTTGGTTGTGCCATTTTGAAAAGTCAATGTCCTCGTCCGCGCGAATTTTAGTCAGCGTTTAAACTTATATACCTATTGACCTCCAAAACGGCGAGCGTGGCAAAATCGCCGCGTGTGACGTGAGTGCAAGGGGTCAATTATACTGACCCAATTCATCTGCATGACGTCATCATCCCAATAATCTTGGTGGCGCCATTTTAGGAGTCAGTGTGGTGTGTTTAGAGTAGTGCGCATTTTAGGCGACTTGGCGTTTGAACGTTTGCCATAATTCTGTACGTGCGATTTGATGTCCAAAAATAATGGCGAGCATGGCAGAGAGTAACCGCATTTATTTATGAGCAATTGGAAAAGTAGTCCTTCATCTGTTTAGACATGCGTCTCAGGCTGCCACCGAAAGTGTAATAAGAGACGCTATACGGGAAGGAAAAATAGCTGTGGATTTAACGTCCCACTCTTCCCGACTCCTTGTGTAGTCATCGTTTTTATGAAGTACCGGTAACGACTCTGCACCACCGTCAAATTTCGTTTTTGGAGAAAATCACGCTTGAAGAGTTTAACTGTTTTTAAACTGCTGTTTCGAGACTACCGACTATTTTTTTGGTCTTTTTTGCCGTTTCTGAGATATGGACCCCTAAAAATTTAAGCCCCGCCCCCTCTTTTTGAATTTGGTGTTTTTTTGGCATTTTTGGAGGTCTATATGTCCAAATTGAGATAAGATATGTTGCTACCAATTGGTTCACAGGTTGACTGGCATCCAAACAACTAGAATCTGCTGTCAGAAGTAGTGCAGAAAATTTGTCTATCAAGGTTTAGGTCTTTAAAAACCTACATTTTAGCCTACGGAACAACTTTTCGTCATTTTTGAGACCCCTGGTCCCCACGTGAATTGTCCGATTGCTTTGATATTACATTTGGTCATTAACTGGGTGCATAGGTCTGAGCTAAAAACAGGATAGACCAATCACACCTTTGGTGGGTGTTTGGCAGGGGTCTGAAAATGGGCCCTGACGATGAGTTGTCAGTATCGCCATATAGTGATTTGTGTTGTTACATCACACTTTGCTTAGCAATTCAGACTGACTCGCACCTCAGACCATCAACCATAGCTCTTTGTAAACCCGGCCCCCGGTTCCAGACGTTTTAACAGCAGTTCCTTTAAAAGTTGCATCCCCGGTGTTTCGATACCAAAAGCTAAAACTGTGAAATGTTACGGGCGAACGAACATTGAAAGAGTATCGGCTACTGACCCAGTTCACCTGACGTCATCATCACAACAAATTGGGTTGCCATTTTGGGAGTAAATGTCCCCCATGCGTTATTATTGAATGGTTTATTTGTATTGAATGGACTATTTAAAAAAATATTGCCTTTGGCAGCCACAGGGCCGAATTGCAACAATGTTACAATTAAAAAGGGTACATTCAACATAAAAAAACATTAACACAAAATTGTTATGAAAATATAAGACAAATTAACGTCAATACAGTGTATAGTGCACATGTATGGCGACTCGGCCTTTAAACCTTTACCATAATTTTTACAGTGGCGAGCGTGGCAGACAATAGTCGCGTGTGACACCAGGTGCAAGAGGTTAAAACAACTTGTTTACATACGATTCTAAACCAATCAGACAATCCCTCCATATTACAGTATAATGAATATTCATTGGTTTACAAAATAAAATAATGGAGGCGTGATGTATACATAATTATTGTCACGCGTACAATATCTTTAGTCGACGTTTGTCAAGCTAAGAACCGAGCTCGGGTCTTCGTCAACTTGAAGGAATTACGGGGTGAGTAAATAACCTGTTGTGGTGTCCATCATGCAACCCCGCGGGTTGTGACAATTTTAACGAAGTTCTTTGCAACATTGGGATAGCCCCAACAATCCAAAATCATGTTCAGACAATATTGTATTGTACGACAACACAGGCCCAGAACAGTAAATGCTTATCATCGGAACAGGCACGTACAAATCATAGCAAAGTCCGCCGATATTTTGGTTGTTGAGTTACCATAGAGTGGAGTACTTTGGAGAATATTGTGAGTGTCTACAGCCAAAGACACTGAGGGGTTAGTTGATAGTACATGAACCTGGGGTTATCACGCGTTTACAGGTAGAATACAGGATTGGTATTCATCAAAACAAAACATTATTAGCATCAGTGTGAAAGCTTACTGATAATGAAGTTCATACCAGTCCCAATCTTCCATAGAAACATTTCCGTCTAAATTACTGTGAAAGTCGAGAAAATAGAGTTTGAAGACCTCGATTTTAAATTCGGTTGTAACAATCGAAATTAAGGACACTGTGTTTACATGCTCAAACGTGTGCACGTTTTTTACAATAATTCTCTTGACAGGGACGACGTATTGAGCCCAAATTTTCACTGTTTTTGTTTGTCATGTATAATTATTTATAAATCACACAAAGTAAGAAAACTGCACTACCAGCTTTACCAAACCTATCTTACCTTTAAGGTGGGTAAAGATCGGTGGTTATACAAAACTCAAGCATTTCAAAATAATAGAGTTTTTAAGTTGCAACAGGACGCTTCAATACTGAAAATGAAATTTTAAAGTAACGCAATCCTCCAGAGAAACATTAATTCCGTCTTAAGTGCTTGAGAAAATAGTTCTAAAGAACCCCAAACCACCATTGCTTATTATAGTGTTTGCCATTCCAGCAATCGAAATAAATACAAATAATTTAGATTCAGGTTGGCTCGGTGGTTTCTTCCCCTGCCTTTCACCTCTGTGGACCCCGGTTCGAATCCCGGACTGGAATCTTTCATGTGATTGTGTTTTTCAGTCCCTACCTGTGGCGAGTTTTGGCGACCTGGACCAGAAACAAGGTTGAGCTTCGGTCATTGGTTTAGTGTTTTCGCGTGTTCTGTTCAACCGCACGGCCCTAATTTGGTAAAATGGTGTAAGTCGACGTGTATACTAACTTCATATGGGACACTCTAGATGAGCACCAGACTCGTTTAATCTGCAGTTTATTTTTTAAGAATGTGATGATGTTTAATCTGCAGGTCAAAGGTGATCTTACGTGGCACGAATTTGTTTGTCGCGCGTTGCCGAGTGGGCGTCTTTAATTAACCCTCTTATTATTATTGATGGGTCGAAACTTTCGTAAACAGGAAGAGGTGACCGGGGGTACTAGGTCAGGGAAAATGGTCCAATGAGCATGCGTATGTGCCTACATGAGCCCATCCCGGCACCTTTGATTCAGGAGCTGGAAGCGAGCGAACTATTTTCTCAGTTATTAAGTAAATCGCGCCCTCTATCGACAGGTCGTACGCTTAGATGCGGGGTACGGCTAAAACACAACCAACGCCTTGGGAGGGAGTCTAATGCGGCGTGGGGGGACAAGAAGAAAATCACAACTGACAAAAATCAAGATGAAAAAATTACGCACCCTGTGTCTGAGCGGAATTCTCATCTAAAACCAAAAAATATGTGTACATGTGCAAAAAAGACCGTGTAGTTCAAAAACAAACATGCTAAACCATCAAGTCAAAAGCAAGCTAGTTTTACCACAGAGCAAGTACCTACCAAGTATACAGAACAAATCAAACGTGCTCATATACAGAACTATATACAATTTCACGTTAGCAGATTAATAATATATGTTGGAGAAACACAGACAGAGGATTCAGAAGACAAACAAAAATAACGAAGTATGATTCGGTCACAGCGTAAAGTAATGAAACATTTGGAAATGTAAAAGGAATCAGGAAACGTTAATACACAAAATAAACATTACTGGCTAAATCTTCCCTTTGGTAACCCTCAGTATTGGCACCATGGCTTTCTCATCAGTGGCTTTCATGTAGGCACACCAGCGCATTTCCACCAGCTCCCACAATCCCTTTCGGCGATCTGCCTCAATGGCTGCTTCCAACTTGTCTTTCCATTGGTCAACTACTAAAGTGCCCACAGTGAACATGATGTAACCTCCTAGAGGAAGGAAACAAAAGTCATGCTTAGCAGAATTAGGTTTACCAGCCAAAATACAGTATAATATATATTGCTCGCGACTGGTTCCCTGATACGTTATGCTTAGCAAAGTGTTCAGCAATAGTTTCTGCTCAACAGCTTGATGACAAAATAGGACGGATGGCGTACTCTTATAATACATAAATCCAATTACAAGGCAAATACACTCTTCAAAACATACCCAATCTGCCAAGACCATAATTCACACTAGAGTAGGTAAACATGAAAGGCAACTAATTTTACTGGTTACAAATTAAAAATCTGAGGATTCCTATATACGGTGATCCTGAAGGGACATCGTAAATCACAAATAATTATGTGCGCACTGTCATGAGAATTGTTTCGGGCCAGGAAACGTCCCCCGCCCCCAATAATGTGTAAGAACAAAGACAAAACAACATATAGTTTATTAATAGATTCTCACCTGGTTTTGTTATGCGAATGAGTTCAGGGAAGCAAGCGTCAGTCACGTGACCAGGCACTCCGAAAGCTCCGCACATCAAGACAGCGTCGTAACAATCTGTGGTAAGAGCATCGTTGTAATGATAATAACGGAGCAGCCCAAAACATCATCACATTCTTAAAAAAATAAACTGCAGAAATATGGTACTGACTATACCTTCCGGGATTTAAATCTGGTGCTCGTAACAATCTGTGTTCAGTACAAGAGCATCGTAGTAGTGATAATAACAGAGCGGGTCAAGGGGGCGACGGTAAGCCACAAACATCATCACATTCTTAAAAAAAAATAAACTGCAGATTAAACTAACCTTCCGGGATTTGAGTCTGGTGCTCATCTAGAGTGTCACATATGTAGTTAGTATACACGTCCAGTGTCTTACTGAGGTCAAGCGAACCCTGAGATGGGTCCAAGGCGTCGATGTTGGTGAACCCATGACCTTTCAACTGTTTGGATAAGATGATGCATCTTTTTGTTCACAAATACAACCGAGCGTTTTGTGATTGCTTGAGGGCAAATGGTTCCGGAACCAGTGGAGGACCGTTGGCCATTTTGAATCCGTACACAGATTCAGATAATGCCCGACAGACCCTAAGGTGCGGGGCAGCCCCAGAAGATCTAGAAGTTCCGCATAGCCTAGACAAAGCGAACGCTGATGAGCAACTTTCCGAGTGTATAGGAGTTGGTTAGCTGAATATTCATCGCACTAAAAACAAATCTGTTTTGTTATCTGCATAACGATAACATGGCACACAACAGAAGGTTGGAACCGAAAATGCCTGGGTAACACAGTCATAAAATCTCTCTAAATGTCAAAGAGTGAATAGCCACTTGCACCAATCTTGCAAAGAGCCATATAATTGACTAATCTTTTTTAGAGTGAAAGGCGGGTATTTGCAACTTCAATTTCACTCAAAAAGGGTGATGCACGGTGAGTTTCACTCTCAAAATAACCTAACTGACCCCACTCGGTCGAGAGAGTGTAACTTCCACTCTTACATTTAGAGAGTGCATCGCGCTTGGAAGTATTGAGGCTTAGTAGGTTTTGCAATGAATGCTGCCCAGTATTTGCCAAACACGGATGGGGAAAATTGGTACAACTATATTTTTTATAAAGTTCCAAAAACAAATCATTTCTCTCTCTCTTTGTTTGTTAAATATTGTTATTATTCACATTTTATTTTAAGCCCATGTGGCTATAGACCTTTCTTTTGCAACGTCACAGCCTGAGTTTTTGACAACCGAGATGGAGAAACTACGGAAAGCCATCAATGCAAAGCAAAAACAGATTATCACAAGTTAAACAAATGTTACACAAATATTCAAAAATTGTGTAGAATTTGTTGTTGGAAACAAACCAACCAAATTGGGATGTGTTTTCTTTGATTAATTGGAATGTTTGGTCACATCGTCTGTCAACAAAACTTGAAAGTTTTGCTACATTTAGCGTCCATGCCAACCAGCTTATCAACAATAGAAAGGTCTATAATCAGTACTTTCTGCGGAAGATGCCGCGTGAGACAAAAATGGCACGTCTTTCAAAATGGCATACCCTGGTGACGTCATTTGCAAAGGGTACAATGCGACGTTCCCTGCATTGACACAACGTATCTACAATGTATACTTCAACTTATTTTTAATATCCTACCTCTTGTCCGACCATCCCAATTCCGGATGCTGCATCTAAGAGTCTGGCTGTCTTATCAAGGATGAAGTCAGCGGCAATGATCGCTAGGTTAACCGGACCCAAGTAGTTGAAGGAGCGTTTGACCTTCGCGCGTCAAAGAATCGTGACATGGAGAAAATATCAATACAAAATGACAACAGTATTTTTTTGTATGCACTATTTCTATAAAATATTTTCTGTGCAAGCTTCATTTTAAGAATATTGATCAAAGGAATGATTTTGTCTGATTTTCACAGGTTTAATAGTCGTGAAAATGTCAAACCTTTGAGCTGACTTTAAGAAGGGATGTATCAATAGTAAGGTCATTCAGCTTAAGGCAAGGGTGTTGCTGTCATTTTCGTTCTTTGCTGTTGGTGATTGTTGGTGGTTGTTGGCAGCTGCTGCAGCTGCGACATTACCTCAGTGAATGTGTTCGCCCAGTCGTCATACACCTTGGCCAGTTCAGGTCCGCCATGTGGACAAGCATAAACTTGATTCCGAAAATAATTAACGTTCTTTAACGAATCGGCCATTTCTGGTTCCTCTCTGTCTTCATCTCCCATGTCGAATCGTTGGTGCTAAAGACAGAGAACGGGATTTGTAATATTACGATGAAATACGCCCAAGTTTCAATCTGAAAGCTCCCCCATTGTAAAGGCGTCGTCAGAATAATGACAGAGTTGCGGGGGGAAAAACAGTTGAATACCCCCAAATCCCCATTTTGCTTATTCCGTTTATAGCAATAGAAATAAGCCCAGTGCATACACACAATCCCACGAAACATAAACTGTTAAATTGCTTTTTCACTAAAAAAAAACAAAACACTGGGTTTTGATTACGTCAATTTATTCCCATCCTCCAGCTTTCAATTCTTAATAATACATTGTACAACCGATTTGTAACATTGTAATGGTAATATGTTTCTGGTAATAAGTCCAATGGACGATCAAAAGCTATAGTACTGTGGCCGGTGGTCTAAGGGCCTGTGTACAGAAGATGGTGAAGAAATGTCAGGAATTATTTAGATGTGGGAGGAAAACCCCACAAATAGGGAAACACACTCTATCTGGGGCGTGTTTTGGCGACCTCGACAAGAAACAAGTTTCTGACGTCAAATTCACAGACCAGAACAATTTTTGAGAGCTACGCAAAAACGGGTCGGTAACCAGGAACAGTTTGTGACGTGGATACATTTCTTAGAAATTAATGTTCTCAAAATGTTCAGTGGCTCATTAGGGAGTAAGCTACAGTTGTCACAGACTAGAGATCTTGCTTTCGTATTTAAGGTATTTAATTCGAACTGTAAATAAACATACAAAACAAGAAATACTTAATACATGTCAAAAAGGTACTTAATTCATGACATCCTATTGGTAAAAGCTGCTGACTTATCGGTAAGACAAACGGTTATAAATAACTCTCCAAAAACCTTCATCGTAATTCAGAAAATACTTGGCAAACATATGAAACTTTCCTTTGTTTTTGCTTTCACCTAATCCGTACTTTCATGCATTCATTTTAGCTGAAAATCATTCAATCAAACTGAGGAATGCCCATCATAAATAAAACAATCCATACTTTCTAAAATCTGGACTTAAACTGGCAAAAGTAGTGTTTCTTACGCCTTAATGAACCTCTATCCTGCATGTAAACAAGTTGCATATACTAAACTGGCAAAAGTAGTGTTTCTTACGCCTTAATGAACCTCTATCCTGCATGTAAACAAGTTGCATCTAGTTGATTTAACATGAAAACTTTAAGTTTTGTCTACTTAAAAAAAAGGCTTATATCTTCTTCAATAACAACTGAAAAACTACTCATTATTTTGGCAATACTCCAGGTTAATCAGGTGTCCATAGGCTTTGTACTTTTCGGTAAAAACTGCTGAACTAACTACAAACTTTTCGGTGAAAAACGGCTACGTATGCATAGTCAAATATGGCTGACACAATAGCATATGAACATGTCCAATTACAGTCTATTGAGGGCGCTCTTCAAGAAACAGACTCAGTCTCACAAGGCTCAGTGGAACATACAGCCTTCTAAGCACATGATAAGTTTGCACACGAAAAACAAGTTTGCGATGGACGCAATACTCCTCATATTATTCTTTTTGTAAACATTTTAGTGATGGAAAATAGTCAGTTCGCGATAGCCTCGATGAATTGCAGAGGGCTGGGTAATTTAGCCAAAAGAAGAGATGTTTTTCACTTTCTTAGAAATGAAAATTATTCTGTTTATTGTTTACAAGATGTTCATTTGGATGAGGACATGCATGGAACATCTCGTCCGGAGGGAATGGGGTTTGGAATGTTTTCAGTTCTTTTAGGAGTAATTCCAGGAGAGCTGCTATTCTTTTAAACAACAATTTTGAGTATAAAGCCAAGTGTGTTAAAAACGATGTAAACGGTAACTTGTTAATTCTGGACTTGGAAATTGGTGACTACAAAATCGCTCCGGGTCAACCTGTATGGACCAAAACGACGACCCTGGTTTTCATGAGGATATTTGTACTGCCTTAACTGACATGGATAACGCATATATTCTATGTGGAGACTGGAATTTGATTTTAAATGAACGTCTTGATTGTGCGAATTATATCAATTATTTAAGCAATCCTCTGGCAAGAAACGAAGTGCTTAGTATTTGTAACAACCTTGATTTAATAGATGTTTGGCGAGTACACAATCCGGATTCTCGTAGATACACTTGGAGACAACATCAAACTCTTCAACAATCCAGATCGGATTACTTTTTAATTTCATCGGAGCTTAACTCCAATTTTAGTAGCGATATTAAGCCTGGGTACAGAACCGACCATTCCATATTTTCGGCAAAGAAGGAATTCCTCCTTTTTTGTCATGTGACATTTGGGTGATACCGGATCTTAAAATCGACAAAGAATAGTCGGAGATTTTTGGGTCTGGCAACCAGACTAAGAGACGAGAGGTATCTATACGGCGCTCTGCCCATGGTGGTGAGGTTGGCCTGAACTTGACCGAGTTAATAACGTCACTATGTCGTTGCTAAAGTGGGAGGGGCTTGTAGCATTTACGACGTAGGACGTAGCATTTACGAATGGGCATCTGCCTAGTGCACAACTCTATGGCATATCTGCATGCATGCATGCATTTTCGCTGGTAACCTTATTCTGATAAGCATACTTTTGTTGTACTCAGATATTTGATCTGAAGTGCAAATCAATCTAAATTGCTAACCTAAGTGTGATGTTACAATACAAGTTGTGGTAATACCCAACAACTCATCTTTTAAGATGAATTTTAGTACTTTGTGAAATCGACCGCAGCATTCGTTGTGAAAATTGCGATGTCAAAATGTGTGTCGCACTCGCATGAAGTATTACAACAGGTTTTAGGCGGGCTATACACTAACTCTATAGTGCAATAGATAAACAACCACACTTATCAACCGTCTGAAAAAGATCGTATTATATTATGTACTTACAATTTACTCCTTTCAGTTTTTGTTGTTACTGGTATGTTTGGGCACCTTGAGTATGGTGTACCAACAAGAGTGTAATCCCGTACGCAATATTGTCAGGTCCAGATGTTTTATCATTTTAAATCAAATAAATAAGTATGCCCAGTGTCTTGGCTGACGCTTGTCAATTTCCAGCGCATGCGCGTTCATTGCATATGAATGACAACACACTTCGTCGGATGACGGACTGGAAAGTTAACATGAATGTTTATGACGCAACGAACACATCTTATCAATGAGAAGACCGACTAGGTTGGGAACTGATTTTTTTTAAATTAACACGGATGTTAAATTTTCATCGGGATAAAGAATTTTATTTGCGTTTTAACACGTCGCACTGTATGCTCAGTACTTGTGTCTTTCTCCACAAGACTTGGGGAAGACACATTTCAGAAAACGTGTTATCATTAGGGCACACGGTGATACTAGAATATCTATGTGTTTGAGATCCTCGTCGAGCATGTCTAGGAGTAATACACCGATCAATTAAGCCCCGCCTACTAACGTATTGACCAATCACAGCCTTGACAATGCAAACACGTTAAAAGTCCAACACGTTAAAAAATCCCATCAGAAAAGAAAACAAACCGCCGCTATTGTTCTGACACACAACAGCACACACAACTGTACCAACGTTTGTTTTGTTTAAATTTTTGTTCGTATTTCTGATGGTGCAAATCCCACACAGCAGTGGTCCCTGTACAGTCGTGTAAAAGTGGTTTAACAGTGTTCCTGTCTGTGTTGTTCTTTGGACTCAAGGCACTGCTCAAAAGGCCACCAAACTAAATCCATACTGTCGCTTCACTAAAACCATATTCATACCATTCACGAAATCCACGTACTTGTGTGTATCAGATACACCGCAACCGAAGCTCCACTGCATCCGATCAAAACGCATCTTCCAAGGGCCGTTGAGCAAAGACAACCCCACTCCCTGGCATGCAGGCTTAGCGCGGTCACACGCTCGCTCATTCAAGCATTATTGTTTTCGCCCAATGGCTTTAAAAACAGCAACTCAAATTTCAACTTATTGAAAACATTGGATATAAACTATGTAAACGCTTATAATATTGGTACCGGTATCATTGTTTTAATACAAAAGATTCAACATGGGAGATGAAGCTAAATTGACCGGTAATCACAACGTAGAACCTGGACATGGAATGGACGCTTCGTCAAAGAACTATCACGATTTTCGAAATCTGGTTTATACTCTAAATGGCGGACCTGAGCTGGCCAAGGTTTATGACGAATGGGCGAGCAAATACAATGAGGTAAGCTCGCGACATCACAACTAACACAACCAATAATGGGTCCATAACGGGTCCATAATAAATACACACGATGGTAGTACGGCGAGAGTGGTGGTCTGACACAACTACCACCGACACCATTCCCGAAAACAACAAGACGGCAGAGACGACGGCTGTCACGACGACGACAACGACGACGACGACGTCAGCTAGCAGCAGCAACAGCTGTTTCCTAAAAAGGTTGCGTATTGAAAATATGGAGAAAATGAGATCCCATTGTCGCGTTTTCACGACATTAAAATATTATGTGAGATTAGAATCATACAACATCACTCCTCTGATCCAATTCTGAAAATGAAGTTATTACAGAAAATAATATACAAAAATACTGGATACAAAAACAAAAATTGTTTTTATTTTGTATTTTATTTTCTCCCATGTCACAGGAAGCACACTCTTATTACGTCTACGTAGGTCCGGCTAACCTGGCGAGCATTGCAGCTGACGTCATCCTTGATAAGACCGCGAGAGTCTTAGATGCAGCATCAGGAACTGGGATGGTCGGAGAAGAGGTAGACTTTTGCTTGCGGAAACGTTCAAGTAGTGGATTACGTTGGGTTTATCCATTGGCAAGTTAGGGAATGTATACCGTTGAAGCCCTTTGCAAATCAAGTCATCAGGGTACGCCATTTTGAAAGACTTGCCATTTTTTTGTGTCAAGCATCGTCCAGCACTTTATATCGAAACGATCTTAAAATAAAATTTGAATCATAATAATATTCAACAAAGCAAGATAGAAATGATTTGTTTTTTTAAACCTGAGGGCAATAATGTCTAATTTTTCCCACCCGTGGTAGCATTAAAAATTGACAGCATTCATATATACAAACCAATAAGCCTAAATAATGGGAGGCTTTTAAGACGTTAGCGGGCGCCCCAGTAAGCGGTCTTTTTTTATATTGCTCTCATAAAAGAGAGGTTGCGTGACAGTCACAAAAAGAAGATCAGCTCTAGTGCAGGGTTTGCGCTTAAATTTTAATTAAGCTTGTCATTTATCTGGTCCGTCAGATTTTTCACTATAATTTTGTGTTTAACTTGGCTAGCAGACCACTGTTTTTAAGGAAGAACGTTGTAATTATACCGAAAAAGATGCATCATCTTATCCCAACAGTTGAAAGGTCATGGGTTCACCAACATCGACGCCTTGGACCCATCTCAGGGTTCGCTTGACCTCAGTAAGACACTGGACGTGTATACTAACTACATATGTGACACTCTAGATGAGCACCAGACTCAAATCCCAGAAGGTTAGTTTAATCTGCTGTTTATTTTTTTAAGAATGTGATGATGTTTGTGGCTCACCGTTGCCCGGCAACCCTGGACCTACTCTGATCGCTACTACGATGCTCTTATCTCACTGAACACAGATTGTTACGACGCTGTCTTGATGTGCGGAGCGTTCGGAGTACCTGGTCACGTGAATGATGCCTGCTTCCCTGAACTCATTCGCATATCAAAACCAGGTGAGATGCTATGAATAAACTATAAACATATGTTGTTTTTGTTTACACATTATGGGGGGCGGGGGTGTTTAGGCATATAACGATATAAATGACATGTTATTATTTTGTGATTTGCGATGGCCCTTCAGGATCACCGTACAGGATCACTGAAGCAAATTCGGAATCTTCCTTCGTTATTATTTTCTTACAATAAAATTACATGCCATTAATTTTTACTCCAGAATGAATTATGGTCTTTGCAGAGTGCGTTTGTTTTGACCAGTACCGTATTTTGCCTTGTAATTGGATTTATGTAATAAAATACGCCCTCTATGGGTCCCATCTTCTAAAGCTGCTGAGCAGAAACTACAGACCTTTATCACTCTGCAGCCGTCTTTGTCGGTTTCCCTGTATACCCAATGACACTGATAGTTTCAATTTTCTATTTATAAAAAGGGGCCAAACTATTTTTCCCTTCCAGCCTCAGTTTGGTATACAGTAGTTTGAATGGATGAAAAACAAGATGGCTGCACCATGATAAAAGTCTATTGCTGAACACTATTCTAAGCATAACATATCAGGGAACCAGTCGCGAGCAACATATTATTATTACACTGTATTTTGGCTGGTAAACCAATTTCAGCTAAGCAAGAATCTTGTTTCCGTTCTCTAGGAGCTTACATCATGTTCACTGTGGGCACTTTAGTAGTTGACCAATGGAAAGACAAGTTGGAAGCAGCCATTGAGGCAGGTCGCCGAAAGGGATTGTGGGAGCTGGTGGAAATGCGCTGGTGTGCCTACATGAAAGCCACGGATGAGAAAGCCATGGTGCCAATACTGAGGGTTACCAAAGGGAAGATTTAGCCAGCGGTATTTTTGTACTTACGTTTTCTGCTTTCCTTTTAAATGGCAATAGACCGTTTGCGCGACCAATGTTTACATGCGGTCACGTGACCCCTTATGGGTATAACGCCATACAGCTGATGGCAAAATACGTGTACAGAGATATGCCGTGACACGGAGTGACTACAAAAACAGTCGATTTTACTTTTGTTAAGTGATAAACTAGTTAATCAGCCCCCTTATTTAAAGTAGTATGTTGTGGCATTAATTTAAATCACATCTGTGTTTCACAATTTAACAGAATTCTACTAAAAAGAGGTTTTTTAGCCATGCACTACCGGCATCAGATGACTATTTTGTAGCCACCCGCCTGTTATTCTGTTTGTAATGTTGGCCTAAATCACTGTAAAAAAAAATAATAAAAAGGATAAAGATTGTTGGAAAAGTGAACATTTATACCTACCCTTGCAAAATTTCAAATAGGCAAAGAAATCACACAGTTTCGGAGCAATTTCTTTTGAGGATTTCAGCTTCAAAACTTTGAATTTTTTGTGTTGAAAAGTGTGTGGTGATCGCGGTCGTCTGGCCTAAACGTTCCGTCGCGCCCTGTACACATCATGCACATTTTATACGGTACTTTCACAATTTTCAAGACTTGCTGGAACTGGCTTTACTGGATTCATTCAGCCACTTGAAGGTCTCTGGTACAAACTCTGGAATATTTGTCAGAGATTTCAAGCAAGAAAAGCCTCGATCGAATAAACTAAATGCATTAATCATCGTGTACCGTACCGCACTTTCCTATGGAAGACGTCGTGTGTGTTTACATATTATTTTTATACCCAGAAGGGGTCACGTGACGCGGGTTGTGCAATCGGTCTATTATTATTATTGTTATTTATTTTTATACTTTTATCCGCGACCGAACCCTACTTAAATCTCGTCTATCTTTTATTAACGATTCCTCTGTTTGTGTTTCTTCAAGATTATTTTTTAGGTTGGTGTCTTTGATTTTTTAATGTAGGCCTATGCGTACTTGGTTAAATTAATTTGCTATAATTTGAATGAGGTGGAGGATATTTGTTTTACTACTGCGACCTTTAATAACTCTTATTTACTTCTATTAATGGTTTTCGGTCCCAAAGCTGAGGTTCTTAATTTGGTTTTCATCGAGATTCTTGTCAGTATTGATTGTCTTCTTGTTCTCACGCTGCATCAAACTTGAATTCCTCGAGTACTCACATTCTAATACCATTATTTTGACACTTGGTAATTTCAACATATCGTATATCTTATAAAGTGCAAAAATAGCCTTTTATTTCAATTAATAATTCTACAAAAATGAAGAATTTTGGGGTAAAATTAACTTTCTTTGGTAAACGATTGTGGTCTGAAGTGCTGTATCGAGAGATAAGGTAGGCCCGTGGAAATCCTTCAAAAATAATTAAAATTAATAAGTAAATTAATAACAATTAAAAAATAACACATCCCATTATTTTTTCCCCAACAAATTCAACACTATAGGCCTATTTGTAACATTTTTTTACGAACTGATAATCCAATACTTTTTGAAAGCAAACAAAGCCGTCATCAGCGCTCCGTTTTTATCCAATGACATCGTTCACCGTTGGTGACAAGTAATGAATATTTATATATGTTGCGTCATACTCTATGTTTAGCTTTGGATGATGCCTGACCTAGGATTTTTAACAAGAGTCGTCAGGGAATTAGACTAGGCCTTGGCTACGCTACCGAATGTCCGACAAAAGTCAGACGCAATAAAATCCTATTGGAAAATTTCAACATGCATGTGCGTACTTGTAGCGCGCGCGTTCATGTCGTGCAGTGTGGCATTGAGGCGCACATTGTACCGCCCACGTGTACAGTGCTGATGTAGAAAAATGTGATTGGTCAATATATTTGGAGGGCGGGGCTTAACGGATTGGTCTATAAGCGAAACCTTAATTATTAAGTATAACCAAAGATACCAGAGACACAAAATAGGAAACTTGTGGCGTTTTGCACGGTAGCAGATGTAATGCCTTTATACCTACCAACCGCATGATGGCGCCCTTCCCCATGTGTCAATGTTGCTGGGATATTGTCACAATAATAATATTATTGCCAAACTTTCGATCTGCCTTCACCTGTTTTAGTTTGTGGGATCGTTTGGCCTATAAGTTATTCCATTTAGTAGGCCCTACTTATCGAAAAACAATTATTTGGTTTTACCTACCAAACGACAGCGGGCGCCCCAATTTTGCGTTTCATGTTTCTGAATAGAGTGTCCTATTTTGGTTTGGTAGTATCTTTGGTGTAACATTATTTAAAATGACATGTAAATTTGGGGTCGGAAACCGAGGCCCATCATAGGGAAATTTTAATACACTGTGATACGATCCGGAACTCTCAAAACTATCAGTGAATATAAATCTCTAGAAAAAAAACCCTGAATTTTCTCAGACACAACAAAGAAATCAAACAAGGTCAAATATAATATGATGAACAAAGACACTGTCTTAGCGATGAATCTAGCTACCCAACCAACCCAAATCTCAACAGGGTTTAACAATAGTGTTGAATGTTTAGGTTCGAGTTTATTAGGACAAGACCTTACAGGAATATCTTACGGGAATGGATGAGGACTTCGGCGGCCTCTGCAGCAAAACCACGAATCCGGGGATGGGGGAAAAAATCAGTTCTCTGATGACGCGGTGTGTAGCTGAGATCACACTGCTCCTAGGCGAGTCGCAATACTGATACACATAATGTACAGCTGAAGTCTCGATAGTCTTGAGTTACATGTTGTACGGACGTCTCAGTGCAAATCAAATGTCCCTCAGCCCGTACATCGAAATGATTTTTTTCGTCGTCTAGAAAATACCACAATTGTGGACTTTTTCTAGCGACTTCTTACATCAGTGGCTGAAAATAAACTTACAGAAATTTAAAGTACTTTTACAAGTGTCTTAGAAAAATTAACAACCAAAATAAATACTTCTCTTGGGAGTTTCAAGCAAGTTCGTTTTTACGGGGTGGGGGTGATTAGATTGGGGACAAACAATCGTAATGGTGGATGTGGGACATAAATTCTCTCTTGGGAAATTCTGTACCGTCAGGCCGGCAGCCTACAGCAAAAATAATACGGTCATTTTTGAAACACCGAGAAAAGAAAGCGCCCTCTATCAGGTTAATCTAGTAAGACAAGTTGGTAACCTATAGCGGACGTCTCCAGACGCTTATACTTGACAAAGTACCAGTCCTCATCTTCTCTCGTCACGAGATCCGTCTGTTTCTCGCCTCGGAACAACATGCGTGGAACGTGGGTCATACACCAGACTACTTTAACGTGTATTTGTAATATGCACAGTAATTGATATTTTACACGCATAAACACGAGTAGCACGACTACAAAACCCTCTGCAAAAATGGCCGAAACGTGGCAAATCGCTTTTATAATGATGGTTATATGCCTTCCTGTCGTCTCTGCATTTGATGCAGGTGACGCCATAGCCCTCATCTTTGGGTTAATCTTCGGTATACTTGGGATTTTCGCTTGTTTAGGGTGCTACGCCCGGAAGAGATCTGGTGGTAATCTGTAAGTGTAACGTTGAGCAATGGAGAGGTGGTGGTGTGGAGCTGGGCGTTGAGAGCTAGCTGGGTGTGCTCCCCCGGACGACTGCCGCTAGCTGCTGGCCACCGCCTGACCAGTGAACTGGACCAAACAATGAACTTTTATTTGATCACACTGCAAGAACCAGAAGAGCTTGCAAAAGTATACCTGTGGACGTGACTGCATCTTGCGTGTTCTTGGAAAGACCGATTATAAAAATAAAAAAAACATTCCAGGTGACTGGAATGGAATGATCCTCCAAAGTCCAACCAACAAGATGTTCAGTTTCAACACTGGGTCAAGAACATGGGAAACCAACTCGGCGTCTCTCAAGATGTCTTCACGATTCTTGCTTGTGTTTCTGCGAGCTTAACTCCATTGATTTGTACATAAAGGATATGTGGTGATCATCATAGTGACCCGCTGGTGAATTTGGGTTGTTTGATAAATAATATTAATTAATATAGATGTCCATGTACACTACACAATGATGATGTAGTAACAGTTTTATTTTCTACAAATCTTCCTCAAAGTCTCGGCATTTCAAATAACTAAACCAACTGAGTCCCCTACTTTGATGCACCCACCACCCTTACTCTGAAGTCGCCCCCATGTTGATTTTATACACTAGATATTTCCATAGATTACTCGGTTTGAGACTGACGGTGAACAGTCACACTGCAATTTACGTGTACTTTTAGTCACTTCAACCCTACCGCCATGCTTCAACAACTGCTACAAGAAGTTACGGAAGTTTATTCCAAGAGGAGCCTTCTAAATGCATCTTCTTGGAGTTTGGACACTGTTAGAAACTACAGACTCTCTAGCTGTGATAATCCAAACCCTCGCTCCTTCCAACGGTCGTAGGGCGGAGGCACATGACCAAGAGCTACGATTATCGCAGCTGAAAACTTTGCAGTCATTCAATTCGAGACTGACACCACATCTCCGGGATTGTCAAGTAGTGTCTGACGTACTCCCAATTTTGCTGTTCACACTATTCTCATCTCCTGTTGGGACCCTTCCTCTCTGCGTGTCATTTTCACCTGTTGTCGCTGACAAGGAGGCAGAATAAAATAAGCTGATGTGCTGAAAGGAACCTGACTGCGTTACTGCTCCCCCCCCCCCAGGAACTTGACTGTGTTACTTCACCCCCCAGGAATCTGACTGCTTACTTCACCCCCCAGGAACTTGACTGCGTTACTTCACCCCCCAGGAATCTGACTGCTTTACTTCACCCCCAAGGAACTTGACTGCGTAACTTCTCCCTGACTTACATTGGAATACGAATAGTACGTACCTTCCTAGTCACATAGTCATAAACAGACCATTATAAGATCTTGGTAAATCATCTGTAATGTTAACATTTTACAATTATTACATATACACGTATAAGGTGTCAAAAATGACCCAGGGGCCTCAAACTACTCCAAGCAAAATGTAAAATGGTGAAACATTTAGTGTTTTTAAGGGTAAAATATAGGATTGGTAAAGCTGATAGTGCAGTGTTCTTACTTTGTGTGACTCAATACGTATGAAGAACCAAACTTGTGAAAATGTGTGCTCAATCCATCGTCGAGAGAAAATAGTGAAATACCGTGCACACTTTTCAACATGTAAACAAATTGATCTTAATATGGATTGTTGCAACCGAAATTGAAATCGGGGTCTTTAAAATTCTATTTTCTTGACTTTGACAGCATTTCAGACAGAAATATTTCAATGGAAGATTGGTATTGGTGTGAACTTCATAATCAGTGAGCTTTCAGACTGATACTAATAAAATTTATTTTAGATGAATACCAATCCTGTATTGTACAGTTATAGGAGGACCACAATTGAATCTTAACAATAACAGTTGCAGATAATTAATTTTTGCAGCTTGTTTTTAATCTATAAAACTGCAAGTTGGTCTTTCTTTGGCAAAGTTGTATTCACCCTCTATGTCTATTTTAAGGGCACTTGCTTAAGAAACGAACAATTCATCTCGCATTTGGGTTTCAGCATTTTTATTGATAACAAAACAGGACGATATGACTGGATAAAGCTAAAGGTATATGTGTAGGTTAACTCAGTGTCAATTGAAATACTACTTTAATTTCATCAGGAAATTCTAAACTTATCCATGAACATATTTTTATTGCATTTAAGATTGTGGAAAAAAGCCATGCACATGTAGTTGTTTCTGGTAAAATTTAGGATTATTTTTCAAGCAGCAGTAAGCCCTCTATTGACCCCCCTGCACCAACGTCACACGAGGCTTACTACGGCCACGCTCTCCATTCTGGGAGTCAACAAAGCGTCTAAAACGCCGCATCGCCTAAAATGCGCACTACACTGTGCATTGTATAACACATTGACACATGAGACATTGACTCCCAAAATGGCGCAACTAAGATTATTGTGATGATGGCGTCAGGTGGATGGGAGACTTTTGAGATGCTGGCGGCAGCAGACACAACGGTCCTTTTTGACAGTTCTGAGCGTGCGTGCGCATGCTCAGTGTTGCCGGCTAAGTTCAGAGCGCGCGTACTACTGGTGAGAACTGCGAAAAAAGGACCGTCCAAAAGTCTCCCATTGGGTCAGTACAATTGGGGTTTCAGTGGCAAGTGTGTGTAAGAAAAACCACCCAAAAGCCTTAAAATTTAAACCCTAGGCCCACTTGCCCACAGGTGACCTCTCCTCCACTATCCTCCACTAAGCCACTTCACACCAAAATATTTTGGACTTGGATAAGATTGGTATGGCTGGTCCAGTGATAAGCAACTGCTATTAATTTTGGGCCTCCAATCGTCAATCCACAGCAATCGGACAACTTCAAGAAGATGGTTTTGGAGGATTTGGGAGGATTTGAGAGGGTTAGGACTTGAAGAAATAATTTTATAACAACAAAAGGCAGAACTAGAACACAAGTTGTTTTTTGAACATCCACCATGTTTTGACACACAGCGTGTGAAATTGCTGAAGTTTCATCTTCTGTGAATTGTGCCTCGATGCGAAAACTACGAAACATTTTTGAGAAGGTTCTAAACAAAGCCAAGACAAGGACCTTATGTCATTAAGCTAACCAGCTGAATTGTACTTATCATCTTTGGGTGAGTGGGGAGTGGCCGTGGGGCGGGGGCGGGGGCGTTGGGGGGGGGGGGGGTAGGATGTACCACTGTACCAGTTAATGCTATAGTATTAATAGCTTTTAAAGCAAATATTTGTCCTTAATACCAGGGCCTGATTTCATAGAGCTGCTTAAGCACACACAAAATAGCTAACCACAAAAAAATTAGGCTTACCATAAAAAAAGGTTAGCAGCCAAAATACAATATCACATGTACCAATTGTGACTGGTATCCTGCTCTTTATTTTTTGTTAAGCGAAAATTGGTTACGCATTTTTTTTTTTTTTTTTGGTCACCGAGCAGCTCTATGTAATTAGGCACAGCTTGTTGAAATTGGGCCCAGGGTATTCAAAGCCTTCATGTAGATTTCTTATCAAAAGTTTCAGGGAAGAATAACTATAAAGAACCTTAGTGAATATTTCCAAGAAACAACAATATATGTAATTCTTCCATATGATGTATTTTACACTTTTTTTTCTACTTTAACTCACCCACTTTGTTTATTAAATTCATAGAATGTTGATTTTTATGTACATGTACTTTGACATTCCATGGAGGAATAATATATTTTTCCTCCATGGTCATTCCAAGTAGAGTCGGAAAAAAAATCATCATCTAAAAAGACATAATGCAAATTAAATGGACAAACTAACTTGTATTTTCAAGCATGCCGATTATTAACAAGTAACGAGTGTGCTTCTTTCATAACGATTCTGATGGGGCGAGTTTGTAATTTGAATTTACCACTTGTTTTATTTAATGAGTTTTGTACGTTTCAATTTTTGTTTTGTGATGTGAACAAATCGAGCGACGCACGTTGACTTCGTTTTTTTGCTGTACTAGTATCAAATGTTCTGCATTTCTTTTCCTTTTTTCCTTCTTATTTTCCACGAGAATATATTATAATGTTCATTCCTTATGTAGTTTGTTTATCTCTGTAATGTATACTACAGGCTAATCTGGGAGTAAATCAATGTATACACAGAAACTTGCTTGTTCTTAATAATGTACTAAACTGTCCAATAAACGTCTGGATTTCTTTTTTCTAAATAAAACAGATCATAAATTCCATCCACCAATCATTGTGGGTTTTTTTTTTAGTCTGAAATGTTTTTGTTGCTATAAAAATAATGTATTAAATATACAATGTATGTTGTTATAAGCATTACCAATGCATTGTTATCAGTCGTAACAGTGTAGGCAGCACCTTATCAAGCAACCAAACCTTTTACAGGCGAGTAGCGAGGTTGAAATCATTCCGATTGACTTGAAAAACTTGGACAAGTTAGAGGGTGGATTACACTGGAAAGAGAAAACGTCACGCAGCAAGCCTCATTTCATTAATAAAGTGTAAACCCACAGCTTCTTATGTAAATCAAAGATGTAAAGGTCGTAATTTTTATGGACTGTTGGAATGGGGTCCAATATTGTGCCCCTGGGGCTGTTGACTTTCAATCTGGAACATTTTGGGTACATTAGCCCTCTGAAAATGGCCCTGGGTGGGTACGAGTTGACGTGTTTCCTTTTCATTGTGGACGAGCATAGCTCAACCTTCAATGGTCAACCCACTATTGAAGAGAAGAAAAAAGTTTAATTGTCAGCAAAGTAAATTGATATTTTCAAGAGGTTTAGAAACGTAAAAATAATGGATTGTGTTGAATATTTAGTATTATTAGCATCAGTTGATATGGGGGTTCTTATTTTATTGTAGTGTGGTTCGCCCATTGTTGTCGTAACAGCGCCCTCTGTTGTCGCTTAACACGTTGGCTATGATGTAGACTGGTTCCCGGTCCCTACATTGTTTTCGTTTAGACTGGTTCCCGGTCCCTACGTAGTCTCCCGATCTTTATCGTCGATCGAATGTACCGAGAACCAGTCTATGTTTTCGTTCTGACAGTATACACTCAGAAGAGAACGATGTAGGGACCGGGAACTAGTCTAGCTATGATGACATTATCCAAGAACTTCACAATGGTTCGAGTCTCGAAAGTGAAATAACATTTTTTTTTACAAAATCCCTTACCACATTTGCCGTGGAATTGACAAAGAACAATAAAAGATGAACACCCACATTGATGGCATCTTCACTTTTACACTTTCATTAATTTTCAAAACATTTTTTTTTGCACAAAACTGAAAGGTTCAGTTCAACATTTTGTTCAAAGTAATAATTTTACAAAATTATTTTTTTACAAAAGTACAAAATAAAGACACCCCGGTATGTGATAATGTGTGTCCCACGTACGGTAAATCAACATGGGCTGATGAAAATTACACCCAAAAGAGGGCGCTATCACACAAAATCTCTTCACAAAATGGGACAGAATCTCCGCCCATTCATCTTCATCCACGATCGTGCATTTTTGAATACACGTACATAAAACAATTATTGTTCCCCCGCCCCAAAACTAGCGGATACACTCATACTGACCACATTTTCTTTGGTTTATGTAAACCATACTTCCCCCATTTCTTTATGTATGCTGTAACCAACCCGCACACTTTACATTATACAGTGTGTTGAAATATATTATCGAAAGTCACGTGCAATTCAATCCACCCGCACAACCGAGGCGTTGTAGAGGGGGTCAAAGGTCAGGATACAATGAATCATTGAATTTCAACTTGGTTCAGCGTACGATTTCTACCACTAGTTGATAATTATGATGAATAAAATTAATGTTCTCAACTGAAAACTTGTTTAGCTGTTATGTTCTGCAAGAGCCAAACTTGAAGTTATTTTGAAATTGCATTATTTACAGAATGCATATTTTCCTATATCAACAGTGATATCAAGTATTGCCGACTGGAATTGCCCTGGAATGCAAGATATTTTTATTTATTTATTTTTGTTGGGTTGTTTGGTTGTTCTATTTTGTTTTTATTTTATTTTCATTTTTTAGCTGCAAAATGACATGGTACAGGAAATACATTACAGAAAAAAGACGAGACGAAAAACCTACTTCTTAATTGAATCAAAATACTTTCATCAGATCATTCCATGTAAATTCCTTTGGTGTTTTCTTGCCCAGCGTCTAGTCGTCCGTGCCAGCTTGTAAGGACAGACTTCAGACCACTTGATTTTTTAATGAGATAGAAATTAGAGTAATGAAAAGTGGTTGCCAGGGGCGTCTGCATCTAATTCGTCGCTGTTGCGCGACAATTCACCAAGAGCGCCCTCTGTATGACCGCTACGAGACACAGTCATGGATGTGGTAAAGATTTTTTTCTGTTTTGCTTTGGCGTCCCAGGGGGTATGTCTGGCTGGCGGGGTCGAGATTCCAGGAACCCCCTAGCCTTGACTCGAGGCTCTTTGTCTTAATTACTGTCTGTACGGAATAGTTTGCGTGAACCAAAAGCTGATGCCAGTGTATTACACTCGGCATTATGGGCTGCAGGAACAACCAGGCGTGCAACCTCAATAGAACAACGAGATGCAATGAGGCTAGTCTGGTTCCTTGACCAAGATTCCCTCGCGACCCTTGTTACAAAATTCTTAGGTCATGTATCGCCCATGTTTAAAAATAGAGCATGACGTAACATATTATTATAAATATTCATTACTAGTCCCACGGTGGACGATGTCATAAGGGATAAAAACGAAGCGCTGATGACGTGCTTTGTTTTCTTTTAAAAAGTTTGGCCAGGATAATCACCGATTAATGTTAAAGAACTATTAAAAAAGGTTAAATTTGTTGAGAAACAAGCAACCGATAATGGGATTTATTTTCTTTTTAAATAGAAAATTTGCAAAAATTTTGAATTCGGTCCACATCTGTCAACAAGATTAAATGTTTTGCTAACAATTTGGCCGTCCAAGCGAACCAGCGCGGTTTGTTTATCAACAAAAGAAAGGTCTTTACACACCCGGAAATGTCCGACCATCGACGATACTATCCGAATGTTGACGACAACGAGTTCGGAACATTTCGGATTTTTTCCTTTTTCGTCGAATAGTCGGAGATTATTGGGGACGGGAACCAAACTTACAACAGAGTAACTTACTATGGCCATTTTCAGTAATTGCTTAGCCACAACTGCAGCTATGTCATTTTGTGACGAGTCGACATCTCTCTTTTTTTCTTCTCCGATTTGGCTTGAAAACTACGGTATACACTTTGACGTACTCACAATAAAACAATTGTCTTGATTTTATATGTATACATTCCTTACCTCAGTTCAAGACTGTCCTTTGAAACAGGAAATAAATTTATAAAATTATGATCTTGATGACAGCCTGCCACTCCTGTGGTTGGTGGCGGGTGGATTTGGGGGGGGGGGGTGGGAGGGCAATATCCTTTGGTTTTAGAATATAAAGCTACAAAACGGATATCGATCGGAAACACGCGCACACACATGTTCCATTATCTCCGTCTGTGCACATTTTGGATTTGTTTGGAATGGGCGTCCGGTCTGATGAGGAAACTGGTTATAATATATTCACTTCGACATACACAAATCTAATTTCTTTTATTTAGACGCCATATGGCGTGTGTGTTATTGCATTGGAGAGAATCAGAATCAGTCACAAGCCTATTGTTGTGGTGTACATTGTTTGTTATACGAATACCAATGCATTTTCTATCCGTTTTTTTTTTTTCACGGGGAGGCCGAGTGTGCAACTAACATCAACGTGTTAATATTGTACTGGTAGGATTGCGTCCAAAGCCGACACAGGTAAGGTGTTTTGTTTAATTAACATGATCGAGTGAACATGCATGATGACCTAATGCATATACTCTGGCTTTCAGCGTTGTTTTTAGAGCGTCCATGAAATCATTGGCCGTGTCCCCATACTCTCCCATATACTGGAGTTCAAATAAATCGAAACATCGGCGATTTGTAGCTGTCAAGGCACAGCGTAACTTAAAATTATTACCGGTCATGCCGAGGGCTGTTCCAGAAAGTAGTTTTTTTTAAAATTCAACTTTACATTTTAGTGACCGTAACTTCTATGTTCCGATAGAATACAGGATTGGTATTCGTCCACATTTTTTTATGAGCGTCAGTCTGAAAGCTGGCTGTGAAGTTCACACCAGTACCAATTTTTCTTCAATAGAAATAGTTATGTCTGAAAACTGCCAAAGTTGAGAAAATAGAATCTGAAGACCGCGATTCTAATTTCGGCTGTGACAAACGAAATTATGGACAATGTGTTTACAATGCTGAAAAGTGTGCACGGTTTTCACTTGAGTTTTTTCCCCCTCCCGACTCGGACGACGGATTGAGCCCAAATTTTCTCAGGTAAATTTTTACATGAATATGTTGAACCACAACAAGTCAGGACACTGCACTATCAGCTTAACCAATCTCTGTGTCTGACCTTTTTAAGTGGAAACGTATAGTGAAGTTGGAAATAACCATGTCTTCGAAGGAGTGGTAGTGAGATTCAGCAGATTGAAACTAATAATTAATGGGGAGAGATACCTCCCAATCTAGGGGCGGCTGGGAGACCGGCCGTTAGCTACTGATGGACGGGTCACTAACTTGAGAGAATAGATAAATGAATAAATAAAATCTAAATCCTTTACTATTGTATTTAAACTTTAAAACATAATACTTAAGGCCTACAACGAGGTCTGTGGTGCATAATTTAAAGGGAGAGACTAAAGGGAACGTACTGGGTGTTGTCCAATTGTCTAAGTTAACTCTGATTTTTTGCCATGGAGGGAGAATTAGTTCTACCTCCACGGTTTCACACATCAAGCTCCCTGGTCTCATGTTCAATCTTCGGAGATAAGATGGTTATTAAGTTCACGTTTGGGTCAATCTGGGGGAGCGATGTTTCAGTTGTTTTTCATGCGCACACTCCTCCCGTGGATAAGCTATTAAGAACATGTACTTAACGAGATGGACACCATTGTGAAAACAGTTTCATTGCACTCTATAGTCTGAGGGTCATGTCACACGAGGCAGTTTACAGGCAACCAGTTCCAGGCAATCTCCAAGAAGAAAAAGGCATTCACATTTCAATTTCCCCACAATTGTCTTGAGGATTACAATACATTGTTAGAAGAATAACTCCTGCGCTACACAAAATTGTTCCTGTTGCAAGCAGTGCAGTTGGTTGCCTCCAAGTTGCCAGTAAAAATTGCCCTGTGTGACATGGCCCTACACTCTCAAAACTCCCGGGTCAGAAGTGACCCGGATTCTGGGTCCCATGAGGTCTGATCCATTTTTGGGTCAGTATGACCCCAATCCGTGTCTAAATGATCCAGAATTTGGTCAAAATGACCCAGAATTTGGTCAAAATGACAGAATTTGGTCAAACTGAAGCAGAATCCGAGTTGAAATTCATTACCCGTTTCCTGATGTTCCTGACCCGGAAATGTGTCAGACCTCCTGGGCCCCGGAATCTCAGTCAATTCTGACCCAGGAGTTTTGAGAGTGTAAGAATGCCATTATAAATTATAAAATAACAATAATGTATAATTGACTGTGGATGTTTGGAAACGTTTATAGTGGTTCACACCTTATTATTTTCTTGCATCGATGGGCTGGGCCGGCTGGGATTTGGAAGTGGGTCGTGGTGGGTTGTGGGGGGGGGGGGGGTGGGGGTGGGGAGGGATGGGGGTCGACGATGATTAGAAAGGGTTGAGAAGGGTAAGATACCGGACGCAAATTCATGAACTGCGGGAAAGTGTGTACCCCTTTCAGTTACCTGCCAGATGAACCTTTGACCTTGCCCGCATGCCATGATACGGTGTGTACAAACACCGTGAAGTATCGCTATCAGCGCAGTGTGGTAGTTATTCGTTATCGCATGTATAATGTCTAGCCAATGACACCAGTGCGCGTGCTGAGAATTACGTAAACGATGGAACATTATCTGATATGTCTGCTGACATTAACTGGTACTCATGCTCAAAACATACGTTGGGTACCAGGCAATAGTGACCACCTGTCGGCAAAATAGTCCTTGTGCGAACTTGACCCCAGCGTACCAAAGCCCCCCCCCCCTAGTGTCCTGAGAAATATTTCAGTAAGAATTTCACTTCATGTTTTCATTTTCCAATAGGATTTGATCGTGTCGGACTTTTGTCGGACGTTCGATGGCATGGTCAAGGCTGTGGTTGGTCAACACGCGGCTAATCGTTTGAAAATAGGCTCTGGTTTATTACACAGCTTCCGAATTCAAACAAAAAAGCTGCATTTTCTCATGAAACTATGGCAGAATCAAACAGTCTTTGTCATCAGAATTGCTTAACAATAGACCGATTGCGCGACCAATGTTTACATGTCATCACGTGACCTATTGTGTGTACTACATCATCTGAGCTGATGGCAAACTACGTGCAAGTAGATGCAGTCACACCAAATGTCGGCTTTTGGTAATAATAACACAGTTACTCAGCCATTTTATTAAAATTGTATGTTGTGACATTGATATTAATCACATTACTGTTTCATAAACTACAAGTATTCTACTACAAAAGAGGTTTATTTTGAGTTATGCACTACCGGCGTCAGAGGACTTTATAGCCACCCGTCTGTTGTTTTGTTTGTAATGTAGGCCTAAATCACTGTAAAAAAAGGGGGGTAAAGAACGTTGGAAAAGTGATCATTAATAATACATAGCCTTGCGAAAATTCAAATATAGGCAAAGGAATCACACTGTTTTTGGAAAGCGATTTTCTTTTGATGATTCAGCTTCAAAACTTTGAAATTCTTGTGTTGAAAAGTGTGTGATCGCGGTCGTCTGGCCCAAACGTTCCGTCGTGCACGAGTAGTACACATCGTGCACATTATACGTAATACTCTTGTAAAATTTCCAAGACTTGCTGGAACTGTCCTTACTGGCTTTATTCAGCCACTCGAAGGTCTCTGGTACAAACTCTGGAATATTTCGCGCAGATTTTGAGAAAGAAAAGCCTCAATCGAATAAACAAATGCAACGCTCATCATGTACTGTACCGCACCTTCCTATGGAGAACGTCGTGTCTGTTTACATTAATTTAATACCAACAATAGGTCACGTGACGCGGGTCGCGCAATCGGTCTATTGCCCAAAATTTGACACAGATAAAAACACGATTACCAAATTCCAATAAAAAGTCTTTATTTGTTCTTCTTGCTTTGCCCTCCTAGACGGAGGTAGACATGAAACAAAAATAGTTACGTCATTATGATTTATTATGATGAATAGTTTACTGCAACCGTGAACAGCTGGTGTTTCAGTGAAATTAACACAGGGCAGTGATTTGATCCATTATAATATAATACATCTTGAGAAGAAGGGGGAAAATAAATATAAATAAACAAACAAATAAACAAACAAGCAAACAAACAAACAAGCAAACAAACAAACAAACAAGCAAACAAGCAAACAAACAGTATGATGAGTCGTGAAAAACTCACCAATGCCGCATCACTAATCCATTTCATCCAAGGTAAGCCCAGATAATTTGTCAGTGGATATTTTGTTGTTGTTGATACTTGGAGTACTGATCAATATATCGCCATACAATTCCCCTTAACGTGGATTCATTCGCAACCTGTATACTCCGTGTACTTCAGTTACATCAGCCTGAAAACGAATGCAAATAACATGCATTCGGGCTTCCCCCCCCCCCCACCCCTCTCACCGATGGGCAAAATCCGCGGTTCCAATTTCGCCATTCAGACGAATTTTCTTGTGGCATTTGTAACCCCCGCCTTCTGATAAAAGAAGGGAAAAAAAGCCACACACCGGTATACAGTTATCTACCATTTCTTACGGACATTGTCAGAAAGTGGCTCCATGTCCGTAATCTGAACCTCTAGATTAATTGTCAATGTAATACGACCTGTGAGGTGAATGTGAATTTTTCTTCACCGCGGGGGCAATTTTTGCTTTGGTATTGTAAATTATCGTATAAGTGTGAGACTCTTTAAAGTTAGACCAGTGTGTGGGACTATTGAGTAATGTCTACCCCGGGGAGACCCACCTATGAAACTACTGGGAGCGGGTCGTGATAGAAAATGTATCATTGAGAATTCAACCACAAATTATAATTTTGGTCAGGCTTATTGATTCTTTTTTTTTATTGTTATGTATTGATTTGTTTGGATGGGATGAAAGCTTGCGGATTTTCATGTGTTTATTTAAAGCCCCAGCTCAACATTGGTTAAGTGTCTGTAAATGCTTCCATTCTTTGAACAAAATCAAGATATTTGTAATAAAACCAACCTGTGAAAATGTCAGCTCATTACGTTGTTTCATTTGCGAGAAAACGGTAAAAATGCATTCAGCATTTTTGTACGTATTCCCGTAGACAAACTTTTCGTCTCACTGAGACGAAAACGATTTTTGAATCTTATTTCATGTATTATTTAAAAACGATAACACTTCAGGCAGAAATATTTCAAGGAAAGTTGTGTACCTCCGTTATCATTATCTTTATACCATGTAAGGTATATGTAAATCTGTGAACATTTATGTTTTTCTTCTTACCAATGTTGAGCTGGGGCTTTAAAAGGCAGAATATATTATCGGTCCATATAAAAAAATAGTTTGCAATTCACTCGACTCAAAACGAGAAAGGACAAAGAAATTGATTAAAACATTTTATTTTGTTTAAATATATTTATAACATTTAAATAAAAAAAAACAACTGAAATCACAAAATTTAGCACATATGAAAATTGAAAGTGCTTGATGTATAAAAAATAAAAACACATGGACAATTTACACATGTTTAGACTTTTCTCAAAACTGATGTGACAATTTGAGACCACAAACTACCTGGAAGTGTTCTACGAGATATAATTCTGTACCATTTTATGACCTTGGATTTGGTGATGGTTGAGCGTTCACATTTTTTCTTGCCCATGCTCTTAGTCTAAAAGTTTCGGACAAGGGCTTGACTAAAGAAATTACAAAACATTCTACCCAACCACTGTGACACTAATCTCATTATTTTTTTGAGGGGAACATTTCACGTTTGTATTTTGTCAATATTTTTGCAAAAAAAAAAAAAATGTTTTAATTTAAATATGCAGTTCCATAGGCCACGTGGAAACATAACATTTACCTGTAAGCAATCGCACCGACCGGATATAAAAAGAACAATATTTATAACCGAAAATCTAAATACGATCCTGCTGAAAAATAAAAGAAAATACGGCTTGCACAAAATAAGAAAGTCTTCTAAAATCAGTGACAGACTGTGTGTTCATTATACAGCTCGCTGTAGACAAAGCTGGTCATTGTGTTATACGTAGGCCATTACCGGTAGCAGTGCTGTTCCACAACGTCACTGAAAATAACAGTTATAATCCGGACGGTGCACGCGCCGTAATAGCATAATATTGTCAAGAGGACGATGGGAATGGTTGAGAGCGCATGCGCTCAGCAGGCCCCGTCAACACGATATGTTTTTGTCATTCTTTGGCCGATGATGCGTCGACCGTGGCCGTGTGTATCGGCTACAGCGTGTGCTTTTCCTATCGGCTTGTGTCTAACGATGTATGTGCGGGAAGGCAGGAGGGATTGAACACGGCTCTTCAAGCTGACTGCTCCGGCCTCATATTATACACAGTGTCTCCACGCAACCAACATCTGTGCTTTTGCGAAAAACTACTCTCCAGTCTCGATCGGTTAGATTTCAATAAACACATCTGGAGCGACAACCCCCGGTTGGACTAGTGGGGAAAATAAGGTACGTATCACCTATATCAACAATTTTTGTATCTTCTTTGTATACCAGCCCATCTGAATCAGGGATGATGTGAGATTTTCACGGTGGACAATGAGAGGATGTTGGAAGAGGGGATATGCTTTAAGGATGTGCGTTTACTCTTCCTCGGTTTCCGGCTGGAGTATCTGTGTGATGACGAGGACGCAGGCTAGGAGATGACGGCCAATGCACACAGCGAGTAAA
This sequence comes from Marthasterias glacialis, assembly GCA_911728455.2. Classification (NCBI taxonomy): domain Eukaryota; kingdom Metazoa; phylum Echinodermata; class Asteroidea; order Forcipulatida; family Asteriidae; genus Marthasterias; species Marthasterias glacialis. The sequence continues at coordinate 27,664,468 of OU452221.1, read as the reverse complement.
TACATGGCGTGGACGGCACTCTACGGCTGGCTATAATAGTCTGTCTGTCTGTGTGTGTGTGTCACAGAGTAAATTATGCGCACACTTCTTGTTGGTGGCTTTGTGCATTTTTGAGTTCATGATAAGACCGGATGACGACAGCACACTATTATTATGACCATCCCTGATGTCAAATCTACTGGTAGCTAATCAACGTAGCATACTCGTTATAAAACGACCAGTTGAAAAAAACAAAGGCTGTGATACAGACTCGTTTAAAAAAAAGCTTAAGTCCATGCAGTGGGGAGCGAAAAAAACAAAACAAAAAACACACAAGGTTTATCCTTGTTTGCGGGAACAAAGAGAGCAGTATTTTTTTTTCCGCCGTTGGGTCTTTGTCGAGATTGGATCTTTACACTCGTTTGTGGGTTTTTAAGGCAGCCACGGAGACCCCAGCAGCTGGCTCGAACCAGTTCACTGCACACAGCATGAATAATGTTCCAACTCAATAATCCACATGCGCGTGTATGTTTTATTGGACGTGGTGACCATGTTTGATTTCAGATTATAACTGAGTCAATGTTGGTATTACCGCGGAGAATATGCAATAACCACGGATATAATAAATAAATAAATAAAATACACATTATTATAGGACGTGATAAAGTCGCTTTTGTGTTTTCCGGTGGAAAATGGCTACTCTATAAAATAACTGAAAAAATAAAATTAAATGTTGCAAACTGCTTACCAAAGACCTGTAGTATAAATGTAAAATAACTAAGACCTCATCTTGGACAAAATCCTCACGATCACCAACCGTCACAGAAATATAGTTGTTTGTTTTTATTATTGTTAAAACTTATTATTATTGTTTTTAAAGGGGGATTGTGTTCAAATCAAATTTTATTTCTTTTAGTGCAAGGCAAAGGAGCTAATGCATATTTAAAACATCGTGTCTGGTAAACAAATGAAGTTCTCGCAGACATAATTACTTTCAAACAACTCATACGATTTCCTTCGCTCGAGGCTTGGCATGAATCAAACAATGCGACACAATTGATTCTTCAATAACTGAATGTATCCTTTTCGATACACACGCAGACCACGCAGCTGTTAACGGACAAAAAAAAACTCTTCTGTCCAAACTCGCCCGGCCATGAACCACGTTGTATCCATTTTAAAATGTTCGTGTGTTTTTGCAGTATGAAAAAAAGAGAAAGAAATTGAACGGTAATTATGTAGAAACAAATAAAAATTAATAATAAACATATAATAAATAAACAAACAAATTAACTTTTGTTCAACCAACAAGCAATAAACTCCTATAAAAACTGCTAATTGAAAACGATGATTTTTTGTGCCTCCCCCCCCCCCCCATACCTTCTCTTCTGGAGAATCGAAACTAACCTTGCCAATTTAAAATTAAAAAAAAAAATCATGTGCGGAACTATTGTTTGCGTTCGGAATAATTACTAATGGGTTTTGTGTGTACACTATCACTTAGTGCACCGAAATCAAACGCAACTATTAATAAATGTATTTAATGTGGACCTCAAACAAAAACAAACAACGCTTTACACGCAATTATTATAATTCGAAAGAAAGGTAGACCGTTTGTACTTGGAAATTATGATGACTTTGTAGCGTTTTGAAAGTAAAAACAGGACATTATAAAAAAAACAAAGACAATTCGTTGAGGTCATAGACCGTTTTCGAAACCACTGTTTCGGTTTTGGGCTCCGGCTTAGGCTCTGTCTGCCTGTGTAAAGTTTCGTACTGAAAGTGCACGGTTTCAAAATGACTGACTTAGCCTGTGAGCCGGAGCACAAGCCAAAAGCCGTGGTTTCGAAAAGGGTCAAATATCACATTTTCAGCGTTTTGAAAGTTTCTTTTAACTGATGGTTAAAAAAAACAAAAATTGCTGGTTGGTTAGTAATACAGAAAGCCACAGCTCGGTCAGAAAATTTGCAAAGGTCATCCGCGAAAAATGTCATTAAAATGTTGCCGACGTTTCTTCGCAACAGTATCGTATACACCTCACACATTGCGATGGGTCATTTTTGGCGCGAAAACAACGGCGTTTTGAAACGCGTGGCCATGAAAATGAATGTGAAATGACCATGCCAACATCATTGAAAGGACGTTAAAGGAAGAGTGTGGGTTATAATCGAAAATGCATCATATGACAATTATTTTGATCTGTACTTTATTTCTCTCACAAAATTGGCACCAAAACCGATTGTCGTGCGAAATATTCCACAGCCTAAAATACCCACACGTGCAATGAAATAAACTCGGTCCTATTTCGATTCGCCAGCATTGAACGACCACAAAATCACCATAAACAAAAACAACATATTCGATAATTTCCAAATTGACCACGTAAGTTTGTGAAAAATTCGCAGGTCTTTTGTGCTGTGAAATTTCATTTGGAAATTCACGGATGGGAATGGCTGACACTTTCCCCCAAAACAATGGTTGTCTCTTTAAAGCGAAGTGATTCGAACCGTTGTTGTACAATTTGACAGTAATGCGAACGCCATCGACTATAATATGCTGACCTTCAGAGAAGCTGGGATGAAACTGCTGGCCTATATTTTGAAGAGTTTTACTTTAAAACGTTGAATCAAGGAATTATGGAGAGTAGTGGCGTAACCAGACCTTTTTTTTCTGGGGGCGGGGAGGCAAGTAAGGGCAAAAACATCATTGTTATGGGCGAGAGGCCATTTGATGTATCGAACCATTCATTTGTACGGTTTTTTTTTTTCGATCTTTTTTTCTTTTTTTTTCTTGGGGGGGGGGGAGGGGCTGGTAGCAGCCCCCACCCCTCTAGGCACGCCACTAATGGAGGGCCATAATATACATATTAAAGGGAGACAAATTTTGTCTTCTTATTTCGTCAACCCCTAGACAGAACTTTTGTCTTGCAAATAGCCTCAACTGATTAACTTGTGACGCGAAACCCGTACTTAATACCTAGTTGTGGAGAATTATACGGGTATAGGGAAGTGGTTGTAGATGTAACAGTCGCATGGGGGATACCAAATGTGCTATTTTTTTTTCTTTTGAGTGGAGTTATATTTCGTACTCCAAAAATACAATATCCATCACTAAAAGTCCACAATAACTTATTTACAAAAATGCTGGATTAATGCAATTAAAGTGTAAAGTAAGTGGCATTTACACTAGTTCTAAAAAAAATAGTTACATACATTTAGAGTCAGAATGGCAACATTAAAACAAATTTAAAGTTAAAGGTAATGTTTGTGCCCGGGTCTTTTAATAACCGCGGCATTACAGAGGTCTCTTTGGTACTCGGTAGATATCCTCCTTAATGCTCCACGAGGAAGTTGTGCGAGAGGACCCCTGGGGACGTGGAACAAAATTAGATGCCTTCGGGGCTTATAGGCCCATTTCCAAGCGCTTCTTAAGCACACACCTAATGCTGGGGTCGATCTCAGTATACTCATGAGCAAAAAGGCTACTAACAGGTCATCTTAATGCCATGTCATGTGATTTTTCTCTTTTGTGGCTGGTACCCAGTTATTATTATTTTTTTTACCTGTGGCAGAGAGACGATTTTTTCTCTCAATTGTTTTCCGCTTAAAGCCACCGCTAAACCTTGGTATGCAGAAAAACATATAACCACACAGATTTACATATATATACCTTATATGGTATAAAGATAATGATGATAGAAAACTTTCCTTGAAATATTTTTGCCTGAAGTGTTATCGGTTTTTTTTTGTAATAATAAATGAAATAAGATCCAAAATTAGTTTTCGTCTCAGTGAGACGAAAACCATGCCTATAAGAATGCGTAAAAAAACATGCTGAATGTATTTTTACCGTTTTATTGCAAATGAAACAACAAAATGAGTTGACATTTTCACTGTTGGTTTTTTTTAACAAACATCTTGGAATGGAAGCATTTACAGTCCCGGGAACCAGGGACCAATTACATAAAACTGGTAAGCACAAAAATGGCCAAGCACACATCGAATATGTTCATCATAAACAGGTTACCAGCCTCATCAAAACACCACATAGTTCCAATTGTTGCCACTGGTATAATAGTTTTCCTGCTCAGCAAAGAGAATTTGCTTGGCAGCATTTTCCGCAAAACAGCTTCATGATATTGGACCCCGATCGTTCAGGACAATCCGTTTGTTGATGTTACATTTGCCTCATCAACTTCATTGTGTTGATCCATTATTTGTTTAACACTTTACAAGTCAAATAATGACCCATGACTTCTCATGCATGCATATAGCAAACACGGAGCTCTTTAATTGTTGGTTAAACATTTCCCACACTGGAAATGTGTTCAATTTCCAAATGAAAACATAATTAGTTGGAAAGCTGCTGATGCTTAACATCTCTCCAGCCACACACCCACAACCCCCCCCCCCCCCCCGCTCCTTCTCACGTGGAGAATTTGTCAAAAGTGCACAAATGTACTACCACTGTTATTTACTCAGGGAAAACCAAATTCACACTGAGAGATTATTGACATGGTTTGTAGGTTAATTCAAATAGTGTTAGGCATACCACGAAAAGTAACATCAGTCTGTCGTACCTTAAATTGATTCAAAGAGTGTAGGCATACCGCCAAAGTTGAAACCTCGGTTTTGTGGTACCTTTTCTTGATTCGCAAGAGTTAATTTTTCCCGCAACGGCGATGATGACCACTTTTGCAATGCTCTATACCTTGTCCTGATTCAAAGAGTGCAAGTCTAACAGGAACAGTGATTCAAAGAAATTAAGAGGTGGTTGAAATATTTCTAAGTTTGATTCAAAGAGGGCAAGGAAAGCAGTGTAACGGTTCAGTCGGCACGACCAAAGTAAAACTTGGTACGTGTCCCGAGATAACCACAACAGTTTTCATTTTCCCCGTTTTTGCTTGTTTCATAACGCTTAATTTTTTTTTGTCCTTTTCTAGTTTGGCCTAAAACATCCACTTGGGGTCATCTATACAAGCCCTATGGGTGTCTAGACGGCCTTCCTCTCATTATTTATTATTTTCTTCTAAACCATGGTAATATTGTTTACTATTTTCATGAGTGGAAAAATAAACCAAACCAATCAATCACAATCAATCACATTTTACCTGTAACAATTTGCTCAACAAAACATGTGATGTACCTTATTTTGATTCAAAGACTGTGTAAGCATACTAATTAAGCAAATACATTGTCTTGGTAGTTTTAAAGTTTTTATTGAACTATCAATTTCGAGGTGGATCCACAAGCTGATTTTTTATCACAGTTGTTTTCACAAAGTGCATACCGCCTTGTGCCAATGACCCTTAGCACAAGGGTCAATCAATTACTGCATGGAGACAGGTGGCTGCTGTCTTTCAACACTCCTTACTCAGCAGTGGTTAGGGTCTGGCATATGAAAGTCTACGGGCTTGTGGAGTATACCAGAGGTGAGGTTTACATGGAATCTTGGCCTTTATGGCCCATTGAAAAAAAAAGTTATGGCCATATTTGGTAGTACCTGCTGAATTTTATCAGCACGTGGTTGACACCAGGGTTTTAAATGGTGGGTTACAGCAATTAAGGAAACAGTGTTATTGTTCCGTCCCAACTTTGGAATCGACCCAACTGTAGTTGGGACCGGTTCCAACTTGAGTGTTGCAGTTGGGACGGTCCAACTGTAGCTGGGATCCAGAGATTGATGGGTCACCAAACAGGAACCAGCGGCTGTTATACACGGACACAGCATTAGATTGCCGGTGGTGTAGGTTAGGTGGTGACGGTGAATTCAGTTGCGTGTACGTGATGGAGAACTATAAGTGATTCTTCTCAAGTTTTGCCATGAGAATTACTGGGCATCACATAAAGTGAGCCCCGTTGTAAGCCGAGTTAAACTTGAGAGGATCGGAAATTACTTTAGAGGTCCACGTATTGCGGTTATCTTCATCACTATCGCTGTCATTATCACTATCATGCGATCCCATTTATGGTTGGGCCGGCCCAACTGTATAACACTCAAGTTGGGACCGCTCCCGACTACAGTTGGGACGATTCTGAAGTTGGGACGGAACATCGTTATCTAGGTTGCAAGGACATACAGTTTAACTTTGACCGTCTCCGAATCAAGTGATCTTCATCTCCTCGTCAAAACCTTGGCTGTCCCGTGTCCATTAACGATTAAAAAGCTGATTGATTAAAAAGAAGGGGGCCAGACTGTTTCATGCACAAGATCGCTTTATCGTATGAGTGGATATTAGACGGTTCATTTTTCGACGTCACATACGGGAGTTTTGCCAACGCTGGTGGGCAAAAGTACGGGCAGCCTTTACTGCAAAAGAAAATTGCATAAAAATAAAAAGCCCCGTTAAAATAATACTAATGAAAATAAAATACAGTATTCACACTTTACTTTAGATGTTATCAAATTACCCAAATCACCGGTAAATCGATTGTTGCTGCAAAAAAAAAAAAAAAAAAAAAAAAAAATTAGAAATAAAATAAAACAAACAAAAGACAATTATTCTGTGTGGCAATTTTTCACAGTCCGCCCGTACAAATTGAGTTTCATTGTTTGTAAACAACAGATAGGTCCGTATCAAGGAAATGCAAGATGATCGATGATTTGTTGTAATATTATAACTAGCACAAAGCTGTCTGATGACTACTGTGTCATATATCATGATTTTTTCTATAGTAATTAATAGTTCGACTCAAAGATCAGGGCACTTCAGAATATTATGTTTTTTTAAACAGAAGTTTAGAATGACACCCTGAAAATGGACACCTCTAGAGCGAAACTTCTCAAACGAAACAAGTAAACAATGACCGAGCTGATAACCGAATTAGAACTAACAGCTTGTTTGCGGCGTTTGCATTTCTTGTGGAAGTTGATTTATCCACAATTCTTGTCCTTATCTCTGAAACAACAAGTTGTCACGAAGACTCCAACCGTCACTGTAAATTAAAGGTAAATAGATTGGTAACAAATTAGAAGTTTCAATCTTTAAGCTCGCTGATTATACAAATTTCTATCAGTCACAGGCTCCAGGGAAATATGTCCGCATTAATGCCGTCAAAGTCGGGTAAAGTGGCAGTTGGAGATCGCCGAGTGACATGCGCCTCGTAATTTATCTTGCAATCTGCCGTTGACAACAGCAACAGGAAGCTTAATATAATATGAACGACGCGTACAATGCCGGGGCGGGATTGATGTCAACAAAAAAGTGACCCCCACAGTTATTGAATTCCCTCCATCAGTTAGTTCGAGTCAGATTAATCGTCATTAAATCCCAAAGTAATGCAGTTGTTATTAAAAAAAAAGTAGTGTCCGTGCGTTGGGTATTTATGAATGTTTAATGAATTTACGGAGACGATCTGCAAGGAATGGTGTTATTTCAGGTAGCAGTTGATGAGTACAAAAACCAGTTTTAAGATAGAAATATTTGAGGCCAGCCCACAATATATCGTACTTTAATGCTGTGCCAAATTCCATAAAGCTAAGTCATTAGTAGGCACACGCACACACAAAATTGCTTTTCACTCACCGAAGTGGGTTGTGCACCAAATTACCATACATATTGTGACTTGTTCGCTGCTAGTTCTTGCGTAGCAAATAAGTCCATCGAAGGGTGTTCACAACATTGGTTAGCTTACAAATAAAGCAATGGTCACAGATTTGCCGACAACTTCGAGTGGTAGACAGATGGTCGTGGTAGAAAACTTCCTTTGAAATGATGTTTGCTTGCCATAATGCTTTAGTTTTGATCTCGGTAGTCCAAAACCTGATGTTTGAAAACCGTCAAACATCATTTTTTTGTCTCCTCACTATTATTCTCGTGACTCCAATGACCAATTGAGCATATTTAATGTTCACAGGTTTGTTATTTCATGTATATTTCGGGTCACATAAAGTGCAGATATAGTCTGGTTCCCTAACCGAAGAGTCCCTGACGACTCTTGTTAAAAATCTTAGGTCAGGCATTATCCACGGTTAAAAATAGATCATGACGCAACATGTATAAATAGTCATTACTTGTCACCAACGGTGGACGATGTCATTGGGTAAAGAAACAAAGTGCTGATGACGTGCTTTGGGCACCTTAACAAAAGCTGGGATAATCACTGTTTGTAAAAATGTTACACAAGTATTCAAAAATTGTGTTGAGTTTGCTGGAAACAATAAAACAATAATGGGATTTTTTCCCTTACATATATTGTAAAAGTTTTGAATTTGGTCATCCCAACATCTGTCAACAAGATTGAATGTTTCCATCGTGGTTTGTTTATCAACAAAATAAAAGTCAACACACGCACGGAAATGTCCGCCGACCATCAACGACACTGTCCGATGGGGACGACGAGTTGTGAACACTTCGGATATTTTCGGAAAAAGGAGAAATTCCTCCTTTTTTGTCACGTGATCCTCGGGTGATACCTAAGATCGACAGAGAATAGTCGGGAGATTTTTTGGTCTGGGAACCAGACTCGTGCGGATACTGGCGTTTGACAGTTACGATGTCTGCTCTTAGCGGTATTTCCTGCTTATACAGTTTGGATGAGACTTGGACTCGCCACGCTGCACTACCGCAGTTTCACAAACACACATTTTGAATCCGGCTTTGACACTCGATACACGCGTGTTGCCCCGGCGTCGAGTTCCATTCCACAGGGGAAACAATAATGATGTACAAGAAAACAATCATTGGTTCTCACGTGTAACTGGTATCCCAGCTTGTTTGTACCATTCCGATTAGTTTACCATCTGTATCAAGGAAATTATGTTTTGTTTTTTTCATTTTAGTAAGTCGAAAGTTAATTTATGAATATGATTTGATTGGTGCCTTATAGATAAAACAGCAACAGTAAGTGTTTTCTTTCTGAAGATTCCCAAATTGATTTGCCTTTTTACACAATATTGTTGTCCGTCTACACTGACATAAAAAGAACACACAGGGTATATATAAGTAAAAAAAAAAATGCTGTAACATATTATGTGGGACTTATGAAGAAAAACGTACATCTACTTTTGTTGTAAGTTCCCCATTGCTTTGTTGTTGGTAAAATTAACACCATGTCGGTGTTGTCACATTATAGATACCAAGAGAATCAATTTAAAACCCCAGTTTTTGCAGTGTACTTTTTTGATAAAATCTCTACATCATGAACTATTTAAACTTCCCCAGTATTTTATTCTTGAAATATAATATGACTTTACGGCGTCCTCATAAACGAGTAAATCGCATTGACCCGTGGTGGTTTTTAATTTCACAAATGGATTCCTGACACTCGTTATCAGCGCAGGGTGTCATCTCTGCTGCGGAGGTTGCCTGCAATGGATATCCAACAATTTCTGTCTTTTATTTATTTATAGATTTATTTATTTTATTGTCCAAACCAACAGCGGACGAGCTGCTAATTACTGGAAATGCTAAATAAAGTAACTTAATATGATTTGAAAATCGATTTGTCTTGTTACAAAATTGTTGCCAGTCCACACTCCACTCGAAGAGGACATAAAGTAAAAAAATATGTAAGTGTTTATGGTAGACCAAAATAAATGTATATAAATAAATGAATGAACAACTAGGTAAATAAATAAAATTGACAAAAACAAATTGAAATAAATACATCGTGAGAACAACAACAAAAAATAAATTTATATATAAATATACATAAGAATAAATAAATAATTAAATGAAAAAAAATATTAAGAGGTAAAGGATAAATAGATAAAAAATAAGCAAATATCAATAAAAAAAAAGATAGGAAGTACAAACTCGAGCTAGACTGAGTCAAGTCTAAATCGTGATGACGTTCTCCGATTTGTCTGTGGCTCTCCGTCATGCTCTTTTTCCTCCTACCTTACCTCCTTACCACTACTCGGAAATATCGATCTCACTATTCGACTTAAAGTAAAAGCACATACTTGTTTGTTGGGTTGTTGAGTTATTTGTTTGTTTGTTTGTTTGTTTGTTTCCTGGGGGTTTCCAATCAAGAGTGAAGCCATATGAAGTGTCGCTCGTGTCTTTAACTCGTTTTTATTGTCTGCTCTTCGTTTCAGTTCATGGATACGTTTTACGAACGAGATGGGTGCTCCTTGCAGCGAGTGTATCTGTAAAAGCTACGGGTGCCCTCCGAAGCGGATAAGACCATTTGGAGCGGATGCGACTGTCACAAGACCGTAGAGGGTCGACCGTCAGGTGACTGTCTAAAACACGTCATGTGGTACCTTGCTGTTCCCCTACGTGTACTGCCGCAGCCGTCCGGGGTTCCATGTCTCACATTATTGCAACCAGGATCCGTCCGCCACCGGCCCGCCTGCCATCATCATCAACTGGGATGAGCAGCAGCAGCGAATTATCCACCCCGTCCTTCGGTATGTCGACCCTACTGGATCTGGGAGGGTTCGCAAACGGCAGCACGGGCCTGAATTCCTCCGCGAGTGACTCGATATCGATGACCGAGAGGACGGTCATCCCCGCGGGGGTGCGGCCCGGGGAAGAGGATGGAGGTGATGCCGAGCACGACCTCGCAGACGACCACGGCCCACGAGTGCTGTGGTGCGGCTCCCTCATCGTTGTGATTATCTTAAGTGTGGTCGGTAACGGCATCTTGTCCCTCGTGGTGTTCGGGAACTCCAGGCTCCGCAGGCCGTCATACTTCTTCCTGTTCAACTGCGCCCTGGCCGACTTCGTGCGCTCCCTGCTCTGTTTCCCGTTCGTCGTCTCGGCCGTAGTCTCGCGGGATTGGATATACAGTAACTCCCTCTGCGAGATTCTAGCCTTCTTCAACGTGTACCTTACGTATGGGGTTTTATACACGTTGTTCCTGATCAGTATAGAACGGTATGTTGTGCTACGCTTTCACAGATTTCACCGGCAGAAGCTAAAAGGACCGGCTTGTCTGCTGCTAGTGCTTGCTTCCTGGGCGCTGGCGGTGTCCATGGCGTTCCCACCTGTTTTTAACACAAGGACCTACTCCTTCATAGAGATCGAAAACCAGTGTACCTTCAAACACCAGGAGTACAAGTCCAACGAGACGCTGTGTTTCCTCCTGTTCTTCGTTGCCGTCATTGCTTTCACACACTTCGCCTACTTTCGGGTGTTCCTCTTCATGCGTGCCCACCGTAAGATGCGACCTATGCAGTTCGTGCCGGCCGTCTCCAACAACTGGACCTTCTACGGGCCCGGTTCCACGGGACAGGCAGCCGCCAATTGGTTCCTTGGGTACCGCCAGGGCCCCACGCCGCCGCCCCTTATAGGGTTGGCGCCCCCTGCGAACGGCAACAGCACCTCGCTCTCGAAATCGGACTTTGAGCGAGAGGAGAAGTTCAGCAAGCTCTCCCTGACCATCACAATTTCTTTCAGTGTGCTGTGGCTACCGTACACTATACACTGTTTCTGGCAGGTGTTCCAGCACAACAACCCCCTCCCGTATACCTATGTTTCCATAGCCACGTGGTTGACTTTTTTCCAAGCCTGCATCAACCCCATTCTGTGCTTCGTGGTGAGCAAGGAGTTTCGGCACATCGCCCTGCAGCACGTGTTCGGTGCGTCGGCGTTCCAGCAGGAGGGGCACAACGTGCAGTTGTGACAGAGGCTGTGACGAGCCACCGCCCGTGTAGATGGTGTCAGACGCGAAATCGGCTCAGTGATTTATTAACACCGCCCCCCGGCGATTGGTTCGGTTTACGTATAACTAGGTAAAACAAACCATTAATCGATTATGTGGTGACAGTGTCTGCCTGTGGAGTGGTGTTCATTTAACTCGTTTATGTTGTTGTTAAGTGTTTCAGCCTAAGCTCGAAAAAGTGTGCCCCAAAAATTTGCTATGTAATAAGAAATACGAGTCACGTGTCAATGTGCAGAAAACTTGCCTCAGTATTTTGTTGTTGTAATTATCGTTTTAAGTTTAAAATAACTTAAGTTTCAGGACATGTTTTGACTTTTTAAAGGAAAGGCTGTTAAGCCAGTTTATTGATGCATTAATATGTTCCAGATCGAACCGAGAAAATGTACCAGGTAGAAAATTTCGAGAAGACTGTAGCAAATGTATTAAACATCATGTACACGGTTTTCTGCACTGATGTCTATGATATGCTGAGTGGGTAGCGGTTCGGGCCTATTCGTGTGCAGAACACCGTGAAGTCGTCAAACACAAGCGGCGGCCATTTTGAAAGTCCTCAAAACCTGTTTAATACACACAGTGCACCATACAAAATGTGGTGTACTTTTTGAATTAAGGAAGGATTTTTTACTCATAACCAAGTTTTTCTTTACTCCTAATGCTTGTTTATGCAAAGACTGTTATTTCATTCTAATGTATACTTATTAAAAAAAAATGCATAAAAACATGCACGGCCCGCACTGATAATGTGCTATCGTGCGAGTTGCAAAATGGCGTCCACTGACTTCAACGAACACGCACAAACTGCTACCCAGTCAGTATAATAGAGATAAGTGGTTTTATGTGATTTTTGAGACAGGGTGCTAGTGCTAGACCAAGATGGACGTGTTAAAGCAATAGCATACCGGAATCTCTACTTACCTGACTATAAGGAATCTAAAATTCGGTGTTGTATCGCGAACTCTGATACCCATCCACGCCGAAGCCATCTTTTGTCGTGGCACCCAGTATACAATGCCGGTTTACATAATTATAAAGATGGATGTTCAACAAGGGAACCAGACTATTTGCCATTCGAGTCTCAGTTTGATTGCAATGATATGAATGGAAGAAACTAAGATGGCTGCTCTCTGTTAAAACCCCTGCTCAAAATTGGTAATTAGTCTTGAGATTCTTATTGCACAAATCAAGATATAATTATGTAATAAAAAAAACAATCTGTGAAAATTCACCTTGCTGTTTCATTCGCGAGATTATGGTAAAAATACATTCAGCATATTCGTATGCATTCTTGGGCAGAGTTTTGGTCTCACATGAGCCGAAAATTAATTTTGGATCATATTTCCTTTTTTTTTTTTGATTGTTCAAAAATAATAACACTTCAGGCAGAAATATTTTAAGGAAAATTTACTACCATCATAGTATCTTTGTAGCATGTAAGGTATATGTAAATCTGTGAACATTTATGTTGTACTTTCTTACCCATGATTGAGTTGGGGATTTAATGGAACGTTTGCCTTATTGCATCAAGTTCTCTCACAAATCAACGTGTTAAAAATAGATCACCATGGCGAAAGTAGGTGGAAATAATCACATAGTCCAGATTGAGTCGAGGGGGGGGGCTGTAAATTGTCCAGGAAAAGGCAATCTTTGTTGCATTCATTCTGAAGCAGAATACTAACCTAGACCCAAGGGGGAATTTCAAACCATTAGCAGTTGCATATATCAGTCTTAGCACAACATTTTGACAAATTTCAAGTGCCGATGGCCCACGGAGTTGGTTACAAATATGTGCATCGTTTCCCTGATAGATTTACTGTCACAACCGTCCGTCTGCCCGGAGAAGCGTAACAATTTATTGCTTCAGTCTCAGCTGCAGGCGAAGAGAAAGTTAATAAATCGGTTATTTCATATTCTTAGATTCATCAGTTATTTATTTGACCGGATCCAGTGTTATTTATATCATAATAAAATAAAAAAACAAAAAACCACGAAGGATATCCATTTTAATGAAAAAACAGTAAATGTCCCCTATTGTATAAAAGAGTAGGGCGTGGAGAGAAATGGTTTAGATGTCTCTGATCAGATTTCCACAATTCTGCATTCGTTTTTTTGTTTTTTTTTTGCGCATAATACACGGTTGTATTTTCGGTTGAGGTGTGACAGACACTGACGTCACCAGTATGTAAGCGTGAGGTTGTGTGACGTCAGTCACACCTGAAGCGCATTATGTAATTTAGGGAGATAGTACACGCAGTAAGGGGAGACAATTTCGCGGCCAATATAAACACAGTCGTGCTCAAAACTTATAACGAGTACACCAATCACCCTGGGAAGAAGTTCTTCCTCGCACTCAGAGTAAAATCATTGCACTGAAACAATAAATACTTATCTGCCACAAAATTTAGACAACCCACTCCCATTAGACGTTTGAGGTATTGCGGACACTATTGGAGTGCACTGACACTATTGGAGTGCACTGTTTGGTTTGGGTGTATACAGACAAATTTACCCAAACCAAATAGTGTCCTGGTAATGTGTCCACCATCTCAAAATGGCTTGTAATGTGTCCACCATTTTGAGATAGGGTGGACACATTACTAGGGCACTAATTGGTTTGGGTAAATGTGTCTGTACACACCAAAACCAAACAGTGCGCTCCTATTTTTTTTTTATAGGGTCTGCCATACTTCAAAAAGGCTAATGGTATCTGTTACTGCAATGCTTGCTCGTCTTTGTTCCGCCCCAACGAAATATTCCCCGGGTAAATTTGTTGAGGTCCAAATCAAGAGGAATGAAAGCGAATTATCAAAGAGCTTAAACCAGTGATGTACCATCCCTTTAAATAAAAAAAAAATAAAAAAAAAACTCTTTCGTGTTTTTCAAAATGGTTCCATTAAGATTCTGCACACTCTCATTTACAGACAACGTACGGACTCGCTAATCATATGGGGGAAATTATTAGACTTTCAATCAAAGAGCTGGTGGGAGGATTTGAATGAATGTACTCTTATAATAGGAACGATTATTGATGTGTTGTCCCTTAAATGTACACGCATTAACAAATAAACTGGTGGGAAGTTCAACACAAAGTCATGATGAATTATTAAAGGTGTGAATACATTAAGGTTTATGATGTGGGCGTTCCAAGGCAGAGAGGGTAACTCGCCTTTGTGTCCACTTAAAAACCGCGCCATCAACATAATTAATGAATAATTCATTTTCAGACCTCACCATCAACCCTTTTGACGTATAATGAACGAGTGGCACTTGACCTTTTTTAAAGCACGCGGACAATTTTGAAAATTGCCAAAGACCAGTGATCCGTACTTTATGTGACCCCAAACATAAACATGCAATAACAAACCTGTGAAAATTTAAGCTCAATCGGTCATCGTAGTCACGAATAAAATAGCGGGGCAACCCCCCTTTTATGTTTTCACTGTTTTCGAATGTCTGGTTTTGGACTCGCGAGATCAAAACTGATTGTTTGACTCATTTCTCAAAAACTTTAGCATTTCAAGCAAACATATTTCAGGGGAAGTTTTTCCAGCATGACCGTATTCATACCCTGCAAGTTATGTGCAAATATGTAAAAAATCATATTTGACAATTTTGTGCGCACCAAAAACCAAAACATATCCCAACGTACAATGGCAATACATCATTCTCATGGTTTATTTTAAAAATGTGAAAACCGTTAATACAGTGTTCTAGATATTATACAACTGCTTTTTTTTTTATAAGACGATTAAATAACTTGGCTTGAGTGACTGTGAGTCAGGAATGACTGTTGTCTACGTGGCAGACACGACCCAAGTGCTAAACGTCTTATTATCCCATTGATATATCACATTTCTCACAGAGCGGTGAAAGAGCATCCAATCACACCGTGCATAATGCATTTTCTACGGCCGAGGCCTTTCAGTGTTGCATGTATTAAAAGCTTGCACTTTTCACACGGCGTAGATTTAAAGCCCTATTTATATTTTTGTTCTACCCTCGAATTAACTCTTGCGATTTATGTTAATCAGCAGAATTTTTTGTAATACCATTTCTGCATCTCATTTATCTTAAATTACTTTGTTGAAAGTCACGTTGGACCATCTTAATACCGTGTACCGTTGAGGACTACGATTTCGGATAAAATTTAACACACACATAAAAATACATATCCATTTAAACAAAGTTAATGTTAAAGGTCAAGACGATGATTAGCTAAATTATACGTCTACGACAACCATGACATCAACGTAAGCAATCAATATTATTATTACACAATCTTTTTCGTGAAAAAGATGTTACTAAATTTTTTTGAAAGGAGTACTTTAGTTTAAAATTTGTAACCCTTTTCGAGAAATATCATGTTTGTTACTTGCTTCATTGAAAAGAAGGGGGCATTAAAATTTCGAGGAAAGAGCGAATTGCTATGTTATAATGTCACGATGTGGTTATTGTCATTAAACATGTTGCAAAGTAAAAGCAACGTTTTAAATTATGCGTTTCCAGACAGCATTTTTCAGTCAGTGTTTTTTCTTCTTCTTTATAACAATGTGAAGAAAGAGCGAGAGCAATCGATGAGAACACAAAGTACCTTTTGAGTCTTTGATGGGGGGTGTCTTTTAGAAACCCAAGCTCTGGCTTGCTTGGGCTCCGTCATCAATTTTGGAGCAGTGTACATTGTGCACGGTGCTTCAACGTCAAAGCGGAGGCCTGGAGCCTGAGACTGAGTCAAAGTCGAGGTTTCGAAAATGCCCTTTAGTCACGGTATGAGTCAAGTGTTTAAATAACAGCTTCATAGGTCAATAGGCCTATGACCGTGAAACGTACTTTGTTGGAGAAATTAATTTATTTATTTATTTATTTATTTATTTATTTATTTATTTATTTATTTAATAATATTTTTTTTTTACAATAAAATTACAACTAAGCCTTCTTAAGTACACAGTTTACACAGACAATAGTTACTACAGATGAAACATGTTAATAAGGTATTGAATGGAAATGCATTATTCTGAATATTTTAAGCACCTTTAATCATTTTCTGACCCTACGTGCATCTTCAGAATCGTTTTGGCGACTGCTTGCATGATATGAATACCATCAAAATAAATTTATGTGTCCCCCCCAAAAAAAATAAATAAATAAATAAATAAATAAAAATAAAAAACCACGGTTGTTAGCCATGCATAAAATATAAACAATTATGGCATAGTAAAAGCGAACACAGGGCCCGTTTAAAAATCCTGACAGCTTAACCCGTGATTTTATAACGGCAGACTTTTAGACGGTCCTTTTTCACGATTCTCACCTATACATGTAGTAGTTTAGGCATGCTCAGAACCTCGCGCGCAATACTGAGCATGTGCGCGCATGCTCAGAACTGTCAACAAGGACCGCTTTGTCTGCTGCCGCTAGCGCGTCTCAACAGTCTCGCATTGTAATCAGTGCACGCAAGGTATGCTTTCTCCCGACGACGATCATAGTATACCGATCGAAACGTCGAGTTGTTACGTCACTGGTTTTTTTTCAGAACGGACACAACTTATCGAAAGATTCTTTTCACGTATGTGGTGCTACAGCAAACCTCAATATTATCTCCACCATGCTATGCAAAGTTTCAAATCCTGTACTTTTTAAATGAATGCTTATTACAAAATGCATCATTTCCTTTGGTCAAGTTCTGGCGATTTACTAACAAGTGGTAAAAAGATAATGAATCGTTAGTTTTTTAGGGGTACATCCATTTACATCCTATGCTTTTGTATAAACACACCATGCAACCAACCTCGAAAAATAGGAGGAAGAGGCAGTTATGTTTGTCTCGCAACGGATTCATTTACCCCCTCCCTGTTCTTAGCTGTGCTGTGAAGAGATTTGCGTTTGTATCTCGCCATGTCTTGTTTCTGCGCATTGGGGCAGGTTTCTATCCCTTCAAAGAGAAGCGAAAATAGTGAAAACTCCATGATTCATTTTCAGTGTTTTTAAAACATTGGGTTTTGGACCTGCGAGAAAAAAACTACTCGTTTTACTTATTATTTTCTCAAAAACTATAGCATTACAGGCGAACATATTTCAAGGGAAGTTTCCCCCCTTGACCACCAATAAGTTATGTGTACATTATGTGAACAGTTTATCATTGCAATCTTACTTCAAGCCAACTATTTCTCTTCCGATCAAGACACCAGCCAAATTGCCGGGAACAAAAGCAAAATCGTGGATATCAGTTGAAAATGAGGAAAGTTACCTTTATATTATTGAGTTTCTGTAAAGATAGTTTTCAAGAAAACAGAATTAGCTGTTGCAAACTGCTTACCAAACAAAATTACCTATGGATATATGTGACACCAATATTTAATGGCCTTACGTTTCGACCCCAGCAGAGTCTTTCGTCAACACTGAGCAAGTTTAATAGCAGCAATTTGATTGTTTTTGTTTCAATCATTTCAAAAGACCCGGACTAACTTAAAGTTTCAGCTCAACATTGGTAAGAACAAAAAAATAATAATAAACGTTCACAGATCGGCAGATACTTTACATGGTATAAGGATAATGATGGAAGAAAACTTTCCTTGAAATATTTCTGCCTGAAGTGTTATCGTTTTTAGGTAAGACATGAAATCAAATCCAAAATCAGTTTTCGTCTCAGTGAGTGAGACGAAAACTCTGCCTTTAGGAATGCGTACAAAAATGCTGAATGCATTTTTCCCGTTTTCTCGCAAATGAAACAACGAAATGAGCAGACATTTTCACAGGTTGGTTTTCTTACATATATCTTGATTTGTACAAAGAATGGAAGCTTTTACAGACACTTTTCCAGTGTTGAGCTGGGGCTTTAAAACGCTGTCAGCCAAATGTGCTTTCATGGAAAAAAAAGTATACGCGAACTTCGAGCGGAACCTATTTATAAACACTGCAGCCAACACTTGGCGAATATTTCATTCGAAACAATCCATATGCTTGGCTGTATATTATGAGCAGAAAAGTGCAGTATTGTACGGTTAATTCTGTCTAATGTGACCAATAAAGGTTATGGTGAGGACGTAGGTATCGAATCAGCCGTCGGCTCACTCGGGGCACACAATGATGAGCCGTTGACGACGTAGTCAAAATGGTGAAGATGTATTATGAATAATAACGTGGCATTGCTGTAGGCCATTGCGTGAACTTCTTTGCAGTAATTCCCGTTTAATGACATTATTTGACAAATACACGTGTTTTTCTTTTCTGTTCTTTCTTTTTTTTTATCGCTTTTTTTTTTTACTCAAGTTATTTGTTTTGCATAAGGTAAAAAAATAATAAATATAAAAAGCTTTCCGTATACGCGTGCATCTGTCCTTTTATAAATATAATTATTGTGGTGTGGCTGTTATAACATCCAATGCAAATCAAGGAATATATTTCCCAGTGCCCCAACTTATTTCTTTTCACAGCTCCTCAAGCAGCAAAAGAGAAAATAACGGGGGGGGGGGATGGATATACTGATCATGGTTTCTTTGACCCCACTGTGTTTACTTTGAAGAAATTAAAAATGATTTTAAGAAAAATAATAAAAAATAGACGTGCGTTTTTATGCTAAACTGTTTGACGCATCCTTCCACGTGGAACTTCTTTATTTCTCGCTGGTTTAAAAACACGAAATGAATAAGATAAATTATAAATATAAAAAAAACAACTAAATAAACTTAAAAAAAAAAAAAAAAAAAAAAAAGATGATAATACTATTGATAAATTCTGATGAAACGAAGGAAAGAAGAAGGCAAGAAGAAGAAGGCAAGAAGAAGAAAGAAAACTGAAAAACGGCATCAGAAGTAGTCTCAGTGCAATACGTTGTTGTTCATTTATCACGCCGCTATCGAGATTGTTTCAATGACCGCAACCATTGAACGCTGCAACAACAACGTAAGAACGCCTTGGCCCAAGACTATACGGTATACACCAACAGGCGTATGGTACAACTTTTAGTCGAACGCAGCAGCAATTCTCACTATACTTTGAAAATCTGCAACAAAATCGTAAAGAGCAACCATAGGGGTTTAGTACAATGAGAGAGAGAGAGAGCGAGAGAGAGAGAGAGAGAGAGAGAGAGAGAGAGAGAGAGAGAGAGAGAGAGAGAGAGAGAGAGAGAGAGAGAGAGAGAGAGAGAGAGAGAGAGAGAGAGAGAGAGAGAGAGAGAGAGAGAGAGAGAGAGAGAGAGAGAGAGAGAGAGAGAGAGAGAGAGAGAGAGAGAGAGAGAGAGGGGGGGGGGGGGGGAAGAAGAAGAAGGAGAAGGAACAAACAACGACCAAAAAGACAGATATTTCGGCTCTGTTGCCAACAATTATATAAATTGCCTACAGTCCATTATTAAATACTGCATTCATTATGACCAATCTATTACACTCTCACAAAGGAAAGAATTGCTCAACGAACTTTTTTGTCCTAAAGTGCATCGACACTGGACTACACATGCCTTAAAGGAATTGTACTACAACAGTGGTCTCTGCAAGAGCAGCACGGATGTAAAATCTCTAAGGAGCACGTTTTTTCGCCACTTAACTTTAAAAGTTACATCGGAGGAAATACTTAATGTTTTTGTAGCGAAGTGTAGCAATTACACGTTTTGCTACTTTTATAAAATAGTCGCGGAAGGCCAATTCTTTGTACAACTTTTACTCCGTAAAAGCAAGAGAGAAAAAAATCGATCCAAACATGTTTTTTTTTCTCGAAGATTTCAGCTTTTCAGACTTTTTAATTCCCCAGGCCGAGTTATACGAGCTGGCACAGACTTACCGAGTACACTTTATGGAGCAGTCAATTACATTTCCAAGCAAAATAGTAACAAATAAATAGCAGCATCAGTTTATGAGAAATTACACTATACTTTATAATTAACAAATCAGCAGTACATTGTATAAAAGTCCCAAAAGTCCCAAACAAAATATAAAATCTAAGCACTCCCAAAATCAGTCAGTCTAAACCGTAAACTCGCGGCTGCGACGTTGCAAAAGACCGATCCATCTTACCGCAATAGTGAAGACGGTCAGCGTCTTGCGAGGCCGCGTCCGAATTGACGGCTACGGCTACGGCTTCGGCTGTCGCTAAGGGCGTTGCTATGGCCACCCTACGCTTCAATGCGTGTCCCCGTGACGATCAAGCTGAAGCCGAAGCCTCAGCTGCATTTACGGCTGCAGCTGCTCATTCGAACACGGCCTAATAGAGTATAAGATGAAAACAAACTATAATAATAATTTCAAAAAAATTGCCATACTGTGATAAACAACTATCATATATTCCTCTAAATTCAGATAATGTTTCTTTTCAATTCAAGTCTCCCATTGATAACTATTGATGGGTATGTAGTAAAAAAAGAAAAAACAAAGAACAAAAGTCCCGCCGAACACAACCCCCCATCTTGATTAAATCTCCGCTGTTTTATGTGGGCTTCTTCGGTAGTCAAGAATGCCCCCCGTTTTCATAGGCAGCGCGCCGGGTGTTATGCGGCACTGCTGTACTTCCATGATATTACCATTGTGCAAAAAATGAACAGCCATTCAGGATATATGTTTCTATAAATATACCCGGCAGCCTTCGCCACATTTGATTTCAGAATATTCAATTATATTTTACATGAATAAGTTGGCAAGTGGGCTTTCTCTAATTCTCTGTGTGTGTGTGATTTCTATCCGCTCTGCATTGAATGACAGCAGCCTGCACTCGTTGTACTGTGATGCTGATGTTGAAGATCTGGCGGTTTTTTTTTGTAATGGTTCAAAGTTCGAAATATGGCGAGGGCGATGCTTATATTCACCCCCTTTCAATGCGTTTCCCATGAGGAAGAATGACGCGATGGTCCTTATATAGTAAATCACAAACTTATGTCATAAGTATTTATTTTTGTATGCCGTATCTGTAATTTCTGATTGCGACTTCTTCTTGGAAACCAACTCTGCCGTCAATTATTACTTTTTTGTTTTATTAATTCCGGAGAGTGTTGCAATAACACAATGAGTGATTACTTTATTATATAAAAACGACAAGCCAAACCACACTCTGTTAAACGTCACACGCTGTCAAGAAATGAATTAGACATCAGAATCTTCGCTCATCTGGAACTTCCTCCCTTTTTCAGGGGAAATAAGACCTGTTCGTGATACGTATCACACCAAACAAAGTGAGAAAAGAGTATATATATGCAAATTCATGTTCCGACCCGCCCTCATGCCCCTCCCCCATTACTCTCTAATGTAAAAGAGTGAAAAAAAACACTCGTTTTGTCCGCAATGCCACTCTCGCAAAAAGCCGTATGGCGGAAAACTCTTTTTAGAGTGAAAGACGGGTATTTTCAACTTGAATCAGAGTGGAGTTCGCTCCAATTTCACTTGGAAAAGGTGGTGCACATTGATTTTCACCCAAAATGGAGCCAAAATGACATCACTCGGGCGAGAAAGTGAATTTTTCACTCTTTTACATTTAGAGAGTAAAAAACAGTTGTCATGTATAATTAACAGAAGCGAGGTTGGGTGGAACAGCAAATATAGTCTGACCCCCTTATTGGGGGTCAAAATAATCGGTATTCGTTATTGCTATTGCAAATGGGGTACACGACTGGGATGATTTCAGCGTGATATAGACCCGTCTGCTAAGAATCTTGATTGAATTGAGACGTGATGGGGGTGGGTAGAGGGACTGTAAGAGAGACATAAGTGACTCAACTTTTTTTTGAGAGAGAGAGAGACCAGAACTCAAAAACGGCATTTAAAAGGGGGGTAGTCGTCCAATTCCTCATTATTTGGGAAGGTCGACTTTGCTCATTGATATTAATAACAGCAAAGTTCCACAGCCCCCGCACCCGCGGGCCTAAGGGGAGGTTTGGCTACATCGTGTACTAAAACCCAAGTCATTTTTTTGTCTATGTTTGTGAGAGACGTGTAGATCGAAACAGTACTAAGCGCGAAGATCACGTCGAGAGGGAAGCGTGGGCCGCCATTTTAATGTTCCCCTCAGTAGCGCATGACTGTAGGCTACACGTTCTCATGGGACATCGTCTTCGTAGGCAATTTCTGCGTCCAAGTGCGTATTTTTACCGTAATACATGTCGGTACTAGTATGATATCCAAGGGGGGATGCAGTAATTATAATATGTGACCATATTACAAAGAAGTTCATATGAATAAATTGCTATAATTCCCTTTGTCCCGCAGAAAATTATAGGCTCAGAAAATTGACTCGCAGCGATTTGCGACACTGTTTGTTTTTGCTTGTTTTGGGGTGTGTAGGAAACAAAATACGCAGCTTTGTTCAAACACGAGATTAGTTCATATTATTTCTAGCAAATCGACATTGAATGATTATTTTCTTGTTAGAAAAACACACACAATTTCTTTTTTTATTCTTTTTTTATTGTTTTATCTTGTTTGAATAAACACGAGTTGATCTGTGACACTGTAACAGTATGAAGGATGCTAAAACATTATTAACATTGCTTTTGACGGGGAAAACAATGACGAATGACGTGGAAGGAAAAACGTGGATGAAAAAAAGTTGGAAGAAAAACACATGTCTCCATGTGGGGATTGATTACAATGTCCGGTCCGAGGTTAGATTCGAACCGGGGTTAATATACATGTAACGCCATCACTAACAACAACAACAACAACAACAACAACAACAGCAACAACAACAGCAGCAACAACAGCAGCAACAACAGCAACAGCAACAACAACAGCAACAACAACAACAACAACAACAACAACAACAACAACAACAACAACAACAACAACAACAACAACAACAACAACAACAACAACAACAACAACAACAACAACAACAACAACAACAACAACAACAACAACAACAATAACAACAGCAGCAGCAGCAGCAGCAGCAGCAGCAACAGCAACAGCAACAGCAACAACAACAACAACAACAACAACAACAACAACGGCATATTCAATTTCTTGTCTGAAAACAAGTCTTGGAAGTTTCATTTTTATTTTTATTGTTATTATATCTTTCTGATAATGATACCAAGGGACCCCCAAAAGTGACTAGCACTGTGACCCGTAGGCCTGAAGATACCTGTGTAGAGAAGAGGATGAAGAAATGTCAGTTTTAGATGTGGGCGGAAAACCCCAAATAGGGAAAACCCACGCAATCAGGTAGGGACTGAAAACCCAATCCACATGCAAGGCTCCAGTCCGGGATTCGAACCGAGGGTCACAGAGGTTGAAAGGCAGGGAACGAACCCACTAAGCCAACCTGAATGCCCTCAATGTTTCTTATTCGAACAAACAAATAAAACAAAGAAGAGAATTTACGTTTCTTAACAAATCAAATTATTTCTCTGTACGAGTATTGTGGTGTCCCTTTAACTCTAGATCTCGAAGAATTGTCTCCACAATAGGATTGCTTCATAATTCATGACATAGTTGAGCTCATGTAGAGGGCGAGGTGTCATGTAATTGGGGGAGAGTGGGGGAGTGGGAACGTTTTGCATAATTTATTAATGTTGTTAATTCATGGAGTTTGTATATTTCCCGCTGTTTTGGGCTATACCTGTCTAAAATATTTTACATCTTCAGGTTGTCAAATGGTATTGTCATCGTTTTGCACTCGATATTATTAAACAATTTCTTTTTTGTATAATGCAATAAAACAAAAACACCATACTGACGTAACATTATGTAAAACTGTTTGGTCGAATCATTCATTTTGGAAAAATGTAAAATTAGGTCATTAATGCTGAGACGGAGTGAGGAAGTGGCATACGCCCTTGGCAGTAAATGTCAACAAGTGAATAACGGGAAAACTGCAGGGCTGAAGGTTAACCTTTGGATTAAACCTCAATCCCGCGCTTTATGCTTGGATCGTCCCCCCCCCCTCCTCCTCTTGCCACCACCTTGATAATCTTTCTTTCTTATTTTGCAAGCCGCTTTGTGCCTCTTTATATTGACCCAGTATTGTGTAGTCAAGAAGCCCGGCCGGCCGTTTTACCCGTGAAGATATCCCCCAATCAAATTGAGGGTATTTTTTCAGATCTTTCACCTGGCAATCAAGTGAACTGTCCCGAACCATTGCATTTCATGATGAATCATCGGCTTCTTCGTCCAATGTCAGTCCTCTTCCACGGTATGTTCTTTTAGTGCAGTCATGATTCAATCACGGTGTTATCCACACGCGAGTTGCTCGTGTGGACCGGGCGGCTTCGCTCCTTACTGCGTTGCCGAGAAACAGTGGCTCGTCAGCCACGTGCGCATGGACGGGACCGGCGAATTCGATATCGCGAAGATCGCCTAACTGAGGCGAGGACAGATGTTGTTTCAGCGGCGATGCGTAAATCCGGTTTAGCCGTCACCTGATAAAACATGGCGGCGAAGGGTAAATCAAGTTAGAATACCCTGAAAATGAAATTATGTTTCAGTTATAGGAAATGTTTGGTTTTCTCAGCCGCTCTCTCGGCGTTATAACGACATATGGGATCGGCAAAGTTGTTTGAATTGTGGAAATACGAACTCGGATCTGATCACTTCTCTTTGGAAAGTCTGCAATGCGACAACCATCCTCAACAAAGCCTAGTCGATAACCTGTTGATGTCGCCTTGAAAATGCAACCGCCCCCAAACTGCCCAGGAGCAAAATTTCCGCGGAAAAATTAGAGCGGAAAAACGTGACTCGCTCACCTTTCCATTGAATGATTAACGCATTGCCGGTGGAACAACACAAATTACCCTCTCCCCTCGGACCCTCAATGCTTTCGTTGTTTATTCTTGCTTGCTATTTCAGCATGTCGTGGCTGGGTGGTCTGTGCAGCGGACTCAAGTCCTGATGACTGTGTCATCAGAGTGTGGGTTCGATTCCCGGTCACGACAGTTGTGTCTTTGAGCAAGGCACCTTAACCATAATTGCTTCTCTTAACCCAGGTGTATAAACGTGAATCTGATGTGTTATGGGCCGACACAATAATGTATTGGATTAAACCCTCAGTCCGAATTTAAGCAGCTTTGGGTTGTATGCTCCCTAGGGATCTGAGAAACATATGTCTTTGAGCAAGGCACCTTAACCATAGTTGCTTCTCTTAACCCAGGTGTATAAATGGGAACATGATGTGTCAGGGCCGACAAAGTATTGTATTGGATTAACTCCTCAGTGCGAATTTAAGCAGCTTGGGGTTGTATGCTCCCTAGGGAGTTGAGAAAGTTTGAGGAATGGTCTAAGTATGCCTGATGAACAGGTATAATAATGTTGTAAAGTGCCTTGATCTAGCTTCTATGATGCGCTCCATTATAAGAACCAAGTAATGACGTCATCCTTCTTGTCCAATTTCTCGATTTTGCCCATGGGTTTGGCAAATATCAACGTCAGTAGTTATCTTGTGAAATGTTGAGACCTTGCCACAAGTCGTAAATATCATGGCGTAATTTGTATGCCCAACTTTTGCGTCATTCCATTAAAGCCCCAGCTCAACATTGGCAAAAAGAAACACAATGTTCACAGATTTACATGTACCTTACATGGTATAAAGATAATGATGGTAAGAAACTTTCCTTGACATATTTCTGCCTGAAGTGTTATCGCTTTTAAATAGTAAATGAAATAACATCCCAAATTAGTTTTCGTAACAGTGAGGCGAAAACTCTGCCTGTAGAGATGCGTACAAAAATGCTGACAAAATGAGCCGACATTTTCACAGGTTGGTTTTATTACAAATATCTCGATTTGTGCAAAGAATGGACGCATCTACAGTCAGTTTACAAATGTTGAGCTGGGGCTTTAAAAAGTCGCCAATATCGATGTCAATATAAGCAACTGTGGGGCTAAGTCTTGAAATGTGACAAGAAGGTTTTACGTCAATATTTAAGAATGTCTCTTTACAGCCACCGTAGTAATAAGTGTTGAAAATACAAAGAAACAATAACCGGTGGGCCCCTACTCGTCAGACTCTCAAGGGACTGAGCGCACCTGCTACTCAAATGAAACTTTCTTCGGGG
This sequence comes from Marthasterias glacialis, assembly GCA_911728455.2. Lineage (NCBI taxonomy): Eukaryota > Metazoa > Echinodermata > Asteroidea > Forcipulatida > Asteriidae > Marthasterias > Marthasterias glacialis. The sequence goes on along the minus strand of OU452221.1, from coordinate 27,637,915 downwards.
TTATATTCTTAAGATGTCTCTTGACCACTAGATTGCTTAAGCGAAATTAGTTCCTCCCGAAACCAATGTTCAACAGTGTGCCTGTGTCACTTAATGGATGTGACTAGGGAACGTTATTCTCGCTTCTTTTTTTGGGGGTCTCTTTTAGTTAAAGGCGTCAAAGAACAAATAACGTCAATAACTGACAACCACTGGGATGCACCGACGTTATACACAGTGCACCCTTGACTCTAATGGACGGTGATCGAAGCATGTCTCCCATTCCACCTCTCCGCGTGTGTTTCATTCACGCAAAGGGGGAGCGAGTCAGGGAAAGGGTTCACTGCTATTAAAAACCACACAAATCACTTTCATTGATTGCTAGCCTCCAAAGGGTTTGGTGCGTTCCGACGTTTTTCTGTGAATCTGTGAGCCACCGACGTCACTGTGCCGTTTCCATTTTTGTTTCCGAAGATTGCCGAAGTGTGACGTCATGATTCTTTTCTTTTTTTAAATTTCCTAGTCTGCTGACCTGTTCTCAACGACGTCAATTACCTGAACTGAGGATGATATTTATAACTCGAAATATACGTGTCTCGTTTATAGAATCTCTTTTAAACTCGGCCCGGTTTTTTTTTTTTTTTTTCTTCTTCTTTTTTTCGGTTTTTTTTTTTGGGAACTCCACGTGAGAAATTTCTATGATCCATTCAAAAATTGTTGCAAACCATCTTCTTTTATCATCGAGTGGCGTGCATTGAAACCTTACTCATGCCAATTATTTTCGTAGGGTTTTGCCGTACTGAAAACCAACTTTTTTAGCATCGGGTGGCGTGCATGAAACTTTACTCGTGTCATTTATGTGCGTATAGGGTTTGGCTGTATTGACGCACTTGCTTGACAGGATATCAAACACGATACCTCGCCGTTTTATATGTACAATTTCATGGAGCTACTTTTCAAGGAATCTGCGGAGATTTTTTTCACTGGGGGCGGAGGGGGGGGGGGCATCGCTTTTCAGTGTAGGGGGGGGGGCAGGGGACATCTTTTTTTTTTAAATGAATTACATGTATCTACATGCGGCCCTCTACAGCAAGTAAGCGCAGAAATAAGCGTGAAAACGGGCCCTGATAGTGGACCCATTGTCAAATAGAGCTACTTAAACACACAAAGTAGCTAAGCACAACAAAATTATGCTTACCAGAATAAGGTTACAAAAAAAAAGAAAAAAAAACTTATTGAACAGTCCATGCACAAGTTCAATCTGAGAGTGGTAAAATCTGCTTATTTTTGCTGAGCCTAGAGCCAAGTTGGTCAAACCTGCAAGAAGAAAAACACGTGAACAGACAATTTCTGCTGATGTTGCAGTCCTTGTATCATATTTTATTTCCAAGAGTTTAGAGTTTTAATATTGTTACCCATAGGCGTATGGGGACTCTTTTGTGAAAGGGGGCAGAGGGGTTGACTTGCCCGAAATTTTACACAGATGAAAACATAAGTACCAATTTCTAATACAAAGTCTTTTTATGTTGTTTTCTTCTTCTTGCTCTGCCCAAATTTTTCCCACTGTTTTGCCCCCATTTTTTTTTTTTTTTTTTTTTTTGGGGGGGGGGGAACTTCCCCCTACCCCTGGCTCGTACTCCTATGTTTTTACCTCCATGATACATCTTTGTTAATAGCCCATAAGGTGACCATTTTTGTTTCTTTTTTGTTTGTTTGTTTGTTTGTCTTGTTCTGTTCTCTGTCTGTCCTGTTCGATCTGTTGTAAGATCTGTCAGTCCAGTTTCTTGTCTTTTAAAGGTATTTCTATACAAGCCTTGGCCTTTTGAATATGCCTCCATATTTTCCTCTTTTTCAATGATGTCTTATATAATTGTTTTCGTGTAGTTCTTCAAACATCTTGTGTAATTTATATTTATAATAATACTTGTATGTACAGCTTGCAATATGGAAATACATGCAGAGATGAAGGAATGAATGAACAAAATCAAAATTTCAATTTCAGCCCTCTGATCATTATCGCATCATGTTATGTTAAACTACATCTGGGGGAAAGTATGATGCAGTCTGTCCACAAATGTGTACATAATCACTGCAGTTCATTGCCAGGGTGTGGAAGAAACTTGAAACGAATTCACAACTGTTCTGAATAATTTATCTCCATATCTCTGGAAGCTCCCCGGTAAATTTGTCAGTTTACCGCACCTATAGGCGTTCATCCCTCAGTGGCACTGAGCTCATCATCTCGTAGTCGGGACTACCACAGATTCCAGGGCTAATTATCAGTTCCAAACCTTGTTTTGTGATATGAATTATTCATCAGATGAAGAAACTGAGCAGTCACAACAGTATCGATGATTCGAGCGTAAGTTATCTAATAAGAGCGGGTATAGCTTAAAACATCTCGAGCATGCTACTCTAACACGAGTAAACTCCAGCGCGCATGCAGAGTATGACACGAAGGTAAGGCCACAGTGGAAGGACAGGATTAATCATTCATGGAGATATCAGTCGGTTTGAATTAAACTATCCCCTTAATCCGGTTTGAAATACAACCACAAACCGGTTTGAACTACCGTCTAAAACCGGTTTAAACTATCCACCTCAAACCGGGTTAAGCTACCGCCTAGAAACGGTTTAAACTACCGGTTTCAACTATTAAGCCTCAAACCGGTTTGAACTACAACCTCAAACCGGTTTAAACCACTTCAAACTTGTTTGAACAACATTCAAACCGGTTGGAACTACCGTGACCTCAAACCAGTTCAAACTACCGCCTCAAAGTGGTTTGAACTACCGCCTCAAACCGGTACTTCAAACTGATTTGAACAACACTGTCAAATTGGTTTGAACAACACTGTCAAATTGGTTTGAACAACACTGTCAAATTGGTTTGAACAACACTCTCAAACTGGTTTTAACACCACTCTCAAACCGGTAACCGGTGTGCCTCAAACCTGTTGGAACTACCGTGACCTCAAACCAGTTCGAACATATCGCCTCAAACCGGTTTGAACGACCACCCTCAAACCAGTTTGAACTGCAATCTCATACCAGTTTGAACTATTGCCTCAAACCGGTTTTGAACTAACGAACATACTCCGTGTCTTAAACAAAATTCACACAACATCCAGCAAGACACGTTGTGTGCGAACGTGTACAAACGTCTAGAATTGTTAGTTCCGATCCGGTCTCGATATTAAAAAAAGAAGAAAAAAAAATCTGTGTGGTCGTTATCGGAGGTGACGGGAGAGTCAAACTGATCGCATGGCTTCCGTGAATAAGGCATCAATCAAATTAACGTTGTCGCACGCACCGGTAAGAATCCGGTAGGTTCGCGGCAAGGTTCCGGTGTTGCAGACTGACCGACAAATTATCACGGAACGACGGATTACTTTACGCGTGTTTGGGAATCGTTGAACCCGTATACCTTAAAGGGGATACAGAGTTGTGAGATTAAAGGGAACCGTAACTAATATGTAACTATATGGATAATACAGACAGTTACTGTGAGATCACAGTGGCGAAACAATTAAAGGTACCATGTCGTAACGAATGTATGGGAAGGAACGCCGGATATTGGGGGAATGTTTTATCACTGTATGGGTGTGGGGGGATTTGTCGTATATATAGTAATTTTGGTTTAAAAGAGAATATTATCCACTGTCTGGTTCTGATTACATTGATTCTTATTGAACGAGGGGAAAAATAGATACACCGCGGTACTAAGGTTCATTCCATCGTTATTTCCACCTCTAGAACTTTGCCTGGCAATAAACCAAAAGGGTAAAATGACTCGGTAAATTTTAAGATCAATTTTGGTTGAACAAAAAAAAAAAAAAAAATTGACTGGAGCGGGATTTGAGCCTGTGACCAACCGGCTAAACCTACAGACGCTCTACCAACTGAGCTATCCAGCCCTAAAGTTGGAGATCTCCCTATTTTGTCAATATCTTTGATTTTTTGTTTGTTTGTTTGTTTGTTTGTTTGTTTGTTTGTTTGTTTGTTTGTTTGTTTGTTTGTTTTTTTTTGGGGGGGGTGCCAGTCAGAAGCCATTCAACCGGTTACTACAGCGTAGCCAGGGATCACACCTCATTATACAGTACAACCATAGAGCCGGCTCTATGGATATAACCTGAGAAGCGGCAGCACAGGGATCACCACGAGGGTGATGCGACTTGTTTATAATATCAAGCAATAAACCACAAGGAAAACTGACTGGGTAGCCTACATTTTAAAATCAATTTTGGGGCGAACAAGGAAAAAATGACAGGAGCGGAATTTGAACCTGCGACCACCGGCTAGAACTATGTAATATGTGTACACGCACATAAAATAAAATAAATAAACGAACGCAGATTCGCCCAAACAAAACTTTAAAAACACCCCTCCAGTATGCTCCTAGCTGAAAGGACTTATTACTCCAGACTACCCTTACATCATCAGGAACATTGTGTCATAATGTACATATTGATTCCCCCCTGTCAATCCCTCGCAGTGTGACACATCGGTCGCCGGAGCCCGAGCCTCTTACGGCCAAGTAGACGCTTATCCAGCCGCCGATCAATGTCATTTCATTCTGGCTATTTGGTTTCACGCGCGAGAACATTCCTTATGGTTTCCCTTTGTCTGCTGGAGAGGAGAAAATTGAAAATTGAAATTTCTCCAGTGATTGACGTCAACCCAATTAATGATGACGGAATCATCAACCCTCTTTTTATATCCATGATACAATCTTGCGAATAACATACAGTCGTTATGTTAATGTGTGGCATACAAAGGAAATGTTTCTGGGGCCTAAAACGTGAAGAGTTCATCGACATTGGAATCAGATCCGTCGGGAAAAGGGCCCCACGCATGCGCTACTGAGGGATGATTGTTAGTCTGGTTCCCTGACCAAAGATTCCCTGACGACTCTTGTTAAAAACCTTAGGTCAGGCATCATCCAAAGCTAAACGTAGATTATGACGCAACATATGTATTGATATTCATTACTTGCCACCAACGGTGGACGATGTCATTGGATAAAACATGGAGCGCTGGTGGCGGGCTTTGTTTACTTTCAAAAAGCCTGGGATAATCAGTTTGTAAAAATGTTACAAATGTATTCAAATGTAGTGTTGAACTTGTTGAGGGCAAAAAGAAGGGAAAAAAACGATAATGGGATTTGTCTGCAATTTTTTTGAATTTTTATCAACAAAAGAATTGTCCGACCATCAACGACACTGTCCGAATGTTGATAACAACGAGCTCGGAGCATCTCAGATATTTTCGGAAAAGGAAGAATTCTTCCTTTTTTTGTCACGTGACATTTGGGTGATACCTGACCCTAAAATCGACAGAGAATAGTTTTGAGATTTTTTGGTCTGGGAACCAGACTAGGATGTTGTGTCGAGCTCCAGTAATGCTACGCTGCCTTGTTACATGATTTTTACAGCATAGGTTCTCCCTACCTCGGAGTATACATTTTGTACGTGCATTACAGGCTTAGAATGAACACGATTTAAGAATTAGATTCTCCTCACCTCGGAGTACATCTGCACATACGTTACAGACTATGACTATGAGTAAACTTAATTTTTGAACTAGTTTATCCCAGACTCGGAGTACATCGGTACAAATCTTGATGCTCATGTACAAACGTAAATAATCATAGTGACAGGGCTCACGTTCCTACTTTGGTAAAGGTACGACGCCGTGGTGTTTATGATTTTACAACTACCTTCCCCCACCTCGGAGTACATCGGTATAAAACGTTGATGTTAATGAACAAACAACAAAAAATAGCAACGTGGATACAAGGCACCCCATGATGATTGAAATAACTACAGTTATATAAATAACAGTGAGCAAGAATTATAACGCGCCATGCCTGTCACAATGCAACTCCTTTGGCTTGAGTTTTGCAATAGACCTAAGTACTGGTGACTTCACGGTTTGTTTACATGTGCGCTTTTCTACGGAGCTTCGAGTCGGTAGTCCAGACCTGAATCTCATAAGAAAGCGCACATGTCAATAGACCTTATGCACATGACGTCATTTGAGTAGGGCGCCCTCGGCTAGAGGTCAAAAGAAGGTTGCTCATTGGCGCATCCTCTGCGCCGCGCGTACATACATGTGCGTTTTCCATTGTTGCGTCATCGTTTTACCTCTAAGATGGCGGTGTGATGACGTCAATGCATAAGGTCAATAAACCGTGACGTCATCAGTACACGGGTCTATTCAGCTAAGCCTTCATGTAACCACACAAGAAGTATAATATAGCTCTTACAATTCGATTCATTCAATTAAATTCAAATACACATTAATTTTATTTCCATACCTCTATGAGTAGACTTGCGGCACACAAGTCCAGAGATTGTCTCCAAAAAACATCGACGTGTATTGCAATTGAAATCAGTTAATTTGTATTCTTGACAGACTTTTTGATAACGGTGGATTATGCCGTGGTGGACACCCAAGGTCATGGCATGCCGTGGGGATGGGGGGGAGAAGTAGATAAAGCATCCAGCCAATCCAAATGAAATCCCACACCGCGAGAGTTCCATGTATGCGGAAACGAGGTTGAACTTGAGGATCAGTGGACTGGTTACATCTCAACGCAAGAGGGATACATAACACAATATGCGGACTCTTCAAAACGCATTTGCATTGTAAAATACACTGATTAATACAGTTGGATTGGGTTAACGAAAGTAAGGAAAGCTTTGGAAAAACTTGTGTATATAATTTGCATGAGATCTGAATCCCGCAACCACAACGTCATCCCCTGTGGCACTTCATAACACAATCTGAAGACACAACTCGCCAGCACCGCGGGCTAGACTTGCCCCCAGGTGCGGAACTTAAGTCAACCGAGGCGCAGGGGACCGTTACTTCATCTAATTACAAAACGAGTTCATTTGGGTTTATTTGATTTCGAATCTGGCGCCACATTCTTTCCGTGTGGGTCTCTCTGGGTTTTTGTTTTATTGACACACAAATGACCGTGGGGGTATGGCCGTGCTTTGTATATAGACTCATACTGCGCGGTGTGTGAGCAATGTTCCAGCAAAATGGCTAGTCGTTTAATCAATAGGCTCTGGTTTAATACACAGCTTCCGAATTCAAACAAAAAAGCTGCATTTTCTCATGAAACTATGGCAGAATCAAACAGTCTTTGTCATCAGAATTGCTTAACAATAGACCGATTGCGCGACCAATGTTTACATGTCATCACGTGACCTATTGTAGGTACGACGTCATCTGAGCTGATGGCAAACTACGTGCAAATACATGCCGTGACCGACAGAGACACACAAAAAGTCGGCTTTTGATAATAATAACACAGTTACTATAAACCATTCTATTAAAGTATGTTGTGACATTGATATTAATCACATCACTGTTTCATAAATTACCAGTATTCTACTACAAAAGAGGAAATTTCAAATGGGCAAAGGAATCACACAGTTTTGGAAAGCAATTTTCTTTTGATGATTCAGCTTCAAAACTTTGAAATTCTTGTGTTGAAAAGTGTGTGATCGCGGTCGTCTGGCCCCAAACGTTCCGTCGTGCACTAGTACACATCATGCACATTTATGCGTTACTTGTACAATTTCCAAGACTTGCTTGATTTGTCCTTACTGGCTTTATTCAGCCACGATCGAATAAACAAATGCAACAATCATCATGTACCGTACCGCACTTTCCTATGGAGGACGTCGTGTTTGTTTCCATTTTAACCTACAAAAGGTCACATGACGCGGGTCGCGCAATCGGTCAATATTGTTTAAAGTGAGCTTACGTTTGGGCCCTAAGAGGGTCCTTTAAACAATGGAACAACTCTTCCCTTATTGGTGGGTGGGTGTACCTTGGTCCGACCCAGAACAAGTTTGCATTTTGCTAGTTCATCCAAGGTCGAAGGTCAACCAGACGTCAAAAGTTGCTCGGGTTCGGCCCAAACTTGTTGAAAATAATCCTGAACTCGATGGAAGCTTGACAAAAGTAAGGTCAAGGTCACCCGAGGTCAAACGTAGGTGATAAAGGGGGTCAAGGGTCAACTTTTAAAAAGTAGACTGAGCATTCCTATCCCCCTGTGGTTAGTGAATTCTTCCAATAACCATCCCAATCAGGATTTATCTCTTTCCACCAACCGCGAAGGACTGTTATTTGTCTAGTATAATCGTCGTGATTTTCTCATAGTGACGAATCGGCAAATAACACATTTCGAGCAAATCGATTTCTAAGTTGGGCAACTTTTCATTTATACTTTTCGCAGTTCGTATTAATAACAAATTCATCCAAAGCTGTGTATTGACACAGGGTGCCAGACTATTGAATGCACACAGGGTTGTGTTATTACATTTGGACCGAAAATGACGTCCAGCAACCACGCGACCAAATAAAACTGGTTCTCCATGTCGCAACGAGTAATCTCCATTAATACTGGTGTATTAAAATGGTCGCAGACTCCTCAATGTGTAACAGCTCTGCTGTTACCATCAAGTAATGGTACTTGACAGCTGTTTTCAAACATGACAATACACTCCAACTAAAACTCGTGTGTGCTATATCGTTTCCGTGTCCGTCCGTCTACCCCCTACCCCACCGTTGTCCTCGGTTGCCAGTCGTTTTTATAATTGCATAAAGACACGGTCTATTCTGTGGCTGAACTTGAACGTGTTACCATGGCCATCATTAGAGCATCCACCAGCCTCAAGGAGCAAGCTCAAGACAAGAGGGATGCGGTCCCTACTACAGCTAGACCTTCATCACTAGTGGCAGTGTGGTCTTACCGTACTCAAGCTCCGAGCATCCAGTCTTTCTTTCACCAATCCCCCCCCCCCCTCCCCACCACCCCAAGTCTTTCTTTTTTTTCCCCTGTCCCTTCTCTTTTTTTCGAGTCTAATCAAAGCCCTTGCTCACTCGATTCGCGATTGCTTAATTTGCGAGACTGTGGTCCTAAGGCGAAGTGCACCGGGTCGATAAACAACGCCGCCGTATTGGACACACGCACAACAATGGCTTGACAAGCAGAAAAACGTATTAAAGGAAATTGCAGTGGGGAGAAAGGGATAGAAGTGGAAATAGAAAAAGAGAAAGTTCGAGAGTCCACCTTTTAGAAACAAGTCATGCAAAGATATAAAATAATAAGACTGTGATTATAGGTAAAATCCCAGCGCGGCACTCGATTTTGGGAAACGGTTTAAAAAACAACACCGAGCTCCTGAGAAATGATCCGTAAATTGGAACTCCTGGTCCCACAAGCAGAATCCTAAAAAGGAAACTTAGTTGCAGAGCATTTTAGTTCCAGACAGAACAATTGCAGTGAGAAAAAGAGGGGGAGAGAGAAAAAAAACCGATGAAAGCAAGACGGAGTCTCAACTTTTCAGAAACAAGTTCTCAGTAGCAAAAAAAAAAAAAAAATGCGATTAAACCCTTAGGAAAATATCAGAGAGATTTTCACAATGTGAATTCACACTGTGATCACATAGTATTTTATACAACTTAGTGTTCGTAGTGTGTTAACACATGCAGCGAGTTTGGAACTAGACCACAACATCATCTTCTTGTAAGTGTGTAGTACACTGACTAGAGCGCTAACTCTACATTGTAGATGCACAACCGTTTTGAAGTCGCGCTGCACGCTGACATGTTTAGTCATTGTGCGTCATTGAAGAAAGATTTTAATTTTCAAAGAGCATTTGCCCGCGAGTATTCTGAATTTCTTGCGTGCACGCGTGTACGGCTGCATGACGCAGCTCAAGCACGTGTACACACTTTATGGCCGGCACTGACAAGAAATGACAATTTTGACTGTATAAAAGTTAAGAAAAGAATATAAATAAATGAATATCGTGAGTCAATAGCCAGCAGGCTAAATGGCTCGATTATAAAAAGGGCCTACTTACGTCAACCTTTGAGTAAATGGTGCAAAGTTCTTCCCTTCACTGCAGAAAATTAAGTGATGCAAGAAATCAAAACAATCGTCACGGCACGTACGTTCAAACGCGTGCGAGACGTAACAGCACGAGCGCATGCAGTACTAGATACAAGTGCGTTTATTCAAGCGCATTAACTGATTGTGCGTCTTATTTCTTGTATAAGTGATTCCATAACGCACAGAAAAGGAATAAAGCAGTGGTGTGCAAATAGCCGTGACCCAGCCATTTTTACAAGATTTCAAGTTTTCCATAGGTTTGTACACAAACATGGATGCGCCCAGGCGGCTTCAACGTACGAACAATGCTTGCGCTTTAGTCAATATATATATAGCTCTATGATGGTAATACACTAAATCCGAGCAGCGCTCGTTAAGTGAGGAGTTCTTCATCACTGCAGCTATGGCCGCCGCACGCGCGCGTGGCACGACAATAGCGCGTCAGAGCACATATGCACCAATCAGCATGGAGGATTCACAGTGCGTGTGCGTTGACACGCGCGTGCGGCGGCCATAGCTGCGGTGGTGTAAACGCCCATGAAGGAGCTGCTCGGATTAGTCTATTTACAGTGGGCCAAGTCACAGTGTTAAAAAGCTTCTACACAATGATTGTGCTCGCTGTGGTTGACAGTAACTTAAGTAGGTTCACGCAGTGAACACTCAGTGGTATTTATGTGACAATTTTTTTTTTCTAAATGGAAAGCCCGACAGAACAGTAAAAAAAAAAAAATCACCAGGTTTCTGGGGAAGATTAAACAGAAGAAAAAATTATGCATTCACATTCAGAAAGGCCAATTTTTGTTTATGTTTTACTAATGTCTTCTCCTCATTGATGAATCACATTTCTTCAGACGCACCATTTCTTCGGAATAATGAATTTCAATCTGAATATTTCTAAAGGTTGATATTGTTTATGATAAAGAATGAATTCCAGCAAAAACTTCAAATCAGAAAATAATACCAACCACGTTAAAAAAAATAAATCAATCAAATCAATGTACATAGACATTTTGTCACACTGGTGATCTTTGAAAAAAAAATGTTTTAAAGATGATTTTACTAGACACGCTTATTTCGTATGGTTATATATACGGTTGCGTCGTCACTTTAGGGTGAATACCCTCATCTAAACTTCTGTCCTTTTATTCCCCCCCCCCCCCCTTCAAATCAAATTCCTTAGCAGTAAATATCCTAGCCTTAATAATGGATGGCAACAAGTGGTGAGGGTATGTTGCATCTTCATCCTACTCATCGCATCCCCCCCCTCCACATCAAGAGATGGTGAGTGCCCTCAGCTTAAGGCGTTCAGATCTGAACAAAATATTATTTTTCCTAAAAAAAAATCATACAGAAAGGTAAAACACTTTCTTCCCTTAAATAGTGCATTATTGTTCTCGTATGAATTGCAATCGAGAGAGGGGCGTCTCATATCTTTATGCATTGACAAAACACACACACACACACACAAACGCATCCGTTTATAGGAGTAAAAAATAGCAGAGTATCTTGGAGTGGGTCTAAAAAGCGCGGGAAAATGATATCCAATTAGGAATAGATAGCATCTTACAGTCGGTAAAGAAGTTGGGAATTGGACAAAGGAGATGCGTAATAGTATTTACAGAGGCTGCATCGTGTGTTATAGACAGGATTCGTCGATTATTTTATCAAAGAACGTTTCTTGCTACCAGTTTACACGGAGGGCTTGTAAAAGAGACATTCGGTGGTCTAAAACAGACTGATCGCACGGAAGCGTAATGCCCCCACGTGAACAACTAACTCTCATCGAACACGTACACGATACTTATTTTGTACGTACACGATAGTTATCGTGTACGTATTTATTAGTCCCAACTTATTGTGTATGTACACGATACTTTCCAACTTATTGTGTAATACACGAATAGTTATCGTGTACGTATACGATAAGTTTTAACTTATCGTGTACGTACGCGATAACTTATTGTGTACGTACACGAACATTTGGGAAGATGCTGAAGAAATGTCAGTTTTAGATGTGTGAGGAAAACCCCAAATATGGAAAACCCACGCAATCAGGTAGGGACTGAAAACCCAATCCACATGCAAGGCCCCGGTCCGGGATTCGAACCGGGTCCACAGAGGTGAAAGGCAGGGAAAGAAACCACTGAGCCAACCTGAATGCCCTGACAGTTTGATAGTTTGAATGTGTATACATTCAAAAATGGCCACACATAAAAATGGCTATTCTTAGAGGTTGACACAGATAATCGGATTGAAAATCCTCCTTTTTTAAAAGACGAACAGAAGAATGAGTAGGGAGCACCGACTGATTGCATTAGTGTTTTATTCATCAACCCCGAGTCATCAAATATCCCCGTTGATATGCCGACGGTACCAATGGTCTAAATAGCGCCCACCCCCACAAGACTAACCCTGTTCTGATTATTAAAAACCCAATACCGACACCCGGAATTGGACCGCGGTCTCCACACGATGCTATGAATAATAACAGAAGAACCAGGTCCGACCTGCCCCCAACGTGAACTGTTTCATAAAGAGTGACACACAATAAAGAGGTCGCAATAAATGCAATAATACATACATATTATTGTGTTTATATGTATATATTAAATTGCCCGAGGGCTGAGGAGTTCTTCAAAGGCAATTTGCTCATTATGAAGAAGCCTGCCGAACAGCTATGAGAGTATTGAACATTACAGCAGGATCTCCTGCTATTATTGTCTCAGATCTGAAATGAAGAGAGGGCGAGGAGGAGGAGAGAGAAAAACAAGTGTTGTTTAAACTGCTGCTCTGTTGTGCGCCTTGGTGAAAGCATAAAAGGAACACCTTTGCTCCATCAAAACATAAACTTGCCCCCAGTCTCGCGTCACTAATGTACATTCTCTAGTAGTCTCAGGAGATCAAGATGCGGTCATAGGGGTGCACTCTAATATGCTTCCCCATAGCAACCAATGCTAAATGCTAAATATTCAACAATATTCCGAAAAATATTTGAAATTCTCTCAGTCTCCAGACAAAACAAATATTATTTTCTGACAATAAACTTTTCTTTTCAATTTTGTTAGGGTTAGTCGTTGAGAGGTTTTGAGAAGGCTCATCCAAAATAAAAACACCCTGAACTAGTAAACTGGTCAGACCCCATCTTGGAAGAATGACCCTACACTTAGCAAAATAGGGCCATCTGTAGAGGGTTAGTGCACCCAAAATGCTCCAGGTTGAAAGTCAACAACCCCAGGGGCACAATGTTGGACCATTTTTCAACAATCCATAAAAGCAAGGACCTTCAAATCTTTGATTTACAGAAAAAGTTGTGGTTTACATTTTTATCAATTAATGAGGCTCGGTGCATGGTTTTCTCTCTATTAGTGTAGTGCACCGCAATATTTTTATTATTATTTTTTTTTAGCACAACACGGCCCTCTGTCGGTGAAAATGTGGTAACTTTATATAAAATTCAATCACCCCACGTTGTCGTTTATTGTTTTATGTTACAGAGTTTTTTTCTTAAACCGTCTGCAGTTTTAAAAGTATATATTTTTTTAATTAGTATGAGATAGGGGGCTTAAAAAATGTCAAAATATCCCAATCCTTTAAAATATCATGATTTCCTCAGCTTGATCAAAATGTTGCCCTTATGCTATTCCACAACAGCAATACAAAATAGTTCCATTTTGAGTGTAAAATGATAACAAAAGCTTTATTTAAATGCATCAATCATACATCAATTTGGATCAGTACAATATCCCTATGGACTTGCTCTGAATTCTTTGTCCCTGTTAACTAAAATCATCTCTTTAGAATTCACCTGTGGAGACCTATGTTGTCTATTGTTTTTCTATTTCCATAAAGTACAGAATGATAATAATAATAAAAATAATAGCTCTTGTATAGCACATTTTACAATAACGTTTCAACGCGCTATACATAATAACATTATAGAGCCAAATCAACATTTTGGTTGTCTTTTAGACCGGATTTCATAAACACACCATGAAAAAAATAATAATAATGGGAAAGATGCTGAAACTGATTCCTACCCAGCACCGGCGATTGAGCTCGGCTGAGCCGGTTGTACGGGGAGAAAAGTAATTGCTCCAACCGCCCGTGGACACAATGGTTTTATGAGGACTAATTCCCCGCCTGGATGGGAAGGGAAAAGTTCCTTATCGCTAAGGTTTGGAGGGAGAGAGTCCAAGTAGCGCCCGCTAGGATTGCAAAAAAAAAAGGGTAAAGTATCTCGATTTAGATTAGAGCACTGTGTTTCCGGAGCGGGGCGATATGCGTGAACATAATTCACGGGATCTCGGTGTCTTTTCGCGCTTGTTTTTTTTTCTTCTCTCAGTCAAGTTGATTAGAGATAAGCTTTTAGTCAAGGAAAGGGCCCGGTGCATGAACAACCGAGGCGCGTTCTGTGTGCGGAGTGCTGCCGTGCCCCGCGGCGTTTCTTCCCCACTGTATCTCCAGTCCGCGCGCGGTGAGCTGTCGTGATATCTCCCGGTGTATGCGGGAATACACCGTTAGAACATTTTTCAGAGTCCTACTCAGACGAGGGGGTTTCCTTTTACATGATCACCCATTTAGAATTCTGTAGACGCACCCAATGCTATTTACGGGGTCTCGTTTTACCGTCAATCGAAATTATGATCCGCGGCCCGGCTGCCCGTTATTGCCTATATCTCCCGAAGCGCAAGCGTGTGACGGTCGGGGCAGAGCGTGCGGGTCCTGTGCGTCAGAAGCTCGGGGGGAATGTCACAAGAGAAACACGGTGCGAGAGTTTCGAGAGACGGACTGGTCCGTGGGTGGATCTAAGTCTAGTGAATTGGAATGATTCTGAAGTGAGGGGGAAAGGCATAGTGTAACTGTGTGTGTGTGAATTTCGAACTGTGATTTAGGAATTTTGGTCACGAGCCTTGTACAATGACAGAACACGAACGAGGCCGACTTGTGGTTTGGGTATTCACGGGACGAGACCGTCTGCCCACGAGCAAGACTCCTGGCCATAATACCGTCTCTGCACCTCGGAGTATTATTATGTTATGAGTATTCGATGCAATGGAGACGTAACGGATACCACCATAAACAGCCCCATGGGAACAAGAGACCTCGGAGTCCCTTTCCCTCATTTTAAAAGTAAATCATAAAAAAGAAAAAGAAGGCTGATTTAATTATGTAAATTTAAAAAGCCCTCTTTGTTATTTTTGAAATGCTAAACTAATTTCTCTATGTAAAATAATTTTCCTTTTTTTCTTCTTTAGGGTGGGGGGGGGGGGTGGCAGATGTAGTTTCAGAATAGGACCTGCTTGATACGTAATACCCCAAAATAGAACATAAAACTATGTCACTATAGACCTCTTCCCGTCCTCATTGTCTCCTCTCCTGTTCAAGAGTCTTTCTTGACCCCAAGTTGGAGACCCCCCCCCCTCCCCCAACCCACACACACACACAATTTGTACGCAGATATCTCAGCCTGTCTACCTTTGTGCTTCACATTTCATTTGTTTACGGCACGATTGGAGACTATGTAGATGAAATGAAATCTCAATCTGAAAACTTCAAATACAGTCATGTTGAACACGATTTAAAATTCAAGCCAGATTTAGTAATACGCACCTTGAAAAAGAAGCAATCATTTCCGGCAAGGGGTCGTGGGGGGCGGTGGTGGATGTTGACTCGCTGTGACATCCCCGGTCGGTGCGCCCGCGAGGAGGGTCCATGCATAGTAATAGTACATACCCACATCAAGTCTGCTGTAAAAAAAAAAAAAAAAAAAAAAAAAAACATAAACTTCAAGTCAAAATTTCCCTAAGCCATTGTTTTCTTGACCAACAAAGCATTTGCAAAAAGACCAAGGGACTAAGAAGTTATCCCCCACCCCCCACCATCGCCCACGACACGTCTTCACGGGTCCAAAAAGAGAGAACGTCATTGCCGTGATCCATCAATTCTCTGTGGTAGAAATCACCCATTACAAAGCCTATGAAGGCCGACACTAGGAGAAATTAAAAAAAAAAAAGGCTGTTGATAAATTAAAGAAAAGAAGAGTTTACACTTATGTTGGATTTGAGTTTAACCAATGGAAACATCCAAAGGTGGCAATTGCACGAACACAAACACAGAATTCCCAACCGAGTTGGCGCGCGGGAAGACGACTGCCGTGTAAATGTTTGATTTAGGGACGATTTCAATAATAGTTCAGAGTCAATAATTCAGCTTTCAGCACGGGGGTGACGTAGTCAGGGGACCAGACTGTAGCTGCGTCGAGTCAAATCACTGTATTCAATGAAATAATGATGGACCTCAAACAACCTTGGGGGCTTGGAGGACGCCAATCCAGTGTTCCCAGGCCCAGCATGCGATTGATTAATCTTGCTTGGACGGAGGGCTCCCGACCTTTCCGCACCCCCTCGTTACGCCCCATGTAGAGACAGATTTGCGTAAGATAGATCTCACCAGCAATTCCGGTTTAGAATTGATGGAGCGCTTTTTTTTTTTAATAAATCAGTTGCCCGCGACGTCGCACTCTCATCAGCGTTTGAAAGCCCGTGCTGCATTTGTTCTCCACGCGAGGTCTTTTTGCACATTAAACTTCGTATTGTTCGTGGATGGGGGAGGGTGAAACCGTTCCCCAGTGAAATGTGCAAAATTCTATTCTGATTGGATTTTTGTGAGAATCGTCCCCCATCGAACCCGCATCAATGTTGAGAGTTCGTGTTTATACTCTGCGAGCGTCTCATCTCACATCGTCTTAATCTCTCGAAAATAACAAAAAGAGGTGAAGAGGAAGCGACATTCCAGGAAACACTGGCCATAGTGCTGTAGCTTTAGGACAGAGCACCACGAGTAGAAATAGAAAATTCAAACGGTAGTTCACTATACAATCATGCATTGCAATGGCGTAACTAAGGGGGTAGGGTGGGCCAGGGGGGGGGGGGGGGGGAGACATGCCCTACCCAACTGATGTCCGTGCATCCCGGGTGCCCCCATTTGAAATCTTGATTTTTTTTTAAAGATTAAAAACTACCAGAATAAATGTTACTTTTTATAAACTTTTATGTAGTAATTTTAATGTTTTTAAAACAATTTTTTTTGTATCATTACACACAATGTATTTTGTTTTACCTCAACACCTCAAGAAGAGCGTTGAAAAGGGGCTTGTTTACGAAAAACACAAACGGAAAAATACAGTTTTAATTGGCCAAAGTGCCCCCCTAGAAAAAATGGCGCCTCTCGTGCCCCACCCCTACCTTAAATGTTACACTAGTTTAAGCACCACCGATGCATTGATTAAGTTTTTGTTGAGCATTGGTTCAAACAGTTTACCCACATTAAAAGAAGCTTTAGAGACGCCCACTCGAGTCAACGCGCGACAAACACATTCGTGCCCCCCAAAAGATCACCTTTGACCCTTGCACGCGTTGTACATAAACTATGTACGGGTACACGATCGTTTTGTGCCACGGAAACAATCGTCGGGTAATGGTGACGTGTGGGCGTCCTTAAGAAATTCACGATCTTATTATTTGTTTTCTGATGTAAACAATGTTGTAAAAGTATGCAATGCTTAAACCATAATTTTGTCTATTTGAAGGGATAACTTTTCTTTCAAAATCAACGCGTTTTGGGTGAATTGTGTATTTTTTCTCTACAGGACTTGGAATCAACGCTGAGTATGCTGTGCTTAACACACATCGGTGTATGGTAAAACAAAACATAATATTCTTTATCCCCGGTGAAATGATAATATTTGTACATCTATTAAAATAAAGTGTGGCATCTTTCTCTTTATCCTCTTTACTTTATACAATGGTTTTGTTTGACTATCAAAAGTTTGATCTTTTTTAGCTGGATTGTATTGAATGTCAACCTCACATTCAAATTAACCGTGAATACTGAAGTTATGTATTTAAAGTGGGAAGATTTTGACTTCCTCGACAGGATTAAGACACCTAGAATGCTCTAGATTGCAGGGTTTTGGGTTCGAATCCCATCCGAGTAGGCTATAGACCTTATGCATTGACGTCATCACGCCGCCATCTTAGAGGTAAATCGATGATGTAACAAAGGAAACGCAGAGATTTGTACACGCGGCGCACAGGATTGGCCAATGAACAACCTCATTTTGACCTCTAGGCGAGGGCGCCCTACTCAAATGACGTCATGTGCATAAGGTCTATAGACTAATCCGAGCAGCTCGTTCATGGGCGTTTACGCCACCGCAGCCGTGGACGCCGCAAGTGACGTCCACGCGCACACACTGTGAATCCTCCATGCTGATTGGTGCATGATGTGCGCTGACGCGTTATTGTCGTTTCGCGCGAGCGTGCAGCGGCCATTTGCAGTGGTGTAAAATACCATCTCTAAAATCACTCAGTATACAGTTCTTATCACACATCAGTGTATAATAGGATAAAAACCCAAATTAATAACATTCTATCCCGCGAACTATTACATCAATTAAACTGTTTGCAGTAACCACTGGCAATTACAGGATTCGAACTAACGCCTAGTCATCGGGCATGCCTCGGTAGTCCAGTGGTTAAGATATTATCTGCTCTGGAAAGCAGAGGGTCGTGTGTTCGAACCAAAGATCATAGAGCGCCAAAGGCGCAAGATGGGGAACTCTGGCTGAAATGTGAAATCCCACTGGACGCCATTTCAGCTAGTAACTCTTGTGATACAACTATAGATCAGTGCAGATCAGTGCAGACAATGACCATTGCTATCATTGGGAAACAAAACATTCACTTGCTGAAATGGCGCCCCTGCGTATTGCACGTTTCAACAATAGATAAAGCTTCATTTCCACATCTTGCACGTTTGGCGTTCTATATACTCTTGTTATGCAGGACAGCAATGGGTTTAACATACAGTGCTTAACTTTTACACATAGGTGTAAGGGTAAAACTAAACAGTTACTTTACACCGTGTTACATCAATAAGGTCCCCCCAAAGTGTCAGTGAACACAGGTACACAATGGCCGGCTCTAAGTACAGGATGGAAACGCTAATTGCAAATGGCAAAGAATGTACAGCTAAGAGAAAATCTAGGACAGTTCAGATGAACTCATCTTCAAGACTATATTGAGCATTTGATCGGGACTAATGACAGTAGGATAAGTGAGCCGGTGAATCAAACTTCATCACTAAGCAAAAAAATGTGATATCATGGTAACACATCGCTAAGGCAAGATTCCAAACTCATCTTGAGATGAATCTTGAAGATAACGTGATGGACGTCCTTTTACCGTCATCTTGGATGCATCGTTGGGCGTTGATAAACAGGACTGTTAGCAACCGCAACGGACGTCCGGACAGATCTTGGTCGGGAGGGAGGCAGCAACACATTTTGTTTAGAATAAAATAAACTTGCAAATAACAAAAATAAGATTCATTCTGTACCGGTAATTCTCAAAGCTGGAAGGGAGGATTGCTGGAGTAAATGAAAGTTCACTCCTCAAGTTTTCAACAAATAAACCACCGACCAGGATGTAAAAAGTTATCAAACTAGGTAGTCACGTTTTAGTAAGAAGGGGAAGAACAAGAACAACAACAACAACAAGAACAACAACAAGAACAACAACAAGAACAACAACAAGAACAACAACAAGAACAACAACAACAACAACAACAACAACAACAACAACAACAACAACAACAACAACAACAACAACAACAACAACAACAACAGCAACAAGAACAAGAACAAGAGCATCAACAAAAATAATAACAACAACAACAACAGCAGTAGCAGCAGCGACGACGACGGGCTTTTGTTTTTCCTCAGGGATTTTTACATACGGGATAATCTCAGTTTTCTGACCATCGAAATAAAAAATCTTCGAATTCTATTTCCTCGACTCTGATGTTATTTCAGAGGGAACTTCTTCCCTTGAGAATCGGCACTGGTATGAACTTTATAATCAGGGAGCTTTCAGATTGGACGTCATTTGTTTCTTTCGATGATTGCCAATCATGTATGAACTTTCTTGGTTTTGTTTACGAATAAACTAATTTATTACAATGTGCAATATCCAAGCCTTCATGAGTAAGTTGTAGACCCATAACTTTTTCTGTAAATCAAATATTAGAAGGTCGTGAATTCTGGAGATTGTTGAAAAATTGCCCATTTTGCCCCCTGGGTTTAATAACTTTCAACCTGAGGCGATTCGGGTGTACTAGACAGTAAAATGGCCTAATTTTGCGCACAGGAGTTACAGGGTCCCTTCTTTCCGAGATGGAGTTTGGCCTTATCTATTCAGCCTGCTTAATTCATTAGAAAATTAATAAAAATAAAAATCCTGTGGCATGGGGAAAAACTAAAAAAATTAACGGGTAACCTCAACAATGGAAAAGTAAAAATGTGCATTTACACGTATCGCAAAAAATCTGCACTAGTTTCCCAAGTATTTTTTTATTTTACTTCATCAAGAGACTTTGAAATGTTTCATTTTATTTATTTATTTATTTTAATTCTTATTATTTTTTAACTGTTTATTATTTAGAACTGGTTTACAGGGGACCAAGTGGGGTTCAACCACCAAAATGGAATTTGGCGTATAGCCGTCGGTCACTGAAACACAATCCGTCAAAACAAGGCCGTCAATTTAAATAAACTACATGAATATGCATGATTATCCTGACATCATCCACTCCAGTCACCGTTTCAGCACGTACTCGACCTTTTCATGCTTTGCCAATCATGGGGTTTCCTCCCCCAGGCACCGACGCATCAAATGCCGGATTGATTTCGACAAAGTGGGCGAGCAACTGCTGTCTATTTATTTGCCATGAATCGGGATTTTGTCTACATCTAGTGGTTAAACCTCTCTCTCACAGCGGAGTTCCCAAAGTGTTGCCCTTTGACATCAAACTGCTAAACTAAAGACTGCTCAGCAAATTTGTTACTGAAATCGAAGCAGGGCATAAGTCACAATACACGTGAACGACTTGTCATTTTGGCTGGTTGACCAGTTTTGCTCTGTGGTATATTTCCGTGCTAAGCATTTTTACTTCTTTATAAAGACATTTTTAAGAAATTGAATCCAGAGTCCATCTCTTCAGTAATGTTAACGTGTACACGCCCCACAATAACCCTATAAAATAATTCTGGTACGAAAAGGGGGACAAAATACTGTTAAGAAACGTTCTCTTCTTTTTTTTATTTGTTCGAATAAGAAACATTGAGGGCATTCATGTTTGCTCAGTTGTTTCTTTTCCTGCCTTTCACCTCTGTGACCCCGGTTCGAATCCCGGACTGGAGCCTTGCATGTGGATTGGGTTTTCAGTCCCTACCTGATTGCGTGTGTTCCCCTACTTGGAGTTTTCCTCCCACATCTAAAACTGATATTTCTTCACCATCTTCTCTACACAGGTATCTTCAGCCTTATATTGATTACAGTGCTGGTCGGTTTCTGAGGGTCCCTTGGTATTTTTCATTACCAGAAAGATAAATAAATTTTTAAAAAGATAATACTTACAAGAGTTTTTTTTTATTAAAGTTAACTTTAATACAAAATGAATTATGTATCTTACGTTATGCTTTATAGAAGACGAGATAAATAGGCGGCATTTACATTCTAAGTCTAGTAAGAGGTTAAAGTTCAAGACAGCACCAATCAAAGCGGTCACAATAACAACATATGCTGATTTATTTCTTGACTTCTCATAACATTTCAGAGCTTCCAACTCCCCCCGCCCACCACCACCACCATCAGTACACAAATAAATTATTTTCCCTAGTCAAACCCAAATCCAGGATTACTTTCACTGTTTCCGATTCCAGCGGTTTGTAAGACAGAAAGAGAGAAAAAAATGAGAGAAAGAGAAAAAAAGAAAAAGATAAATATCGCTTATTTTCTCGGAATCGATCATCTTTTGAGAATTACCACGAAACATATCGTGAGGTGGATGAAGGGGTTTACATATGTAGGGTAATCTATCTGGTACGATCTGCTGAAACTACTCTTGGATTTCAGTTCGCATCGACAGAGCCGGTAACTCGATATTTAGGTCGTGGAATCAAGACAATTCAGTGCAGAGTCGCAGAAGTGTACTGTAGTTCTTAGGCGTATTGAATGTGAGGAAAAATGTTGACTAAAAAGTGGTAAATTTGCCAAATTTAATTCGAAATTGGACTTAATTTCTGTTCTCTGTAATAACTAGATTAGTTATCAGTCTTTTCTATTATTGCATTTTGCAAGAGAATGTATGCATTTGAATTAATACATTTGTTTTGTTTTGTTTTGTTTTGTTTTGTTTTGTTACCAGTGGGTAAAACAAAATAAAGTCACATTTTTCCCGAACTCTCTGCGTCGATCCTTACACTCTGAATTGTTTTATTATTCCTCTTTGATTTTGAAATGGAGAGGCGGGGAGCAGGGGGGGGGGGTCGAGTACCAAAGCCTTTTCTTCCTTTAGCTGGTTTACTGAGAGTAGGTAATGGGAGACTTTGGAACGCTAGGTGGCAGCAGACTTACCAGTAAATTTCCATTGTTTGAGTAGTTCTGAGCATGCGTAAATATCCGAGTACAGTTGTACATTGCAATAGAGAGGTTGCATGATCCCGGGAAAAGTTCGTTTCGCAGCCATGTTGGGTACGGCCATGTACAAACTAGATGGCTGATGCGTCGTCTGCTGAATGATTTCCAGCGCCTGTTTGTGCACGCAGCATTAGAAAAAGGTCTCAGGTGACGTCACGTGCAACCTCTCTATTGCCTGGTAAGTCTGCTGCCACCAAGTGTCCTCAAAAGGCTCCCAGTTGTGGAAAGTCTGTGGAATGTCTCTCGATTCTCCCCCCAATCAAGATATCACAAACACTAATACTGTTGGTCGTTATCTCCGATGTCATCATAAGATCTATTAAATATTGTTGCAGTACCCACTGCTGAGGACAGGATTCGGTCGGTGGTCTGGTAAAACATCTGATCTAGATCGGCGGGGGGGTTTTGGGTTCGAATCTCATCCGAGTATAGTGACTCGTGACCGGCGCTCTATATTGTAAAGAACTGATAAAGCGGCGATTTCGATTTCGCAAATCAGCCAGTTTACAGATTAAAACTCATAACTTGTTTCAACAATTACAAATCCTGCTCTCTAATGTAAAAGAGTGAAAACATCACTCTCTTGCCCGAGTGGTGGTGTAATTTTCACTCTTTTTAGAGTGCAATTATCTCTAGTTTGCTCTTTTAGAGTGAAATTTGAGTAAACTTCACTCTTAATCGAGTGAAAAAGAAAATGTTTTCACTCTAAAAAAGACTTGTCCGCCATATGGCTCTTTTAAAAGAGTGGTATGGGGGACTACTCTTTTTAGAGTGGAAATGTTTTCTTTTTCACTCGAATCAGAGTGAATTCACTCTAGAAATTTCACTCTAAAGATAGCAAACAAGCATGAATTGCACTCTAAAAAGAGTGAAAATTACACCACCACTCGGGCAAGAGAGTGATGTTTTCAATCTTTTACATTAAGAGAGTGTTTAGACATTCTCTTGAAAGCCCCAGCTCAACATTGGAAAGAAGAAAAACAGACATGTTCACAGATTTACATATACCTTGCATAGTATGAAGATAATGATGGTTAAAATGCTATTTCTGCCTGAAGTGTTATCGATAATTGACATTAAAGATCCAAATTAGTTTTCGTCTCAGTAAGACGAAAACTGTGCCTATATAGAAATGCGTACAAAAATGTTGAATGCAATTTTACCGTTTTCTCGCAAACGAAACAACGAAATGAGCTGACATTTTCACAGGTTGATTTTATTACAAATATCTTGATTTGTGCAAAGAATGCATTTACAGACACTTTTTACCAATGTAGAGCTGGGGCTTTAAACGAGCAGTAAAACGTGTTGACAAAAATGCTGCTTCATGCAGGTTTACTGTTTCCGAATCAAGATAAAGATAACCCCAATTTCGTTGGAAAAAAATGCTGGCTGTTTTGAAATAATAAGTGCAACAGAGCTAAGTTATAGTCCATTATATTTCGGTGAAATGCCCCAAATGGACGCGTGAACCTCCCCGTTATCCCAGCGTAGACATATAAAAATACAATTCGATTATTTGTACTGAGGTATCACGCAGTACATGCCACCTCAAATCAAATTACAAAACTTGTATTTCGCCAATAAATATTATCAAATTCGTTGAAAATAGTTTAAATCACATAAACACCGCCAGTATTTTTTCTTCTTTTTTTTCTGACAGCTCACCGTTCCGGTCATAAAAAACTAGACTTGTGGCCAACTGAAAAGTTCAACCGTCTACAGTTTCTCGCTGGTCTTTTTGTGTGTTTCATCACAATTTTCGTTTTGGCAATCATGTCGTATACAGATTTGAACGACAGGTATCTTCGAATTACGGTATCTTTAGACGAAAGTCAAAACCTCTCTATGTACGCTCGATCACACCAATAAATGAACGTGAAACTAACCACAGTCAATTATCGTTTGCACATATCGTCTCTCTCTCTCCACGGCAGACTTCTGCAATTTCAAAATTGCATTTTCCCTTTCAAAATAAAGAGAAAGTCTCTCCCCGGAGATTTCCAAATGTCTCATCAATTTGTAAAAATTTACCAGACATCTTTGCTTTCTTACAAAACACGGGACGCCTGCCTTCGGGGTGTACGTCTCTCTATTTCATCGCATCGGGGGATTTTTTTTCCTTCTTCTTCTTCTTCTTTTTCGGGGTTGTGTTGTTGTGATTCATATTGTGCCCATGGGTAGCAAACCTTAGTCGGAGTGGTGGGTCATTTCTTGCTGATTTTACCGCCAAACAGGTCCGCGGAACTCGGGAAATGGGGGGAAAAATTACTCGTTGCATTTATTTATGGAATAACAAATGTAGGCAGGCTCGGTTGACACTAGTGCAGTGCAGTGACTTTTATAAAACATACTACATCAAAGCTGTGGTGGGGGCGGGGTAGACGAAAGTCTGGGCGGGTGTGGGGGCGGGTGGGTGGGTGTGGGGAAGGGGGTGTGGTCAGGTACAGCGGCTTTATAGCAGAGGCCGTTTATTTTAATTTTTAGGGCGCATGGAAGCCAGTTTGCAGATTAATTTGTTCACCCAAAAGCGGAAACACTTAGGTATGAAAGATCTGCTATTACTGTTCATAAATAGGTAACAAACAACAAATATTCCCTACACTTTGAATGAGTTGTTTCAAGGAAGCATCTTTAATTTTCAGCCAGCAAACCAAGTGATTGAGTTTTTTTTTTAAATGGCTGAATGTATGGACGAGCTCTTAATTGCTCTAGCTGAAGAGGTGCTTTATTTGCCCACAGGCTCACCTTGCTGACTAGTAAGTGTTGAATGTGTCATAACCACAGACTTCCCTGTAGACACTGGCAGCAGAGTGGAACTGAAATGATCATACAAATTCATATGAGTCATGGAGAAATATATGTTGTCTTGATCATACGATTGCATTTTTGGGGGGGGGGGGTGTTAAATGATTTTTAGGTAGATGTGTGACTCTTTTGAGGTTTCCTATTGTCACCGCTTATCATTCTGTAAAAAAATAAAAATAAATAAATAAAACAAAACTATTTAGATCAAAGTTACGTTGCGTAAACAAAAGAGGGTAGCCTATGGGGGAACATGCCCCCGGTGGCCACCCCCTCCCCCCTATGCACACACACATTTGAAATCTGGACATTTGAGATTAAAAATTTCTGGAATAAAATGATACATTTTATAAGCTTTTACGACTAGTAACTTCAATGTTTTTTAAACTGTTTTTAAAATTATTTACACGCAGACAATATACTTTGTTTTACCTCAACACGTCAGAAGAGCACTGACAAGGGGCGTGTTTAGGAAAAAATTTAAACGGAAACTACAGTTTTAATTGGCCAAAAGTACCCCCACTAGAAAAACAATGGTGATCCCCTCCCCCACCCCCTGAAAAAATTCCTAGTTACGCCGCTGCAAAGTTAGCACAACTTTTCAAGCGGACCTGTTCTTGGACGATTCTAGGCCACAGTAACAGCCTGATGCCAGTATCACTTGCTCAGATTCAATTTTGATTTTCTGTCACCTAAACAAAATCATCTTTATTTCCAAGATAAGAATTCGGGAGCAGTTTTGCTGTGAGGTGAAGAGGTTGCCTCCAAAGCTGTTTTTTTTTTTTTATTTTTTAAAATCTTTTTTAATGCAGTTCGCCCATCACAAAGCCCAAAGCCCCCACGAAGTGGGCTACTTTTTTTGAAGAGATAGAAATCTGCCCCAATGCGCAGAAACAAGACATGGCGAGATATAAACGCAAGTCTCTTCACAGCACAGCCAAGAACAGGGAGGGGGTAAATGAATCCGTTGCGAGACAAACATAACTGCCTCTTCCCTTATTTTGAAGCAGGGAGAGCACGAACCGGTGCTCTGGGTAAAAATACGAAAAAAGAGGGAGAGAGAAAAAAAAGGAACGTTCATGTAAATATACCGGTAGTCAAGCAAAACCAATTTTGGTCTAAAACTAAGCTTTCTCCTGAAGACGATCAGAGCATACTGATCGAAACGTCGAGAAGTTGTACACCACTGATTCTTTCAGAATCGCTCATAAGAGAAATTAATGCACATAGTACTACCGCAAACCTTACTAAGACTAAGATACAGTTATTCTCTCTGTAGACCGAGAGGAACCAAAAATATTGCCCCGGGATTTTGAGAAAACTTTCGGAAGATTTCAAAGAAGATACAACAAAATCAAACGAATGAAAAGAGAAAGAAATAGAGAGGTTGAAAGAAAACAAAATATAATATTAAAGGATACCGGTAGCGGTCCCAAAGAATCGTTATCTAATGACGAGTCTGCTTTCAGAACAGTCTTTTTCAGAAATTGCAAAATTGTGATGGACTCTGAGCAAGTGACTAAAGGAAGAGCGAGGCCAACACAATCTTTCCCCTGAAGGTTAATGAACTGATCATGACCAGTGAAACACGTCCTCCCCCCCCCCCCTCTTGCAGTTTGTCATAAATCAATGGCGGGCCGGCGTCACTGTATGACCCTCTAGTGAACACGCTGCAGGAGGGGGACACGATGTTTCGCTGCCCGATGCCTTTAGCCCGGGCAAGTGTCGGCAGTGCTTCAACCCCCAAGAAAAATCACCTTGTCAACCGTTGGGCTGTGAAACGCCTGGAAAGAGAAGGGACGGGAGAACACAGGCCGATATGAAAATTGATCCAAATCAAGAAAAAAAAACCCGGAAGCGCCTTCAGAGTTGAGTAGGGAAAGACTAGTCTATAAATCGGATTTATACAACACCTAATGTCGATAATGTAATCCATAAAAATAAAGAGAAAACGAGAAATGACGTCAGAAAGGAGAGGTGTGACGTCATGAGATCGACATACTGGATGACGTCATACAGAAAGGGGAAGACAAGAACCCCCAAGGATCAGATGTAAGGTGTAGTTATTGTTTAAGACTACCCGTAGCTGCTTCAAAGTTATTAGGGAGGCTTATCAAATGCCACGGGTCATCAGTGACAATATTTCTAATTGAGAATCCCGCACTTCCGTTTTGCACTGCGTGGATGGATGTGCTGCGTCAGTGGAGATAAATATCGAAGTCTTTTCGAAACCAAGACTTGGCCTTTGAGTAGGCTTCGACCCTGCTACCGGCTCAATACGTCTTGTGTTGAAAGTGTCGCTGTTTCGAAAAGGCCGTATGGTTGCATACTAATTTATAATGAGGGCGCTATCACTGCGACGCAAAAAAAAATGCAATTTCCCTACCTCCAGGGAGGGCGCTGTTACTGAGCGGAAGGGTGCTCTACACTAGTAGAACATCATGCGCCGAGACTCAAACTGTAAACCCACAACTTTTTCTGTAAATCAAAGATTTGAGGGTCCTTGCTTATAATGGATTGTTGAAAAATGGTCCACCATTGGTAGGGCTCCACCTTGGATCTTGTTGACTTTCAACCTGGAGCTTTTTGGATACACTGGCCCTCTAAAAAAATGTCCTATTTTGCTAAAAATAAATGTGTGGTCATTTTTCCAAGATGGAGCCGACCAAAAGTT
This sequence comes from Marthasterias glacialis, assembly GCA_911728455.2. Lineage (NCBI taxonomy): Eukaryota > Metazoa > Echinodermata > Asteroidea > Forcipulatida > Asteriidae > Marthasterias > Marthasterias glacialis. The sequence goes on along the minus strand of OU452221.1, from coordinate 27,609,999 downwards.
CTCAGCTGCTAACCTACGAAAATTTGGAAAGAAAAATGAGGTTTAGTTGTCAGAAAATATATTTGATTTGTTTCCAAGAGGCTGAGAGACTTTAAAATATTATTTGATTATTTTTTTTAAAAATATGTTAGGGTGCTTATCCGATATGGTGGTACTGTCAGTTTGTCCTGAGAGAGATTGGTAGGTCCATCCCTCTTATCGCTGGCAGTGCTTCTCTCTGGAACCCTTTCAGATTGGTCGCAGTGACCGGCAGCCACTGGTAACCTGTTCAAAATCCGAACAGCTCTTGGGAAACGGTTGTAGACCTTTCGCTTGTTGATGAACAAACTGCGCTGGTTACCATGGACGGCCGTACGTTAGCAAAACATGCAGTGTTATTGACAGACGTTGTGGCCAAAGTCAAAGTTTTGCAAATTTTCTAGATCTATAACCAAAAAAAAATCCCATTACTAGTTGGTTCGTTTCCGACAAATTCAATGCTACTTTCGAATATTTTTGTGTAACATCTGTACAACCTCTGATTATCTGTTTTTTCTTTGCATTGACGGCTCCCCGTAGTTCCTCCAACCTTGGTCGGCACAAGCTCGGGCTGTGACGTTGCAAAAGAAAGGCCGATACAGGTATCAAATTAACTCTAGCGAATGGCTGCCTGTATGTTACGCTACGCTGGTTGGTCTGGCTTTTATCGATGGTGTTCGTGGGAGAAGTTTTATAATGTACGTGGCCGTGTAGACTTTAGTAACAGAGTTCAATCTGATGGAGTAGACGTCTGTCATGCAGGGTGTCTCATCCCAGTAATGTCAGCGCGTCAGACACACTTGAATCCCGGTGGTGGGTCTGAATAGGTCACCATCATTTTTAGGTACATGTTTGGTTGAAATAGTTCCTCAAGATTCCTTTCATTAACGAATGGGCTAAGCTTTTAATATATTCGACACTAGAGGGGGTACTTCTACCCTGACTGCGCATCAACAATGTAGTCTGAGCCCAAAATGGAACAGATTAATACGGAGCAACGCCTCTCCGCGCATAGTTGCGTCTTGTGCATATTTTCCGTTTAACATGAGGCTTGGCCGGAGGCTTGATCAGTTTCTGAAAGTAGCAGCGGAGATTCCCCTTAATGTTATCACATCGCTTGAAATGTTGAGAATAAACCAATTTGATTTACAACTTCTTCGAAGAATTTGAAAGACGACGTTCTCGAGATTGTTCTGAAAACACCAAACAACAATAACATCTGTCTTAACAGTAACAACAAACATCATCACAATAACAACAAACATCATGACAACAAAAACAGTAAGAACTGTATAATCATACGAACAGTGAAGT